>CM053582.1:556795350-556821813 GCA_028627135.1 Pseudochirops cupreus | reverse complement strand
TATATTTGTGTCATAAATGACATTTTGCAGGATGGTACAGTTAAATAATTTGCATAATATACATAGTAACTATTCAGAAAAATTTTGTAGTGTAAACAATTAAAAAGAATTTGTATGATAGAAGTCATAACTTCTGAAAAAGTTCAATAGATTCTGCAATAAGTCCAAATGGATTTTTAAATTTTCAATATTTATTTTGCAATTAGTTAATTTTTTGTAGAAAATTGCATTTTTGGGGATCTTTGGTGTTCTGTTATCTATCTCCTTTATATTTTTGTAGATAAAATGTGGTTTCTTTTATCTTCTTATTTTTGATGGCATAGAACTATTTATGTTAGGTCCATATTTCTTAAAATAAATTTTCTCTATTGTTAGTTCACCTTGTTTTGTTAATTTGATAATCTTTCCTCTTCTTTTTAGCAACTTTGGTATTTCTGTGTTTGTTAGCAAATGAGAATGACCTGATACTTAGGGATAGGTTTGAAAAGATGAGAGAAGATGACTGGAGGGAGAAAGAGAAGGGAGAGAGAAGGGATGGGGGATAAAGGATTTATTATGGGGCACACATCTGGAAGAGCTTGAAGAGTAGGGGCTAAGGAAAAGTAGAAGCTTTGGCCTTGGCACAATGAAAAAACAATTCTTATTCAGAGAGAGGAAGGAACAAGAAGGCAAATGTAAAACCTGCAGAGAGATTTTGAAGTATGAAGTAGGGGAGATTAAAGAATTCTCCAATTACGGCCTTAGTTTTCTCAGTGTAGTGGGAGGCAAAGATATCTATTGAGAAAAAAAAGAGGTGGAATTAGGGTTTAGAATTTTTAGAAATAAGACAAGGTTTGGGACAGCCAGTAAGCAAATCTACTAATGGGGAATGGCACAATTTGGGGGCAGATGTGGAGGGCTATTCTCTGATGTTTGGAATGAGTTTATCAACCAAGCCGGCACAGTTCCCTTGACAGCTTTCAGCATGGAAGTGTATGTAAAGACTACTAGTAAGGGAGGTGTCTCAGGTTGGGGACTGGATCAGCAGGCCATGAAGGGCAGAAGGACAATGGGGTAATTAGAGGTACAGACGTGATCCATGTGACGTAGACGGTGTTAGCAGTTTTAATATAGGGAACATAACTCACTTAAATGGAGAAAACATTCTGTCACGTTGAAAAGGACTTAAAAAATATTGCCTGTGTGTGCCTATCATATTAGCACCAAATAATGGCAATTGGAGTAGAAGTGGTAAAAATCATAATGACGGCAATATTTTATGTAATGCTTTAATCATATACAAACATACACATATACACATGGGTTCTCTAGGGATAATTTATTTATACATATTTTAGATAGATAGATATGGATATAATTTGTTTATAGTGGGCACATAGGCGATACATTGGATAGATCCTGGAGTTAGAAGGAGCCATGTTCAAATCCAATCTTGGACACTTACTGGCTGTGTGACCCTGGGCAAGTCACTTATCCCCATTTGCCTCAGTTTATCATCTATAAAATGAGCTGGAGGAGGAAATGGCAAACTACTCTATTATCTCTACTAAGAAAACTCCAAATGGTATTATGATGAGTTGGCCATGACAGAAAAATGACTGAACAACAATAGATATATACTATCTGTATGTAATATACTACAGATATGGATACATAATATTTGCTGATGGACTATTTATATATTTTATACTAAATAGTATACCTCTAGACGTTATATCCCTATATACAACATATGATATATAAATATTAAATCTCTATGTACATATGGTTTCTCCCTATGGACCATAAGCAATGTGAGGCCAAGGATTTTCCCCCTTCCTTCCTCTCTCCTTCCTTCTTTCCTTCCTTGTATTTTCCCTTTCCCTGTCTCTCTCCCTCCATTCCTGCCTTCCTTTCTTCCAAGAAATAAGCATATTCAAGGAAAATGAATCTCATAGTGACCACATTGAAAAACGTGAATATCTGTGAGCATTATTAAAGTAGTGGCTTCTCCATCTCCCACTTCTTTGAAGGCAAGTATATTGTGCTTTCCTTCTCTCCCTGGTTTCTTTGGTACCCTTAAGAGGGGGTTGCGGTGTCTAGGCTCTCGCTTATTTGCTACAGCCCTCACTCACTGTGTTTCCCTAAGTTAAAGGTCATGTCCCCTGCACAACAGTTCCATGTAACCACTTAGCAATCTTATTAGCATTCATAAAGGAATACTTATGCCAAAGTTATGTCTAGATTAAACATATAAGCCTCTCACTCCACATCTGGGGGAATAATATTCCCTTTCCTGTACTACTTAATACTCTAGGAAGAAGAAGATAAGTTTTACTGTTAAGTTCATTTTGTATATAGCAGAGTTCTAAGCTCCAAGTCCAAATACCCCCTTAGATATGAGTCCCAGGTAGCTGGCTTTCCCCACCTTCCCTGTTAGGTTAACTGGCTACAAAATCAAGGTTACCATGGCATGATAGTTCTGGATCCACTGGGTTTTCTACCTCCTGACCCTGAAACTAAAACTGAGAAAAAATCTGAACAGAAATCCCAGGCCTGTTTCTCAGGACCATCAGACCTAAAAAGAGAGGTTTGAGGAAGTTAGCCCTTCCATACTTACTGATTCAGCTCATAGCATCTGTGCCAGGGGTAAGAGTAGGAAAAAAGGAACGAGACTTTCCTAATCTGGCAATGTTAAAGCTGAACCCTTTCCTAGCTACACAGTTAAGTAAGGAACCTACTTCCACTAACATAGTAGGGCAGTGTAGGATGTTTTCTTTCAGATACTGGGTGCCTCTACTTTAGGTGCTCTGGACATGTCTAAGACAAAGCCCTGGTTACTTTAGTCTATCACATGTCTGGCATGATATGGGCAACATTTTTCATCATTAATCCTCTAGAATTATCAGTTGATTACTGAGTTGATCGAAGTTCTTAGGTCGTTCATAGTTTTTTTGTTTTTCAAATATTTATTTTACAGTATCACTTGTTCTCCTGGTTCTGCTCCCTTCCTTCTGCATCAGTTCATAAAAGGTTTTCAAAGTTTCTCTGAAACCACATTAATAGATTATTAGAGGCTTGCTGATTGATTAAATGCTCCTTCAACAAATATTTGGCAAGTATGTGTACAGTATAGTATAATCTGATTTATCCAAAGTATATATTTTCATCCCTTTTTGGGGATGAACAAAAGCCCATGCAGGCCGGGGGAGGTGTACTCTTTCACCAGTTCTCTGCTTCCTTCTCACTTCCTGCCTATCCATGACAATGCACAGATCTTGGGAAATGTTAACACAGAAAATAAATATATTAGCACAGCAGAGACTGAGGCCTTTCTCCTGGGCAATATGAACCTAGTTACTTCCTGTGATTAAAAGGGAGCGTCAGAGGGGTAACCTATGATTGGGAGCTTAAAAATGGTCGATTTGTTCTCAGAGAATGAGAAAAGCTTCTAGCATAATTTGGAGTACAATGCACACAAAGGGAGTAGATTTTGATGAGACTGAGGTCCCAGCAGCACTATTGGACTCACTGAGGATTTAGCTTTCCACGTCTTCATTTCCAGCTGCAGAAGTTTCTGTCTCTCCAGTCTGTGAGTTCTGAAAGAATCTACATCATTGGAAAGATATATTACTTTTCTTGGTCCGTTTGTGGCATCAGGAGTAAGTCAGGGGCATAATGTAGGCTCGTCAGATTATCACAGCAAAAGGCCTTGGGTGATATCTGTCCCTGGACACTCTGCTGGCGAAGCACATGCATGAATGAGTGACTCTCCAATGACTTCCTTCTGACAGCCATTTATCAAATAGTGGATATAATATTTGGTTAAGCCTCGTATGGAAGGAATTAAAATATTGAGCTGTTCTGCTTGTAGAAAGGTCTGCAAAATTGGTTTTTACCCCATTCCAGAGCTATGGGGAGCCATCAGTTATCAAAGGAACATATTACAAAATTGAAAAAAAAAAGTGCTTTATAATTTCCCACCTCTCTAAAAGAAACAGCTGCAATTTCTTTCTAATAGGCAGTGTGGCTTAGTGGATAGAGTTTTGTCCTTTGGGTCTGGAGGATTTATACTCAAATCTTGCCTTTAACGTTTGTTTTTTTTTTATTATTATGAGCAAATCCAATTCAGTCCAACTAGAGGTTCATTTATTAAGCACCTACTATGCACACAGCGATGTACTACCCACTGGAGGGTTTTAAAAAGAAAAGAATAAAAACTTTTTGTGCCTTTGACTTCTTCCTTTGGATCTCCAGATCTTAGCAGAGTTCTTAGCACATAGATGGGTTTTAGTAAATGCTTTGTTACTGATGATTGACTGAAGGAGCGTGAATTCCATTGGAGGCCAAAAAATGTAAAGAAATAAGCATGTAAATGGTGATTTGAGGAAAGGAAAGACCACCAAAAGAAGAGGGCCCCAAATCTCTTCCACTGGGAGGTGGTACATATTCTGAGACCCCAAGGAAAGCAGGGATTCTAAGAATCAGAGGAATGAGGATGCCTCGGGTATGGGGGGATAATTTGTGTGAAGACAGAGATAAGCGGGGGGTATACTGGGTTTGGAAAGGACCAAGCTCATGTAATGATTCAGTAAAGGATCCCGAGAGAGGCAGCAATCTGATAGATAGGAGGCAAACCAGGAAAGAAGAGTTCTCCCAAAACCCTGGGATGGAAGAGGGTCGAGTAAATGCTGTCAAAAGTTCTATAAAAGTCAAGAAAGATGAATATTGGGGAAAGACCATTGCATATAGGGACTAAGAGATAGCTGGTAACTTTAGAGAAGTTGCAGTTGAGTGGTGAGCTCAGGAACCAGATTAAAAGAATTAAAAATGAATGAGAGAAATGGAAGTGTCCATAACAAATATAGAATGCTTTCCCAAAGCAGGTATTTGACTATGATTGACTTAAACATTGGGAAAGACCTAAGTATCTTCATAGGTATTAGGAAAGGAGAGAGTAGATGGGAATAGATTGAAAATTAGAGAAAGGGGAATGATACCTGAAAGAACAAAAGCTGCTGAGGAAGATGTTTGGGAATTGGATCTATGGAATAAAGTATCTAATCATGTCTTGAAGAAGGTCAAATTCTTTACCAGAATGAGGAAAGAAGAGGATTGGAGGGAAAGTGATAATGAGATATTCTATACAAGTGATTTCCAGATAGCTAAGAGTTGCTATTTTAAATATCTGTTTCTTTCAAAAATAAACATATTCTCTTTCTCATTGAAAATTGAACTTCCTAGCCATCTCAAACACATACCTTTTATGGGAAGAATTAGGGTAAACAACATGAAAATTGTTGATTATACTCCACTGTCAAAATTCAGTATGGTTCTTGGAACCCATGAAGATTTCTATACAATATTTTTTTTTCCACATACAGTAAAAGCTCTAGACTTCTGTATTTTCACATACACAATCACAGTTGCACACACACATATTTAAACATATATATATATATATATACACACATATATATCTAAATATCATAAGTATATATACACATAAATCTTTATCAAATCTCTCTTTCCCAGCTAAACATTTATTGAATCTACTATTGGTCAGACATGGTGCTTTACATTGTAGATACAAAGGAAGTTAAAAAAAAAAAGTCTCTGTCCTCAAGGCCCTCACATCTTAATGAAGAATTCATAATCTAAAGATCACATGACATAAAGCAGAGGTCCTTCATTCTGTGTGCATGGATAGATTTCAGGATATCTGTGAACTTGGATAGGGGGAATCACATCTTTATTCATTAACCAACAACTGAAATTCAGTATTTCCTTGAATTATTTTTAAGGTATTATGAGATGGGTTCTATAGTACTTACCAGACTGCCAAAAAAAATGTCATTGACAAAGAAAATGAGCCTTTGCCATAAAAGGCAGCAAACCATGCAGGGACCAATGAAGTCTGATACTCACCTCAGGCAGCTTAGCACAGTAAGAAGAGCTTCAACTCTGCAATTAGTCAATTGGGCGCAGATGCTACTGCTGATATTAGCTATAGGATGTGACCTTGACCAGATAATTTATATTTAATTAACTTCAGTGGCCTCAACTGCCAAATATCGGGGTTGACCACTTAATTGCTAAGGATGATAATCTTCCACGTTGAGGTTTATATATCTGTCAAGCTGAATGTACCACCATCAGAACCACCACCACCACCACCACCAAAACAACAAACTTAAAATGTGAAATATGTCAAAAGTAATCTGGGTTGCCTCTGAATTTTAATAGATTGTCTTATAGGAGAGGCCTTTAACCAAAGGAAAGACGGTAATTTGGCATGAATATTATAGAGGTAATTCCTAACCATTTGCAGTCTGATTCAGCTTGCTTCTGATGTCCCTTTATAAATTTAAGCTTCCATTTAATCTTTCTGGAAACATTCAAGTAGAGACTGGTTAATCATAGGGAGCAGGAAGAGGCTATTGTTTAGAAGGAATTTTCCTATTGCTTAAAATATTCACTAGATGCCCTTTAAGGTTCCTTCCAATTCTAAGATTCTAATTTATCACCTCCTTGGTATTACCCACAGGTCACAGGTTGGGTTCATTGAAAGAATATAACATGAGGTTCAAAGTACTTTTTGGGTCCTCCTTCCTAAAGCTATACCTCATGAGCCCCATTGATGTGTTTTCTTCCATAATCAATGACAGCACGCGGTTGAAAGCAAAAGGAATGTGCATTTATATTTGTTCAGTCATTTCAGTCGTGTCTGACTCTCTGTGACTCCATTTGGGGTTTGCTTGGTGAAGATACTGGAGTGGTTTGCCATTTCCTTCTCCAGCTCATTTTTATAGATGAAGAACTGATACAAAAAAGTTTAAATGACTTGCCCAGGGTCACACAGGTAGTAAGTGTCTGAAGTCAGATTTCTAGTCATAAAGATGGATCTTCCTGACTTTGGGTCTGGTACTCTATGCGTCCTAGCTGCCCATGCAATTATATAGGGCCTACTACGTGCTAGCCACTATACTAAGTGCTTTGCAACTATCTTATTGAATCTTTACAACAATCCTCTGAGGTAGGTAATATAATTATTCCCATTCTATAGTTGAGGAAACTAAGACAGAGGTTAAGTGACTTGCCTAGGGTCACATAATTAGGAAATGTCCGAGGCTAGATTGGACTTCAAGTCTTGCTAACTCTAGACACAACACCCCAGTCACTAAGCCACTTATCTGCCTAAAACTGTATAGAGGAAAATTAGCGATAAAAATTTCTCTCCATAAACCATTGGTTCACACTCCTATAATATACATGGCATACCTGGAAATAGTGGACCCACAGATAAAGTCCCTAAGTAGAATTTTACCCTAGTGAGTGATGAAGATATGCCAAGGTAATTTACACTTCCAGCAATGCAGGGCATCATCATCATCATTATTATTCTTATTTCTTTTCTTTTCATAATGTCCGTGTAGTCCTCCCTTGACATGGTAACCTTTCAAGTATAGATTGGTTTGGTGGGAGCCTGGGCTTGTCACTGCCCCGTATGGTGTCTACTTCTGCATGAGTAGCACTGTGATAAGGCATTATTATTCATAAGATGGTTGGGAGAGGGGTGGAAAAGGTAGAGAAATTTCTGCTTGTTTCTGTTGAAGGAGGAAAGGAAGGAGGAAAAAAAAAGGAGGGGCTAGAGCCTCCCCTATTATGGGATAGGAGGAAAGAAGCTATGTCAGAGAAATGCTAATGGTAATTGACCTATTATAGTGATCCTATTAAGTACTTACTGGACCTGTGTACACTATCATATTCTGTTTGACCTTATGACCTCAACTATCAGCAGAGCATCAGGACCAGCTGATTTGGGATTTTAGTGTTGTTCATCTTCATTTCTGGCTGTAGCTATTATTATGCTATGACATTGGTAGGGAAATTATGCTTATTTGGTACTATATATTACATTACATTCTCCTTTCATAGGTGAATAATACTGGCTTAATTTGAAGAGCAGAAACTATGGGTATATTTTCTCCAGGTTTTATCTTTAAAATTGACTTCCTCATAAATATAAGAAGTATTGGATATTCACATTATAATATTACATGCAGTAATAACAATAACTTAAATCTATATAACTTTATAATATGTACACTGCTTTATCTATATTATTTCATCGAACCCTCATGCCAATGTGGGCACAACTATTACTCTTATTTTGTACACCATAAAACTGAGTCTCCCGGAGGTTGAGTAATTTGCTGATGGTCTCACAAACAATGGCAGATGTAAGATTCAATCAACTAGTCAAGTAAATATTTACGTTACTTCAGGCCCCAGGAATCCAAAGGCAGTAATAAAAGAACCCTTACCTTTCCGAGGCTTACATTCTAATAGTAAGTATGATACTCACACACATAAATACATATATGTGTACATATATATACATATATGGTATAAACACACATAAACACATATATTTCTATTTCTTTCATTGTCTAGATAACTAGTGGTAGAATATTTCTATCTCTAGATAAATGTATCTAGTTGGGTAGAGAAATAGAAATATATTTCTATCAACAATCTATTTATACATCTCTATAAAACATACCAGTCAGTTATAAGGTAAGACCTAAGAACCAGCATCTAGGGTTCAAGTGGGGTAGATGTCCAGGAAATACCTAAGTAAAGTGGTATTTGAACTGAGTCTCAAAGGACACTAATAATTCCAAGAGCCAGAGGAGAGAAGAGATTGTCTATTTCCCATTTCAGACATGGAGAACACCTAGTTCATAGCTTAGAGATAAGAGATGAAGTGTTGTATGTGAAAAATAGCAAATAGAGTATTGTGACTGGATCATGACATATATGGATGGGGATACTGCTATATGAGAAGGCTGACTCTAGGCCCAGCACTTTGCTCATTGTGCCACATTGTCTCTACTATAAAAATCCTCTTTTATTAAGTATGGAACATAATCCTGGAAGAATAAAAGTAACAAGTGTACCCAAGAAAATGGAAATGGACCATAGTTTCTACAAGCCAACTCCAGCTTAATATCATTGGTGACTTGTACACAGTAAGTGGCATAAAATACCCCATTCAGGCCACGTATAATTACTAAAGGAGGGACACTTCTCATGGAGCAAGAGAAGGGGAATCCAAAGGCTTCCATGGTATCCACAAAATATGAAGGGACCCAAAAAAAGACCTCAGATATATTGAAGCATCTATTGCTAGACAAGAAGTAGATTCCCTAAGATTCAAAAGCCAAACCTGGGTCGCTATTGGTGCCAATGGTTGGAACATCCACACTGATGGGAAAAAGAAACACATCACAGTACCAAAGTATATTACAGTGATTTTAAACAAAAAGAACATCTTTAATTTTAAATGCCGGGTTCAATATCTACATTATTACCAAGGTCACTCACTGTTAGATGGTGTGATTGTGTCATCCACTAGAGCCTTAAATTCATTTGAATATTGCAATTGTATTAGCTCAAAAGTCATAAAAGCTGCCCTTGATCATTTATACGGCGAACATCATCAGCTGTATCTGTGAAGCATAATTTTTAATGAAACTCAGTGATGAAATGAAAATGATATCCTACCTAGCAGTGAGACGTTTACTGCTTCCATTAATCCCCATCACTCCAGTTTATCTCCAGAAACTCCATTTTCAATGGTTCTGGGTGGGCAGGCTTTGCTGGGTGATTAATGCCCCCTTCTTTGGCATTCAAAGTTGATTGAGGGTTTTGGAAGTTTGGAGGGTCATGGAACACTATTTCTATGATAATTTCCTCAGTAATTTTAGACACCACCCCTTTTAATTATGATATGGGGTTATCATATTTTAGTCATAGAACCCACTAGCAGTCTGATGAAGCCTATTAATTGCTTCCTCATAATCATGTTTTTATGAATAAAATAAAATGTGTGAGATTACAATGAAACTATTACATTGACATACAGTTATCCATATATATATGTATGTGTAGTTATGTATGTCTGTGTGTGTGTGTGTAAGTTTATGCATCTCAGGCTAAGAATGCCTCATTTAGGGAAGATTTGGATTTTCCAGGGCTGGAGAATAAAGACTTAACACATTGAAAAGGACTTTCTTGTTATATGACCTTGTCTTATAGGTGTTGGGTAGAATGAAAAACATTAAAGGCCAATCACTCAAGTAGTGGTGAAGTGAATGTAGACTATAATTGGGCTAGCAGTGGTGACAGTTTTGTGACAGAGAACCAGGAAGCCAATGAGGGAGCAGACATCACCAAGGATATTAAGATATAACCGGGTCAAGAATAAATGTATGGATCAGTCAAAGTACAGGTAGGTTGTCATCAGCAATCCTAGGGCAGTAGCTACCAGCAAGGAAATTTGACTTAATTTAGAATGCTTAAAGGACTGGGCTCTTGCCATCAGTTAGATGGTTTGCCATGAGATGAGATAACATGAGTTGAGAGAGAGGGAGGGATGGAGGGAAGCAGGGATGAAGTGAGGGAGAGGGAGAGAGAGAGAAAGAGAGAGAGAGAGAGAGAGAGGGAGTTCAAAAGCTTATCACTGTTGCTTCAAAGTTTGTTTATATTTCTGCTTAATTAGTGTTAATGCTTGCTTAGATAAAATATTCCATTGATCATAACTCATCTGTTTTTATGTTTTATTGTTGGTGAATTGAGAATTGCAAAAAAATACAGAGGAAGTATATCATGTGAGATGCAGAGATATGAAAGGAGAAAGAAAATAGACTTCATCTCAGACTTGTTGATGCTTTTGTCATATCTGGGGACTCTTCAGCTCTCTAAGAGGAAATTATTTTTTCCATTCATACTTTGCAAAGCTTAACTTCACAAGCAGATCAAAGGCATACAGCTAATATTTTTTATCCTAGGTTAAAATTTATGTTAAAAATAGCAATTGGCTGTCTTGTACAGATTAGGCAACTGTTGTAGTCATGCAGGATTTCTACCACGTTGTTTCCTACTGTTGGGTTGTAGCCAAGGCTGATGGCTAGAGAATATGTCATACTTTTTAGGACGGTAAGGGAAATGGCTGTAGAAAACTAGTGACAGCTATATTCCAAGGGTGGGGGCCACAGAAGGAGTAATAATCCTACTCCTCCTTTCTGTAATAGCCTAATGGGTAAAATTTTCTGCTGAATTCAAGCAAGTCATCACTGACACACTATTATACAGGTTATCATTTCCAAAATTCTCTTCCTTTAGCTCACTGAGGTTATTAACAGTATGGATATTATAGTGATATATTTATCTAGTGCTATAATGTTCTTGTAGGTACCAGTGAGACATATATGTTTTTTCTGACCTTAGAGACAAAAGAAACTGGTTCAGGGTAGGGTTGTCTTCTGTGTTCTTTGGAGAGCAATGACCTCTTTTGGGATTTTTCTACAAGTTTTGTTATAATGGGAAAAGTACTGCAGCTGGATTCAGAAGATCTGAGTTTTAATTCATTCCATCACTTTTTAGCTATACTATTTTGGCCTCATTTTGATCCTGCATAAGTGACCAGAGTAGGTTTTTTTTTTTCCCCAAGTCCATTTTCATGTCTGGCATTTTGTGATTCTGTGATTTTTAAATGTGATCTTAAAGACTGGAATGCCTTGGGATATGGTCTGGTACTAGCAGGGACATATTTAAAGGCTCATATAGGTTGGTCTTGGGCTTACAAAAATTATTTCAGGAGCTCTGGTCTGCGACTTCACCTTTATATGTCAGATTTGATGAAACCTTCCTTGATTAATGCAGTTTTTTCTTTTGTGATCAGTGTGAGAGAGAGCAATGGGCATAGTTTTTTTTTTCCTATTCCATATCCATACCCATATCTACATCTATATAATACATACATACTCAGCTGCTGAGGTAAACCCCAAGGTTCTGGCCAGGACTTGACCTGAAATTAGTGGTTAATCTACTGGTTCATGTTTTTGTTAAAAACAAAATTTTAATTCTTTCATTCAAAATTGTCTTGAGAGCATTTGATTGCCATAGCACTATGTCCAGCATAACTGAGGAGGATTGGTTAAGTAAAAAGAAGTCACAACACCTGGCTTTATCCATCTTACAACCTGGGAAGGAATATTAATCAATCAATCATCAATTAGCAAACACTTCTTTAGTGACTACTTTGTGACATGAACAGTGCTAAATGCTGGTAATCCAAAAGAAGAGGCAAACATAGTCCAATCTCTCAAGGAGTTCATAATCTAATGATCTGAAGGCCAGAAATTTGCCTAAATCTTTATATTGCAAAATAGAATCTGAAGAAGTTTAAAAAACAAAACTAAACTAAATGCTTTGGTATCTCAGAGGAAAAGAAAATCAGTGGAGACTACTCAGAGAGGTTTTCATGGAGGAAGCACAATTTTAACTTGCCCTTGAAGGGAGGGGTGGGGTCTAGATATGCATAACTTATGGAAAGAGCATTCTAGAAGGAGGGATAAAGGCACAGGAATTAAAGGGGGATGTCTGGGGCATAAGCAAAGGATGGGTAGTATTCTATTTTGTCTGGGCATAGAGTATATAATGAATGCTATTAGAGACCACACTAAAAATATAGATTGACGCAAAGTCATGAATGTCTACTGTAGATTTCAGCATGCAAGGAGAGATGTGGCCACTTACTAGCACTGTGATCTCTGGGAAGGTCCTTCTAGTCTCTCTGGACCTCAGTTTCTTCATAACTAAAAAGAAAAAATATAGTTACACACATTATGTTATTCAATGATAAATACTCATAGTAGAAGTACATAGGAATGATTGGGAGAAGATACTGAAGGAAGAAAGATAGATAAGGAAGTGACTGGAACAATCTATGAGAGAAGTAATGCTGGCAAGGGTGAGATAGTAACTATTGGGATTGTAGGAAGTGGATTAATGCAAGAAATGTTGGTAAGGCAGAAATGACAGATATAGGAATTAATTGATCATATGAAATGTCAAAAGCAACATCAAAATCTTGGGCAGCTTTTGGGAGGAAGATGTTGAGTCTGACTTTGTACATGTTGAGTTTGAGTTTCTTGAGGGGCACATAGAAGGAACATCCTCAAGGGGAATGTTGGAAAGGTAGATTTGGAGATCAGAAGAATGGCCAGGGCTAGAGAGATAGATTTCCAAAGCATGTTCATTGTAGTGATGCCTAAAGCAGAACTTAATAAGATCTCATAAGCAGACAGGGAGACAAAGATAAAAAGAAAAAAATAATAGAGACAGAAACAGAGATAGAAAGATAAAGGGGGAAGAAAAGAATGAAGAGAAAGAGACAGAGAGGAGGGAGGGAAAGAGGGAGGGAGAGAGAGAGAGAAAGAGAGAGAGAGAGAGAGAGAGAGAGAGAGAGGAGAACATATGAAAGTAGCCAAAAGAGAGAAATGAGGTAAGACCTGCTGAGATGAGACAGAGAAGGAACATGCAGAAAGGTAAGGTGGAGATCCAGGATAAGACAATGTTGAGGAAGCCAAGGGAAGATAATTTCAAGAAGCTGAGTGGCAATAGTTAATGAGTGTTAATCACATGAAAAAATATATAAGGATGAGACCTAAGAAAAGGTTATTGGATCTGATTAGTCAGAGGTCTTAGAGAGAGCAGTTTCATTACAATAGATGGAGGAGTAAGCCAGATTGTTAAAGGTTGAGACATGGGTGGTGAGTGGTAAGAAATTTGAAAGACTTGAAATACATAGAGATAGTAGTTATATAGGGAGTTAGGGTCTAAGTTAACGTGATTGCTAAACTTTTATTATGGTGGATAGAGAAGACCTAAGCATGGCTGTAGGCAGAAGGACGGAGTCTGCAAAAGAGGGATTGAAACTTTGAGAAAGAGTAAACATGATGAATTGAGCAAGGATCCAAAGGAGACTGAAATGGAAAAGAATGGGAGTACCAGTGGAGGTGTAGGCCTTGCAAAATAATAGAGACACAGAGAAGTGGGCAGGAAAGAGGAGGGAAGAGGATACACTACTACCAGAGAGTGTCACTGGAGTCCATAGGTTTGTTGGCAGCAGATGACTTGCCTATCTTCAACTGCTATACTTAATAGCACAGGGCAGCCAGCTTTTGCCTCTTCGAAATTTTGCTGTTTTTTTAACATTAAATTGGGAGCTATTTAGTTGTCCGCAATTTAACATCTTAAGTGAAAGTAAAACTTCAAAGCAGCTGCTCACCAAAGCCTTATTGAACACAATGACCAAAGGAAGAAAAATGAGGCTACTTTTCTTTGAAGTCCAATGTCTACAAACCTTTGTGGAATAGAGCAGATGAATTATAAAGGAGAATGAAGTCTCTTCTCATCTCTAACTCGTCCCCAATGTCTACTCTCTACTTTTCTCTCTTTTACTGTCTCTACTTCCCATCTTCTGAAATGAGACATTCTTTTTATTTTATTGGTCCAGTCCTGTGATTTCATCCATGTGGGGAACTAAAAACATGAAAATGCCCTCCATCACTACAGATTAGTCATTCCTCAGCAGTTTATACCATAATCTTAGAAAACCGGCCCTGGCATTGAGAGATTAAGTGCCTTTCTCAGGACCACAAGGCAGCTATGTGCTACCTGTGGGACTTGAGCCTAGGACTTCCTGATTCCATTATGACATGTTACTTCTTATTGTTATTCTATTGTTTCAGTCCTGTTTGACCCTTTGTGACCCCATTTGGGGTTTTCTTGGCAAAGACATCGGAGTGATTTGTCATTTCCTTCTCCAACTCATTTTACAGATGAGGAAACCAAGGCAAACAGGCTTAAGTGACTTGCCTAGGGTCACGCAGCTAGTACATGTCTGAAATCAGATGTGAACTCAAGTCATCCTGACTCTAGGCCCAGTGCTTTATCCACTGTACCACCTAGCTTCCCATTTATCTTTACAGGATACAAATATGCTCTACAGGAAACAAATATACCAAGATATCATAGCTTAAAATTATATATAAGTTTTTGGACATCCCATATAAATCACACAGACACACAGACACACACACACACACACACAGCCCTAAACATACTGTTAGTAGACATTTAATTATGTGCATCATTGACCAATGTTCCATTCATTTGAATTACTCTATTATCATAATCAAGTCTTCAGCATACACATATAAGATACATAGGAAATTACCAGACATTTAATTCATCTTACTTTTCCCAAGGGGATTGACTTTGCAGTCTTCTATTGAAGATTTCTGGGCTCTAGACGCAGAAAGATACAGCTCCCGTTGATCACCTACAATCCTTCTGCTGAATTGCAGTGGTTAACATGGGATCTAGAGCTCATGGGGAGTTTTGGAAATCAACTAGTCCATTTTTCCCACTTTACAGTAGGAGAAACTGGATCTAAAGAGCCAAGCAATTGACCAAAGTCATAAAACTTGCCAGTAAGAAAGTCAAGATCTTCTAAGTCTGAAGCTACTGTTACGTTGTTGTTTTGTTTCCCTATACCATGTTGCATCACATCCTCATCTATGATATTGAGTGTGTGCCCACTATGGAATGAGTTTATTAGTCATTATGGGATATTAAAAAGAGAAGTAGAGATGCTTTACCATCTAACTCAGTGGTTCTCAACTTGTGGGTGGTGACCCCTTTCACAGGGGTTGCCTAAGACCATCAGAAAACACATATTTCTTAGGAACTGAGACACCACTTTGTGTGTCTCTATCTGTCTCCAGGCTGGTCTGCCCACATGCAGATATGCCTACATACAAGTATGAAAGGGTTGTGGCATTAGGAAGGTTGAGAACCACTGGTCTAATGGCTAATGACCACAGCATCCTATACTTAAATGTAGAAGGACCCCAGAGACCATTGGTGCCTCCTTTTATAGATAAAGAACTGCCAAAATCATTATCCTAAAGTTCAGCTATGATCATAGTAGTACTCCCTACTTGGCAAAGTCTGGTGACTTCCAAGGTAGCATTGTGGATAAAGCACTGGGCTTGGAATCAGGAAGACTCATCTTCCTGAGTTCAAATGTGGCCTTAGACACTTGCTGGCTATGTGATCACGGGCATGTCACTTAACTCTACTTGCCTCAGTTCCTCATCTGTAAAATGAGCTTCATAAGGAAATGGCAAACCACTGCAGTATCTTTGCCAGTAAAACCTTAAAAGAGGACCACAGAGAGTCAAACACAACTAAAATACCTAAACAGCAGCCAAAGTCCTCCTAGGATCCGATCTAAACCCCACTGTTTGGTATATGAAGCTCTTCACAACATAGCGTCTTCCTCTCATTCCAGTCTTCTTGCCCATTACATCCCTTTTTGTACTCTGTAGCACAGCCATGGTCTCCTTCTTATCTGTCACACATGGCATTAGCCCACCCCCATTCTGTGTCTTTGCCTTGGATTTTCTCCAGGCCTAGGATGCTCCCCCTCTTTACCTTCTCCCCTTGGTTTTTCTGACTTCCTTCAAGACAGCTAAAGTATAGCTCCTTCAGGAAGACTTTCCCTAACCTCTCCAATGCTGTTGCCTCTTCTCCTAAGGCAACATTTGAATATACTTTATGTGTCTTGTGTTTCTCTATTTGTGATCATGTCATCTCTCCCATTGGGATGGAGAATCCTGCAGGAAGGGATTGCCTGATTTTGCTTTTCTTTGTATCTCTACAGTTAGTATAGTCATGGCATGAAAGGTGCTTAATAAATCCTTAGCAATTGATTGGTTGGTTGAGAGTTGGCCGTAGCAAATTACTTCCAATGACTGCTAATGAAAGAGCGACAAAAAGCATCAGTAAAGACATGTTTGATCAGAAAAGGATCCTGTTTTATGAGTAGAGAGTAATTGGCAGACAGACCCAGTATAGTCTGGGAGACTATAAATATTAAAAAAGACCCCAAGAAAGTCCTCAAGGTGGGGTAGATCCTGTGTGGAAATTTGATGAGAAGATTGGAGAGGAATTCCAAAGGATGAGAGGACCTTGTGGGCTTTGATTGCCACAGATACCTGCAATAGCTTATTTTCATGAGATCAAGGGTCCACAGATATGGAAAACACCTCCAAAGCACCAAAAAACAGTGCTTATTCCATGGGTCTGAATGTGAAGGAATGTTCCCCTCCCCACTCCTCCTCCTTCCCCCACACTGACAATAGGAAAATGCATGCTCCTGTGCTCTGAGAATAATTGTCTTTGTCCATGTATCTCCAGGACCTAGAATAATATCTGGGAAATAAAGTGTGATTAATGAATACTTAGATTGATTTGAATTTAATACATCTGGGGGCTGCTAAATAGCATGGTGGATAGAGCACCAGCCCTGGGGTCAGGAAAACCTGATTTCAAATATGGCCTGAGACACTGACTAGCTGTGTGACCCTGGGCAAGTCACTTAACCCTATTCTTCCCCCCATACACACACAAAAGAAATTAATACATGCAAGTTGCTTTTTTTAAAATAAAAATCAACTGATTGATTGTACTGGACTTTTCTGAATCAAGCTATTTCCCTGGTAACATTCAATTTAGCATAGATCAATTCTGAGCAAGTAGTCCTACATCAGTGAATTGATAGAGAAAGGGGATATCTGATCCATCCACAATAAATAAATCAACAGGTATTTATTAAGCATCAATTATTTTCTGGGTACTGTGCTAAGCCCTGTGGATACAAGTAAATAAAAAAGAGTGAAACAATCACTAAAAGCAAGGAATTGGCATTTTAACTCAGAAGACAATGTGTATTTATATGAATATGTACCTTAAAATATAATTAAATATATGTGTATTATGGTGGCGAAGTAGATAGAACTCTGTGCCTGTAGTCAGGAAGGTTTGAGTTCAAATTCAACCTTAGACACTTGTGGTCAGTTGTGTAATCTTGGGTGAGTCACTTAACATTTTTTTGCTTCAATTTCCTCATGTGTAAAAAGGGGACATTAATAGCACCTTCATCCTGGGGTTCTTGTGATAATAATTGTGAAAGACGCAGCACAATGCCTGGCCAATGGTAAGCGTTACATAAATGTTAGCTGTTACCATTGTTACTCGCATTGGTACATGCCTACATGTGTGCATACACATATACATGC
Source organism: Pseudochirops cupreus (assembly GCA_028627135.1). Lineage (NCBI taxonomy): Eukaryota > Metazoa > Chordata > Mammalia > Diprotodontia > Pseudocheiridae > Pseudochirops > Pseudochirops cupreus. Next base: position 556,803,835 of record CM053582.1, on the reverse strand, counting down.
AGCGATTTGGGAAGGAGAAAAGGAGCAGTTGAGGAATATCCAATAAAAATCCTGCTCTTTATATGGAAAAGCCACAGAATGTTGCAAAAAGTTGTTGGGGGAGATTGTCTTCCACCTAGCTTTCCAATCTTGCTTCACATTACTACTTTGCTCACACTCCACCCACATGCTCCCTGTTGTATTCCAACGGTCCTGCTACATGTTACCCCTGCTTTGCTCAATCAGACCCCTGCCTCTGAAATGTTCTTCCCTATCTTTACTATGCCTAGTGTTGCTTCTCTTTCTATTTCTGTCTTTTTCTGTCTCTCTTTCTTTATTGTCTGTTTCTCCATCTCTCTGTCTCTCTCTGTTTCTGTCTGTCTGTTTCTCTCCCATATACACACCTACTTTATTCATGTACATGTATATGCATATGTATGTATATGTATATGTATATGGGTTTGGGTATGGGTATGGGTATGTATTTTGTTGAGAAGCAACAGGATGTATTTGAAAAAGATCTGGCCTGGAAGTCAGGAGTAGTTAGATTTGAATTCTGTCTCTGAAACATGTGATGGTTATGTTACTCTGAAAGAGTTACTCAACCTTTATGTGTCCCAGCAAATTTATGCAGCACAGGTCATTCAGATATATTGGTAGAGAAAGCTCTGTCTTGGAAGAAAATGATCAAATCACACACACGTACACACACATGTGCACATACACATATACACATATGCACAGAAAGATAGTCTACTGACATAGGATCATATATTTAGGGTTCAAAGGATACTCATACACTTTTTAGTCTACCTCATGTATTTAAAAATGTGGAACAAATGCCTTGAGATAAAATGACTTGCCTAGAGTCAAACTGGTAGTAAGTTTCTGAGGCAAGATTTGAACCCCTGTCTTCTAACTCCAAGACTAGTGCTCTATGCAGTACCATGTTGATTTCTATATACACACAGCATTCCCTGTCTACAGCTTGAGGTCCTTGAGAAGAATGGGTCTTTTCCTTTTCCTTTGTAGGAACAATGTCTTCAGTATAGTTAGTACTTAAGAAATAGGTGCTAAACTAAATTGAAATAAACACATATGAATATACAGAATAGAGCTGCCTTAGTATCAAAAGTATCTTGACAATTTCACAGATATCATCATTTTCTTTGATCTTCCTGATCCTTCTTTGGTGTTTGGGGAAGAGATTTTGATTAGATCTCTGACAATGTTATCCTGCTGGTGGTTGCAAAGTCATACATCCTTAGAACCAACTGATAGAGCACCTCTCTGCTCTCTCAGAAGCCTTCTGGTAGCCCCATCTCTTCTTGAATTCACAAAACTCACATGCTTCTCCTTTGGGGATTCCAAGTTAAAAATAGAGATCTAATTTCCATTGAGATGCTTTGTGCTCACTAATTCAAAGCTTGCATGTGTTACTTTGTGTCGATGTTAAAGATTTGCTAGAACTCTATGTTCCCCTTGAACAAAGGGGGACAAGCAGAGCTGAAAACTGGCCAGAACAGCTCCGTTCAATGTCCCAGTCACTGACAGCTCTCCCTTAGGAATGCATTATGTCCTTGATGCAAATAAGACTTAACTTTATCTTCTTTCATTGGTTGATGAGGAGCTTTCAATAAATTTAAGACCTCTGTTAGGGATCCTGTTCTGATAAATAAATTCCCCAGAAACATGTTAAATGTCAGTATGATGGCAAACTGCTTTGGTTTCAGACAATTCATAGTATGGACAAAATGAATTAAAAAAAATTTATTTTTAATTTGTGGAATATTACATTTCCATAACATATTATCATGAAAAAGATGATTGTGCATGATACTTCACATCTGTCGTGTACAAATTGCCGTTCTTTTAAAATGTGTAATAAAGTTATCATGTAATTCTCTTTTTCTCACACCCCTTCCCCCACTGTAGAGATGGTTACAACTAGAATTAGACAAAATCAGATAAAATGGATTTGTGGGTTTTTGTTTTGTTTTAAATTTACACTGATGAGAAAAATAAATTTTTATGTGACTAAAAAAAGCAGTCAGACATATGACCTATGGACAAATTATATAACTGGTTTAATTAAGTTTTATTGAAACTAGGTTGATAGAATATAGGGTATAGAATTGAAAGTGTCTTGTCCAAATACCCCATTTTACAGATGAGGAAATGATGTCCAGAGAAGAGAAACAGTTCATCCAAGGTCACAGGCTAATAGTTGGCAGTGACTAGAAGGAGGACTTATATTGTTATGAGGCTGAGTTATGAGTAGAGGGAAAAAAACATACAGGTGCTTCATCTTTTTTGCTTTTGGTTCTTGTTTTGGGATTTTATCAATGCTGAGGATGCCAAGCATGAAATTCTACTCCTTCCCAGGAAAGTCACCACCTCTCTGCAACTGAGAGAGTTTTAGCAGAAGTTCTTAACTTGAAGGACATGCTCTCTGTCTCTCTCTGTCTCTCTCTCTGTCTCCCTCTGTCTCTCCCTGTCTCTCCCTCTCTCCCTCTCTCTGTCTCTGTCTCTCTCTCTCTCCTTCTCTCTGTCTCCTTCCCTCTCTCTCTCCCTCTCTCCCTCTCCCTCTCTTTCCTTCTCTCTTCCTCTCTCTCCTCTCCTCTCCCTTCCCCCCCTTCTCCATCCCTCTGAGTCTTTCTCTGTCTCTCTCTGTCTTTTGTCTCTCTTTCTCTGTCTCTCTCTGTTTCTGTCTCTTTTTATATATATACATATATATGCAGTATTATAAAATAATTTGCTTCCTTTGTAATTCTGCATATTCTATTTAATGTATTTAAAAGCATTATTCTGAGACGGGATTCAGAGTTTTCACCAGACTATTAAAGTGTTACATGCCACACTCTCACACCCAAAATGTTAAGACTCCCTGTATTAGAATGTTGTCAGAGTCTTCAAGGTATGAAATAACTTGCTTTTATTCACAAGAGTAGGTATGACTTGATTCTAAGTCTTTTGGACTCCACGATCAGCCATCTAAAAATGATACTATGCTAATGTTCAAGTTTTTAATTTTTTAAAACCCATATTTAGTTGAATCAATATTTCTGGGATCTATGATAGGGGGAAGCTAGGTGGCATAGTAGGTAGAGTGGTGGTCCTGGAGTCAGGAAAACTCATCTTCATGAGTTCAAATCCAACTTCAGGTATGCACTAGGTCTATGACCCTGGGCAAGTCACTTAACCCTGTTTTCCTCAGTTTCTCCTCTGTAGAAATGAGCTGGAGAAGGAAATGACAAACCGATCCCGTATCTTTGCCTACAAAAATTCAAACGGGGTTATGATGAGTTGGGCATGACTGAACATTGACTGAAAATAATGATTTTGTCAGTGTGTCTAGTATTTCCATTAATGCAGGTTATAACCCTTTTTTAACCTTACTATATGGTCTTTGAGAATTGCTGAATATAAAAAAAGTCAATTAATTGTTTCCAAACTGAAATACAAAGAATATCCAAGTCAAAGGAAACTTAGTGACCCATTTAGTCAAACCTGTAGCTCAACAAAGAATGCCTTCTATATCACCCTCAATAAGTAATAATCCAGCCTTTCTTGAAGATCCCCAGTGACTGAGGCAGAACCTTTTACCTCAATTGCTACTATTTCCATTCTGGGATAGGTCTAATTATTGGGATGTATTTTCCTTCCATCAAACCAATTTTCTTCTTTGCAGTTCTTATGCATCATTCCTGTTTCCGCCCTTGGGGCCAACCAGAACAAATCTAATCCCTTTTGGGTGTTATAGCTCTTCAAATGCATGAATGTAGTTAGCCTCTTCCCTCAAGTTTTCTATTCTCCAGATTTTTAATATTCTCTTTGCTATCAAATGATCCTTCTATGCCATGATCTGCAATCCCTTCACCACCTGCTTTCTCCTTCCTGTTTATGTACTTCCTATAATGTGACACTCAGAATTAATCATGATACCCCAAGGAGAACAAAGAAAATGGACAAGGACCCACATGTAAAAAAAAAATATACCAGCTCTTTTTGTGGTGACAAAGAACTAGAAGCTAAGGAAATGTCTATCACTTGAAGAATAACTGACCACATATTATTTTATATTATATTATATTAATTATTATTAACATTATATTATATATATATTAATGGAGTGGGGTGTTACTGTACTGTGAGCAAGTATGGAAAGGATGAGTTCAGTGAAATTTGGGAACTCTTTTACGAATTCATGCTTAGCGAAGTAAACAGAACTAGGCAAATGATATATAAAATATTGTAAAAACAACATAGAAAAATATGATTTGTTATAAATGAATGCAGCAACCAACTATGAACCCAGAGGACTGGTGATGATTTATGCTACTTACCTCCCAACAGAGAGGTGATGGATTCAAGAATGAGACATATTTTTGGACTTGACCAATATGGGAATTTCATTCTTTTAACTATAATTATAAGGTATTTTCCTGCCCCTTTTAAATTAAAAGGGAGAGAGAAAATAAATGTTAATTGAAATAAATGGAAACTATTTTTAAAAGCCCTGAACATAATGCTCCACCTGTTGTTTGACCAGAAAAGAGTACAAGGGAACTGTCAACATCTTGGTCCTGGGCATTACACCTAGTTAGGAAAGTCCTCAGAAGACAGGTACATACTCTATACTTGAGGAACTGCCACACCTTGTGTTCCACTGACAGAATATTGGAGAATCCTCTTTTACCCACACATTTCAATGTAGCACCAGGGAAGAACTTTTGTGAAGGAGAGATCCAATAGTGCAGATTATATGTGGCAGCACAGTCAATTTTTCCTCTATAGTAAAGTTTTTGGTACTATGCCTCTAGGATGTAAGGTGGTGTATAGAGTACCAATCCTGAAGTCATGAAGATTCATCTTCCTGAGTTCAAATGTGGGCTCAGACACAGATGACTCTAGGCAAGTCACTTAACTCTGTTTGCCCTGGTTTCCTGATCCGTAACATGAGCTGGGGAAGGAAATGACAAACCACTCCAGTACCTTTGCCAAGAAAATTCCAAATAGGGTCACAGAGAGTCAGATATGACTGAAAATGACTAAATAACAGCAATGCCTCTGTTCTTTTCAAGCTCTCTGGGCTGTACATTTCTCCTCTTCAAAATAAAACGATTGTATTAGATAGCTTTTGAGGTCCCATCCAACTTGAAATGTTTCAGACTATGATGCAATTCTCTGAGCTTCAATCACAACTTTTCAAACAAGTGAGAACTTTTAAATACCAATATTTAGGAATAATAGTATATATGTACACATATGTGTGTGTGTACATGTGTATGTGCGTTTATAGACTGGAATGAGGTTGCTGTTACCAAGGGGATTGCATGTGAGTACCTGATGGCTCTGTAATCTCATTAATATGGATACTTTCTTTAGTGATGCAGATGTTAGCCCATCCATTCATATGCTTTGCCATTATTTTAATATGGTCTTTTATAAATCTCCACAGATGATCTAAGCTCATATGGAGCTTAGATCTAGGATATTTAAGATCATATGGAGGGTTTTCTCCCTAGTTTTCTTGACATTGAGTTGCCACAAATTTAGCATTGAGCTCTCCATCACTTATACTTCCTTCTTATTGAATGTTGAATGAGCATCTTCCCCCTTTTATTCTGTTTGTACATCACCCTAATTTGATGGCCTTTCCTTGGTTGACTGTGCCTGATTTCTCCTGTGTATAGCTTGTTTGGACACTTTTTTGCATGTTTTCTTCCCATTAAACTATGAATTCTTTGAGGTCAGGGATGATCTTTTGCCTTTCTATGTATCCCCAGTACTTAACACAATGCTTGGCACATAGTTGGTATAGAATAAATGATTATTGACATCTCAACGAATGTATCCTTTCTGCTGATTTTTAAAATAACTTCACTAGTTATGCAGCCTCCTTCAGCCTAATTAATTTGATTCAGAATGAGCCAACAAGCATTATTTAAGCACCTGCTCTGTATCTAATCTTGGCTCACCCTCATACTTGTTGGTTTTGGAGATGGAGGCGTTCCATGGTTTAAATCCACAGAACATCACTAGAAGAAAGAAGTTTTTCAAAGGTGCAGCTACTTCAGAGAGAAGCTTGGCCTTCTCAAAAGCCCAGCCTGGTTTCTCATAGGCAACCTAGCTTATTGTGGTCCTCTTGTTCAATTCTGAGCTCAGATCTGATAACTGTTATGAGGGAAATAGTGCCTTTTTGAGGAATAGTTTCAGTATTTGAACAGCTGCTCATGCTCCAAAAGAGAACAAGAGCATTGTATCCCATCTGGCCTGAAAGTATGAATATTATTATCATGTCTTATGATTAATGAGAGGTAATGAGCTTAGGCTACTACTGTTAAGTGTTTTCATTTGGGATCATTTGGGATTTCCTATAAGAAGGCATATAGAGGCAGTTATAAGGCACAGTGAATGGAACCATAGACTGGGAGTCAGCAAGGCCCTAAGCTTAATTCCTGACTCAGACACTTACTAAGTTGAGTAAGTCACTTAAACTTTCCCACTTTCACATTTCTTCTCTGTAATATGGGGATAAGAAAAAAACTTCCGTCTCCCAGGATTATTATGAGCATCCAATGAGATAAAGCGTTGTGTAAACCTTAAAGCGCCGTACAAGTGTCAGTAATTATTATTATCACTAGTCACTTGTTATATTTGTTGAATTATGATTCGATTAATAATAACAATATTTATATGACTCTTAACATTTGCAAAGCACTTGCCATGCATTGTCTCTTTTCAACTTCACAACGTCCCTGAGAGGTAACTGCTCTTATTAGCCCCATTTTACAAATGAATACAGGTGTTTTTATACACACACAAACACACACACACGCCACGCACCTACTTAGTGTCTTAGCTTATATTTGAACCAATGTCTTGCTGACCTCACATGTAGGATGCAGTGCTCTGGGCCACCTACTAGACCCTGTTGAGCTATGTAGGCACTTAGTATCCTTTGTGAAAAGTCTGGTGCATTTCAGGGGATGAGGATACAAAGATATCGACAAAACAGGACTGACCTTCAAGGAGCTTATATTCTACTAGAAAGTGGGAAACCATGTTCATGTGTAACTAAATTCAACCTAGGTACAATGTAATTTGTGGTAATTTTAAGAGGATGAGATTGAAAATTGATGCAGGAATGAGGAAAAAGTACAATGTGAGCAGAGGGAATTATTTTTAGTGAGACCTGATTATTGGTATCATTTACAGATCTCTCCACAGTAAATCACAGACTGGGGCTTGTCCTGGGGCTCTATTGTGCTTGGACTTTGTAAAAACAGAGACTTTTTAGTCACTATGACTATTGAGATTTAGATTGGATATAGATCCAGAGAATCATATGACTGAGAAATATGTCACCAGTCAGTACCTGGAAGCAGAAAAAATGTGTTTCTTTCGGATTCACTTTACCTTTTTATTTTGTTAAAAATACCTATCTGTGTAATGTCATTTCAGTGTGAATTATGCTTCAGTTGCTCTAATGATGTAGTAATCTGGAAGTAGGTAGCATGGTGTGTTGGACAAAGTCTTAGATATGGAGTCAAAAGATCAGGGTTCAAACAATTCCTCTCCCTGTGAACACTGGTGAGGCCTTTGACATTTGGGTGCCTGTTTGCTCATCTGTACAAATGGAAGTGATGCTAGCCCTATCTCCCTCATAGGGAAGATATGAGGAAAGTCCTTGGCAAATCATAAAGCTTTATACAAATGAGAATTGTTGTTAATGGCTATTGCTAATTAACCAAGAAGTACATTCTGTGCCAAGCAAGCTAAAAAAAAAATACTTTTTCTCAGACTGGGAGAAGGTGGAAGAAATTGGTGAATGAAAGGGACTGCCTTCTAATTTACCTTTATCAACTCATAAAAGAGGTCTACTTTGCTGCTGTTTGGCCTTGATTGAGGTCCCCACTCTCTCTGCATCTCAGTTCTTCTGTAATATAAGAGAATTGGAGTAACTCATGTCTACAGTCCCTTCCAGTTAACTTTATTTTTTATTGCAAAAGACATTTAGCACATTCGATGTTCTATTATGACAGAGGTTCCTAAGCGTGGGTCCATAAATTTTTTTTAACAAACATTTTGTTAACTGTTTTCTCTGAAACCTTATGTGTCTTCTTTGAAACATTTAACACTATGATTCTGAGAAGGGTTCAATAGGCTTTACCAGATGTTCAGTGGCCCAGATTTTAAACTCCTATATTATGATAACATAGATTTGATCAGAGAACTTTTAGAAATTTTAGGGCCGAGTGCAGCATCTCTGTGTTCTGGGAATGATTGTTTAAGACTATAAATTGCTGAGAAGGTGCCAATCTGTATTGGAAGAGGGGGTTTACTCCCCTGGGAATTCCCTATCCCAGTGAGTTCCCAGGTCCAAACCCTCTCACTATAATTTGCAAGAAGCATTTTTAAAAAATCTCCTATGGAGAAGAATGCCTTAAAAAGTCGCCTTTGCCAGATGGGGAAAGAATCTCAAAAGCACTCTGAAGAGAAT
>CM053582.1:556768792-556794850 GCA_028627135.1 Pseudochirops cupreus | reverse complement strand
CTGTGGTTGGGAGATCCATCCTGCCCTACCGAAAAGTCAGAGGGGTGAGGGGGGAAGACATAGGAGAGAATAGATTGGGGGTGGGGGATACACTGGGATGGCTGCTTTGGGGTGGTGGGTAGGGGAAAGACAGGGAGAAAATATGTAACTCAAAAGTTCGTGGAAATGAATGATGTAAACTAAAATTAAAAAAATAAAAAATATTTTAAAAATAAAAAAATAAACATAGATAGTACTGTTTTGTTTTGTTTTTTCCCCAGAGAACTGAAAAAAGTATTTGAGGCTTTCATATTGGTGTTCATCATATCCAATTGACAAGAATAAGGTTCTTACAAAGTTGACTGAGTCAGAGCTTTCATTTACTTCAGAGGCTAGGACAGTCCAGGTAACAGGCAAAGACAGACAGATGAAATATACACAGACAGATAGACAGACAGACAGATAGACTGACAGGTACATAGACAGATGACAGATAGATAGATAGATAGACAGATAAATAGATAGATGGATAGATAGATAGATAGACAGATAAATAGATAGATGGATGGATGGATGCAGAGATAATATGGTTAGATATATAATGATGTTCAAAATATAGATTATTTAATAAAGGTTTATTTGCTGACAGGTATTGGCTATATAAGCATATACATTATATACATACATGTATGTATGCACATATCTGATGGATAGATAAATGGACAGACTTTAAACTTAAAACCACTAAGACTTCTGATACACCCTGTATCTGTGTGCCACACAAACATATATACAACATATATGTATGTGTTCATGCATATGTATAAATAGGTATGTATGCATGCACATACATATACACATATGTGTATATTTACATGTGCATATACACACATATAAATGACAGATGGCATATTCTGGGTTCATAATTCCAGGTACTCTGTCTATAACTTGACCTTGTTTGAGAAATTAGTATCTGCCAAGACCTCCCAGGGTCCCTGTTCTGTTCATTTGTTTATTTCATCTTTTGTAAACTACTTAAGATGACAGAAATATTCATTCTCTTCACAGATTTCTAAGGCTACCTAGTCCATACACATCATTTAAAAAGGTAAATGTGCATGTATGTATGTATGCATGCATGTATGTGTATGTATTATATAGTATGTGTTGTTTTCAACATTCACTTTTGTAAGATTTTGAGTTCTAAACTTCTCCCCTCCCTGCCCTGTTCCTTCCCCAAGGTGGCATGTAGTCTGATATAGGCTATACATATACAATCATATAAAACATGTTAATCACATTGTAAAGAAGAATCAGAACAAAATGGAAAAACTATGAGAGAAAAAAGTATGCTTCGGTCAGACTCCATAGTTCTTTTCTCTGAGCGTGTATTATATTTCCCATGCATATCCTTTTACAGAGGAAGAAGGCGAGACTGGACAGTGGAAGTGACTTTTTCAAGGTTACCCTGGTCATAAATCGCAAAGCACAATTTAAAATCATATCTTCTGATTTCAAATCCAGAATACTTTCTAATATATTTCATATGTGTCAGCTTATTTTTTGTTAGTTTTACTAACTGGATATAACATATCTCTAAACCTCTTTCAAGTTTAAAAAAATACACTTTCTAAAAGCAACCACAACCACAACAACAACAATGATAAAGCAAGCTACTCTTGACTTCTGTGACCTTGGTCAAGTCTCTTAAACTCTCTAGACACAATTTCCTGATCTGCAAAATGAGAGGATAGGGTTAGATGATCTCAAGTTTGAGCTTATGATAGGATTATTATCTCCCCCTCATAGATGAGGAAGCAGCCTCAGAAAGACATGATGACTTGCTCATGGCTTTAGAGGTTGGATGTACCAGAGTCTGAATATGATCCAATCTTTCCTGATTCTAAATTCCATGCTTTTTACCCCAAAACCACACCCTCTTTAACAGAACCACCTTCACTCACTTGGATGAAGAAGGATCTGGTTACCCTCTTTAGAAGCTTTCTAGCTCATCAATACTCTTTTTAAAATGAGTTCCCAATATTATTTTTTTCTAAATGTGCTTTGATCAGGGCAGAATAAAGCAGCATTAAAACCTTCCTCTTTCTGAATACTCAGCCTCTCCTAGGACAGTGTAAGATCCATTGGCAATTTGGTGACTGAGTCACACATTTGTGTTATATTGAGCTTAGCTTCCACTGCTCTCACTCTTCTTTTTCTGAAAAATTGCCATTTAACTATATATCTCTGGTCTTGTGCTCATGGACTCAACTTTTTAAACCCAAGTGTAAGCCTCTACATTTATCCCTTTCAAATGATATGTTATTAAATTCATCCCAATCTTTAAGTTTGTCAAGACCTTTTTGCATCTTGACTGTGTCATTGTTAGCCATGCTTCCCAACTTCTCGTCATCCACACACTTGACAATTATGCCATACGAACTACATGACAGTGATAAGAAATACAAAAGAGTATTAGGTCAAATACACATGCTGGAGCTCTCCAATGAAGACCTCTTCCCAGGACAATGGACCATTAATGACCACTCTTTGTATCCAGCCATCATACCAGATCAAAATCCATTCATTTTTACTCTCTGTCATCTAGCACATCTATTTCTTCCACAAGATTGAATAATATAATTTATTATATGATTCCTAATATCTAGGTAGATGTTATCTTAGTTTTCTCATCTATAAAAGGGTATAATAGGAATACAGTACTATATGTGGCACTACATTGTGAGGCATAAGATAGTATATATAGAGATAGAGATAGATGAGAAAGAGAGGGAAACAGGTAGATATATAGATGGGAAAAATAGATAGACAGATATAAGATAGATAGATAGACAGACAGATAGATGATAGATAGAGAGATAGATGATACAGAAAGAGATAAAAAGATTATAGAGAGATATAGATAGATGAGAGACAGACAGAGAGATAGATAGATGATAGATGATAGAAAGATAGAGAGATAGATGATAGAGAAAAAGATAGATGATAGAGAGATATAGATAGATGAGAGATGAGAGATAGATAGATAGATTGATAGACAGATATAAAATACACACACACATATAAGCACACTTTTAAAATTAGTTCTGACTTTTAAAAGGATTTAGAAGAATAAACAGGTGGCTGTTTGTGTTATCGTTTAATTAATTTAGTTCAATTTTCTCCTTCACATCACTACTCTCATTGTCTTCCCAACACACTGTAATGATTGCGTTACCACTTTGCTTGAAATACCTAAGTGACTCTCCATTGTTTGTTAAATGGAGCACAGACTCCTTGGCTTGCTATTCAAGACCTGCTGCTTCCAAGATGCATCAGGTTCCTTTTCTAGTTATATCATATTCAATGACTTTTTAAGAACATGGGGCAACTACGTGGTGGGGCAGTGGATAGAGCACTAGGTCTGAAGTCAGAAAGAATTTAATTATATCTGACCTCAAGGCACTTGTAGTGTGATGCTGGCAAATCATTTAACTTCAATCTCCCTCAGTTTCCTTATCTATAAAATGAGGATAATAATAAGACTTACCTTCTAGGTTGTTGTAAAGCAATGAGCCCAGTTCCTGGCACATAGTGAGCATAACATAAATATTAGTAGGGAAAAAAGAAAACAAAAGCAAAGCCTTCCTTTTTCAATCAAATCATCTCCTTTTCTCCTTTTGCCCACCTCTTACGGTCATGTTTTTTTCTCATCATTCCACACTCTACCTCCCGACATATTAAAAAATTTCTCCATCTTTCAGGTTCACTACCAAGAAAGAATAAACTCCATGTTGAAAGTCAAATTCCATGATCAAAGACAGGAAGGGTAGTATCATAGAGAAAGTGAGGAAAACATGGGATCCAAATCTTTCCTCTAACATCCTGAGTCCTGTAGACTCTTTAAGCCTCAGTTTCTTCATTTGAAAAAATAAGAGAGTTGGCCTCAATGGACTCTATGATCCCTTTTTATCCCTCCATCTCTGATCTTATTTTCTTCCCAACTTGAAAGAACCTAGCCCTCAAAGTTTCCATATCCCTTTATCTAAACACTATGGTTTTATGTAATATTCTTTGTTTATTTCCCTTTGAACTGATCCCATCTGTTCTGGATTCCAGTGATTGCTGTCCAGTCTTTATGTTCTCACCCCTAAATGATCATTAGTTCCTTGAGAATAAAACTTTTGCTTAATTCTTCCTTTGACTGTGGTGCACAGCCAAGTTTCAACTCCTTTAGAAACATTTGTTAAACTAGAATGAATTGAAGTAAGACTTGGTAATTCTCACCAAAGCCCTGCTACTTGGGGGAGGATAACTCTTTCCTTTAATAAGTCTCCAGTGCTAACACACACTGAAGCTATGCCCAGTTTCAGTATGTGTTTTATTAGCTCTGCCCATCCCTTTCCCCCCCTACAATGTTCCCGATTCTCATTTGCAGCCTGAATTGTCTTCCCTGGATCTGTCCCATTTTTGTCCTTCCCTCAGCTCTGTTCTCAGTAACTCTTCACAGGAAGCCTCTAGTGGGGCAGTTAATATATTATATTTATATATAAGAAAGAAAAGACAGAAAACTATTCGAAAAGATGCTGCTTCCCATATTGTAAGGAAAGGCCAACTCTAACTCTTGCTTATTTCTGTCGAACACATTTATCACTATATTGTGAGTCCTTACGAGGTTAAATACAATATATGGAAGGTGAAATAAGTATTTGGGTTTTTTGCGAAGAAAACAGAGTAGAAACATCTGACATCCAGGAGGCAAATGATCATGTTAATCACATTTTCTTAGACATCTATCCTCCAAATTGTCCCCAAGGCATGACAAGCAATGACAATGACCACAGGTTTGATAATTGAGCAATTCTCCCTCTCATTGTTGGCCACTCAAGTAGACAGCTATGGGAACAAGGAAGTTAATATGGCCAGTTTGTGTTTTTTTAAAGAAGTATCCAAAACTCCTATATATAAAATCATCCCATGAACATTCTTACTATCTCTCATACATGTGCACTAAAGGCCTGTTATTAGTCAGTCAATGTGCTTTTTAAACCCCCTATGTATCAGGCATTTCACTAAGTGTTTATTATACTAACACAGGATCATAGATTTAATGGTAGAAGGGACCATGGAGGACACCAAATCCAATCATTTCATTTTATAGATAAGGAAACTGAGGTTGAAAAGTTAAGTGACCTGCCCAGGGTCACACCTAATAAGTGTCTAAGGTAGGATTTGATTTCAAGACAAACTGACTCTAAGACCAATATTTTATCACTTTATCATAAAGGAAGTGCATTAGATATTTAGAATATGAGGACAAAAACCAAATCAGGCCCTGTCCTGGAGGAGTTTCATTTTTGTAAAAGGTTAGTAGGATTGAACTTATTTTGCTAGGCCCAAAGCAGGTGTGTATTGTAAAAACAAACAACAACAAAAATCCCCCTATCATTCTCCATTTATTTTATTTCTTCACTGTGAATCCTTTCACCCACCATCATATAGCATGATCTCAGGGTCCTTGAGTAACTTGGTGAACTGATAGTGGAGAGTCATCAGCCTGTTACACATAGAAAAGGTATAGTGATTAATTTATTCAAATGAACTCCACCTAAGTGATGAGATGCCTCATCAATCCTCATATTTTTAAATGAAGTTTTGTTGAGTTTAAAATGTAAAAACCATTTTTAGTTCATGGACCACACAAAAACATGTGATGGGCTGAATTTGACTTTTAGATAACAGCCAATCCCTGACTTAGATAACAAATTTTGCTTAGAAATGTCTTTCTTAAGCGGAATCCAGAGTAGGATATGATGCTTCAAAATTTCCAGGGTTGAATCCCTAAGAACTGACATCTTTCTAGTTCTAGCCACTATGTGTTCCATGCACACTAAAAGTGAATTAGTATCTTTGGTTATCATATAAAAATCAATGAAGCTACCATTTCACATAAACTCTCTTGGATTTTGAAATTGATTTTTTGAGCCCAATGGTAATACTTTATATTTTTTCACCATGAAATCCCATTTGATTTCATTTGACTCAAGGTTTATTCTGTCAAAATCTTACTTGAATCCTGAGAATGTCATTTAGTGTATTAACTATCCCACCTAGCTGTCCATTGGGCTCTGACTCCATAGTTGCTGTGGGTGCAGAAAGGAAAAAGAAATGGCTGTGGCAGCTGCTGTTAAATTTATAGGAAAAACATGACTCAAAGTCTCATGGATAAAACCATCCCCAAACTCTATTATCATCATGAAAATGTCAGCTCTCCACATTCTGTTTTTCATCAACTTGATGACATTGTTTTCTGATTATTCATAGTCCTTTAAACTCCTTTCCACCTAGATTCAAATTCATTCATGTACGCAGAAAGGAAGGGGATATTCAGAGAGATTTACGAATGCCTTCTTTTGTCTACACCAATAACCTTGATAAGTAATTATTTTGTAGACTACTGTGGGGCTAAAAATTATTCAACCTACAATAAGACAGACTAAGGCAGAGTTCTGAGCCAATGACACTTTATGAAAGAGTCCATGGTCCCCCTCTAATGAAGTAAACACAGATCTTCCTCAGGATCTGAGATGCCCCCTCCTTCCAGGGCCCAATTTTTATAGGGTTATATAGCTAGACATTTACTATGGTAAATAGTAAATACATTATAATTCCATTGGTGGACATGTGATTCACAGGCTAAGATAAGCAAAAATGATCTGAAGGGTCACAGGTTGGGTAAAGCAAGGAAAACTCCACTGACTCCATTGATCATAAGATGGTCACCTGCTCATGCTGGACAAGAGAGAATGGTGCAGATGTACAAAAATAAATTATACTTGAGTCACCTCCACCATGGGCTTGGTCACCATGACAAGGAAAAACAAGGGTGGAGGGCATCTAGTTAACTTCCTATGATTAATCAAGGGAACTTACAATCTGCAGCTCATAGCTCTGAAGCCTAATATACAGAACCTATAATCACCACCCCTATAGAATCATATCAAATTGATTGATGCTGACAGGAATAGAGTAGGGGTCCTCCATGAGTCAATGCTCTAACTACATAGCCTTTTTTTTTTTAATTTACAGCAGGAAAATGAAACCCTTACTCTTTGTGTGACTCTGGGTAAGTCTCTTCGATCCTCAATTTCCTCATCAGTACAATTGGTATAATAATAGCACCTACTTATAAGCTTAAATGATATAACACTAAAAAAAACACACTTTTATAAACTTTGAGGTATTAGAGAAATATGAACTGTGTTTGTTATTTTTAATCAGTTACATTTACATTCCAACAAACTAAATGAAGTAGCTTTGGTGCCTATATGGATCATCTTTGTGCCAAGATGTTCTTTGTTTTACAGGCATAGAACGAAAAACCGATTTAAACCATCTCGGGATGGGCTCAGTGAAAAGGTGAATACCAGAGCTAAAACCTACCATCATATTACAGAAAAAAAAATTCCAAGTACATGTCAGGCAGTGGTTCACTTATTCTCTCTGGCCCTCTGTTTCCTTATGTGTAAAATGAGAGGGTTGGACCAGGTGATCTCAAAGGTCCTTAACAGACGTAATGATCTATGACTGTGTGACTCTGCTGGAGGGTTAACATCTATGGCACTCCAGTTTATTAATGCAAGCTCTGCCACGGAAGAGATTAACTCTAACTCATGGCAAGGCTGCTAAGTGTGGAATATGTTCCCAGGGAGATGGCAAAAGCAGGAAGGTAAATGTAAGAGATGTAAATGCTTCAGTGTTTCTTTTTATTTCTTAGCAAAAAAAAAAATGCTAAACAGTTGAATCATCATTTGGCAGGTTTACAGTTAAACCCAGCAATTAGATTTGAAAAGTCATCTAGTTATACAAAAATTTCCCAGTCAACAGAATTTGCATCATCCCTATTGTCATGGGTAACAAGAGTAGCTAGGGCATGGATCCTGCCTGTGCACCCCTGATCTGCAGGAAAAGGCAAATAGTGATAGGGGATTTGGGACCTACAAGGTAGCAAACCATTAATAAAGAGTAAGGCAATTTTGTCTACAGGCCTCCGAACTTTAACATGTTGCTTGCTGGGATAACCAAGCCCCTCTGCCAATGAGGAGTCGGGACTCAGCTCTGAGTGGCCTGTTAAAAGAGAGTTTAATTATCATAAATATAATTCTGGTAAGAGGAAGAAAGACAAGTGATGCAGTGGATAGAGTGCTAGGCCAGGAGTCAAGAAAATTCATCTTCTCAAATTCAAATCTGTCTCAGACACATACTAGCTGTGTGACCCCACGTAAGTCACTTAAACCTATTTTTCTCAGTTTCCTCATCTGCAAAATGCTCTCGAGAAGGAAATGACAAATACTCCAGTATCTTTGCCAAGAAAATCCCAAATGGGATCACAAAGAGTCAGACATGACTCAAAAACAACTGAACAACACATAGGAAAAATCATTGAACTCAGAAATGCAGACCTGACCATGTCATCCCATGGCTCAGAAATCTTCAACAGCTCCCCCTTAGAGGTGATTCAATAAATAGAATACTGGCGTTGGAGTCAGGAAGACCTGAGTTCTAATTCAGCCTGAGATCCTTACTAGCTGTATAAACTCCAGCAAGTCACTTACTCCTTGTTTCCCTCAGTTTCCTCATCTGGAAAATGGGAGTGATGACAGCATCTATCTCAAAGAGTCATTGTGAGTGAATATGAGATAATATTTATAAACGACTTCGTCAAATTTATGCCCTATATAAATGTTTATTATCACTACTAGGATAAAACACATATAGCACTGTCCACTTCATGTAAAGCTAATCATAATATGACTCCAATCTACTTCTCCAGACTGAACAGACCATTTCCGCTATTCTATTTACATTCCCTCCACAATGACAATATATTTGTCATTTGGGGTGGCTCGGTGGCACAGTGAATAGAGCTCCAGCCATGGAGTCAGGAGGACCTGAGATCAAATCCAGCCTCAGACACTTGACACATTTACTAGCCATGTGACCTCGGGCAATTCACTTAACTCCAATTGCTCTCCGAAAAGAAAAAAATAAAATAAAATTATTTAAAAAAAAAAAAAAAATATATATATATATATATGTTATTCCCCAAGCATAGTCTTCCATCTTCTCCCAACATGCCTTTGAACAAACAGGTTGTCCCCAATGTCACACCCTATCTTCCTATTGCCTTGACATATCCTAGCTATGCAACAGAATAAGTCACTTAATCCCTCTGACCCTCAGTTTCCACATCTATAAAATGGTGTTGAAAATATTGCAATAATAAACTCCAATGTGTTGTGTGGAATTAATAAGGAAATGAATGTAAAGCAATTGAACAAATGTAAAACTATATATACACCTTTGTATATGTATACTTATGCATAGACATAGATCTAGATGTGAATATAGAAGCTCTGATATTGTCAGGATGGAAACTTAGTAAGCTATTCTACCTCACTCATTTTCTTATATTATGCTGATCTGCTCCATATCTGGGCCTCCCTAGGGATCCAGGAGGACCTTCTAGAATTTGTATTATTGAGGCCTATGTTGTTCTATTCACTAAGTTATTCATCCCACTATTTCTAGTCAGGACTAGATATGCTTTACTTTGCTCCCTGAACACTTTCTTATTACCTGTTCTTTTGGCAGCTGCTGCACTTTTTGGATCTCTTGATCTTACCAAACATCCTGACATTGCTTACATACCCTACTCCCCTCTTGCCTTCCCCTTGGAGTTCAACTTTGGAAATGGAATCAGATCAATAATATCATTACTCCCATTGTGGAAGGGCATGTGGGTCAATTCCCCTATGGCTCAGATCACCATCCCTATTACTTCCCATTTCAAAGTCTCCCACCCCAGTCACTGCTTCCTTGATGTTTTATTTTTTCTCAATGACTTGTTTATTTACTTTTAGTTTACAAGATTCAGTTCCACAATCCCTTGAGTTTCAGATTTTCTCCCCTCATTTCCCCCCCCCACCATGGTGGCGTGCAATCATGCACAGGACCTGCAAATACTTTCACATTGTACAAAAGTCTGGTTATATAGAAGGGTTGTAACCGGTGAGTAAACACTGGGAAAAAAGAAGCAAAACCAAACATGGAAAAGAATGAGAGCATGTATTGCTTCAGTCTCCATTTAAACTCTAGTCTTTCTAGATCTTTCTCTGAATGTAGACATCTCCTTCCATCCTGAGACTTGTAGAATTGTCTTATAGCTGTGCATTGCTGAGAAGAGTCCAGTTTCTCAAGGTTGGTCATCACACATATGATGTGTCTATGTGTTATTTCCCTCTAGTAAAGGAGAAGTCCCTTAAGTTAAGAGACAGTGACACCTTCGTATTTTTGTCCCCAGCTCTTAATAAAGTACCTGGCAAATAGTGAGCACTCAGTAAATGCTCTCCCCCTCACTCACTAATTCATTTATTTACACAAATAGCAACCTCATATAGAACTTAGGGACTTCCAGGGTCTCTTGAGGTTCATTGATGTTGAGTGAATTGGTCATGGGCAGTGAAGAAATGTCAAAAGCAAAATTTAAATGCAGATCTTCCTTTCTAACTCCATGTTCAAGATTCCATGAAATATCCCATGTTGCCTTTCACTTATATGTAAACTACTGTCATAATAATATAAAGTGAATTATCATTAATCATCAAAAGATAAACATTGAATCACAGGATTTCAGCAGTAAAGAACACCTCAAAGTTTAAAAAGTTCAACCTCCCCATAATATATGGGAGGAAATCTGAAGATCAGAAAATTTGACATTGTCCAAATCCATGATCACTGAATGAATCAGGAAGAGCTACTAAGCATATAGGAAGCTTCATTTTGAAATTTCAGATTTAGTTGTTGACTTCGACATATTTCTCAGAGTTCATTATTATTGGTTACAGTTCCATTTAATCTACTTAGATGGAAGAGTTCCATTAGCTTTATCACCCTTCTATCCCCTTGGTGAGAACCATCCTTTGCCAGTTAATTCTTTCTTTACTTCCATTTAAGCTTAAGACTTTGCAGAAACGCCCCTATCATCCAAGATCAGCCTCTCCCTGGTCTACCCAACATCTTTGCTACGAATTTCATATTTTATATTAATTTTATATCTTATACAAAAGGTTAATCTTTTATACAAAAGGTTAATCTTTCTTTTTTTGTCCTGTTGAATACTTATAAGAAGTTTAATCTCCCTCAGACACTTTTCTATGAATATTTATAGGATTGGCACTGAATAATATAAGGGAATCCCATGATACCCTGGCCCGAACCCACCAGAAATACTCTTTTAAAATAGAAGTTGTCAATCAGTATCCTGGAACCACTTAAGACAAACTTTTGAAGTTATTTTTTGGAATAATGTGTATATTAGCAAAGAACATCTCATCAAGAAACTATGCAACTCCTTACAGGTATGCATAAAAGTGAGAGCCTATTCAATCAACCGATCAATCAGTCACTCCCACTGATATCTTCAGCAAGTCAGAACATAGCCACTAACTCAATGAACCAATTAATCATAAGACATTAAATTGAGTTGAAGAACCAAGTAATCAAGTGGAGCATAAGAAGAATTCCATTTATTGGATAAAATGAAGTGATGTCATACAGGAAGTGTTTGGGAATTACTCAGGTTCTGTGGAACTTTGAATAAAATAGCATGCTAGCTAGGATTCCAATATTACAGTGACTAATCAAGGAAAGAACACTTGGAGGGGAGAGAGGAAGAGAAGTGAGAGAAGAGGAGTGGAGGGAAAGGGAGGAAAAAGGAGACCCCCTCTCTCTTTCCCCTGCCACCACTTTTCTCTGTGAAAGGTATTATGAAATGATAGGTCGGGGGCTTTTCAATAGCATTGTAACAGCACCCCTGAATACTAGTGACTTGTGCCAGTATCTGTATCTGGAGCTACAAACTAGTTACACTGAGGAAAAACAGCTTTAGAACACTATAAGGAATGATCAATAAGAACACTTCATCAGACTTATGGAGAAGTTCATGAGGGGAAAAAGGACTTCCATTAAAAGGACTTTTAGACATTATGAAATGCCCTTTAGCCACATGATATACTCTAAAGTTGATCTCATTTTTCCTTGGACTTCATATGTACTCATCACAAAGTGTACCTCTATTTGGGGTAGAAGGAACATTTTGTACCAATTGATCTGAACTATACCTTTAGTAAATACTTATTTCTAAATTCTGAGTCTTCATAGCTAATTGATATCAACTGATCATCCCTGAGGAATCAGCATCAGCAGGAACTTTATAAACTATAGTGTAAATCAAGCACATTGCAGGTCTTCAAGGTTCCCTGGAAAACTGAGAGTAGAAGAAGCTTCTGACATGGGAAGGAAGTGAAAATGCAAACTGGAAGAACTGGAAGAAATCTTAAAAGTTAAAAAACAGAATGTCAGAACTGAAAGGAACCATGATGGGATCTTGGAACTTAAAATATAGAATTTTCAAATGACAAGAAACCTTCAAGAAATTTTGGATGTTTGACCGCGGAATTCCCAAATTCAATGAAGATTTTGAATTTAGAACAACTTCAATTTCTCTGTGGGGTCAAAGAAAGCCAAAAAGGTGGCCTTGGAGAAAAGAGAAGAAACTATGGTAATGGACACCACACCTTATGCTCACCTCCCCCCAGCATCCATCTTCTACTATACTGTAAATTCAATGAGAGCAAGGACATAGCAATTAAAAAAAAATTATCCCAGCAATCAGTCCAATATTAATAGAAGCAGTGCCCAATCAGTGTTTGCAGAGTGAATAAATGAACCTGATAAGTTGGTAGCACATTTCCTTCTTCTTTATCATGTGCCTAATTTGGTTTAGTCAGTCAATTAATCCACAAATATTTATTATTCACTGTGTGCAGGGCACTCTGCTAAATAGGTTTTATATATGCTCCCCACCCCCTCCCTACCAATAGATTATAAATTCATTGTGAGCAGCAATTAATTCATACTGTGCCTTTCACACTCATTTTTTTGGGAGGGGAGGAAGGTTTGAAGTGAATGTTACATCTGTTTTCATTAGTGCATGGACCTACCAATGTGGAAACTCTCTCCACCAACACAGATAAAACTAGGATGGAATTTATAGTCATAGAGAGTTGCTTAGAGGTATCAAGGGAGTAAGTGATTTGGACTGGGTCATACAATCACCCTATGCCCTCAGGAAGAAGTGAAGTACAGGGCTTTCTAATGCTAAGAACTATCCATAATCCTCTCTACCTTCCTGACTGTTACAGGGAACTCAGGACTGACTGGTTGGTAACACCCTACTTCCTGCACACCTGAGGCCATTATGTCACCAACCAGAACTCCTAGAGAGTCATTTATGAGAACTGAGCAATTAATTGACTTGCCCATGGTCACAAAGTTACTTTGTCAGAGACAAGACTTGAAACTAAGTTTTACTCTAAGGTTGGCTTTCTTTCCAGCGTAATAATGGCAGATAACATTTATAAAGGACTGTTTGCGAAGCACTTTACATTTATTAATCCAGGAGCTAACCAACAAAACTATGAGATGGTTCTCACTGCTGGGTCATTTCTGTCATGTCCAACTCTTTGCAACCCCACTTGGGGTTTTTTTGTTTATTTTTTTTACAAAAACACTGAAATGGTTTGCCATTTTCTTCTCCAGCTCATTTTATAGACAAGGAAACTGATGCAAAAAAAGTTAAATGACTTATCTAGGGTCACAATGCTAGTAAGTATATGAAGTTGAATTTGAATTCAGGTCTTCTTGACTTCAGTCCCAGGGCTTTACCCACTGTATCACCTAACGGCCACTATACCCTCACCCCAGGTGGGTACTATTATTATCCTCAATTTATGGAGAAGGAAAATTGATTCTGAGAGTTTAAATGATTTGCTCAGGGTCACACAGGTAAGTGCCTGAGGCAGGATTACAAACTCAGGTCTTTCTGGTTCCAAGTTGAACATTCTAAACAGTTCGCCATTTGACAGCCATATGGCTTCCCCTCTTGCACAATGGTAAGTACTCAGGAAATGCTTAGGAGGTGATTTGGATGGACTAGAATTTCTCGTACTTTTGAAGACATTTCACTAGGGTCACTGATACAGAAGAAAAGTCAGTTTCCTACCAGCATATCATTACCCCCCAAATGCATAAGGATCAAAATGTAATTTGTTTCTGATTTTGTATCTCCCTTGTTTCTTTGTTTCAGAAATTAACTAGGTCTTGATTTCAACTGAGTTAGCAGGCTGGCACCTTTACCCTGACCAGTGCCAGAAGAGTCACAATTCCTACTCAGTCTGACATTCTTGGCATCCTCCAGCTTCTCATTGTAGCGGAGGGATCGCAAAGCCACCTTGAAACAGGAGTAGTGATAGCTGTATTTGCTTCATATACTTAGTCTGGCAGAATCAATAAAAGAAGAGAAAGTCTTATTAGAAGTAAATCACAGTATCAAAGTTTCACAGTTTCACAGCCTCTGTGTGTGTGTGTGTGTGTGTGTGTGTGTGTGTATCTGTGTGTGATGGAGGGAGAAAATTTAGAGAGACAAAAGGGAGTAAAGTTTCCACATATTGATGATAGTTCTAATTATTTAGTGTCTATCCACCTTGTTGGTTAATGGATTCTCCCATAATCCCATTTTCTTTTTTTTGTAACTTCTGTTTATTTTAGTTTACATCATTCATTTCCATGAGATTTTGAGTTGCAAATTTTCTCCCATCCTTCCCCTACCTACCACCCCAAAACAGCAATCCCACTGTATACCCCCTCCCCTAATCTGTTCTCTCCTATGTCTTCCCCCTCACCCCTCTGATTTTCCAGTAGGGCAGGATGGATCTCTCTACCACAGTGCCTTGTGTATTTTAATTCCCAGTTGGATGTAGTTAATAATAATTATAGATAGATAGATAGATAGATAGATAGATAGATAGATAGATAGATAGACAGACAGACAGACAGATAGATAGATAGATAGATATACACATATTTTTAACATTTGATTTTAGAACTTTAAATTCTAGATTCTTTCCCTTCCTCCCTCATCACCCAACCCCATTGGAAAGACAAGCAATTCAGTACAGGCTGTGCATGTGTAGTTATGCAGAACATTTAGACAATGGACATATTGTGAGAGACTGAACGTATTTCCCTCCTTCCTATCCCATTCCCCCATTCTATTCTCTACTGTGTCCCTGTCCCTTTACAAAAGTGTGTGCTTCTAACAACCCTCCCCCCCACCGTGCCCTCCCCTCCATCATCCCTCCTCTCTGCTGTAGGGCAAGAAACCCAATTTAGAGTGTGTGTCATTCCTTCCCTAAGCCGAATTAAACGAGAGTAAGGTTGACCCTTTCCCTTTTGCCTTCCTTTTCTTCCTCTCCATTGTAATAGTTATCCCTTGCCTCTTCTGTATGAGAGGATTAACCCTATTTTGTGTCTTCCTGTCTCCTCTCATCCTATTCCTTTCCCACCCCTCAATTTCACCTTTTAAAATATCATCCCGTCCTATTCAATTGATCCTGTGCCCTCTATGTACACATATATACACACAATCAGATATGTATTCATGCACATATATACCCTCCTATATAGACATAGGTACATGTATTCATATATATATTTATATTCCCTTCACCTATCCTCATTATGAGGAAAGTTTCATAAATTACAATTATCGTTTTTCCATGTTGGCATGTAAATAGTTCAACTTTAATAATTTCCTTATGATTTCTTTTTCATGTTTACCTTCTCATGCTTCTTGTATTTGAATGTCAAATTTTCTATTCAGTTCTGGTTTTTTTAGAAAGAATGGTTGAAAGTCCTCCACCTTATTGAATGACCGTATTTTCCACTGAAACATTATACTAAATTTTGCTGGGTAGGTGATTCTTGGTTTTAATCCTAGCTCCCTTGATCTCTGGAATATCATATTCCAGGCCCTACAATCCCTTAATGTAGAAGCTGCTAGATCCTGGGTTATTCTGATTGTGTTTCCATAGTATTCAAATTGTTTCTTCTTGGCAGCTTGTAATATTTGTTCTTTGATCTGGGAACTCTGGAACCTGGCTATAACATTCCTATGAGTTTTCTTTTGGGGATCTTTTTCAGGAGGTGATCGATGAATTCTTTCAAGTTCTATCTTGCCCTCTGGTTCTAAAACATCAGGGCAATTTTCCTTGAGAATTTCTTGAAGGATGATTTCTAGGTTCTTTTTCTCATCATGGCTTTCAGGTAGTCCAATAATTTTTAAATTGTCTCTCCTGGATCTATTTTCCAAATCAGTGTTTTTTTTCAATGAGACATTTCACACTGCCTTCTATTTTCTCATGTGTTTGGATTTGTTTAATAGTATCTTGATTTCTCATAAAGTCATTTGGCTTTCATTTGCTCCACTCTAATTCTAAAGGAATTATTCTCTTCACCCAGCTTTTGAGATTCTTTTTTCAATCTGGCAAATTCAAATTTTTAAGGCATACTTCTCCTCATTGACTTTTTGGGCCTCTTTTGCCATTTGAGGTAATCTATTTTTTAAAATGTTATTTTCTTTAGTTGACTCTCTTCTCATGATTTTCTTGCTTCACTCTTATTTCTTTTCCCAATTTTTCTTCCACTTCTCTTATTTGGTTTTCAAAATCCTTCTTAAGCTCCTCTATGGCTTTTAACCAGCTTACATTTTTCTTTGAAGCTTTTGGTGTGTTGTCTTCCTTCCGTTTCATGCTTTGATCCTTTTTGTCCCCAAAAAAGGAATCTACAGTTGGATTGCTGACCTTGGTTTGCTTCCTTTACCTGCTAATGCTGCCAGTCAATTAACTCGATTTTTGAGCCACAGTAGATCTCTGCTTCCTGGGAGGGGGTAGGGGCAATGGGGAAGGAGAGCTTTATCCCAATTAGCTGCAGTTTTCATAGCTGCCAGAGCTATTAGGGGGCCGCCATCTCTGCAGCCCCCACTTGCTTTGGCTCATTGGTCACACACCTCAGGACCACCACCCAAGACCACAATCCAGATCCAGGCAAGTTCATGTAACAGCACTTAGCCTCTGAATGATTCCTTGGCTCCCCTGCAATCTGCAGAGTGCGAGCTCTGAAAGCAGTCACGGGGAGACAGCTGCAGGGCTGCCGCTTCTGCTGCTTTCTTGCCCTGGGGGCAGATGGCCAGACCAGCTTCTTTCCCCCAAATTTAGCTGAGTTCCACTGACCTTTCACTTTGTCTTTGTTTCTTATGGGTTGATAATTCTGGAAACTGCCACAGCTGCCGGGGATCCACTCTCCCAAATGCTCCAGTCTTGGCTTGTCCTGGGTGCCCTGGGGCTGAAGCCACAACTGGTCTCGGCTCCCAGTGCACTGCGATGAGCCCTTCTTGTCCCATCTGCTGGGCTGCCTTCAAAGGGAGATGTGTTTTTCTATAATTTTGTGGGTTCTGGAGCTCTAAAATTTGTTTAGAGTCATACTTTATAGGTATTCGAGGTGGTTTTGCGGGGAGCTGCGGAGTTCTCTTGCTTGCCATCTTGACTCTGCCCCCTCCCATAATCCCATTTTCCAAGATATTTCCAAATGAAGATTTGTTCATTCTGGTCCTTTAGAACTTAACTAAGTCATTCGAACTCAGTTTCTGTACCTAGTTACATGCATGCCTTCTTAGACATTACAATTAGAATATCTGTTCCTGCATGCTGATACACTATTGGTATACTTGTGAACAGGTCCAGTCATTTTGGATAATTACTTGGGACTATGCCCAAAGGCCTATAAAATTGTGTAAAACCTTTGACCAAGAAATGTCTCTACTAGGTCTGTACACCCTAAAGAGGTCAAAGAAAAAGGAAAAGGACCTATATGTACAGAAATATTTATAGCAGCTCTTTTTGTGGTGGTAAAGAATTGGAAACTGAGTGGATGTTGATTATTTAGGAAATGGTACAAGTTCTGGCATAGGATTGTGATGAAGTACTATAAGATATGATGAGGAAGGTGGTTTCAGGGAAGAAAAAAAAATACATGTCAAGACCTTTATAAACTGATTCAAAGTGAAGTGAGAAGAATCAACAGATCATGATGCACAGAAACAACAAGGCTGAAGTGAAGATAGATGCTAAAGACTTGACTACTCTGATAAGTGCAATGCTCCAAGACAGTTGCAAAGGACTCATGATGAAAGAATGCTATACATCTCCAGAGAAAGTTGAACTGAGTGCAAATTGAAATATGTTTCTTGTTTTCTTTTTTTTTCTTTTTTGTGATATGGCTAATACAGAAATATGTTTTGCATGATTTCAAAGTATAATTGATATCATGTTGCTTACCTTCTCATTAGGTGGGGAAGGGTTGGGAGGGAGGGAGAGAATTTGGAGCTCGAAATTTAAAAAGAGAAGAATGTGAAAACAAATAAATAGTAAATTATATTTTTAAATCAGGTGACAACCTAAGAATGGGGGGGAGGAGGTATCTATGCACATTGAGGGGCAAAGATTGTGTTTTCCTCCTCTTTCTTAGCACAATAAGCCCTTAATTCTTGTTCATTGACTAACTAGTCCTTTGATGTATTGATTTATTGGGGGAAGGGAGAAGAGAACAATCATTTATTATGTGCCACAAACTAAGCTAAGGTTTTATAAATATAATCACATTTGAGAGTGGTAAATGTGTTCTTATTAATGACAGTATCATGGCATAGCCTATTGTTGGTTACTTAAACTGGATCAAAGTCTTGACCTTCTCCCCTTCTTTCTTTTGGTCAGGACAGAAGGAATGACCCAAATTTGAGCACAGTGCTTGACAATATTCAAAAATTATTGCTGAAATGAATGACAATTTCAATTCAATTAAATTACTTATCAAGTGTTCATTATACTTTAAGTTTCATTTTTTGTTGCTCTATCTCCACTGCCTAACATGATGCCTAGAATATAGTGGGTGCTTAATAAAATAGTTGTGTTTTTTTAAATTAACAAATAATATACAATCTGAAAAATAAAAGTCCTACCTTTATTATTTCTTAAATAGAAATTAGAAGAGAACAATGATAGGTATCATTCACAAATATATACTTGAGTTAAAATTCTTAACCAAACAAAAGACTGAGATGATCACAAAAGATAAAATCAATAATTTCATTAAGAAGAAATTAAAATGTTTTCAACAAACAAAACAAATGCACCCAGAACAAGAAGATAAGCTATTGATTGGGAAAACATTTTCTTTTTATATCAAATACCTGATAGATTCTAAAATCCAAGCTTTACAGATAACTAATTCAAATACATAAAACTAAGACCATTACTAAAATGGATATGTGATCAAAGGATATGGACAATTTTCAAAAGAAGAATTATAAATTATTAACAACCTAGTGAAATATTACTCCCAATTATAAGAAAGAATACAAATGAAAATAATCCAGAGCTTCACCTTGTGCCAAGAAAGGTGGGACAAACGTGATAAAAGTAAGACTGGTCAATTTTGAAGGGATTTAGGAAAGATAGAGTCACTGAAGTATAAATTATCAGTTCAACCATTTAGTAAAGTAATTATTCATTATGCTAAGGAACAAAAAAAATGTACATTTTTTGGTCCAGATATCTCCCACTTTTAGGTATATGTCATCAACATTGCAAAAACAATAAGAAAAGTTCAATACACATCAAAATATGGATTGCACTAGTTTTTGTTTGGTTGGTTTTTTGTAATTTTTGTGGTACCAGAAAACAAAATGGAAACTAATTAGGTGCCCATTGATCAGGGAACAATAAGAGCAAATTATGTGAATGTAGTGGAATATGAATGAAGTACAAGAAAGTCATTACAGAGAATTCAAACACAAAAGGGCAAACTTGCTCAGACATAATGACTACAACAATGTAATGGAATTGAGCAATGATGGCGACAACAAGAGGTATTTGCAGCAGTTAAGTTCAACTCGGAAGGACAGATAAAAACTTTTTTTTTTAATCTCCCTCCCTTGTTTTCAGAGGTGAGGAACTATGGATAAGGTATATTGTTTCCTTAAACCTGGTTCATATGTTGCATGGATTCATTGTTTTGTTTTGGTTTTTTTCTCTTTCTATTTATTTTTCATTATAAGAGAGGGATCAATGCGAAAACAAAGTATGTAAAAACTGGAAAATAAGATTCTCTAAAATAAATATTTTATTGGATTGAGTTGAATTGGATTAATTACTTTATGGTAATAAATGATAAATATAAATCTGATATAATAGAAATATAATAAGTGATAAATATAAGATTATCGGAAAAAATATTTAACTCTCCTTCTGCTGCCAATCTCCAGTTTATCCTGTTTATAGTAGTTTGTACATAGTTGTCTGTATGTCATCTCCCTCCTTAGACTGTAATCTCCTTACAAACAAAGACTGTCTTTTTCCTTGCTTCATATCACCAGTGCTTAACACAGTGCCTGGAACATAAAAGGTGTTTAATAAATGCCATTTCTTTGAGTGATTGTGAAGAGAATCAGTGGCTTGACTGAAGCAACTAGTTATTTTATATCTCATATCCTTTAGGCAGACTACCAGATTTACTCACCAAACTATGGTCAGTTACAAAGTTCTTCTACTTTCTCTTTTGCAGTGTATACTTTAAAGCAAATATAAGAAAGAATGACCAGTGGTTAGGTTGCCATCTTCTGTGAGACCTGGGTGTCCAGAGCAGTGGGTGCCACCACTATTTACTTACTCCCAGATGGGTACTTAACCTATAAGTACCAATGCTCTCCAGAGAGGAGCTTCCAAAGACTGGATGAGAGTAATTGAAGAGGTGTGAAGAGAGGTTTAATCTTTAAACTACCTTCAGCACATAGGATTTAATTAAACATAGTTTACACTTCCACTATCCCTCTTACTGAGTACTTCAGATTTCCAAATTACTGCCTTTGCTGAGGACTGATGTTTGTAAGGCAGGTGGGGGCTGGAATATTGGGGTGGGGGAAATCTGTTATTTCTTTCTTGAAATATTGTATAACAGTAGGGGTAAAAGGGATAACATGAAAATTTTTGACCCAAGTGATTGCTTTAACCCAGGAATATTCATATTAGTCATCTACTCTGAAGGAGGTCAAAGACAAAGGGAAACGTCTTATTATACAAACCTGCAGGGGGTAGGGGAGAAGTAGGTTCCTTTCAAATGGAGAATGATTGAACAAATGATGGCCTATGAATGTAATCAAATATTATTGTGGGGTAAGAAATGATAATCACAAAGAATACAGAGAGGCTTGGGGAGATGTGTATGAACTGATCAAAAGTGAAATATGGTAGCAGAAGACTACCATACACAAAAGTTGTAATATGATAAGAAAAAATTACGTGCAAAGAGATCATACTTTTTGAATGCAGTAGTCAATTTTGACTCTAAAAGAGTGGTCTTCCTCATGGAACTCCACCTGGAGGAGGGAAATATAATCTATAAAGGATGGCATGGAGTATAATATGATGCCTCCACCCAAGGGATTTGTGGGCAACCAACCACAAAATGGAAAGATGTTCTGCATTTCCACATTTAGCTAGCCACTGTCCTTGTCACCAATGTAATGAGATCTATCCTTCACCAGTGATAGCCCAACACTCCCTTATTGTACATACTCCCCCTGTTATGCAAATTACAGCCTACCACCCATCTTTGCAATGTTATATACCCAAGGTAGTTTAACCCAAACTTGGCCATCAGCATAAGAACAGATGTCATTGAGAAAAAAAAAATCAACTCCAAGAAATTAACCCTTTTCCTCCCAGATCACTTTGTGACTGTAGTAACAACCCCTCATCCTGAGGGTTCTACCTTCTGGTGTAGTGACTAGATAGTAAGAGCCTTCATGTACTCTCTTTTTGTTTTGAGTCAGACAGAGTGAGTTGAAGAGACTGAACAGTTGAAGAGACTGTAACTGGTTGTGAATGGCATTAGAGATCTCATTCTGTTATGTAACCCCTCCAAAACACAAAATCCACCCTCTCTCAGTCTTCCCTATTTCTGTCGAGGACATCATCTTTCTTCTGGCTACCCAGAATCTCAAAATCCATGCCATTCTTGACTTCAAACTTTCACATATCTTGCACATCTGAGTAGTTGTCAATTCTTAACTGTTTATGCTTATACAAACTCTCTCATATCTGCTTCATTCTCTTCACTCATATAACCACCACCCTTGTGCAGCCCCTCATCCCTTCTTTCTTATGTTTTCTTCTTTTTTATTCATTCTTTTGATTTTGTTTGACTGATTCTTGATGTCTCAAAAAGTCATTAGATTCCACTTGCCTAATTCTAATCATTCCTTTTTTCTTGCAGTATTACAATGGTCCCCTAAACGGCCTTCCCATGGTCATCTGTCCCAAATCCTTCTCATCTTTCACATGCTTTCCAAAGTGACTTCCCCAAAGCACAAATCTGAACATATCATCTTCCCTATTCAGGAAACTTCAGTGGCTCTCTAAAGACTGTAGCATCAGAAATAAACTCCTCTGTTTGTCACTTAGAGCCCTTCACAGTCAGAACTCAATAATTTCCCTTTCCAATCTTAGACATGATTCCCCTTACTTTACTCTGTAGCCCAGCCAGATTGGTTTTCTTGTTACTCTTTGCACATATTAAAACACAATGCCTAAAGAGGAAATTAAAGTATGATACTCTCCATTAATCAGAATCATGTTAAAAAAAGAGAAATGGGTAACTAGAGAAAATTTTTGCTGGATTGAAATCAGACATGATTCATTTTGCTTGCATCTCTGTTAGGTATGGTAGGGCAAAGGAAAGAAAGGCTACACTTGGCATCAGAAAGACTCATCTCTCAGTTCTTGCCATCACATGCTTTCTAGTTCAACGACCATAGGCAAATCACCTCAGCTCTCACTGCTTCAATTTTGTCACCTGGAAAATGAGGGGAGAGGACTGAACTCAACTGTCCTCTGATGCCTCTTCTAGCTCTAATCTATGGAATATGATTACACACACACACACACACACACACACACACACACACACACACACATAGACACGCACACACACACACACGACTGTTGCTGAAAATCTTTCCTGTTCACTGACTGTTAATGGCCTGTGTATTGCTGTACTATTTATCTTTCAGTTAAAAAGAATCTCAAATTTATATTCATTTGTTTGGCCAGTTATATTTATCAAATTAATTACCAATAAACAATAATTATTTGCAGGTCTGCCCTACCTCTCAGAACCTCCACAGAGGTTTTATTAAAGATAATGGGGCATATTCAATGAAATACTGACAAGAGCAAAAAAAATGTTTTTTTCTATTAATAAATGACTTTTTAAAAATCAAAATGTTATCAAATTAAAAATAAATGGTGAAATTTTATTTGACTTCTCTGTGTACTTTATAATGTACCTAATCTGGTTTTGGATCACAAGTTTATATGATTTTATACTTAAAACCATGAGGAATTTCAGAGGTCATCAGGTTTCCTTTAACCAACTACATTTAACCAAAAACAGACTCAGGCTCAAGGAAGTTGAGAGTTATATCCAAAAGGTTACATGCCTAGCAAGTGATAGAGGTGATAGTCCTCTACCCTGTGGCTAGTGTTCTTTTCATTGTGTTCTTACGACTTAGTTCATGGCTACATGATGTACATGAAAATATAGGAACACACAAATGTTGCTGGTATATGTTCAAAAAAATCCCACAGAATACACATTTTTGTTTGCAATTGGAGACCATTCTTCCAAAGAACTGACCTGAAGCATGTCCCTCTCATCATGGTAGAGAAGGGGTAGACCAGAGATGGGGAAAGAGGTATACATTGTCAAATGACCAATATTGGATGAGTTTGCTTAACTATTTCACTAACAAGGAGTTCTCTGGGTAGAGATTCCATGCCCTCATGAAGACTACTCATCTGATACTCAACCACAAAGAGCTACTGGAGACCCAGAGAGATTAAGGGACTCACTCTGGGTTACACAGCTAGCATAGGTAGGAGTGAAACCAGGTTTTCCTAACTCCAAGGCTGATTTTCCATCCATTGTGCTACACATTAACCAATGACAATTATAAAATAATTTAGGGAACTTACTTTCCTTTAATGGTGCTGAGGCAGTGTTTTTATGTATGGATGTACAAACATACAGATTCACAAGCATGTTCTGAAATAAGCCGTAGTGAAAAAGAAAGAATGGTGGATTTAACACCAGAGACCCTGGGTTTGCAATCCCAGTGTTGTAGAGATCAGTGTCACAGTCAGAAAGACCAAATTGGTTTGTTTGGTTTTTTTTATCCAAGTTCTCCAGTTCTGACATAACCTTGTCCAACTCAGTTGACCACTCTAGGTTGCATTAGAATCTCCTCATGTATAAAATTAAGTATATGGGACTAGATGATCCTTAAATTATATTCAAGCTCTCAATCCTATAGTCAAGAAGAGCTGATTTTTTATTCTCTCTCACTTGATAGGCTCACTAAATTGTACAAAGGTTATAACTAACAATAACTACAATAAAACAATGACACTAACAACTAGCAATCATACAGAGCTTTGACATTTCTTGGGTAGCTAGGCAGCACAGTGGATAGAGTGCTGAGCCTAGAGTGAGGAAGACCTGAGTTCAAATGTGACATCAGACATTTATAAGCTGTGTGACCTTGGGAAAGTCATTTAACCCTGTTCAATTCCTCTAGCGTAAAATGAGCTGGAGAAGGAAAGGACAAACAACTCTAGCATCTTTGCCAAGGAAACCCCCAATGGGTCTCACAGAGTCGGACATAATTGAACAACAACATGTTTCTCAACACAACCAAAAATTTCCTTAGCTTTTTGGCAGCCAGGTGGCACAGTGGATAATGTTGGTTCTGAAGTCAGGAAGACTCATCGTTCTGAGTTCAAATCTGGCCTCAGACATTTACTAGCTATGTAACCCTGGATCCTTCACTTAACCCTGTTTGCCACAGTTCTATATCTGTAATGGACTAGAGAGTCAAACCGCTCTAGTATCCTGGCTAAGAAAACCACAAATGAGTTCAGGGAGAGTTGAACATGACTGAAAATTGAACAACATTGCTGACATTTCCAAAGTGCTTTATGTACATTATCTCACATAAGGCTCACAGCAGCTCTTTCTCTCACATTTTACCTATTATAGATGAGGACACTGAAGATCAAATGTAGTGATGAAACATGGTAGCAGTGGAATTTGGACCCCTGTCTTCATGATTCCAAACACTGCCTCAATTATGGTACTCTGCTTCTCTTTTTGAAAATACACACTCAGATTTTTCTCTAAGTGAAATTTTCAATGGACTTCTTTGATTACTGAAGTGCAAAGAGCTTGCTTCACTGCTAAGAAAGTTCCTCAGAGAATTTTCAGTTAAGAAAACTTTTGGAAGCCATTGATTCCTTTGTTCTGGGGAAAGGAAGCTCTATAATTTCATTTTGAGATGCCTGTTTACAGAAAGCAATCAGAGCAAGTTAAGTACCAGACTGCACATTCAATTATTGTTAAGCATTTACCAGAGAAACATTAGTGTTTCTGAAGTTCTTGGAAGGAACCCACAAGAAACACTTATAAGAACAAGGTATTTGTTTATACTCTTAGAAACAAGATATTAGCACCATACCCATGACTGCTGGATCAAGGTCAGTCCTAGATGTTTACTGAAGGGTATTAAGTAAGGATTCAAGAATTTAAATATCTGACTAGATATAGTATACCCTACGGCTTTTAAGGAGCCTGACTTGTTAAACAGAGAAATAGGAAACCTATTTTTAAGACACCAATTTAAAGAACGGGTATTTCATCAAACAAAGCTTTCTAATGCTTTATATTCTGCCGCGCTATGAGTTAATCTATAATAAGATCAAGGCATTTGCTAACATGTAGAATTGGCAAAACCAAAGATTTTAATGCAATGTCACTGGATTTCTCCCTTCTAAGCTATACTGTGGCTTAGAATATAAAAATAAATTCTTAAATGCCCTTAGCTTCTGACCACTGTCTAAAAGAAACATACTTTTAAGTTCTCACTTGTTCTCTAAAATTGGAAATATCCTTATAATTTGCAGTTTCTATGGTATGCATTAGTAGGGGTAGAAGCTATGACCTTGGAAA
>CM053582.1:556751094-556768292 GCA_028627135.1 Pseudochirops cupreus | reverse complement strand
AATCCGTATATCTCTATCATATATAATTAGTCTATCATCTACCTATATCTTTATATCACCTATCATTGATCTATAATCTATATCTATCATCTATCATGGATCTAACATTAACCTCTATCTATATATTCATCCATCTCTCCATCTATGTATCTATCTATCTATCTATCTACCTACCTACCTACCTACCTATCTACTTATCCATCTTTGAGAACAGGTCTCCCTAGTTCACTCAGGCTGGAAGTTCAAGGCTCTGCTCACAGGCAGTCAGATCCCATTGTTGATTGACACAGGAGCCTTGACCTGATCGATTTCTGACTCAGGCTAGTTCTTCCTTCCTAAGGCCCCTTGGTTCTGATATTTTTCCCAGCCTCCCCCACACAATACCCATATTACATCAGGGGGCCATCATACTGGTTTCAGATTTAATGTGGCCTCCTGAGAGGTTTAGCCTACTGTAACTCAGACCTCAGTAGCAGAGATTACGGATATGAGTTACCACACCCAGGGAATGTGTGTCTTAAAATTGTTTACATTACACAGAACACTCAGAATAGAAATGCTCCCTTGTATTCTTTGCAATGCTGCTAGAAGAAGAAATAAATGGGCAACCTGGCTTAAGAAAGGAGCTCAAATTCATCATTGTTGACTGAGATGTTGATGGCTGTGTTTGGGGACCATTCTAAGCAAAGTGCTGGCTGAATAAGAAGATTAATATGTTGTGTCCTGCAAATGAGACTTGCAAGAGCCTTGGGCCAAAATGAATGCAGAAAGGCTAAAGTCAGCATCATATGCTGACCTTATATTCACTTGAAGAAAAGATGAGAAACTCTAAACTCAGTCATCTTCATGAATAGGCCTATAGAGTCAGGAAAATGTAACTTCCTTGAGGGCAGGTACCATTTTGTTTTCTGCCTTTGAACCTTCAGCATTTAGTATAGCACCTGGCTTAGATGCTCTCCTCTTCTTCCCCTCTCATTCCCCTCTCCTTCCCCATTTCCCATTCTCTCCCTTCCTTTTTCACTACCCCTCAAGGTCATAGCTTCTGAGGTAGAAGAGTCCACAGAAATCACCTAGTTGACCCCTTTCCTCCTACAGAGGGTGAGTCTTGGGTCTGGGGGGGGAAGGAATAAAGGGAAACAAGCCTTTATTAGACACCTACTGTGTGCCAGACACTGGCTAAGCACCATGCAAATATTGCCTCATATGATTCTCATGACAATCCCATGAGATAGATATGATACCCATTTTACAACTGAGGAAACTGAGGCACAGAGATTAATTTTCTCAGGGTCATATAATGTATCTAAAACTAGATTTGAAATAAGATCTTTGTGACTCCATGTCTGGTGCTCTATTCACTGTGCCAACTTGGCTTCCCACTGTATGGGGAGATTGAAAACTTCTCAGGCAGTTTGAGATTGTTAACTTCCCTCTTCCTCCTCCATTGCTGCTGTCACTCAGCAGCAAGCCTCTTCAGGAATCTTTTGACTCCCCACTTTCAGTCCTTTGTCTGTCTTCCCGCCTCTGTGGGCCCCTCCTCCCAGCCAGTGGGAGTCAGGGACAGTCCAGACTCACTCCTCCTCCCTTGCTTTGGGACTCTTCCCCCCCTCCTTTCCCTTGCTGTCAATTAGCATCCTTGTTCATTCTTGTTCAGCCACTGAGAGATAGTGGCAGGCTTCCCTGTGACTTCCCATTTGGGGAAGATTTTGGTGCTAAGACTTAAGTCTGCCTCTCAACCAACAAGAGAGGAGACAGTTGGGAAGGGGGCTTGACTGCATTAGGGTATAAATTCTTGTACTGTCTTTTGTAACATGCCTCTCCTCCATGATGAGTCATGGGGAAGACTGCCTTCTTCTCCTGGGGAAGAGAATAAACTCCTGTTCTTATCCTAAGAGATCTCTGTGGTTTTTTTCTTTTTTTTCTTTCTTTTTTTTTTAATTAAATTAGGGATGAGGTTTTTTTCATCCTGAACACCACTGTCATGCAAATAGGAGTGTGGCAGGGTCATGATCCAATTTCAGCTTGTCCAACAGAAAAGGTACTAATTTTTCCACTAACATAACACTGTGTCTTATTTTCATCAACTTCTTTATTTTTTCTTACAGTGCTTTCCCTCATCCTTCCCATTCTTCTTTTCCTTCCCTTTCCTCCTCCCCTACTACTGTTCCTTCTCCTTCCCTTCCCTTCTCTCCCTCATTTTCCCTTTCCCCTTTCACTTCCTTTCCATCTCTTTCTCTTCCTTTCCTTGAGATCATGACATAAGTATAAGAGTCACTCAAAGGCCTAACCCTACTAATTATTGGCACAGCAACTTTGATTTACTCATTTTCAGACCAGGACCAGTTTGCCCCCTTTTAGGCTTCCTGGTGGCCTTCTGCTTCCAGGAACTCATCACATTATTGTTAGATTTAGTGTAGACATCCCAATCAGATTTAGCCCTACTAAAACTCAGATCTCTCAAACTCAAGTAATTCACCTGCCTCAAGCTCTTTAGTAGCAGGGATTATAAACATGTGACACCATACCTAATCACTTTCATTTTCAAAAATGTCCTCTCCTACTAAAAATCTACTCTTATGACAAAGAGAAATAGTTAAGCAAAATCGAGAAGAAAAATAAATAAAATAAAATATAAAATATAAAATAAAATAAAATAAAATAAATAAAGATTACACCTGACTCAGTTTTCTATATTCCTCACCAACAGGCCCCCACATCTCTACTAAGAGGAGGGTCATATCATCTTCTATATGTCTCCCCCCAAGACAAGATTTGGATGGGAGATTTCACAGCAGTGAATGGATTTCAGAAAGTGAGCCTTCAAGCTCAGGTTTTCCCTGGCTGCAACTTGGCTCAGGCAGGAACAGGCTGCACAGACATAAATTTATCCAGCAAATCATATTCAAAAAGAAAAAAAAATCAATAGCAGTTTCCTGGCCTAAATAAAATGGTTGGTGACTACACTCCCTATCAATTACCCAAGGCCCTTGTATCATGATTAGCTCCAGTGTTTCAGCTGCTGCTCAAAGATTCAGCGAGGACACGATGTACTGTACCTTGCATTCAGTTAGGTAACCAAACATTCTAAATAACTTGGAATGTTTGCCAATAGATGGAGGCAGGTAGGTCCTCAGGGGCTCCTCATAACACAGCCCCTCTCCCCGCACCTCCCATACTCATTTTTGTCTAAAGATGTCTGTCTCTCTCTCTCTCTTTCCTTTTAATTTATATGGAATATATGTATACACTTTTTAAAATATCCTATCTAAAAGAACTATTAGATGTCAATAGAAATACATTATCCATGGATAAAATAGGCAAGACAAATTCACTTCTAACAGCCCAAATGGGAATACATATTTACAAATATTATCAACACATTGCAGGGAACATTGAAGCTAATGATGCATCAGAAAGTGCCTGTCCCTATATAGTGGCAGTCTTTCTGCTTTGATACTGGAGTTGCTTTGACTTTTGGCTCAGAGCCTGAATTGTCCAATTTGTAAGAAAGATGAGTTGAGGTTTGATCATTCATGGTATCAATGAGTGTGCTGGCCTTCATCCTGAGTACAAAGCGTTTCAGATGTATTGTTATATATTATTAATGTACGGAAGGGGTATCTTCTCAGAGACAGTATGACGGGGTCTGAAGATCTCTGACTATCAGAATCTCATCACCTTGGTAGGATCATTCTCCAGAGAATAGGGGAGGATTCAGTAACACAAAGACATGGCGGAATGGAAAGAACACTGTCTCTAAAGTTAGGACCTGGTTTCAAATTATACCTCTGATAGGGCAGCAAGGTGGCACAGTGGATAGAGTGTTGGGCCTGAAGTCAGGAAGACTCATCTTTGTGAGTTCAAATCTACATATTTACTAGATGTGTGACCTTGGGCAAGTCACTTAGTTCTGTTTGCCTCAGTTCCTCATCTATAAAATGAGCTGGAGAAGGAAATGGCAAACTACTCCAGTGTGGCTGCAACAAAACCCCAAGCCATTTAGTGACTGAAATGTCCAAACAACCAGGTAAACTCACATAATCCCCACTATCCTGACGCCTCAGTTTCCCCATTTGGAAAACAAATGAGTTTGATGAGCTAGTTTCTGAGAGCCCCTCCTTCTCTAGAGTTTTGATGTTGTGATCAAAGACTGTAACTGAGGATCTACTTTGCAATATAGTAGTTATCACCATATAGATCTTGACTAATCCCATCTTCTATAGGAAGCCTTTCTAACCACTTATTTTTGGAGGGGGAGGGCAGGGCTATTGGGGTTAAGTGACTTGCCCAAGGTCAAACAGCTAGTAAGTGTTAAATGTCTGAGGCCGGATTTGAACTCAGATCCTCCTGACTCCAGGGCCAGTGATCTCTTTAGCCTCCCTCTACCCACTCCTAATTTCATTGCCTTTCCTCTGTAATCATTTCCTTCTAGCCCTGTGTATAACTTGCTTGCATGCTGTCTCACTTTTTAAATTGTGAGTTCTTTGGGGTAGGGACTGACTGCTGCCTTTTTGTGTTTCCAAGCACTGAGCATAGTGCACATAGTAGGCACTTAATACATGTTCATTGATTGACTGGTACTTGTGCCTATGAGCTAATTATAATGCAGTTTACTGCATGAGACTCTGCATGAGACTCTCTATAGGCCCACATATGCATGCTCATGCTGTCTCTCCCCTCCCCCCCCCCCACACACACGTGCACCCACACACATTGGAAAATCCAGTAATTAGATCTTTAAATTAACTACACTCTATCTTACTGAGATGTCACATGGATCTCTTGCTCACCCTCTAGACAGGACAGTTCAACAGTATGAGTAACAACTAAAAACCACCAGTGTTTGGGGGGGAAAATGGAAACTTGGAACTTCGGTAGAGAAAGGAATATGGAAAATGATCACCTGATGAAACCACTGACAAGTACTTTTAAGTGCCTACTATGTGCCATGAACTGTGCTAGGTACTAGAGAACAGAATATAAAGAATAAAACACTCTCTACATTCAATGAATGAGCTTACAATCTAGTTGGGCATACATTAAAATCTACGCGATGGGATTAAAAAATTCTTTGCATTGTAGGATCAGAGAGTTGGTGACAAAAAAGACCACATGGGACATCTACTACAAATCCCTCATTTTAGAGATTCGGCAGTTAAGGCCCAGTGAGGTTAAAGGACCTGACCAAGGCCACACAGAAGAGCCAGACTCTAGACGCAGGCACTTCATTTATTTTACATAAAGTGGAATGATGTTCCTTTAAGAAGGAAAGGAAGTTGTCTGTGGAATATGGTTGGCACAAAGGACTACAGGTATGAAAAGCCCAATCCATGGTAAGTTAGTATTCCTGAAATAGAGGAAAATTTCCATGACCTTGTGGGATGACTCATTGATTTAATATTGCCATCCTGGTAAGTGTGGATGTGGGGTAGGGAGGGCAAGGGGAATAACAATGTCTAGTTTTAGTAATTGTGTCCTTTAAAATTATTTATTAAATGGGTTTTTTTTAATTATTATATTTTAGTATCTGTGAGTATTGCATTGTGCTTAAGTAAGACTCAATTCTGAACAAATGGACTGAACTGAGCGAAGCCTTTTCCAGAATCCTATAACAATGAACTCTTGGCTAAAGATGGAAAAAAATGCTTAAATTTTATCTATGAGAAAGGAGTTTTGTAAATGATCAATTGACAAAAAAAGTATATGTATAAATATGCATTTATCTGTATGTATGTGAATATATATGTACATATAAACATACCTGCATCTACATACATCTGTGTATGCATATATGTGTATGTGTACACACATAGGACCTGGTTACTGGATAAGAGCTGTATAGGATACATATATATGAGTTGTAAACATACATACACATAGATTCATATACATACACACGTGTGTGTAGGTATATCTATAATGGGAAAAGGAATTTGAAGATCTTCTTTGCCCTGTAATAGACCTGGGGGGAGTTTGGAGACCTCCCCTGCTTTGAAAAGTAAACTGCCCCTAATAGACTGAATATAATCACATGGAGCCTGCGAGGGGAAGAATTTGTTGAAGGGAAGCAGAGCCTACAGGAAGCTGGTCAGAGCTAGCCAGATGGTGGGGGAGGGAGGATGCTTAGGCAAAGAGATAGAGAGGTTTGTGAGTAAATATTGATCTTCTATTGGTTTGTGGGAAGGCTGAAAGATGCTGTGGCTCTCAGTGTTATTATGGCTTCTGAATATCTTTGGTACTATGAGGGAATCGGCTTACTGGTTTTGGGATTCAGTTTTCTGGTGTCTAAATAAATGCTTCAGTTCTGTCCTCTATCTGGAGAGTTTGGTATATTTTGTGATCAAAACTTCATGCAACACTTATAGTCACCGTCTTTATCATGATTGTGAGTGCTGTAAATATTGAATTGGCGCTACAATATCCTGTCTATATCTTCTCATCCTCTACACCTTTTACCTAAGTCATCCCAGAAATGCTTCATCCATCATGCTAGACATCTTCCTCTTAGTAATACCCTCTCAATCATTTATTGACTTATTGATCTGTGTAGCCTGGGAGAAGCCAATAAACTTCTTTGGCCCTCAGAATACTCTCTATAAAAGGAGGGGATCAGAATTGACAACCTCTGATGTCCCTTCTAGTTCCAAGTTTATGAAATTATGATTTGTTTCTGAGAGAATCTACAGCACATTGAAAGGACACCTATAGAAAACATAAATGATGGAATATAGAATTGGAAGATAGAGATTAGAGTCTCACAGGATGAGAAAGTATGGATACATTGTGATTTATGCCTTTAATATGCATACCCACAGAGATCATTTGTAGATTTACTAAGGAAATGAAAGAAGAGGATTTAGGAAATTATATTTCTCAAAGGACTTGATCACCTGATCAAGAATGTTTAAGCTAAAAATTCAGGGTGAAAGAGAAAAATGGTTAGAAAAAAAACATAAAATTGGATTGACAAAAGGGACATCACAGTGGTAATATACTACTAACCCTTGTAGCAGACAGAGGGTATGGATAATGTTTTCTTAAAGTAGATAAAAAAGTTGGGACACAGGAAAAAAAATAGTAGCAATGAGAAAGTTCAACTTTTAAGATATCTGCTAGAAGTTTAATTTCATTAGAAATGGAATATGTAAAAAAATTCTCAACTTGCTGATAATTCTATCTCTTAATAAAGGTAGCAAGAAATTGAGTGTTCCTCTGGATTGCATTTAGACTGAAAGAAAAAAGAAAGTCCTTAAGAAAGGGAAAAGGAATAATCCCTTATATATAGAACTTATGGGCCAGAAACAATTAAGTACTTTATAAATATTATCTTATTTGATTCTCATTCCTGAAATATATATGCTATTACTATACCCATATTACAGGTGAGGAAACTAAGGTGAATGGAGGTTAAATGACCTGTTAATGGTCACACAGGTAATAAATGTCTAAGGTGGGGGACCAAGAGGGCAGAGTGAAAGCAGTAACTTGCTCCAGCTCCTGCTCCAAACACCTACAATACCAGTAAAAAAAAAAAAAACTCTAAACAGATTTTAGAGCTACAGAACCCACAAAGTGACAGAGAGAAACAAATCTCCCACTGAAGGCAGCCTGGCAGGCTGACAGGAAGGGTCTACTACATAAGACTGGGAGCCAAGCACAGTACTGCATGAGCCCTGTGGTCTGAGACCTGGGATGGCCCTGACCAGAGGCACAGACTGGCTAGAGCAGACTTCAGGAGAGTGAATCACTGGCAGCTATGGCAGTTTCCAGATTTCTCAACCCATAAATGCAAAAGAGAAAGTAAAAGGTCAGTGGGGACCCCTGTTGGAACTGAGTGGTAGAAGAGTGGGTCTGGCCCCTGCCCCCAGGGTGAAAGGTGGCAA
Organism: Pseudochirops cupreus; assembly: GCA_028627135.1. Lineage (NCBI taxonomy): Eukaryota > Metazoa > Chordata > Mammalia > Diprotodontia > Pseudocheiridae > Pseudochirops > Pseudochirops cupreus. Next base: position 556,760,409 of record CM053582.1, on the reverse strand, counting down.
AGGAATAGTGGCTACTGCTGCTGCTCTGTGTCTGCCTCAGGAGTTCCTGGTCTGCAGATCATAGGGGGACCAAGCAACCATTCAAAAGATAATTGCTCTTGATTTGACTTGCTTGGATCTAGGTTGCAGTCTTGGGTGGTAGTCCAGGGGTGTGTGGTCAGCGTGCCAGAGCTTGTGGTGGCTATACAGAGAGTACCCTCCTCATAGCTCTGGAAACTGTGAAAACCCCAGCAATTTGGGACAAAACTCTCTTCTCTGGAAGCAGAGTTCTACTATAGCAAAGAGCTCAAAAGTGTAATAATTGGCTGGCAAGATAAGCAAGCATAGGAAGGAAAATCAGACCATAGAATCCTTTTTTAGGGACAAAAAGGATCAAAACATGAAACCAGGAGAAGAAAACAAAGTCAAAACTCCTACATCAAAAGCTTCCAAGAAAAATATGAACTAGTTACAGGCCATGGAGGAGCTCAAGAACGATTTTGAAAATCAAGTAAGAGAAGTGGAAGAAAAATTAGGAAGAAAAATAAGAATGATGCAAGAAATTCACAAAAAGCAAGTCAACAACCTACTAAAGGAGATCTGCCAAAATCCTGAAGAAAATAACACCTTAAAAAATAGACTAACTCTAGTGGTAAAACAGGCCCAGAAAATCCAATGAGGAGAAGAATGCCTTAAAAAGGAAAAATTGCCAGATGGAAAAGAAATTTCAAAATCTCACTGAAGAGAATAATTCCTTCAAAATTAGATTGGAGCAAATGGAAGCTAATGACTTTATGAGAAATTAAGATACTATAAAACAGATCCAAATAAATGAAAAAAATAGAAGGCAATGTGAAATATCTCATTGGAAAAACCACTGACCTCGCAAATAGATCCAGGAGAGATAATTTTAAAATTATTGGAGTACCTGAAAACCATAATAAAAAACAAAAGAGCCTAGACACTATCCTTCAAGAAATTATCAAGCAAAACTGTTCTGATATTCTAGAACCAGAGGGCAAAATAGAAATTGAAAGAATTCACCAATCGCTTCTTGAAAAAGATCCCAAAAAGAAAACTTCTAGGAATACCCAAATTCCAGAGTTCCCAAGACAAGAAGAAAATATTACAAGCAGTCAGGAAGAAACAATTTGAGTATTGTGCAAACACAATCAGGATAACTCAAGATCTAGCAGCTTCTACACTACGGGATCAAAGGGCTTGGAATATGATATTCTAGAGGACAAAGGAGCTAGGATTAAAACCAAGCGTCACCTATGCAGCAAAACTGAGTATAATGCTTTAGGGGAAAATATGATTATTCAATTAAATAGAGGACTTTCAAGCATTCTTGATGAGAAAAACAGAGCTGAACAGAAAATTTGACTCTTAAATACAAGAAGCAAGAGAAGCATGAGAAGGTAAACAGGAAGAAGAAATCAGAATTTATTAAAGTTGAACCATTTACATTCCTACATGGAAAAATGATGATTGTAACTCATGAGACTTTTAATCAGTATGAGGATACTTGAATGAAATATATATGTACATATATATGCACATATTTATGTATGTATATATAGGAGGGTGTATGTGTATATAAATCTATATGTGAGTGTGTGTGCATATGTGTGTACATGTATACATAGAGGGCACAAAGTCAGTTGAATATGAAGGGATTATATCTAAAAAATAAAATTAAGAGGTGAGAGAGGAATATATTGGGAGAAAGAGATAGGGAGAGATAGAATAGGGTAAATTATCCCTTATAAATGAAGCAAGAGAAAACTTACAATGGAGGGGAAGAACAGGAATGTGAAAGTGAATGGGTCAACCTTACTCTCATTAAATTTAACTTAAGGAGGGAATAACATATACACTCAATTGGATACTTTACCCTAAAGGTAAGTAGAGGGGAAAGGGATAAAAGGGGTATTATGGGAGGGCATATTAAGGGAGAATTTTGAAAAGGGACAGGGTCAAAGTAGAAAATAGAATAAGTGGGGGAGGGATAGGATAGAGGAAAATATAGTTACTCTTTCACAATCTAACTACCATGGAAATGTTTTATGTAAGTACACATGTACAACCTATATTGAATTGATTGTCTTCCCAGTGGGAGTGGGTGAGGAAGAAAGAAGGGAAAGAATCTGGAAATCAAAGTTTTAAAAACAAATGCTAATTTTTTTTGTACATGCAATTGGGAAATAAGATACACAGGCAATGGGGTATAGAAACACATCTTACCTTACTAGAAAGTTAGGGGGTATGGGGTAGGATAGAAGAGAGAACAGATTGGGGGAAGGGGTGTTCAGTAGGCTCACTATATTGGGGTGGGGATAGGGGAAAGATGGGGAGAAAATGTGTAACTCACAATCTTGTAGAAATGAATGTTGAAAACTAAAAATAAATAAATATAAAAGAAAAAAAATAAAGGAAAAAACTGTCTAAGGCCACATTTGATCTCAGGTTTTCCTGACTTCAGGTAAACTCTCTATCTACTGGACAGCCTAGTTGCTTCTATTGCAACTTAATTGTAAAGTATAAGAAATACTCTACCACCAAGGCTCAGCACCCACTTTTTGAGGTTCACTTCATCTATCTATACCTGATTCTATTAGCCCTTCTCTACTGGCCCCATTATCATGCTCCCTACTTTCTAAAGAAATTCAGTCTCTGGCTCAGTTTTTCTCTCCTTTCCAACCCATAGATTTATACTTGGGATAACTGACATGTTGATGTCCCCTTCAATACCCTGGATTTCCAGTTCATCAACCTCTTCATATGCATTACCACCATGATGGGTACCTATAGTCTATCACAGTCACAAAGAGGAATGATTATATCCTTGATTTCAACACTGTCCCTAATTGTGTCACCATCCATATTTCTGAAACTCTTTCTTTTTATCACAACCTCTTCCTATCCTTTTGGTTAACTCTTTGCCTCAATCATCCTAATACTTTTGTCTTCACAATTATCCCATATCTTCCTGTTCTCCTCAACCACCAACACTGCTCTGGCCTCCCTTCCTTTCTATCAAAACCTTGGCCTCATAGTCATTCATTTCGATTTTACACTGCCATTCATTCTTGAGCTTCTACTCCCCTGTCCTGTTACTACGCATCCTGTCATTCCATCCATTAATTTTTGGCACTCTTGCATCTATGCCACTGGATGTTGATGGATAAGACAATCCCATCACAGTGATCAAGTCCATTGCCAATTTATATTGTGTTATCTGACCTCAACTGTGGCCAAGCTGGGCCTACAGATGCTGACTGACCCTCTTCTCTACTCCTTTACTTTTTTAAAAAACTTTCCCTGTTTTTCTCAATTCACTTATATGGCTTGCCCCTCCAAAAAATAATAATTAAACTATCCATTAGAAGCTCTCCCTTTGGGGTGGCTAGGTGGTGTAGTGAATAGAGCACCAGCCCTGGAGTCAGGAGGACCTGAGTTCAAATTTGACCCCTTCAAATCTGACCACTTACTATCCATGTAACCTTGGGCAAGTCATTTAACCTCAATTGCCCTGCCTTCCCCCCTCTAAAAAGCTCCCCAAGCTCTCCATTCTCCCAAACTCTGCCCTCCCAAGTACCTCAGTATCACCCCCCAATATTGCTTGCTTTGGTCTTGTCTCAGAGGAAAATGTCAACTTTATCTCCACATGCATCAGGCCCTCTACTTGATAAATGGAGCAATACACTCAGAATAGAAAAGAATTTTGACAGCTTAGGGCCAAAGACTGAAACCTGGAAGTTGAAATGAAATAGCATTAAAGGTAACATCATACATGGCTCCCAACAATCACATTCATAAATGTCTGATACGGCCAGAGAGTGGGCCATCTGAAACCAATGTGGAGCCTCACCTCAGTGGGCTATTAAGCATTTTGCAAGTTCCAAAGTAGCCAAGAACATGATATCATAGACAGAAAATCAGTAATAATCATTGAGATTAATAGGGTTCAGAACATGAGAGAAATGCGAGAGTTCACCTGCTTTTGTCCTGGTAAGACCACCTACCATTTTATTTCTAGTTTTTTTGTTTACTTATTTTACAGTCATGTCCGATTCACTGTGATTCCATTTGGGATTTTCTTTGCAAAGATACTGGAGTGTTTTTCCATTTCCTCTTCCAGCTGATTTTATAGATGAGGAACTGAGGGAAACAGGGTTAAGTGACTTGCCTAGGGTCACACAGCTAGTAGATGTCTGAGGTCAGATTTAAACTCAGGAAGAGGATTCTTCCTGACTCCAGCTTGGCACTCTGTCCACTGCATCACCTAACTGTCCCTGCGCCACCCAATCCAAAAGTAAAGACTTCGTGGAGCAATGCAACCTGGAAGGAAATCTTTAGTGGAGCAACAAAGAGCTCTATGCCCAGGCAGCCTTCATTTAATGCTTCACTTCAGTGACTTCAATGGGAACAGAGGTGACATGGTTCTTAAAGCTATAAATGAGAGAGCAGAGAAGCCCAGCTCGTACATCTGGATGGCAGAAGCGAAGTGGGTACAAAGAAAATTCTATAACTGGGAAAAATGGGGAAGGTGAGCCTTAATAGCATAAAATAAAACCGCTGTGGTTGACTAATTTCAATATGAATAAGCAGAAGATTGTGATCGACAACCCCCTTCCCTAAGGAGCCAATATATACATACACATACACTCACATGTATACACACATCCATATGTGTGTATGTGTGTATTGTATATATGCATATGAATGCGTATGCATATACACACATATAGAGACAGAGACGGAGACAGAGAGACACAGACAGAGAGACAGAGAGAGAAAGAGAGACAGAGAGACTGAGAGACAGAGAGACTGATTTTGGATTATGATCTATTCAGAAGAAGGGTACATATGTCAACATGCATACACAAAAACATGTACATGTCTCCGTGCATGTGTGTAAATAGGGATTTTAGGCTATGATCCCAGAAGCATGCTGTTCAGAATAAGGAAAATCAAATTCCATTATATTATGTACTGATCTCATCATATTTAGCATATTTCCTTTATTTCTTTAAACCAGACTGAAAAGAACATTGACTGACTGGTTTCTCTGTCCCCCCACAATTAGCTCCCTATTAGACATTTCCTATTTGTTGTTCTATAGGCGTCTCAAACTCTGCATGTCCAGAATTCATTATTGTGTCTTCCAAACTCATATCTTTATTTTTTTAACTTCACATCACATCACCATCCTTCCAGTGGCCCAGGAACATGACCTAAGAGTCGTCATTATCTCTTCTGTCTCCCAATCTCCACCCTGAGATCCACCCATTGTCAAGTCTTGTTGGCCCTGTATCTTTCATGTCAGTCCCCTTCTTGCCATTCAAGCAGTCTTCAGTTTTCACACCCTTCTGTTGTAACTGGTCTCTCTCCCGTTAACCTGTTCCCTTTCTAATCATTTCTCCACAAAGCTAACCCAAATTGATCTTTCTGAAACACAGATCTGTTGGAAGAATAAGATGAGATCTTATTTGTAAAGCAGTTTGCAAACCTCAGAATGTTACAGGATTGCTGGTGGTTGCTGTTTCTGAACCGATCAGCTCCCTACATCAAAGAAATAAGAGTCCAGTTATTACTCATATTATGAACTGAACAAAAGCTAGCAAACACGGACATTTCTGTATATGCAAGAGGGAAATGGAGAAGGAAATAAGCACTTGTATAATATCAACTATGTAGCGACCACTATGATAAATGATTTACGAATGTTATCTCACTTACAACAACCCTGGGAAGCAGGGGCTAGTATTCCCATTTCATCATCAAGGAAACTGAGACAGACAGATAAGTGACTTCTCCAGGGTCACACAGCTAGGAAGTGTTTGAAGCTAAATTTGAACTCAAGTCTTCCTGATTTCAAGTCTTGCACTCCATTCACTTTGCCACAAGGTTGCCTCTGAAAAGGCAAAAAGGGAATTATATATGAAACTGAGCTACTACTGTAATGTACAGTTTTCTTTAAAGAGCACGTTAAACGTATCGTGGTAATAACAAAACGGGTTTGCTTATCTCTGTCCATTTCTGAACTCCCTTCTGCTTTCTTATGTGTATTTTTAAATGTTTCATTGACATTCTTTTATTTCTTTCCCTTTAAAAAATTTCTATGATTAGCCACCCACAGCCTCTCCCCAAATAGAAGTCTTCCCTGGTAACACACAAATTTAGTCAAGTAAAGCCAACAAACAGCCATGTTTGAGAATGTGCCTCGTGTCTCTGTTTCTATCTCTAGCCCAAGAGTCAAGAGCAATGCTTTACCAGCAACCTCCCAAAGGCCACGGCCAACTAATCAGTGATTTAATCAGAGTTCTCTAGTCTTTCAAAGTTGTTTTGTTTATTTTATTATTGTGATGATCTTTTTTTAAATTTTCTTCTATTACTTTTTTTTTTAAATTTGCGGGTTAAGGCCATTTCTTTTAAGCAGGTTCCTGAGTTGACTGAAACTGGTCTCAATAGGTTGTGAAAATTTACTTTAGGCCTCCAGCCTTCCTCTGATAAAATGAGGCTTAAAGGTCTCAACTAACTTGTTTTTGTGACAGTCTCCTGGCATAAGAAAGTCTCTCTTAGGATGACTTAGGGTTTCCCTGCTGATGCTTTCTTTCCCTGACTGGGCTCAGATCTGTATGGTCTCCCAGCGTAAGTACACTCATCAACAGCTTAAGTCTTGTCTTGGTACCCAATTTATGTCTAAGGAGAGGAAGGTGGGCCGGGGATGTTGGGGAAAAGGACTCTTTGATGAGTTAGTATGCTGAATTCATTGTAGAACTGTGGGAATCAACCCAGTACAAAGTCTTATTGAAAGCAGGGGAAGAGGAAATAGGGCAGAAAAAAAAGGTAAGCAAATTTCAAATTAGGCATATACACCAACACTGAGTATGACTCATGTAAGGGAGGCACTGTAGTAGGGAGCAGAGAGACATGAGTCTGTCCATTCAGCAGCAGGAAAGGCGTATTTCAGCAGGAAAAGTATCTTCCCATTGGTGGGAAGAGTGTGCTCCAAAGTTCCCTTCTGAAAATGGGATACTTATGCTCAAATTTGGGATGGAACCCCTAGAATTAGCTAATTTGCATATCAAAGATCAGGGCAGGAGACCACCTGGATGGCCTGGAGATCATCAGCCTTAATCTTATAACAATGATTTTCAGGTATAGGTTCTATAAGCTACAGTCTCCCTTAATGGGTACTGCCATGGTGGTCTCAAGGCCACCAGGTCTAATCTTGTAACATGGCTCCAAGTCCATACTTATCTTTGAGGCATGTAAATCTCCCCTTGTAATTAGCCTACCATGAACACTCTAATTACAGTTTAATCTGTAACCTGACTTAGTTTACCTGTTTAACTGGATCTATTTCTTTAGGGGGCCTATGAGATTATGATTTTGTCAAGCTTGTTCAGCTTTTATGGCCTAAGGGCGTGTATAAGATCGCTATACGACAAAAATTAATTCTCTGTCTCTGATAAAGTGTTGTCTATAAAAAGCTTCATTAGAATCCTAACCTTGCTTCAGGGTTATTTTTCTGAATCCTGAATCTGTGATTAAGTATAATAAACCTAGGTTTTTAGCCTCTATAATTTCTGTGCTGAGTTAGATCTATTAAATAAGCAGTTATCTACCAAACAAATTCAAAGAAGAGATTTGCCCCCCCTTAATATTATGGCCATTGTGTGCATTGCTCTTTATATCAGTTCATACGTGTCTTTCCAGGTGTTTATTTTCCCCCAATTCCATCATACTTGTCATTGCTTACAGCACAATAAAATTATATTACATTCATATACTACAGCTCATTCAATCATTACTCAACTGATGACTATCTACTTTATTTCTAGTTGCTTTTTTTATTTAAAAAAATGCAGCTATAAATACATTGGTACATGTGAGTCCTTTCCTGCTCTCATTGACCTCTTCAGGGTAAGTCCAGCTGTGACAACCCTTTTAGGTCATAATTCCAAATTGCTTCTAGGGCCAGTCAGATCAATTCAGAGTTCCACTGATAGTGATTGGTGTGCCCCTCTGTCCGCACCTTTTCCCTCTTTGGGCATCTTTACCATTCATCAGAATGGCATGAGAGAGAAACTCACAGGTGTTCTCATTTCTATATATCTTAGTCAAGATTCAGAACATATTCAAGTCTGCTTTTCCAGGCTTACTACTTATAGCTCCCATCCACACCTTCTACTTTTGCAACCAAAATGGCCTCCTTACGATTATTCTTACACAGCATTCTATCTTTCCTCTGCATACTTCTTCTCTACAGGCTGCTCCCCCTACTTGGAGTCTATTCCCACCTCTCTGCTGCATCTTTGGATCTCTAGCTTTTTCAAAGGTTCAGTATTAACAATTCTTATAAAAGTCTAATATTAGATCTAAGTCTTCTACAAAGAAACTTTTCCTGATTCTGCTAGGATTTAGCACCTCCCCCCATTACACTGAATTCATTTGTAAGTATTTTGCATCTACTGTTTGAAGAATATTATTTTCCTATAAGATTATTAATAATTATTATTCATATTTTTATAGGCCTTTAAAGTGTAAAAACTCTTGCAAATGCTAACTCATTTGATCTTCACAACCTATCGGTGAGACAAGTGATACTATTATCCCCATTTTAGAGATGGGGACACATTAACTCCTCTGACTTTTAGCCCTAAACTCTATGCACTCTGCCTCCTAGCTGTCTCCATAGAATATAAGCTCCTTGGTGGAAGGTAGTATTTATTTTTTGCCTTTTGTCTTTCTCTCCCGTAATGCCAAGCAAAGGCAATATTCAAGGTTCAGATTACCAGCATTAGTAAACTCCATTTATTCAGCAAACATTCATAGAACAGAGAAAGTCAAAATACAGTGTAACTTGCTCCTTTAGCAAGTAAGTTCTCAATTCAATTGCAAAGTAACAGGGTCCAAGTATCCCACCCCTGACCAGTACATTAGTCAAAGTAGCCCACTCCTGGGCAGTACATTTAGTCAGTCAACAAAGTCTCTCCTCTTAAATGGAGATTGGTTTCCAATCATAAACAAAGTACATTCATTTGGTCAATCACAGAGCACAAAAAACTCAAAGGCTTCCCACCCCTGAGTCTCAAAAGGGGCAGGAGAGCACAAAAGGCCATCCACCCTTAAGTTACCAGGTTAAGCTCAGCATTGAATACCCAAGGAAAGGGCCTTCTTTCACCTTCACTGGAGGCAAGCCCTCAGCAATCTCAGTTCCTGGGGAGAGAAGGCTGAACAAAGCCATAGCCAGTGTCCTCATCAAGTCACTCTATGCCTGTAGAACAGTCCCAGAACCCCTGAAAACATCGGCAAGGCCCTCTT
>CM053582.1:556709792-556750594 GCA_028627135.1 Pseudochirops cupreus | reverse complement strand
CGAGCTGACTTTAGTGGGAAGTATCTTTGTGTGCGTTTTGGAGTTCCAGGATTGGTTTAGAGTCCTATTTTATGGGTATTTTGGGGTGGCTATGTGAGAGCTGCGATGTGTTGCTGCTGCTACGCCGCCATCTTGTCTCCGCCCCCCAGGGATAAGGTTATAAGAATCATTTTCTATTGCAGTTGATTGTATGGGTTGTTTAAAATATACTTTTGAAAACTATGGGTTTGAACTCCTGTATTTGGTACAAAAACAAAGGACCTGACAACAATAAATGTGGGAACTCTGGAGAAGTCCCTTCACATCTCTGGGCCTTGCCCTCATCTATAAAATTAAAAATATGGATTTGACATCCTCCAAGGTCTTGCCAGTGCAAAATCTATGATTTTATGAAATATAATACTGAGAGTTCTCTTCTTGAATGAAATTAAGAGATCGTAAAAGAAATTAGTAAATCTGAATTCATCACTACTGTATCAAGAAAGGGGGGAAAAAAGAAAAATACATAGCGAGACACACATATATTTTAAAACTAAAGAACATGTGGTCTAGAATTGAAGTGAGATCCTCTAGTCCAATTTCCATATTTTTCAAACGAGAAAACTGAGGCCTTAACCTCTCTGGGTTAAGTGAATAGTTCAGGACCCTATGGTAATTCCATGTGGGCAGCTAGGTGATACAGTAGATAGGGTGCCAGGCCTGAAGTTGGGAAGACTCTGACCTCAGACACTAGCTGTGTGACCTTGAGCAAGTTGCTTAACATTATTTGCCTCAATTTCCTCATCTGTAAAATATACTGGAAAAAGAATTGGCAAACCACTCCAGTATCTTTGCCAGGATCCCCCTGAAGGGATCATGCAGAGGCAGGCACCGTTGAAACAAGCGAACAACAAAACGACAAATATATCCTGGGCTTCTGGCCTTGTCTTATACATAAAACCAGGAGAATTTTAAGGGTCCCAAAGTCACACATAGTTGAATCTCTCTGAGATCTCCTCTGATTTATGTCTTTGCAAAGTAACCTGGGGAAACAAGACTGTCATTCTTGTCTGTTTTATATGCCTTTGCATCCCTACGAAAGACTAAGGAAACTTGTTAGGATTTACTTGCTCTTGCCATGTGAAGGTTTCCCTGATAAAAAATCCCTTCCTAAGAGGCAATTTTATGTAAAACAAAGGCCAAGAAATCCATTTCGTTATTCACACAGCATGGAAAAGGTAAAAATGTCTGGGAGGCCATTTAAAGAAATAATACTGGCTGCCATTTATAGATTCCATGACTGTTTGCAAAGTGCTTGCCATACATGGCTTTATTAATTCTCACAACAACCCTCTAAGGTAATTACTGCACTGATAATTATTCCCATTTTTAAGATGAATAAACTGAGCCTCTGTGAATATAAGTGACTTGCTTATTAATTCCCCATTTTCTCCAGGATCAAATATAAAATAATCTGTTTGGCTTTTATACCTGTCTCCTTTCTACTTTTCCTATCTTCTGACATCATATTCCCATCCATGTATTCTGACATGAGATGCCCACCCACCTTAATTTGATTGCCTTCCCTCTGATGGTTTTATTGTTGTTCAGTCATGACCAACTCTTTGTGACCCCATTTGGGGTTTACTTGGCAAAGATACTTGAGTGGTTTGTGATTTTTCTCCTCCAGCTCATTTTATAGACGAGGAAACTGGGGCAAATAGGGTTAAGTAACTTGTTCAGGGTCACACAGCTACTATATGTCTGAGGATGGATTTGAACTCATGAAGATGAGTCTCCCTGATCCCAAGCCCAGAACTTTACCCTTGCTGCCACCTAGCTTTCCCCTTGACATTATTCCCAATTTATCTTGTACATGACTTGTTCATAGCTGTTTGTATGGTTTCTCCCCCACACACTGTTAAATCTTTGCAAGCAGGAAGGATGTTTTGCCTTCCTTTGCATGTCTAGGGTTTGGCTAAATGTCTGACACATTAGTTAGGCACTTAAATGTTCATTGATTTGACTTTTTGACTTGCTTAGGGACACAGAGCTAACAAGTGGCAGTATTTGAACTGAGGGCTATTTTGATTCTGAGTTTATTATTCTTCCCCCTAAAACACATTTCCCTATTAACCCAGCATGGTTCTAATATGGATGACTGACATCTTTAGGAAATACAGAAGATGATTTCAATAGTATCAGAGTTTAAGAGAAAAAAAAAATTCTCTCCCAACAGCCGCCTCTCTCTCCACATGGATTCCACAAGGAATGATAAAAGCCAGGTTTTGTTCTGACACTGAATTCCAACTACTTCTGTGAGCTCTTACATAGTCTTTGGTAGTTTATGATACCATAATGCATAGAGCACAGGGTAGTACAGACTTGACCTTGGAATGAGGAAGTCTTGACTTTGAGATCCAGGAAGGAAGACCTGCCTCTTACACATCCTAGCCATATGACTATGGATAAGTCAGTGTAGTACCAATGCAATATTCACAGTTCTGATGGCAGCTGTAAATATGCCAGCATAGTTCTCAATTGCAAAATATAAGACTCTCCATATAGAAGACAGAAGCAAAACATTTATTCAGACACCAGAAAAACAAATCCCAACACCAGAAAGTCAATTCCATCATACTAGCAAAGAAGTTAATACACTATAGCAGAGCATGAAGCCACACCATCCTTTAGCCTTCCCACAAACAGTTACAAGCCTAACTATCATAGCATGGGGCAAACACTCATAAGTTTAGCTATCTCCCTGGCTGTATCCTCTCCCCCCCCTGTGTTTAGCTTCTCTGACTCCCAGCTTCCTGCAGGCTCTGCTTCACCCTTCATCAAACTACTTCCACCACAGGCTCCATGTGATTACATTCAGCCTAGTAGGGGGAAGGGAAAATATTCAAATCAGGGAAGATCTTTAAATTCCCTTAGGTCTGTTAAGGGTCAGTGAAGATCTTCAAATTCCTATTCCCATTACAGCCAGTTGACTTCTTAGTGTGCGGAGACAGCTCTCTAATATAATATGCTATAGAATGGTATTGTTCTACATGGACTTAGAGAGTTTAATTTCCTACTTGGGAGTTCTCTATATCAATGATATTATAGGTCCCTTTGAAAAAATGACCAAATAATCAGAGCCCATGTACAGTGTTTCTCAATGTTCTGTGGATGCCTGTGCAGTTTCTGTCCTTTGTATTCCCCACCTTTCCCCATAAGTTCAATTTTTTTGCCAATCAGATACTTCCTAGATGATGCAGAGAGTCAGCCTCTAAGCCAGGAAGATCTGACTCAAGCCATAACTGTGACATATATTGGCTGTGTGCCTCTAGGCAAGCCTTTTAATCTGCCATTGTTCCCCTCAACTCTCTAAAACTATGAATTACAAAGTGCCAATTTCCACTGGCAGAAGGAGCTTCCTCATGTGGGAATTCCCTGTATCAATAAAATTACAGTTCAATTCCCTTGCCATGCATTTGAAACAATTTCCTACTTGGATGTCATCATTGGTAATATTCGTGATGTATATTCTTTCTAAATCAAAGATTTCCTAAATGGCTATTGTGGGATGGTGGAAAGAATACCAGATTTAGAATTAAAGGATGCAGGTTTCTGTTTCTGCCATTTACTACCTGTGTGACCTTGGAGAATTCATTTAACTTCCTGGCCTCAGATTCCACATCTATAAAGTAATATTTTGATAAGGTAATCTGCTAAATCTATTTTATCTGTAAACCCTATATGGCTCTAAGATAAAGAACATAGCTTACTTAAATTGACAACCTAGAAGGGGAGGATGGGAGGTGAATAAATTCAAAAGAGATTACATTAAACATCCTTTTGTGGATGAGACCAATTGGACCCATCATGGGATAACTAGGTGACAGAGCAGATAAAATGCCAGACCCTAGAGTCAGGAAGACATCTTCCTGAGTCCAGAGCTGGTCTTAGACACTTATTAGCTGGGTGACCTGGGCAAGTCACTTAACCCTGTTTGCCTCAGTTTCTTCAACTGTAAAATTATCTAGAAAAGGAAATTATATACCACTCTAGTGTCTCTGCCAAAAACACCACAATTGGGGTCATAAAGAGTTCAATGTCACTCAAAATGACTGATGAACAACAATAGGCAGGAAGTATCTTCATCTGGGAAGGAAGGAAGGAAGAGGGAATTGTTTAATATCCACAGCTTACCCTAAAACTTATGAAATGGAATTGTTTCTATAAGAATTGTTATACCTATAGGTATGAATACCAAATGTGAACCATTTAAATTGGCCTAAAGTAAAGGAATTGGGGTAAATAAGATTTGTTCTATGCATATTTCAGCTTATTCTGAACTTCCTTCAGTGCTGGAATACTCCGATCACACCAGCCCAACTATTGTTTATGTCCTATAGGGGTATCAGAGAGATTAGGGAAATGGACAGGTGTTATAGCTCTATGAAATTTACAATTGCCTAACTGCTACCCTCTACCCATGTATCTCTATTTCTTCTATATATGACCTTCATGGTCTTTGCTTCCTGGGAACTCTCATCTGTTTCATGACTGGACTTTGTACTACTATAAACCAGGAGAATCAAGAAACAAGGTTCTTCCCATTAAGAGTCTGTGCAGTGATATATGCTATAAATATGGCATCCATATTGCATCTTATATGATTGAGCTAAAACATTATCACTACAGAAAATTGCCCATTGGTGTCTATCTTAATAACACACCTTGAAAACAGAAAACAGTGCCAGACATTACATACTTAGAGTTATACCATTTTAGAAATGAAAGATCTCTTCAAGTTCTTCTAGTACTATATCCACACCCCCACTAGAAACATAGCAATATCACTGATGCTATGATTAAGATAATGAGAGTGGCAAAAATTGCCCTGATTTTGAAAATAAACATGTTATTCTACAAATAGCCATGTTATTTGTAGAATGTAAGCTTCTAGAGGCAGCATTTTTAAAAGTTTACATTTTTTTGGTCATTTGTTTAATTAAAGTGTTTAGAGACAAAAATTTTCTTCTTAGGACTACTTGGGATACATCTCTAAAATTTTAACATACTGTCCTATTGTTGTCAATATTTTTTAATAAAATTGAATATTCCTGTGACATTCTTTGATTCATTAATTCTTTAAGTTAAATTATTTAGTCTCCAGTGGATTTTAATATGTTCTCCAGTGGATATTTCCTTAGAATAATTTATTACATTGCTGTAAGAAAAATAATACCTATAATATTCCTGATTTACTACAATTGTTTGTGAGTTATATACTAAGATATGGTCAACTTTGTAAAGGTATCATATACCTGAAAAATATTTATACTTCTTTCTATTTCCATTTAATACTTGTCAGAATGCTAGCATATCTTTTTTTTTTCTTAAATTCTATTCAAGAATTTCCTTCCATTCTTGTTTGTTTTTAGTTAGATCCAAGTAAGGATGATAGAAATAGTCCCCCACTATTACAGTTTTATTTTGTGTTTCTCTTTAATATTCATTTAATTTTTCTTTTAAGTATTCAGACGCTATGCCACTGAGTATAATGAATTAATGAATAAAACTAGGAGCTTTTTTAGGAAATACATAAATATTAAGCTAACTTTGTTAAATATACGGAGGAAAGTCAAGCGGTCAGATTAATAGTATTTAAAAATGTAAAACAAAACTTTATAACAAATGAAAAAGAAATAAAGTATATTTTAAAAACTATTTAGGTCTGCCTTATGTCAATAAAAGCAAATAGAATAATTAAATATTTATAAAAATATATTAAACCAATAGTGACAGAATAAGAAATTAAGAATTTATATAACTCAATTTCACAGGAAGAATTTGAGCTAACATGAATAAACATCCACAGGTGGAGGTAAATGGGAAGGATCAGATGAATTTATAAGAGAACTATATCAAATAATTGGAGAAAATTCCATTGTTATATAAATTATTTGTAGAAATAGCCTAAGGACAGATATTACCAAATTCCTTCTATGAAACAAATATAATCTTGATAGAGAAGAAAATCAAAAGAGAAGTAGAAAACTATAGAATATTTTTTCAACATTATTAAAAAATTTAAATAAAATATTTGCAGAGACTGAAACAACAAATCACAACATTTTTCCATTATGATGAGGTTGAATTTGTACCAGGAATGCAAGATTGGTTTAGGTTATAAAGATAATAAAGTTAGTTAACCATATTCATAATGAAATCAACAAAAAATCATTATACATACATACATATGTGTGTGATTGTATATGTGTGTGTATAAATTTTTGGATAAAATACGACACCTATTTCTCAAGAAAAAATAGGAATAAATGAAACTTTACTTAAAATTATAAATGGTATCCACTGGGCACCAGAAACTACCATTATACTTGGTGAAGACAAACTAAAATCCTTTCTAATAAAACTGTGGATGAAACACGGATGCCCACTTTCTCCACTTCTATTTGACCCAGTAGTAGAAATGTGAGTTATAGCAATATAATATGGACAATAAATTGAGGTAATAAGCATAAGTTAAAATGAAATAAAATGATCACATTTTGCCATTGATATGATGGTGCATTTAAAGTATCCTAAAGAGTCAACTAAAATTAATTTTAAGATTATTAACCAACTTGCAGGATATAAAAGTCTCTTAAATTAACACGAAATCTATAGATTACAAAAAAAAATAGCAGGAGGAGATATAAAGATAAAATTATTTTATAATGAGTGTAGATTGCGTAAAATATTTAGGAGTTTACTTATGAAGATATGCACACACCAGCACTATAAATAAAACTATAAACCATTGTTTATAGAAATAAAGATAGACATAAATAATTGGAAAGAGATCACTTGCTCAGGAGTAGAACAAATCAATATAATAAAACTGATAAACTACTAAAATTGATTGGCATATTCAATGCCATACAACTACCAAAGGATCACTATGTGTGTGTATGTATATATATATATATATATATATATATATATATATATATATATATATGTATGTATGTATGTATGTATGTATATACATATATGAGAGAGAGAGAGATTTAGACTAGCGCTTACATCATGTAACAAGAGAAGCTCCAAATGTATGCTGTACCAAATCTAATCATTAACAAATTAGAGAAACATGGAAAAGTATCTATTAATTCTATGTATATATGAAAACTTCATGACCAAGCAAAGGATAGAAAGGATTAAAAGGGATTAAATGGATAATCTTGAAAATATAAAATTTAAACATTCTTGCACAAAGAAATCCATTAAGTTAAGATTAAAAGAGAGACAGTTAACTGGGTAAAAAAATTTTTGCAGTCTGCTTCTCAGATAAAGGTCTTGCTTCCAAGATATATAAGGGACTGATGCAAATTCATAAGCATAAGAGTCACTGATGAACCTGTAAATGGCCTCAAGGTGCAAATCTCAAACTGTTTGTGGTAGGGTTTCTGAATTAGCAGAGGAGTGGCCTATCTAACTACTTAATGAACAGAATTATTAGGTAGCAAAAACAAACAAACCTAGAAAGCAAAGGGATGGCCATCTTTTGAAAAAAGATGAAAAAATTTGAAAAACAAATACATTAAGGCATATAAATGTGATGGAATACTATTGTAATGTACGTCATGAGGAAATAAGTGATTTCAAAAAGACATCAAAAAGACTGGTATTAACTGATATAGAATAAAAGGACCAGAACCTGAAAAACAATTTATACTATAACATCAATATGAAAATCAGAAATTTTGAAGATATCTAAACATGACGAATGAAATAAGCAGAACTAGAAAAAAATTATTCAATAACAACATTGCTATAAAAACAAAACAACTTTGAAATCTGTAAGAACATGATCAATCCAGGGACTGCCCATGATTCCTCAGGACTGATGATGAAGTATGCCATTCTCTATCGATAGGTGATTGACTCCGCTCCCAAAATGGTATCTATATCATCCTTATCTCTCGACCTCTATCTATCTCCACCTCCATCGATAGCAACATCTCTATATATTTATACCTAAAAACATACATACATGTATTAGGCAGCTACATAGGTGTAATATCTACATTTGTGTGCATATAAGCACATCTGTCTGTATACATCTATACATGGATGTATACGTATATATACATATATAAACATATTTGTATATATGTGCAGATATTCACATGTAGCAAATTAAGGATTTTGCTTTCTTTGATTATGTGTATTTGTTACAAGGGATTTGTTTTTTTTTGTTTGTTTGTTTGTTGTGATTGGGTCTTTTTCCCCTCAATGGGATGGCAGTTTAGGGTGGAAAGGAATGACATTTCCATTTATTAAAAAAACCACTTGAAAAATAGAATAGGGGCTATAGGCACTAAATGTTGTACATATCTTTTGGATGAAGTTACTGTCTTATTTATTTTATTTTAGCATTTTAATTTATTACAAGAGAGTTCTCCCCCAGATTGCAGCCATTCTGGAAATGTTTAAAATACAAAAAACAAAACATATCAATAAAGTTTAAAGTATTAAGTGGTCACCACTCTCAAATCTTCAGTCTTTCCCAATTTATTGACTCCCTTCTTTGCTACGTACAAACAAGAACATGTCTCTCTCAAACAAATGAAAAACTCAGTTCATCCTACCACCCCTAATTATTATGCTTGAAAAAAAAATGACTTTACTAATCACCTTTATTTGCTTTGAGCTTTCTTAGTATCCTAACGAGTCTAGACTGACCTGAGAATCAGCCAATCTGGAGGCAGGCTGAACATCCCTTAAGTTTGACATATCAGAGACCCTTTACAATGTACACTTGCTGAACCCAGAAATCCCTCTGCTGTGCTGGCAACCACAGAACTGACTTAAGCTGGTTCATACCAGCTGTAATGGACAAAACTAGCACCAGCATCCTATTTTTGGGACCTTGGAGCCACTTCAACCTGACTCTTTTTTGTTCCATGTAGGTGTCTCATGATCTCTGGGGAAAGGCCCCTCCCTGGGAAACAGAAACTGAACCTGAGGAATTGCAGCAGTACTTGACTGGGTCATGATATGGCCTTTCCCACTCAGCTTTGCTGTTTCTTTTGTCTTTATAATCTGCAGCCTAACCCCAAAATGAGCTCAGTTCTGACTGCAGCTCCACATACATACACATGCATACAACCTAATTGTTGTATTTGTCATTCTTAGGCCAAACTTTGGAAACTGGCATGTTATATCTCTGCTCTACTTTTTGGCTCAACTTCCTAAGAAAGTCATATATAACTGGCAATTCCATTTTCTGTCTGTTCAATTCTTCTGGGTGTTTTGCATACTGTTTTCCAAATTCCTTATTTAATAGTGTTTTTTTTCCAATTATGTATAAAGAATTTTTAACGTTAATTTAAAAAATGAATTCCAAATTTTCTCCCTCCTTCCCTCCATCCTTCCCAAAACAGTAAGCAATTTTATATAGATTACATATGTGCAATCCTGTGAAATATATTTCCATATTAGTCATGTCATGAAAGAAGAAACTGACCTAAAGATATCAAGAAAAAATAAAGAAAGTGAAAATAATATGCTTTGATCCGCATTCAGACTCCACTGGATTTCTCTGAATGTGGAGAGCATTTTCCATCATGAGTCCTTTGGAATTGTCTTGGATCATTGTATTGCTGAGACCAGCTAAGTGATTCATAGCGGTTTCCAACTTCATCATTCAACTGAAATTTATCTCTATAAATTCACCAATGATCTCTCAAATGTCAAATCTAATGACCTTGTCTCAATCCTCATTTATTTTGACCACTCTGAAGCCTCTGACACTGTTATTCATCTCCTTTGCTGGCTCTTCATGCAGGGCATATCCACTAAATACTGGTGTCTCCCAAGCTTCTATCCTCAGCTTTCTTCTATTCTCTCTCTCTCTCTACTATTTCCCTTAATTTCATCATCTCTCATATATTCAACTCTCACCTCTATACAGATAATCCCTATATAGATAATATCTGGCTCTAACTTCTCTTCTGAGCTACAATCTCACGTCATCAACTGCCTCTTGGACATCTCAAACTGGATTCCTGTAAGCATCTCAAAATCAACATTTTGAAAACAAATTATCTTTTCCTCAAAATTTCCTAACCTCCTAACACACATATTTGTGTGCATGTGTGTGTGTGTATACACACTTCCATTAATATACACACACATGTATTTAATGGAGATATTGGGCTCAATAATCAAAAAAGCTTCTTCTAGTTCTGAGGCTGATTATAAAGCCCAATGATCTTTTGGCGTTGTTTGTAACTTCTTATAAATGCACTGATATTTCAAAAAAAAAAAACTAAGCTGTATTTTCCCACTTCCATAATAAAGACATTTTATCTACTCTATCACTTCTCAGCCTTCCTAAGAGGCATCTACTAATATGAAAAGGAGACTTTGCAAAAATGAAAATATAATATCTCATTATGGACTCTCCACTTTTTAAACCTCCAGGCTGGCAATATGTATTTAAATAATATGTCATAAAATCTCCCCGTATATAATGATGCAATAAATATGAGGACGCCTCCGAGGCTAACTAACATATCTGCTTGATTGGTAAGTTACTCCCTGCCATGATAATATCAGCAAGTGAAATTTTAGGCACATTCCTCAGGGCAAAAGAAACAGAGATAGAGAAAGTATTCATTCCAGTTGGAAGGAGAAAACACTCTTTAATCACCTAAAATGCTCTTTACACATCAAACCTTTCTGCTTAGGTCCACAAAGCTATGAGATTATTCATGGTATTTAGTATTTATCCTTCCCAGGTAGTTAAGTAAATGGTTTTAGAAAAATCTCCATGGCCAAAGGCAGATCTGAGATCATATTCTAGGCAGTACATAGGGAGCAAACATAGTATAGTAGGTAGAGGGTCTGTCATAGAATTGATAAGTAATATGACCAGGGACAAGTCACTTAAGATGCCAATATTCCAGGCAAGTCTCTAAGAACATAAATGGGAAATAATTTTCTAAACTTTAATAGTAGAGGCTATTTCTATACTGGGAGCTACCCATAACAATTAAAACAGAAGTCTAGACTTAAACATACAGTCATAAATACCTGAAGAAGACTTGAAACATTCCTTTGATTTTAGAAAAAGGATCTGCAACATTTATTTTAGCCCATTAACATTGTATGTAACAAATCACTATAGTCTGCCAACTTTAGGACAGTAGACTAAAAACCATTTGAGAAACTGAGATTTTAGAATGGGAATATAGAGGATGAGGGAAGAAATTGATTAAATCCTGGAATTTCTGACTTTTAATTTATCTCAATAGTCTAATATGCTTAATAAATGGGCACTGAACTGCCTTGAGTTCATGGGATCATAATCTCAATCTGGAAAAGACCTCAGGGACCATTTAGTCAAACTCCTGGATTTTATACATAGGAAGCTGTGACTTGAGGAGATTAATGTACTTGCCCAAGGTCACAAATGCAATTAGAATTTGAGTAGGATTTGAAACTGGGAGCCAGGTCCTATACATAACAAACCAATGCTCTCTTTTTTGTCCTAATAGAAGTTAATATATTAAAAAAAAATACACACAACTTACTTTTTTACTTGGGTGAATCTCTGATTTCATGGATACAGTTATTTTCTCTAACAATGTAAATCACATCCAAGCCATCTTCTCTTAGAAGACTAATGTCTATTTCTACCCATCCATGCTTTACAAAGCATCTATACAAAATGCTATAGACCCTTCTCTGAGTACTGTTTAAATACCAGTAGAAATCACAATTGATTCATCAATTAATCCTTACTCTCACAATATGTTTGTCATATAATTCTATCTGACAGCATTCTTATATCTCTCTGCCAAGAGGTAACAATTGATGAGAACATGAATGGTGTCCAAAATGAATTAAGGGGAGGAGGAGATGCTGAAAAAACTCCCTCATTCACTGTGACTGACAACACGGAGGATAGCTTCACATAATGTCCTAAGCTGTTAAGTTTCAGAAGTTTAATGATAGTTAGATGGACCATTAATTAAAAACCAAAATGTTGGTATAAAATCTTGGTGGCTTACAAACATCTGCTCTTAGGATCATTTGTGTGTGTGTATGTGTGTGTGAGTGTGAGTGTGTTTGCACACACACAGGGACATGCATACACATTGATTGGCTGGGGATAGAAACTGAATTGGCAACTTCATTGTGATAAGGAATTTCTTCACAAAAAGGTTCCCTTTACCAATTCAAGTTGGTACTTGGTCTGAAAAAAAATTATGAAGTCTTGGGGATTCTTCGGGCACTGAAAATTTATGGGATTTGCCCAGGATCACACAGCTAGTATGTCTCAGAAATAAGATGAGTCCAGTATTTTTGATTTCGGATTGGTTTTTTTGTTTTTGTGTGACTTTCCAGTCAGCTTATTAGACTTTACTCTATGGCTACCACTCAGGCAAATGACGCTAAGTTTACAAATTTAGAAATAATAAGGCCAGTTAGGGAGGGAGCAAAATTTAGTGATTTCATCAGTGCAGCAAAGCTCAGATCTAGAAATTCTCTTCATTGATAAGAATCAAGTTTTAATTTTTATATTTGCCTGAGACCCTAAGGAATTAAACAAAGAGTGATTTGCTCATGGTCATACAATTATTGTGAGTGAAAGGTAAGATCTGAACCAAATATTTTCTATTTCAACGCTATTTCTTTATCTATTGAACCCTATACCATACCCCTTTTATTTTGTTTTGGTTTTGATTACCCAAAAACATTTTTAAGTGATTTAATTTTAAGGCACTTGTGGTCAAGACACCAAGAATTTCCAACATGCTTCCATTCCTTTCTCAACTAGGAAGGTGTTGAAGTTTTCTCATAGTAGAAACTCAGCAGCCTGACAATCCATCAGAAGACTTCTTATGTTAGAGCAAAAGGGACCCAAACAGAAGAGGGGAAAAAAGGGGTGTAAAAGCAGGCCTGGTTTCCCTACTGGAGTGCTCCCTAACCAACACATGAATGGATGAATGAATAAATGAAAAGCTATGTATTAAGCACTTAATATTTATATCAAATTGCTAAGTGCTTGGGATCCATATTAAAAGGCAAGACTGTTCCTGCCCTTAATTTTTTTTTCTTTTAATGGGGGATGATTAGGCTTTGTTGGCTAGATACAGCCCCAAGCAATCTCACTTGTATATTATGCTTTTTTCTGTATTATAGATTTTTAAAATAAATAACAAAACAGATTCTAATATGTAATGACACAGAAAGCTGTTAAGGACTGAAAATCGCTTCTTGCTACATTGATCTCACATTTTCTCTGCAACAGAAATGTTTGGGGGAAAATTGGTTAACAGGATTTGGTGTTGGTGGGGAAGGAGATTTTAGATAGCAATTTTTTTATGAAAGGGAGAAGGTACGGTGCAATAATCATGAGAGCTAACAGCATAAAACCAATTCAAAAGAAAAAGCACAAGGCAGTGGTTGTGGCGGCGGCAGCACAGGAACTCAGCATGCTGTTACAAGGAATGACTTGTTGAATAATGGAGGGAGCAATTTACATTTGGAAATGAAGTGTCATACCATTTTGTTGGTACAACCTACCAAGAGGCCAGAAGGCCGAACTTATGCTGATTATGAATCAGTGAATGAATGCATGGAAGGAGTTTGTTAAATGTATGAAGAGCATCTGAAGAGAATGAATCCCAACAGTCCCTTCATTACATAAGACATCAGTGAGTTGTTTGATTTCATTGATGATCTGGCAGATGTTAGCTGCCCTGCGTACCAAGTGGACACTCAGACATACCAGCCCTACAACAAAGATTGGATCAAAGAGAAGAACTACATGCTTCTCTGTTGGCAGGCCCAACAAGCCGGCAAATAACCCAAGTGGCAGCCTTGGACAGATAGGGGGAGGGCTTAGAAAACAGGTATGTACAGTGTGCTGTAGTGGGAACTTTGTATTATAAAAGCCCTGCTTCCATTTTGTTACAATCCAGCCAAGGGTGAACATATTAGGAGATTTTTGTCTCGTTCAATCTGAAGCCCCTGTCCCTCCCTACTTTCTTTTCCTTTTTTACTAAGAAGTAGCTGAAAATTTCTCTTTGGTCAGTTGGCACTTGGTTACAGTTCTTCCAGCTGTTCATATCTGCTTATAATGTTCACTGTACTTACTCTTCTGTGTGAAGATTTTCCAGCATTTAGTTATGTCCTCAAAACTCAAAGGCTTAGTAGAGAATACAATAAATGCTCTTTAGTTAAAAAAAAAAAAGAAAAAATACAAAAGGTATACAACACAGTATTAAAAAGTAAGTTATATTTTTCTTTAATTTTACAAAGCACTTTCCATAAGTGTTCCCATTTGATGCTCATGATCACCTTGGGAGGTAAGTGCTATTCTTAATGTCATTTGACAGGAGTAAACTGAGGCAGAAGAGATTACATTACCTGTCCAGAAATACCCAGCTATAAAATGTCTGAAGCAAAATTCAAACTCAGATCTTCTTGAATCCAGTCCCAGTGCGCTTGCCTCTATGCTAATCTACTTCTCTCTATGACAAATATATATCACCATACACCATTTCTTTATTCATGCCCAGAGAACTCTATTTTTAAACAAAGAATAAAAAAGAAAGAAGGAAAAATGTACAGCAAAAGTAACCAAGAAATCAATCACTGAATCTGTCCCTACAGTCTTCCATCTCTGCAAAGGAGGTAAGAAGGGGATTTCTCATATCTCCTATTCTGGATCAAGTTTGGTTATTACACTTACACAACGATTGGATGACTGGTTTTTGTTCATTCTATTTAAATTGTTGCAATGATTCTATAGATTGTCTTCCTGTTTCTATTTATTTTACTGTATGTCAATTATATGTTCTGTAATTCTTTAAATTATTCATCTTTGTCATTTTTTTAGAATGTAGCAATATTCTATCACATTTGTTGGGCCCTAAGATTGGCAAGAGGAAAAGGATAATGAAGATGGCGGCCTATTGGTCAGGGTGAAAAATCTCTACAAGTTTCCTTTCTTTGATCCCCAGGGAGTTTGCTCTGATGTTGCACTCTCTAGCCCAGACTTTGACTGACAGTGTAGATCAGAGGTGGGAAATCTGCATCTCGAGGCCTCATGTGACCTTCTAGATCCTTGGATATGGCCTTCTGACTGAGTTTAAGTTTTATAGAATAAATCCTTTTATTAAGGGGATTTGTTCTGTGAAGTTTGGATTCAGTCAACATGCCACACTTGAGGACCTAGAAGGTCACATGTGCCCTTGAGGCTTCATTTTCCACACCCATGATCTAGATAAACCCCTCCCTTCTGAAGGGAGAATAAGTATGGGGCCCCAAAAGGTCATTCACTGTGAGTAAACATATCACTATGAAAGCAAATTCATGTTTACATAGAAGGCATATAGAGGAGCCACCATGAAATCCAGGTCTTGTGCAAGGGAAAAAAAGGAGGGGGGGCCCATGGAACCATGGATTAAGAGTAACAGTCATGGGACACTGAGTGCTGGACTTGAGGACAGGGGCAGTATAACCAAGGCATATACAAGAGGCAGAACAAATAGTTGCATGCTGGAAAAGAGGGGGGGGAAGGAAAAAAAGACACACATCTTAATATAACTTTTGATCAGCCCTATGACCAAGTGAAGTCAAGAATGTCAAAAGAAAAACAGATACCCCATGGACATCTTAAACTCAAGTCTGCCTCAAACTGAACTCACTATGTCCTCCTCTCAAAAACCCCTCAATTTTCTAAGCTTCTCCATTACTTCCAAGGGTACCCCCCTGGCCCCTCAGGCTCACAAACTATGTGTCATCCTTACCTCCTCACAATATCCAATGTCGCCTTGGTCTGTTGATTTTCCTTCACAGCATGTTTTGCATGCACATTCTTTTCTCCTTTGACAGGTCAACACACTGGTCCTGGCCCATCCACACAAGCCTGGGCTCTTGCAATAACCTGCTGTTTAATCTATATCTCATCACTCTAAGTCCCGCCTCTACTCAACTGCCAAATTTATTTCCCTAAATCATAGACCTGACCATATAAACCCCTACTCAATAAATACCCTTGGTGCCTTATCATCTCCATGATAAAAGACAAAATCTAATATTTGATTTTCAAAGCACATTAAAGATGCCCCTACTGAGTGTTTCATTCTTTAACACTTTACTCTCCCCTGGGGCAGCTAGGTGGTGCAGTGAATAGATGACCTGAATTCAAATCCAGCCTTAGACACTTGACGCACTTACTAGCCTTGTGACTTAGGGCAAGTCACTTAGCCCCAACTGCCCTCTAAAAAGCAAAAAAAAACAAAAAACAAAAAACAAAACACTTTACTCTCCTTTAAATATTCTATAATCCAGAGACAAGGATCTTTTTTGCTCTTCCATGGATAAGACCCTCCATCGCCCAGCATAGGCCTTTTTATCAGCATTACTCATGCCTAGAATACTATTCCTTCTTCCCTCTATCTCTTGGGCTTACTGGCTGTCTTTATAGCTCAGCTCAAATATCTCCTTGGGCAAAAGTCCTTTCCTTTTGTATCCCATTAGTCCCTTCTCTCTGAGATGATCTCTCATTGACAATGTATACATTTTGTATGTACAGAGTTCTTTGCATTTTCTCTCCTCCATTAGAACATGAACTCCACCAGGGCAGGTACCAGGTTTTTTTGTAGGAAAAGATATTGTTTGCATTTTTAAAACTTTCCTATTTTCATCACTTAGCATAGTTTCTGGTCTAGTATAGTTGTCGTTTGTTCTGGAAGAGGACCCAAATGACATCACTACATTGGGGCAAATGGTATGGGTGATGTGTTTTGACTTGGATGTAAATTGGATTTAAGTGAGACAGAGCTGCACAAAGTCATTAGCTTTGCTCTCCCAGAGTCACTAAAGTCCAGTAGCAGGACAAAAGTCAGGATGACTGGTGACGACTTGGGATGCAGTGGATGCCCTTTGTGTCTTGGAAGTCTAACCAAGCTTTAAGTGCTCTACGGCACCTGATTCAGCTGCCCATTCTGCTGGGGAAAGTTTGCACATGCTTAGGGTAGACATCCCCCTAACACACCAACGGGTTTGAGATCCCTTGGTTACTGGCATAGTAAGCACTAAGCACTTAATAAATACTTATTGACTGAATAGTAAACACTAAGCACTTAATAAATACTTATTGACTGAAGAGTAAACACTGAACACTTAACAAATACTAGTTGATTAACAGTGTCTGATGGTATTTGAAAGGATAAATGGAAGAGGGATCAGAGTCTGCGATTTTGTTCACTATCATACCAGAAGGGATTTCGGAAGGTATTCAGTCTAACTCATACCTGCTGAGAATCTTTTCGCTAGCACCCCTGCTGTGGTTATCCAGCCTCTGCCTGGAGGAGACTCTTAATGATGGGGAACACACTTACAGGATTTAGTTCAATGGACTGATTCTTCCTGCTCCTGGGATGTTATTTACTGTTACTGCTACTAGATCTCATTTAGGGAAGCCTTGCTTCAGAGCGCTAAATGGGACCCGAATGAATGAAAACAATTGGCACAACCTTAAAGTACCTCACTTAGTGCCATAGCCCAGATTAGACTGTGAAATAATCAGCCTCATCCAGTGACCTCATGTACCTCTCTGTGCTCCCATTGCTGCTCTCTCCGAGCATGGCAAAGCAACAAGAACCCTGCTTTTGCACTCAT
Organism: Pseudochirops cupreus; assembly: GCA_028627135.1. NCBI lineage: Eukaryota > Metazoa > Chordata > Mammalia > Diprotodontia > Pseudocheiridae > Pseudochirops > Pseudochirops cupreus. The sequence continues at coordinate 556,732,912 of CM053582.1, read as the reverse complement.
ATAACCTGGCCTTCACACTTGCCTCTGCAACTTCCTGTCTTCCAAACGTTGGCCTCAAAACCTCAATTTTCTCCTGGACAAAGTGAGAGGGCTGGGCTGGAAAATTGCAAAGCTCCCTCCTGGCTCTCAATCCTTTGATTTTATTCAGTGGATATAGTCCTGGACCTGGAATCGGGAAGATCTGAGTTCAAATTTTGTCCCAGATACTCATCAGTTCTGTCACCCTGGACAAGCTAGGAACCCCTCTTGGGCTGGGTTCTCAGCACCTTATTTCACAGAGTTGCTGTGAGAGGAAAACAAGAAAATATGTGCCTTGTCATTGCTCTTTAGTCTTTTCAGTCATGTCCAACCTTTCATGACTCCATTTGGGGTTTTCTTGGCACAGATAACAAAATGTTTTGTCATTTCCTTCTCTAGTTCATGTTACAGATAGGGAATTGAGGCAGACAAGTGTTAAGTGACTTGCTCAGGTTCACACAGTCAGTAAGTATCTGAGACTGGATTTGAACTCGGGCTTTCCTGACTCTATGCTCTTTGCTGGATCCACTGGACCATCTAGTTGCTCTATATATATGAAGTACTTCCAAACCTTAAAGCACTACATAAATGGTCTCTTTATTGTTATTATTTCTCTTATTGCTAGAGTATTGTCTTGTAGATCCTGATGAAATGTCATTTTCTACTCAATTTCATGTAATCAATAAACATATATTTAAGTGTCTATTGGCACTTTCCTAGGTTCTAGGGCAGCGGTTCTCAACCTGTGAGTTATGTTCAATTTGTAACAATGAAAATACATCATGAATATCAGATATTTACATTATGGTTCATAACAGTAGGAAAATTATAGTTATGAAGTAGCAACAAAAACAGTTTTATGGTTGGGGGTCACCACAACATGAGGAACTGTATTAAAGGGTCGTGCCATTAGGAAGGTTGAGAACCACTGTTCTAGGGATACAAAGACAACACCCCCCTCTACTATTGTACTCTCAATGAGCTTATGTTCCAGGGTTCCAATATGCAGACATGAATACCTCCAAAATAACACAAAGTAACTTCAGGATGGAAATAGTGGTAGTTCCTAGGGAATCAGTAAGGTCTTAATTATAGTAAGCATATGAACTCTGCTTTCAAGGGAGACAGGAATTCCAGAAGATTGACCGTGAATCATACATTTCAAGTAGGAAGAGACCTTAGAGGACACTGAGAGGCCACTCCCTCTGCCAAATAGATTCTGATCTCTCTATAACTGCCCAAAACTGTTAGTTTATGATTAAGAAAAATAAAGCAGAAATCCTAGCCTTTAAGACTATTACTGAAGTCTTTACTGTTGGGGGAACTTAGTACCTTTTTATTACTAGAAAATAGTGAGGGTAAGACCTACATATGATATACACCCACAAATTATCCTCTGATTTCTCCATTTCTACCCAACCAACAACAATCCTAGGTCAAAGCTCTGTCTATTGATTGCCCTCAGGACTATCTATACATCGATCTATCAATTCTCTATCTCTGCCCTGCCTATATATTTTTCTGTCTATCCATATACCTATCCATTTATTTTTTGAGCTATCTATCCATCAATTTATCTATCTATCCACTCATCAGTCTAACTATCTATCTATCTATCTATCATTTATAACGGAAGGAATATGATGAAAGGAGCAAAGGTCAAAGAACTTACAGTTATACTATCATAATTCAAACCCCAGCTCTGCTACTTGGCAGTCATATGCCATTGGGAAAGTTACTTACCTTCTCTTGATCTTCAGTTTCTATGTCTATAAAATGGGTACATGTTTTCACTCCATTCCTAACAGGGCTGTTGCATGGATCCAATGAGATAACACATCAAAAGTATTTTTTAAAATAAATCTAGGGTGCCATACAAATGTCAACTATCATTACTACTTTCATATCCCAGTCTGCTCTAAGGCCAATAATTTGGATGGAGTCTTAGAGATTCCATTTTAACAACAAGGAAAACTCATCCCAGAGGAGAGAAGTGTCTTCTTAGCTGAGTGTCTCATATGAATAGGAAAGGATGAGGCTGGTGATTTTTCTCAGCTCTGCTTCACTTGAATCCGATTCACACATGAGTCAAGATATCCCCCTTGTGATGTCATTAGTCCTCATCAACAATGAAGGATGAAGAACAATGACAAAAACAACCACCCTACCACCAATAGTAGTAAGCAGTAGAAGCCCAGTTTGACTGATTTCAAATCAGGTCTTCCTCTACTCTGGATGTTAAACTTAATATAACTATCATCTATATCACAAGGAAGTGAAAGGGTCAGCCTTGGAGTTCAGACCTGGTTTTAAGGATGATCTTAGACAAACAGAACTTTGATGCTTTTGACTTCCGACAAGTTATTGGACTTCTCAGTAGTACAAGGAACCCTCTAAGACTAAGGTACAAAAAAATGGTCATTCTGTATTTCTGAAGTCGCACAGAGGCATCAAATGTATAACCTAATGGATTTAGATCTGGAAAGGGGTCTGAAGGTATGAAGTCCCATCTCTTAATTTTGCATATGAGGACACTGAGGTTTAAAGGAAAACTGACTTATTTAGGATCACACAGCTAGTAAATATCTGAGGCAGGATTTGAACTCCAGTTCTCAAGTCCTAACCAACATAGCCTGTTGCTTTCTGAGTAGAAAAGGAATATAGAAACCCCTCAACAATAAATTATAGATCTAGGATGGTACAATGGACTGAATATTGAACTTGGGATCAGAGGGACCTGAGTTTGAATCCTCATTCAGATACTTACTAGCTGTATGACCTTGGGCAAGAAATATTAACATGGCTCAGCCTTAGTTTCCTCATCTATAAAATGGGGATAATAATAGCATCTGCCTCATAGAATTGCCTCAAGAATAGATCAAGATGATTTATCTAAATTGTTTTGCAAATCCTAAAACCCAATAAAAATATCAGTCATCATTATTATTACTAAACAAGTGGTCTGCTTGAAGATCTCCAGTGAGGGGAGTTCACAACTTCCCAAGGTAATCCATTCTGCTTTGGACAGCTCTAATTATTAGTTGGAAGGTTTTTGCTTTTGTTTGCCCAATGTCAAGTTCAAATTTCTATCTTCCATCTATTTTCCCCCCTGGGTCTAAGAAGAACATTTCTAATCCCTCTCCCATGTGAAAATCCTTCAAGTACTCAAAGACAGTGATTATGTCAAGTCAACTGTCAACAAGGAAATCAAGAAGAAAGTTAGCAAGCATTTATTGAGGCTTCCTATGTGCCAGGCATTGTGCTAAGTGCTAGGGACAGGAATGTAAATATATATATAGGCCAGAGAATAAAGTAAAATTAATCTTACTCCAAATGTATTTTTCTTGGAAGATCTTACTAATTGGAGAAAGGGGGCTACAAGGGTGGAGAGAGAAGGCAGTTGAAACATGGTACTAAATTCTTTGAGGTTTTCCTTCTGTAGGCTAAATTTCCCAAGCTTTTTCATACATATTCAGATGATGTGGACTGCAGGCCACTCCTTCACTGAATGTTGGGATCCAGAACTAAGCAAAACTCCAGAAGTAGCCAGTAGAGGGAGTTTCCACACTGGGAGTTCCTCATGGCTTTAAAATCACAACTTTAGACCAAAACAACAACAGTATAAACAAAGAATGGTAAATAGAAAGAGTACTGACTTTAGTCAGAGGATCTGTATCCACATCTCCCACCAGTCACCTTTGTGACCTTGGGTGAATCACAAGCCCTGGGACCTTAGTTTTTTTCATATGTAAATGATTGCATTGGACCACATAGACTTTGTAACTCTAGATCCATGATGCTACTTGGGAACTAGGGATTATTATTAAGAGGGAAAGAGAATTTTCACAGTTTGATTTCCCTAGGGCTTCTCATCCTAGAGTATGACTCTGGTCCCTTCCCCGTTATTATGACAGCCCTGTTCAGGGAAGTAGAACCTCTGATTTGTGACCTTGGCCCTGGCTTCCAAAAATGTCTTGCGGTATTAAAAATAAATTTGCATGTGTCTGTCTTGATTGACAAATGTTTCAAAGGGGTTCAGTGGCAAAATCTATTTCACTGGAGAGGACAGACTCCATTGTGATTCATGATTTCCATCAAAAGCACAGATATATCTGAGGCAGATGGTAAAATTGTACTGAACCTCTAAGCAAAAATTTTCTGTAGTACTGAAAGATAACACTTACCTCAAGCAGCAAAACCTTATGACAAAATGAAATTGTGTACTGTCTGAGAGACAGCAGCTGATAGTGAGCCCTAGAAAGTGGAATGCTGAGAGATAAACAATGGAGCCAACAAAATTGAGAGATAGGGTCATCAAATTAAATCCTTGATAACGTTGGCCAATAAAGCAAGCAAGGAAATGCAGGAGGGGTGGAAAATCAGTCAGAAAGACAGATGAAGAATTAGACTTCGAGCAGACTACGGAGGGTTAATGGGGGTACAGTGGGATGAGCCTCCAATTTGAAATCAGAGGTTCTGGGTTCAAAGACCAATGCTGCTACTTATCACCTGCATGCCCCTGAGTGAATAAGCTTTTACCTCTCTAGGCATCCATTTTGTCTCGTGTAAAATGAATGGCAGGATGAGATGATCAGAGATCATTCTACCGGGAACACCTCCTGTTTGATCTTTGAAGCTAGGAAAGGTCCGGCTTGGTTAGAACTTGGAGATGAGGGTTACCAATGGGTTATATGGGATGCTACAGACTTTTACTTGAGAGAAAGCATGGTGTCATGGATGAAACACTGGACCTATAGTCAGAAGGACCTCACTTCACTTTCTGCACCAAACATGCACTCACTCATTGACCCTGGGAAAGTATCTAACCACTCTGGGACTCAGTTTCTTCATCTGCAAAATGGGAAGATTAAACTTGATAACTTAAAATCCATTCAAACTCTAAACTTGATGCTCCTTTGATCTCTAAGGTGTCTTCTAGGATCACAGCATCTTAATAATAATACTGTGCTTTGTGATCTGGAAAGGGAGCAGCTAGGTGGCACAGCAGATAGAGCACTGGTTCTGGAGTCAGGAGGACCTGAGTTCAAATCCAGTCTCAGCACTTACTAGCTGTATAACTCTGGGCAAGTAACTGAAATATCAACCTTGATTGCTGCCCCCGCCTAAAAAAGAAAAGATCTACAAAGCATTTCATTGATATCTCATTTAATCCTTACAATAAATCTGTGAAGTAGGGGAGATATTATTTTCATTTTACTTATGGGTAAATTGAGACAGAGGTTAACTGACTTGTCCAAGACTACACAGCTAGTAAATGTCTAGGGCAGGATTTGAACTCAGGGCTTTTTATTACAGGTTTGATATTTTATCCATGGTGTAATTTAGCTGTTTCTAGATTTAGAGTAGTTAAGGACTTGAGAAATTTTGGTGATAGTTCACACTATCAAAACCATAATGCTCTCTATCCATCTTGACACCCCCACCAAAATGCAGATACGACACCTTCCGCTAACAATCCTCTACCCTCTCCCTCTTTCTCTGGGAATAGGCAATCAAAATAACCCAACCATCTCTAAATAGGAAATGTTGATCAATTGCTCTCTGTGATTTCACTAGTGATTTCCTAGATCAAAACATTCCCTTCTTGGCCTAGACTTTTAAGTGCTCTACTATTAGAATATAAGCTCCTTGAGGACAAAAGATTGCCTAGCTTTTGTATTTGTATCCCTAGCTCTTACTGTAACTAACATGTAGTAAGGTCTTGATAAATGTGTTTTAGTTAACTAACTCATTAAATAATTCACTTATTCATTCATGAAATGGTATATTTTGTTCAAGTAATCAATGTATTTTGAAATCAATAGCAAAAGTTAATTTTTACACTACACACTTTATATCTATTAAAACATTTGGTTCACACAACACTCCCATGAAGAATGTAGAATAAGCATCATTGTCCCCATTGTATAGATAAAGAAACTGAGACTTTTTGAGATTAATTAACTCACCCATGATCATACAGTCAATAAATTTCTGACATGGGATCCGAATCCAGATCTCCCTGCCACCAACCCCAGCACCCAGCTGACTCTGCGGCCTCTCAAAATCAAACATAAATATATTAGACTGGTCAAACAGACTAGGAAATGACCACATTCTCTCCAAACCCAAACTATGTAGAAATAATATCAATCTCAACTTGCTAATTTTGAGAGTTTAGAATGATTAACTTTGGAAATAAAAGTAAGAGCTATATCAAAGTAGAAAGTACAATTTTATGAAATAGAGTGAGAATTAATCTTATAACCTATAAAATCAAAGAAATCAAGCCAGTAAGAATGATGGGTTAGGGAAGTCTCAAGAGTCTACGTAATTCACCTAGTGCTGAAGATTAGTTTCAAGTTTAAAGTGAAAGGGAGGAGAAAATACATAATTGGGCCAAACTCTGGGAAATCATTGATTTTTAGGAAAGATATCGGAAGTATTAAGCCTGTTGGCGGATGGCTATTTCTTTACTCAACAAACAAAAAAGTCAGAACCTTATCTGATAACTTGCCCTTTTGTGGCCTAAAGGAAACTCTAACAGGTTCAAAACAACATTTTGAAGAACCAGCCTGTATTCTAATCTATTTCCAACAAAGCAGTGGGAATCCAGCCAAGATTAGAGACTAGCATGAGATGGCAGGCAGGAGAAATGTTCTAAGAAGCTTCTATCCCAGTGGTACTCAACCTTCCTAATGCCATGACTCTTTAATACAGTTCCTCATGTTGTGGTGACCCCCAACCATAAAATTATTTTTGTTACTACTTCATAACTGTAATTTTGCTACTGTTATAAATCGTAATGTAAATATCTGATATGCAGGATGTATTTAAAGTGAACATAACCCACAGGTTGAGAACCACTGTATCTATCCTGAAGCTGAGGCTAAGGATCTCCTTCTCTGGCTTTTGGTGAGAAGGCTTCTTTTCCATTGTAATAAAAGAGAAGCAACTGAGGCTTAGATATTGATGTGTAGAGATCTAACTGCATGTGGAGTGGAGAAAGCACTGAATGAGGAACGAAAGACCTAGATTCGAATCTGAACTCTGTTTCTATATAACAGTGCAACCTGGAAAAATTATCTGTACCTTTCTGGGATTCATATTCACAACCTGTAAAATAATTACAGCTAATATTTACAGCATGCCACTGTGATTAACAAGCTAGTCACAGAGTCACAAAGACCTGGGTCTCTATGTTGCTTCAATCTCATATAGGCTGTGTGACCCCAGGCAAATGATCTAAACACTCAGTGCCCCATTGGCAATTCTGTAAGAAAGAGATGTTTAATCTGGGGTTTGCAGATTCCCTGGGTGATTTGTGGGTGGACTTAAGAGTATCTGTGACTTCAGATTAGAAAATTATACATCTTTATTTTCATTAATCCTGGACTGTGAGTTAGCATTTCCTCCAATGATTTTAATACAGAATTCCAAGAACATCCCTCTACTCTGCTGACCCCTTCTCCCATCATCCAGTTCCTTTTCAGGGCCTGGATTTTGGGGACAAGACCAAGTAGGCCATGTTTCCCTTCACCAACGTGCCTTTATGTGGGCACACTTCCCTTTTTTAGATCCATTTATACATTGTCTTGCTCTATTAGAATGTAAGCTCACTGAGGGCAGGGATTGACTTTCTTTGGCTTATATTTGTAACCCCAGACTTAGTATAGTACCTGGCATGGAGTACAGACCTGGCACAGGCTTAGTAAATGTTTGTTGTCTTGCTTTATCTTGGGTCTATGACACACACATAAACAGCTAAAAATTTCTAATTTTACAGAAGGTTATTGATCTTCATAGGTGGAAGGATTTTTGTCTTCTGGAATTTCCTACACCAGGCCTGCACAACCTAGCAATAGGTAGGTGCCAAAATTAAAACAGCCTAAACTTCTTCAGGCTGCAGATAGGTTTTAGCAGCTCACTTTCCAAGTAAAGGTAAACAGAGACAGCTGGCAATGGTTGGTTGGCAGGGGTCAGGTGACAAAGAGGAGAGAACGTGTAGTGGCAGCCATATGAAATCTTTTAGTTTTCCGGTTATGACCCATGGGGCCATATGTTGTGTAGGCCTGTCCTACACTAATGAAAACATGGGTCCAGACAATAACAGCCACAATAATAAAATCTAAAACAACAACCGCAATGAAACAAAAAGCCAAAAGTAACCCACAACGCACTTGTACTTCATCGGAGAGACAGTGTGGCATTGCGCACAGAGGGCTAGCTTTGAGCGGAGGAAGATGTAACCTTCAGGCCTGCTGCTGGCGGATCCTAGCCTGGCGCCAGGGGGCAAGAGACTTAACCCAGCGCTCCAGGTCTGTCCAGTATCCTAGGCAAACCTCTAACACAGCAAACAACAGAGGAGTTAACAGTCTGCAACGCAGAGGGAGTTTCCACACTAGAAATTCCCTATACAGATGAAGTCTTGGTTCTAGTAAAAACAGACAAAGGTATAATGTTGTAAGCATTAGCTCGTTTGAACCTCTCAACAGCCTTGGCAGGTAGGTTCTAAGTGCGTTATTCTCCTCTTTCTTCCTTCTACAGATGAGGAAACTGAGGGTCAGAATAGTTAGGTGTCTTGCCCTTGGTCACACAACTAGTGAGGGCTGGAGGCATATGTGTAGCTCCAGCTTGATGGACTTCTATGTTCCACTATTACAAGCTGCATCTCCTAATGAAGGGATTCGAATAATTGGTCTCTACCTACCTCCCAGCTCCCAAATTCTGAGATAAGAACAAGAACAACAATTTACATTTCCATAGTGCTTTATGAAGTTCACAAAGCACTGTTTTCCAAACCCAGACAGTTGCAAGGTCTAGGTTTCCTTGTTTCCATTTTACAGAAGAGAAAGCTGAAGCTCATTTCGAGAGATAAGACCCTTGGCCACAGTTACACACCTAGAAAGAGTCAGAGCAAGTTTCCTGACTTTAAGAATTAACATTCTTTCTATTCTATCCCAGTGTTCCAGAGCTGAGTAGCCTATAAACAAGGAGGAATGTTAATGGAATTTAAGAGTGACAGAAGTCACTGGAACTGTGGCCTGAAAACAGATGAGTATGAAAACATATCCATCATCATTTTGAAAGGGAGAAGGTCAGAAAGCCCGGGGACAGCTATTCTGATCTAATCTGTCCATGAAATGATTCTCAAAGCACCACTGGGGTACCTGGGTACTAAAGGTATTGGCTAAAAGAAAATCTCAAGATATTATTCTAGTAAACACCAGAATATTTCTATTCTAGTAAATAGTAGATGACTCTAGTAAATACTAGAATATCACTACTTGTTTCTACCCTAGAAATGTGGTGCTTTTAAAAGGTCACCCTTAAAAATAGAGAATTATGGTGATAAAAATGGAAACTGTCAGAGTAGGAGGGGCTAAGGAGAAGTCATTCACACCAATGCACTGGTAATGGAATGGGGAATCGGTTGAGATATTTCATAGTCTGGGAGGCATTCACTGAATCATCAACGTTCTTTGATGTTGGGTTAAGGATCCAGATGGCCTCTCTGATGATGAAAGGGTTTAAATGCCTACCAACACATACATGCAGGTAGTCCAAGAGCTTCTCTGGAAGTTTCTAAGACATTTTCCCAGTAAAGTCTTGGATACTTCTATTTAAGGGGTATAGGAAAACACACACAGTTCTTAGAGTCGCAAGACCAATTTTTGTGCTGACTCTAGCTGTATGAAGCTGACCAAGTCACTGAGTCACAATAAATTTATTTGTAAAAAGGGAATAATGATATTTATGCAATCTAACTGAGGGATGGTAGAAGTAACATGCTGTACAAACCTAAGAATGAAATAGTTGCTCTTAAGGATGCTAGTTAGAAAACATAATGGAAGGCTATATGTGTGAGTGTGAGTGTGAGTATGAGTGTGTGTGTTTTGTGTGTGTGTGTGTGTGTGTGTGTGTTGTGTGTGTGTGTGTGTGTGTTAGCCTTTATATGTATATTTGCCTTGCGAAGTTTACTATTTGGAATTTCGGAAGCAAGATATGAAGACTTAATATATATAACCATGTTCTTAGTGGTACTCCCTGAACCTGGATTCAGGAAAATCTGAGTTTCACTCTGGCCTTCATTGGACAAATTACTCAACCCATGTCTGGCTCAGTTTCTTCACCTGTAAAATAGGGGTAATAATAACATTTAACTCCCAAGGTTGTTGTGAGCAGCAAAGGAGATCGTTGTAAAGGGCTTTGTCAACCTTGACTCTCTGTATGGATGCTAATGGTTATTATGCAGTGATCATTGCTATTGTTATCCTTATTATTATAAAAATGAGGTCACTGAATATAACAGGAATGGAAATTTGAAGATCTTCCCTGCCCCTTAATAGACCTAGGGGAGTTTGAAGACCTCCCCTGCTTTGAAAGTAAACTCTGCCCCCTAACAGGCTGAATGTAATCACATGGAGCCTGTGGTGGAGAGAATTTGATAAAGGGAAGCAGAGCCCATGGGAAGCTGGGAGTCAGAGCCAGAGAGATGGCATGAGAGGTAGGTGCTCAGGCAAGGAAAGAGAGGTTTGTGAGTAAATAATGATTGGTTTGTGGGAAGGCTAAAGGATGGTGTGGCTTTCAGTGTTATTATGGCTTCTGAATATCTTTGGTACTATGATGGAGTTGACTTACTGGTTTTGGAATTTGGTTTCCTGATGTCTAAATAAATGCTTCAGTTCTGTCCTCTATATGGAGAGTTTGGTATATTTTGCAACCAAACATCATGCAATACTTATAGTCACAGTCTTTATCGTGAACATGGGCACTGTAAATATTGCATTAGCGCTACACTGAATCACAGTAACCTGGCTCAGTTGGTAAGGACCTTAGAATATAAAATTTTAGAACTCAGCACACAGATAGTCTGAGGTGGGAGGGGCCTTCAAACATAGAATTTTATAACACATTTCACAGAATGTTCAGCCTGAGAGGGACTTTAAGACAGAGATGATTAGAACACAGATGATACTATGTTGAGATGGTAAAGACCTTAGAACATATTATGATAGAATTCAGATCATAGATTGTCTAAGATGGAAAGAAGCTTAGGAATTAAAATGTCAAAGATGGGATAGGCTAGTTCAAATACATCATTTTTTAAGAAAAAGAAACTGAGTTACAGAGGAGTTAAGTGATTTATCTAATATTACATGTCAACCAAAAATATTTATTAAGCACCTCCTACATGCCAGACACTGTGCTTAGAACTGGAGACACACAGAGTCAAAATAGAACCCTTATTTTCAAGTAGCTTTAAGGCAGAAAGGGTGCTAGAACTATGAATCTTCAGATTCCCAGGTCAGTGGTCTTTCCACTATAACACATTGGTTCAATCATTTGGTCAAAATTCTTATGATACATTCTTGTTTCTCTTTAACAACAAGTACAACCAAGGCAGGATCATAGACTCTAGAGCTAAAGGAGAAGTTCAAGATTATCTGGCCCCACCCAATCAAATAACAAATGAGGAAACTGAGACCCAAAGAAATGAAATTGTCTGAATCCATAAAGAAGTACCAGAGTCAAGATGTGAATGCAGGTAATCAAACTCCAGAACCACTCTTCTTTGATGCCACTGTCTTCTATGGAATATTTTTAATAAATATTTTAAAATCTTGAACTTCCTTAAGAAAACATAAAATAAATTGTTGAGCTCTGGATAGTAGGCAATGAGACTATTCATAAGGCTGGGCAGGTGATCTTATCCTCAGCTTTAGGCTGCCCTTTTGGAAATAAATTTTGATTTAATTGATGAAAGGGTTTCGCTTCTCAATTTTTCCCTGTTACTAATGATATGCTCAGTCACAATGAGAAAGTCTACCTCAGATTGTTTTTAGTATAATATGCTATAGCTGGGGAAGAAACCTTCAATAATAAGGTAAATGACTTTAGAAAAGTCCTACATGTGTTCCATAAACCATTTGTAATGAAATTTGCAATCTTCCTGTATAAGCACATTGTCAGGGTCTCTTTCTCTACCAGGATTCATTCATTTATAATGAATTCTATTCAGTTGTAAGAGCTGGGAAGCTATTGGAGCTATTTGTATTACAAGGTCCAAATAAGTCTTCCCACCGTGTTCTACATTTGTACTACTTCTGTTCTGGAATTTATCTACCACTTACACATGGCAAGTGATTCTGCTTGTTTATGTATTTACAGTTTCTTATTGATGTAATATCTTGTAAACAAGTTTTTAATCTCGTTTATACTTTCCAGTCAGGCCTTGAAACAAAGAGTTAGCTCACATCTGAATTGTGTGTATGTGTGTGTATGTGTGTGTACGTATTTTTGCTTCTAACTGGAGAGAAATTGATTAGAGGTTATGCATTTGAAGTTACCATCATGCAAACCTCCCTGGGTAATAGTCTTAGTGGGTAAAAACAGCACTATATTCTATACCCAGCAATAAAAATTTCAAAGTGGTTATTACTAAGAGGTACGGCACAGTCTCATATATATTTTCTATTTGAGTTGGCATACAAGGACTAGATAGGATTTTATTAAAAGAATGGACCCTGAAAAACAGTGCTCAGAACATTCTTATTCTTAGGAGCTTTTCTAAGACCAGATTATCATTAAGAAGTAGACCAGATGTCTTTCCTTAAACTGAATCATCAGGGGTTTAAACTTTCCATCCGTCCTATTGCTATTTACTCCTGAAATGTTATAAATGTTTTCCCTCATTTTCACCCTCTCCCTTATCTCTATCTTATTTTTCACCACTCTCTTCCTGCTCCTCAAGGTTTACACCTCCCTGCTAAACCATAATCATTTTTTTTTCTTGTTCCCATGGTGAGGCATCGTAGTAATAACGATTAGGTTGTCATTGTCGATGCCATTTATATGACACTTTCCATATAGTATTTTATTTGCTATGGTAGAAAGATCACTACATGTCTGGAGTCAAGGGACCAGGGCTCAATATTGTCTCTTTTTATTTACTAGCTTTGTGATCCACAGCAACCTTTCTAGGCCTCAGTGTCTCCATCTATAAAATAATTGGGTTGGGATATATGATCTCAAAATCCCCTTGTATCTCTAAATCTATCATCCTACAACCCCATCATTTTAGCCATCTCTATCTCTCCTACATGTTCTTCTCTAATCAGGACACACCCATCGTACCTGTGGGGCCATTCATCTTCTGAAAGTCTTGACCAAACCTAACAGTGCTATGATCTGACTGGCCATGAACATTTCCTTCCTTGCAATCAGTTAAAGACACCAGATCAATAAAGTTCTTCCCTTTGCACGGTCCCAAGATGTTTCACTGTTATTATTAATGCAATTTTAAAGGGCATTATTTTTTACCCTCTTATGACTCATTGTGGCATGGAAAGGACCATAGGTCTTCAAAGGTTTTGACACAGCAGAGCAAGCTGGAAGGACATTCAGTATAGTTTGAGAGACTAACTGCGTCTATTTGCTCTAATAGGACTAGCATTGCTAAACAAAGCAAAGTTCTTTCTGGAGTCCTGGCTCCTGGGGCATGGCATTTTTGGTCATTCATTACAAACCACAGAATAACCCTAAATCCTAGGGAATTAGTTCTCCTCCTCTTGTGCAGATTGTCTAACTCAGGACAATCAGACCAGTAAGGTTTGGAAATTAAACAAAATAAGAGATTCATAGACTGACAGTTATCAAAAGTAGATTTACTTTGCTAGGGAAAGATAATCAGAGCATGGAAAGAATATTCATACACAGGACCATAGAACTAATTCAGTTTGGCAGGGCTTCCCTACCTCTGTGTTGCCTATGGTGGTCTACCAGTCAGAAACCTGAGCGAAGAATTGCTGACTCCTCATGACCTAGGTTTTCTACCCATCGCTAAAAAGTGATGTTAATGGACTAAGACTTCAGTAACCTTAGCCAATTAAATCTCAAGGCTTGTTTCAGTATCTTTAAGAAAACAAATTGCCTTAGCATGTATGGATAGGAACTTAGGATATTGCTCCTACCACAAGAAGGAAAGACGATAGTGGAATGGTAGAAAGGGAGACAGATGAAGATGAATTTGAACTCTGAGTAAGTGAAAAATCAACAATGGTTGTGGAAAACAAACAAAGAAACTCCTTGGCCGGGGTGGAGTACAATTCAGGTGCCATTCTCCGTTGTTTGCTTTTATTAACTATTTCTCCTTGTTACAAGGGAGGGTTCAATTACAGAAATGAGTTACATATTAAAAATGAATGTCAAATTTAAAACAAAAGGTATAAGTAACATTTTAATTTTTATAATAAAAGGGCAAAAGAATTAACAACCACATAATTTTAGATTATTTACAAAATGAATTTAATTATTATGAACCTAAATATATAATATTTTTCCAGTGCTCTATGAAGACTAAATCATATTCATATTGACCCTTGTTATGAAAACAAAATGCATTGAATAAAAATTTTGTAGTCAAATAGAAGTATAGTTTCTAAATTATCCTGGGGGGAAGGGAGCAAAGATAGAAGACAGAGTGGTTAGTTTCATCAGGAGTCCAAAAGCAATGGAAACCGTTATTTCCTGGGATGTTTGGTTACCTTGCTTTATAGAACTTGTGATGATTATAAACAAATTGAAAAGCTTAAAGATGATTACAATTTATTCAACAATGTTTATTGCAAAGAACAAAGTACAAGCCAATTATAAAGGGCAACATCCTCCAAATTAAGCCAATTCTTACCTTGCTACTAGGCAGATTTATTGGAAAGGTAGACACAGGGGAAAATAAAAGAAACTAGGCAGGAACATATGGTTCAAGAAGTGAAAGAGAATAAAGTCTAGTAATCTATTTCAAAGTTACATGTTTCTATATCATGGATCTTCTCAGATTTATTCAAGAAGACAATGGGAAGGCACTGGCCACAGCAGGCACTGAACTGTATCACCAAAAATGAAATTGATTAGATCATAAAAGACAGGAAATGATTAGTTATTGATGTGGGAATCATTTCAGAGTCAGCTGTCTGTATGCAGTCATATCACTGACTGCTTAAAGAGAAAAAAAATAAATTTCAGTGTCAAGTAAGAAGAAAAGATAAGGATGAGAAGACACTGTGCATGATTATGAACTGTTCCAATAGTATATTTAAAAAAAAAAACCAACTTGGTACAAAAACATGGAAAATGGGTAAAGATATCTCTATCTCAAATTCATCATGTCCGAAAGAGAAGTTGTTTCATTTCCCCCTAAACTTGCCTTTTTTATTAACTTCCCTATGTGCATTGAGGATGCCACTGTCCATGCATTATTCAGAATAGTCCCCTATATTCACAATCATCCTCTACCCATTACTCTCGATCCCGATGACCTTCTCCCCCACATCCAATCATTGTTTAGGCCCTGTTGAAATTACCTCTACAAAACCTCTCTCATCCCTTCTGCCCATCCGTATACTTACTACTGATAGTACATCTCCCCATTCAATTAGGATGAATGTTTCCTAATTAGTCCCCCTACTTGTGACATCACCTCTAATTCATCCTTTGTGCAATTGTCAGGTGTAGGGTCTTCTCAATAAAGTTTATGATTCTTCAGAAATATCACAATAAACACTCAAAAAGGAAAAATAAATAGATGAAAATATTTTTTCCATCCTGTGCTATGTAGTGCAATGGACAAGCATTTCACCTGTCTAGCTATATACCTGATGGACAGTTTGAGACAGAAATAGCAAAACAGAGATAAAATACAAATGGTGAAGGAGTTGATGAATAAAATGCATTTCTCATATATTTGCTGTATGTTAGACATTGTGCTAAGGTCTAGATACACAGATATAAGCAAAGAAGATAATGCTTCCCTTTAAGGAACTTCAGAAATACATGTGAGTGAGTAGTGACCATGGAAGACTGTACTAGAGAAAAGTGTCTGTCTCTCTCTCTCCTCTCCTTCCTTCCTTCCTTTCTTCCTTCCTTCTTTCCTTTTCTTCTCCTCTCTCTCTGTCTCTCTCTCTCTATCTCTCTGTCTCTCTCTCCCCTTTCCTCCCTCCCTTTCCTTCTCCCTCTCCCTCATTCTTTCTCTTTTCTTCTTTCTGTCTATAATGACAACAAGGTGGGAAGTAAATTAAATAAGAGAAGATGAGGCTGAGTTGTGTTTGAGAAACTATATAAGTCTTGAGCTGATTTTAAAGTTCTCCATCACTCAATTGGAGCACCAAGGGCAGCTAGAAATGCTGGATCTAGAGTCAAGGAGGCTCATCTTCATGAGTTCAGTTCTGGCCTCAGACACTTATTATCTGTGTGACCCTGGGCAAGTCAATTAACCCTATTTGTCTCAGTTTCCTCATCTGTAAAATGAGCTAGAGAAGGAAATGACAAGTCACTCTAGTATCTTTGCCAAGAAAATCCAAAATGTGGTCATGGAGAGTTGGACACTACTGAAAAAAAGGACTGAAGAACATCAGTAATAACTCAATGGCCAATCTGTTTTCATATCAATGATTTCCTAATTATGCTACATGACTAAAAATGACAGATCATCACATTTTCAGAAGAATTTCTATTTTTGGTGAACCAAAGGGCAATCACTAAAAAAAATGCCTAATGGATGAGAAAAATCATCCAGTCATCAAGTTTATATTGCACACAAGTATGCACTAAATGTCAACTATTGGACCAGATGTCTGGGATACAATTATAAAAGGGAAAATAATCTCTACTCTCAAGGAATTTGCAGTCTACCAGGATGTGTGGATGTTAGAGGGAAAAGGAATAATATGTATATACAGGAAGATTCTCAGTAATTTGTAGGGGAAAGACACTAGCACTTGTGTAGCCAGAATTGATAAGGAAAGGCCTCATGTAGCAGGTGGCTCTTGAACTGAGTCTTGGAGAAAACCAGTGATGTTGTGAAGTCATTATACCCAATTGTCTCCCTAATCTGATTTTATTCCTTGTTGCATTCCAGAGACTGAGTGTATGACATTAAGGCACTATGGAATAGTGGGAAGAATATTGGATTCAAAGTCAGAAGACCTGGGTTCAAACCTCTTTCCTGACACATTTGACTTGTAAGTAGACTCTAAAATGGTCCATGCCTTATCTTTCTCACATGTACAATGTAGGATTAGCACTGGATGACCTCTATACTAGATACCAGAAGTCTCTTTAAGCTCTCAATCGCTGGCCCTGGGGAAACTGAGCAGAACATAGACCCCTCTGAGGCAGAAAGGCCTCTGTTTACTATAGGGTTTCTACTTCATAACATCAATAGAAGAAGCTCTTAGAGTTTAATTGTCTGTAAGACATGGTGTCCCTTGCAGGGTTTTTTGTTTATTACTTATCCTCTCAAATTTTGATTGGTGTAATAAAGGCCTTGATTAGAGAATTAAAGGAAATGTCAGCTCTTAGCTGGAAGTTCAATTCACTGTAATGGGCAGGCAGTCTTCTGCTGATGAATGCTTTACTGGTTACAGCACCATTATGGAACACACCTACCTCAGAATGAATTGGCAGCTGCTAACTCTTCCATGCAACCATACTCTAGTTAG
This sequence comes from Pseudochirops cupreus, assembly GCA_028627135.1. NCBI lineage: Eukaryota > Metazoa > Chordata > Mammalia > Diprotodontia > Pseudocheiridae > Pseudochirops > Pseudochirops cupreus. Next base: position 556,715,396 of record CM053582.1, on the reverse strand, counting down.
AGATGAATGAATCTAGACAAATCTCCCTTGTCATCTTAGAAATCATGAGCAAAACTTTAATGCTAAAAGGACTACACTGGAAGAATATTTCAGTGGATGAAGCAAATTTTTCCACCTTGTCCTTTTAGTGTGCCTGGCACATAGTAAGTGCTTCCCAAATATTGATGGATTGATTGATAAATGAAAACCTATTACATGATCTTAACATGATCAAAATTGAAAAACAGAGAGCACTCCAACTCTGAATGACCACAAGTATAATGGATTGACTCTCACAACCAATTATTTGTTAATTCCTTTGTGCCCACATTATTATGCATTTACTATGAGTCAGACACATATTAACATCTACTCTCTGCAGAATTCCCTGCTAGGTGCTGGTGGAGCTGCAAAGGTTTGCTATGGTTCCATCTTTACACTCACAATGCTAACAACTAAGTGGTAAGTAATAATAAATGTTATTTATATAGAAGTTTCAAGCAGACAAGATATTTCATGCATACTATCCCCATGTGATGCTCATAGCATCTCTATGAGATAGATATTATTAAAATTATTATCCTTATTTTGCTGATGAGGAAACGAACAGAGAGAAGTTAAGTGACTGTTCCATAGTCCTTCAGCTAGCAAGTTTCAGAGACAGAATGCAAATCGTGTCTTTTCTATCTCCTGGCCCACCATTCTCCACCATCTTACCTTGTCACCCTAAAACTTATTAGTGGTATAAGAAGGCTGTATAAAGGTAAAGATGGAAATAAAATTTCAATTATCTTAACAACATAAACTTTTTTAATAACTATGGGATTTGTCAGATCTATTCAGTACAAAAATGAATAAGGAAATAAAATTGGGGAGGGGGAATCACTGGGCTCAATGAATTCTGACTCCTTCCCTTTTCACAGTTTGGGTGCCTTTGTACTAGTATCATCCCAATTTCCTTTAACTGATCTACTCAGAACATCCACATAGTAGATTGGGAAATTCTGATCAAAATATTGTAGAAATGTCACTGAAAAATTCAATCATGTTCAGAGCAAGGCAGCCAGGTTACCCAGACTCGTAATTGTACCAAAGCAAACAAACAAACAAACAAAAACAAAGCAAAAGAAACAAAAAACCTCTGGATAGCTGCCTCTATACTCTCTACTATGATGGCCTTTGGATAATGAAATCTCTACCAAATCTAAGATTTTATGAATCTAAATAATAGACATGGTGCTAGAGATACATGCCTAAACACCTAGAAAAGATTGCTTTTGTGCCATACCCATTAATTGACCAGCTTTTTTCCCTTCCCTCCCTCCTTTATTTTTGGTAATACAGGGAAAAATGGGTGATCTGGAGTCACATGACATTCACATTGAATTACAACTATGTAATGATGTTTTGTATTGCAAGTGAAAAAAAATGTGTGTAACTACTTTTACCTCTTTTATGCACTTAGAATGAACACAACAAACACATTACTTTATTAGGCCAACAGGAACAACAACGGAGGCTCAGGGAAAGGGAATGAGAGAAGCAGTGGGGAAAGGCATTCTCCCTGAAGGTAAGAAACAACATGAAATTGAATTCATCTAACTTTTCCAAGCTCTGAGACCAATTATAATCACCAGTTTCATAGCTCTTTTGATGCTCCTGGCTAGGGAACCAGGTACCTGTAAGCAATTAGCCTTAATAAGTCAGTAGGAAGTTCTTTTAGAATGATGGTGATGAGTCTAATTGCTGGCAAGAAGTCCAGGTTGTTTGGTTACTCAAACCATGGGTTTCACCCCTGGCATCGGGAACTCTGCCTGTGATGGAGATGAATGGATGAGAAGGTGCCCAGGACATAGTCCTGCAAGCAAAAAGGACTTAGAATAAGCTTTAGAGCAAGACCCTGTATCACAAATACCCAGAGACAGAAGGGGAAGAAAAATAGCTGCTAATGCAAGTCAGTAGCTCAAAATTGTGCCCATCCACCATGTTTTTTAAGAGGTGACATACCAGGAAAATTTGAACCCCAACCTTTACAATTAAGGCAACTGATTGCTCAGGTACCACAGCAGAAATGTTTAGCAACAAATTCAAAATCCTCCTAATTATGAGAAATGTTATTATAAGATTGCACTGGCATTATGGTTTCTTTTTTTTTTTTAAGTCAATTTCTTTTAATTGATGTTCAAGATGTGCCACATCTAAAAAGTCTAGAAATCATATTTCCAATCATATACAATGAGAACTGATTTCAAAATGATGATGCTTAGAACTTATAAAATTCACAGATCCCAAGGAGATTCCACTGTGTTTATTCTACTTGCTCTGGCAAGGAAGTGAATAAATATATTTCAGAAAGATTTTCAAGAATAATGTTTTAAAAAGTGTCTGCTTCAGTGTTAATGAATAAGGAAAACAGTTAAATGAAAGGTTCCCTACACTTACTTTGTGATTAATATTGGCTTTAATATATGCTGACTAAAATACTCTTAAATGCATGTCTTTTAGGTCCTAAGGCCATAAACATACGTTATATTATATTATGTCACATTACATCACATCATGTCATGCCACATTATATTATATTTTACATCATATAATACATCATATTAATTATATATTTTTATGTAATATATTATATTATATTATATTATAAATTATATAATACAATATATCATATTAAGTATAAATTTTATTATATTATATTTTCTATCATATAATACAATATATTATGTTATGTTGTTATATTATATATACTATATACATATAGACACATGTACATCCCCACCCACCCGTGTATGTGTGTGTGTGTGTGTGTGTGTGTGTGTGTGTGTGTGTGTGTGTGTATGAGAGAGAGACAGAGACAGAGACAGAGAGATGGTTAACATCCACTAAGACATTTTGCCAGAAAATAAGAATGCAGGAATAATAGCCTGGGACATTTTAATATGAGATAAAAATATTTGTTTCATGATCCTTTGCCAAGACCTTGTAATGTATTGAGAAGGATCCCTTACCTATCAAGATAACTTGTTTTCTAAGCAATGGGGAAGAGAAACACAATTTTGGCATAAAAGAAGCAAAGAGGGATAAAGTCAGCGAATGGATTTCTTTTGTTGGTATGAGGAAGTTCTAGTGAAGGCCTTCTTTCATCAATGTGAGTCAATACCTTCTCTGGACCTTCAAGGCTTACCTGGAGAATAAATGACCTACTTAAGATCACCCAGACACTGAGTTTCAGAGATGAACCCAGGTCTTCTGGCCTCCAAGGCCAGCTCTATCTAACATGCTGTGCTATTTTGCCCACAAAACTAAAGACTAATGTTCTTTTTCATTGAGGAACAAGAGATGAGTGAAATCATTAGCAAAACTGGGCTAGTCAGAGACAATGTTGTGAAACAGGTAAGAATAAGGCCCAAATGCATGCTGCTAGATCTTTTCCTTGCTTAAGCTCCCTCAAGGCTCTTGTGCCCACTCATTCCTCACCCATTCAAATCTGTCCCTAGAAAGGAACTGACCTGGAAGGTGTAGTGTTGGGCATTCAAGTACACCTAGCTCTTCTGTGGATTATTTTAACAACCTTGGACAGCTCCTTTAGCCCCTTCAGACCTGGGTTGTTCCATAAAATCAGATATTTCATAGGAACTGATCCATGAACTCCCTTCCTAATTTGTGTCATGACCCATTTGTTTTATACTTTGTTGATCTCTAGTTTCTAGTCTAGCAAATGACAGTTAAGGGGTATGATTAATCTTCTGTCAGCAGCAAACAATGGAAAACACCCCCAGTTTGGAGTGAGAGAGATTTGGTATCAAATTGTGCTTCTACTCTCAAGTAGGGCAGGGTACTTAGCTTTCCACAGAGAGACAGTCATACTTTGTTCTCATTGAACAGCAGATATCATGATCCTATATCCTCAGAATGTTACTGAATGAACATAGCCAAGAATATAGAAGTTTTCATCTAATTTATTTCCAATTTTATGTAATGCTGTGTAACTCTGTATCCCTGGGCTAAAACAGAGGATGGTATGTACAAATTTCAGAACTGTGAAAGGCCTTCACCACCATCAGCAGCACTCCCTTGGCAAACAAAGACTGAGTCCAGAGCCTGGTCATTTCTGTGTATTGTAATAGGCTGTAGGCAAACCAAGATGATGACTTTATATTGGCTAGAGATAAACATAGTTGTGTGTGTGTGTGTGTGTGTGTGTGTGTGTGTGTGTGTTCTTCCCCAATAGAGCTAAAGCTCCTTGAGGGCAGGGGCTCTTTCATTTCCGTCTTTGTATCCCTAGTGATTAGCAGAGTATCCTGTCCATTTGGTAGTACAACCTTCTTGTTTTATAGGTGAGGAATTTACTATCCAGAGGATGGCACTTGCCAAGGTAACTCTAAAACCAGGCCTCAATGCTCTACTTTCCACATCCTTTTGTCATCTTGGAAAATAAGGGGATTAAGTATGATGATGATCCAGTTGTGGATCCTAGTTTTTAATAACATTATTATTATTATTATTTTAAAATGAGCATTTATATAGTGATTTAAGATTTACAAAGTGCTGCTCATATGCAGTTTGTCCTTCATTTTTGAAGAAGACTAATGGTATCATGGTGATGTCTTGACTTGTATGTGAATTGGATTTAAGTGAGGCAGAGCTGCATAAAGTCATCGGCCTTACTCTCTTTTCCAGAGTCATCAAAGTCCAGCAGCAAGAGAAAAGTCAGTACAACTCACAGTGGCCCAGGATGCAGTGGAAGATCTCCAGGTCTTCCATGTCTGACCAAGGTCTCAGAGCTCCATAACATGTGCTTCAGTCACTTTCACGGTCATTGGAACAAATTATTCTCATCTAATCTTTCTTCTGGGGGAGGTCTTCACATGCTTGGAGTGGACACACACACAGAGACACTCACAAGTACACACATACACACACATGCACTCATACATACACACACATACATGCGCACACACACACACACACACACACACACACACACACTCCAACTTAACAGGCTTGAGGAACATTGGTTACCCTCAAACAGAGTTAGCCTGTCTACCTGGAGAGTTTTCACAGGACATGGCTACTGTGCATGCCACAGCTTCCTGGAGTTACAGGTGAGTGTCAGGTAGACACCGCAGGTGGATGAGTAGACCTGAAAGGGGTCCAGCAGGCCCTCACACCAGAGGTGCTAGTTCTCCCTGTCTACATATTATCTAATATGATCCTCACAACAACCCTATGAGATAGATGCTATTACAATCCCCACTTTACAAATGGCAAAACTAAGGCTGAGAAATTAAAAAAAAATTTTATGAAGTCACACAGCTGCAAAATGAGGTAGAACTAAAACCCTTTTCATTTGTCAGCTTGCTGCTTTTAAATTGTTTCTATTATTGCATCTAAAGTGCACCAGTATTTAAATGCTACTAATTAGCACGAGTAAAAACCCAGAAGCATTCACTTTTTCCAAGAAAGAGGGATTCTATTTGTTTCAAGGGTGTTTCCATTCATTCTGATGTAGCAGTAGCCGTAGTAGTTGTAGTAGTCATAGTAGTAGTAGTAGTAGTAGTAGTAGTAGTAGTAGTAGTAGTAGTAATAGTAGTAGTAGTAGTAGTAGTAGTAGTAGTA
>CM053582.1:556686388-556709292 GCA_028627135.1 Pseudochirops cupreus | reverse complement strand
TGGCATCATTAGACTAATGTGCATTCTTTATCCACTTTTTTGTTTGTTTGCTTTATCCCTTGCTGGGACTGCTTGACAAATTCTCTTTCAAATTACTATAATTTGAGGAGGCCCTGTAGCTTCTATTGCTTAAAGCAATCTGCTCAGTGTAATCTACAAACAGAAATAACTACAGAAACTCTCCACCTTTCATTTGAACACTTTGCATAAGATAATCAAGTGTGAAGCTGCTGGACAGATTGGGTGAGCATATGTCTCATTGTTTTATGCCTTCTTTGATATTAATTATTAAAGAATGGCTGAATGAAGTTATCTCTGTCATTGTATCCATCAAGGAAGCATCTGTAATCTTCATATGTGCACAGGAAATAACTTGTGGGAAGAAATTTCAAGATTATGTTTTGCTCTACTGAGTCAAATGCATTTTTGCAGCTAAGAAACTATCAATACTATAGTATCCTTTATGCTCCATATTTTTCATAGGAATCATATGAAACAAGCAATACCTTAATAAATGCTTCCTACACATCAAACACTATTGAGTCCTTGGCCTCAAGGAGCCCACATTATAATAGGGAGAGTAAACATACTTTGGGGAGAGATTGAAAGATATGGATGAAGTCACCAGGACGAAGATTAGTGTCATGGAACCCTTCTGTGGTCAGCCTACCTCTGGATGATCTTAAGTTTTGGGCACCAAAGTAAAAGAAAATCATTGATAACCTGGAAAGCATTCAGAGAAGGGCAACTTAAGTGGTGAAGGACCTTAAAACCAAACCATGAGAGTGCTGGTTAAAGGAATGAAGTGTATTTAGACAGAACACTCAAGAGTGCAATGATATCTATCTCTAAATATTTGAAGAGCTGACATGCAGAAGATGGATTAGGCTTGTTCTTTTGGACCACAAAGAGCATAATGAGTAGAAAGCAGAAAGTGGTCAATTTAGTCCTGATATCAAGGAATCAATTCCAAAAGTCATTTCTTAACGAAAAGCTGCCCAGAAACGGAATAGATTGCCTCAGGAGATGATGGGTTCTTCATTACTGAAAGTCTTCTGAGGGGATGGCCAATTACTGGGTATGTTATAGTGGGAATGCTTTTTGGGTTTATATAGTCACCAAAGTCATAGTCATTTCCAACTCCACGAGTATGGTGATTAAAAAGTTTCAAGAGACATAATTTCTGTGTAATTGAATCATTTTATTAATAATGCCAGCATTTTAATAAAAGGATGGTCATCTGGCCACCTCATTTAGACCAAAACAAAATCAGGGTTGTGGGTTCATGGTTTATATACCCTTCAAAGAGTAGATGTTCCCCAGGGTGGGACGCAACTCTGATTGATTAACAATTCCTGAGAGAATGAATATTATAATGAAAGGCTGAGAGTGACATCATGCCACCACCAGACAAAGAGACTTTCTCTATATCTAGATCACACCCAACCTTGGGCAATCTATGCAGAGAATTTATGCCCCACCCAACCTTAGCAGAACAAAATGGCTACTCTACCTGTGTAGAGTATGAAGAAGAAAATTAGTTCAATCTTATTATCAGCAATATCCTTCAAGAGACTGAATTTTTTACAATCAGGATTTTAGAAAAAGGGGGAAACAATCTCCCCAAATCACTGGTTATTAATAATAATTTCTCTCAAGCAACAAAGAAGACATTTGTTGTTTTTCAGTAGTTTCAGTTGTATCTGAGTCTTTGTGACCCATTTGGGATTTTTTTGGCAGAGATACTAAAATAGTTTGCCATTTCCTTCTCCAGTTCATTTGCATATGAGGAAAATGAGGCAAACAGGTTAAGTGACATGCCCAGAGTCACACAGCTAATAAGTGCCTGAGGCCAGATTTAAACTCAGGTCTTCCTGACTCCAGGGCCAATATTCTATCCATTACAGTGCCATCTAGCTGCCTCTAGGGAGTACATAATTTGGAATTTAAAATATTCCATGGATCATCCACCTATGTGTTGACTACTTATCACCATGATAAGGATAAAAGGAAGTATTTGAATTCAGTCTTTCCTCATTCTCTCTCTAGAACCCAATTCACCAACACAGTAGATGGTGACTCAGAAGAAGAGCCAGATTTGAAAGCAGAGAATCAGGAGGCTAATCTAAGCTGTAATATCTATGTAACTTAGACCTAATTCAGTCACTTGTTTTCTTTTTGATCCTAGGAAAATCACTTATCCTCTCTCAGTCTTGGTTATGTTGAAAGTTAGGCTTGAGTGGGGTACACTCTCTGAACCTTCTCTGAATACTCCTCAGAATGAAAAGGGAGAGAAACTATCTGGAAACTAGAGATAGACATTTGTAAGATTGGACAGACCTGAGTCCTGGGTTTATACAACCTAGGACCCTTTCCCCTTTCCTCTTGTTGTCATCAGCATTAGGCCCCTTTCAGGAGTTTTAGATCTCTGCCCTTGTATACCATACCCTTAAAAGCAATAGGCCCTTTTTCAGGAGTTTTTGAGCTCCACTTTTGCTTGTGATCTTTTCCCCTCCCTTGCTTTGGTGTTTACAAAATAAGACCATGGATGACACCTTGGTTTCCTGTCCCACCTCCCTGCCAACAGGAGATAGTGGCGGGCTTCTTTGTTATCCACCATTGGGTCAGATTTCGTGCCAAGACTAAGAGCCCACCTCCTAGCCAATGGGAGAAGGGACAGACAGGGGGAGGGGGCCTGACTGCCTTAGGGTATAAATTCTTGTTCTGTCTTTTGTAACATGCCTCCTCTCCATGATCCCCACCATGGAGAAGACCTCCCTCTTCCTGCAGGGGAAGAGAATAAAACTTCCTGTTCCTCCCTCAAGATACCTCTGACTTTTGATTTTTCTTGGGTAGGATATTTTTGGGATCCCCGTACCCCACAGAGGCTGATTCAATATCCCATTGTTCCCAACCCTGCTTATCAATCATCATTGGGGGAGGTATCACCCCTCATTTATCAAATAGCAAGTCACCCTCTACTTGTTTGTACCTGTTAAACATCTTGTAGCCCTCATATACCAGAGTTGGGGAGGTGCTGAGATGCAATAGCCCATCCTCTTTTGCTGGCCTGGTGTTAGCCCAATTGTCTTTGTCTCATAATGCAAATTTTCAATAAAAGTTGGCTCCATCTTAAATCCCTTGCTGATCTCCAGTGATAAGCCCATCAACATGCTACTACCTTGACCTATTTTAATAAACTCATTTCAATTCCTTGTCCTGAGTTTTGCCTCATTAATCAGGGTGAAAACCCTAAAAAAGAATTTTCCTTTTTAACAATTTCCTCTCTGTTAAAATGAAATGATAATAATACTTCATGGGGTAGCTTTGAGCATCAAATGAGATGATAATGTAAATAAAATATTTTACAAATCTTAAAATGCTTGCAAAAATGTTAGCTATTACCACTCCCTTCTCTAGAGACAAAATGAGGGGATTGGATTAAATGAACTCTAACATCCCTTCTAGCTCCAAATATATAATGTTATGCCACATTGCATTAATTTTCTAAACTAATATTAAAATAAGAAAGAGTAAGCAACAACCATTTGACATCCTTAAATCAACCTTCCAATAGTTGGGTTTGTTTTTTAATTTCCGAATACTTCATTTTAGTGTGTTTCAGCACTGAGGGTTACTACAGTAAATGTTTCTAGCGACAATATCAAATGCACATTTGCGGTTTTCTGGTCAGTTAAGAAGCAGAAAGTAACTGTTACCGCACTTGGCTTCCTTTTGTCTCCCTTCCCCTAACTTGGCTCCCAGGTACGTGCCTTTTCAACTTCCTTTTTTAATGTTATCTTTCTCTCTTAGAACGTAAGCTTCTTGAGGGCAAGGAATGTTTTTCTGTTGATGTTTGTATTTCCTGGTACAGTATCTAGCATGAAAGAAGCACTTAATAAATTCTTATTGGTTGACTGATATCAATCAACATCATTATTAGAAAGAGATGACCCAATGATGCAAGGGTGGATAGAGAACTATTGTTTTAATTAAGAACCTTGACAAGTCACCTGAACTTATAGTGATCCAAACCAATTTCTAAGACCTTGGAGTAGAGTGGAAAGACTGCTGAATTTTGTGACAGACAGAGGATCTGGGGTCAAAACCTACAAAATATATAATATTTACAAGGCATTTAAATTCTTTGTACTGGGGCAGGTAGGTAACATTGTAGATAGAGCACCTGCCCAGGAGTCAGTAGGACTTTAGTTTATATCTGGCCTCAGACACTTGATACTTACTAGTTTTGTGACCCTGGGCAAGTCACTTAACCTGGACTACCTTGCCAAAACATAAAGCCTATTAAACACTTTGTATCTCAGTTTCCTTATCTTTAAAAGGAGAAGCTTGAATGAGATCAATTTTATGGTTCCTCACTTCTGTAAATCTATGACCTCATTGAGGTCTAGAGGTTCTAGGAATTCCAAAATTCAAGGGCAAATGATGGGTCCTGCCTTGAAAGACTTTGACCCAAGTCTTCTTTCAGTCAGAGGCAAGTTTTATCAAAACATCAGTTGGAGTAGGTAAGATTTTAAGAATCTGCAATATTAGCCAGATTTTAAGAATCCAAGCATTTGTGATGCTTACAAGTGGGCCAGATTGAATGTGAACAGTTTAATGGATGCAAGATGGACCTTTTATACAGAAGACTGTGTGAAGATCTGGATCTAGGAGCAGCCAAAGTAGTCTAGGGAGGAGAGAGAAGGGGTCTAGTTGGAATTAAGGGTGGGAAGTGACTGGGCACCAGCCAGAGGTAACAGACAAGGAAGAACTGTGCTTGGTTAGAGGTAACAGAGAATTGGAGATTGGGCATGGGGTCACAAATGCAAGGCCAGTTGAAAAGATTACTGGGATAAGTTAAAGCTGCAGGTGAATGGCAAAGACTTAGCAATGTGGAAACGATCAAGGACAGTTGGGGGGGAGGGGAATCCCAGGACCCTGACCTATCAATCCCATTAGTCTAAATTACCTATGACTTGCTTATTTTTATTACCAGAGGGAGTTTTCATATTAGCTGTTTCCAACTTTAATGATATCATAAGAATAGATCAAAACACTGAATTACTATTAATTATTATGAGGAATACAGCAATACTGGGGTTTAGGCTCTGGGAACCCCCTTGAATCTTGCCACTTGATAAGGCAGTTGCCTGTGGTCATAAGCCTTTCACTGTCACTAGGCCCAATCTCTTTTAGTCTTAACCTAGCCTAGCTCTCCATTGTCCAGCTACTTCTCACTCTTGACCCTACCAAAATAGCTACACCCAAATCTGTAACCCTTAAACTAGCCTAGCCCTCCAAGGTCTGTCACCTCCAGGGAGCCTTCAGCTAATTCCTACCCTTAATCCCATTCCTAGAGTCTGACCTCAGATTCCATTAAGACATTCGGCAGGGCTTGGCATGTTGGTATTTTGGGGTCTCAAACACCCCCAAGCCCCCAAACCTCAACAACACTATGCCAACACTGTGTTCTTCTACTTCCTATACACCGCAATAACCCTTCACTAATCCACCCTTTTACTGCCAGATTATCACTGGGAACATTCATCCCTCCTCTTCAAAAAGCCCTCTGGCACCACCCAGAAAAGCTACCCCTCTAGAGTACCAACAGGTACCTCAGTTCTACTGGAAAAAGTAGGAATCCTGTAGAACTCAATGTGACCTTCTGTCTTTGGGTCCAGTTACAGAAAAACTCTCTTAAAAAAAAGAAAGAAAAGCTGTGCATAAAGTAGGCAAAAACTGAAAGACTGATCCCCAAGTGTTTCCTAAATGCACATTTAAAGAAAGAGTTTGGTTTTTGAATTTAGCCTCCAAGATCCCAGGAATTCAGCAGCAATCCAAGTCCCAAATTGAATTTAAAAAGGTCATTACCCTAAGGAACCGAAGGTGCTCCTTTAATTACAATATTGCTAATGAGTTGGTGGCGAGACAGTTTGCCTTAGTTCAATTAACATTTTGAAGTCAGAGTAAACTATAAATGGGTCTGCTTTTGCCCTTGACTTGCTGGTGTGTATTTTTATTACTCATTCTTTCTTTTGATGGGAGACTGCAGAGATTTTCCAGGAACTCTCTGGTTCTCACATGCCCCCTCTTTGCTTCTGGGACTGCTGAGATTTACAAATTGGGTGTTCAAAACCCTTCTCCTTTTCAAAAAGGGTAACTCCTCTTACAAAGATATTTATAAAACTCCTTGGCAATCAGATATCGCCCCCACCCTCCATCTCACCTCCTCTGTTACAGGATAAAGTTAGTCAGGAGGTTGCCGTGCCCCCAGCCAGGGAAGGTAATTCCATGATTGCACTGGTAACAGTAGGGAAGGCTCAATCTTCCCAATATATATTGCTCTCCTTTGATAACAAACTAGTCCAAATTTTAAAAAAAAGAGAGAGAGAAAAGTCAAATGCATCTGGCATTTCCTCATAAACTGTGGTTCTCCAAGGCAAATGCAGACATTAAGAAACAGACATTGCAGCTAAGAGACCAATCTCCCACAGGCTTCTTCTAGATTTCAATCTGGCCATGCCTCAAATGACTTTAAATTAAACTTTGGCAGCTTTCAGGGAAATAATCTAACCAAACCTGGTGCTTCCTTTAAAGTGAGAAGGAAAGCTCACAAAATGAACTCCTGTGCTCAAACTAATAATAAGAGAAACCGTGTGTTACAACATTAAATTTAAATACAGTTCAGAACAGCTGCTAGTCACATCTGTAATGCACACTGGGGAGGTAATTGATTCAAATGTGCCTAGGTTAGGATCTCTCATTTAGTGAAGGATTCAAGGGTTTAAAGGAAGGTAATTGAGTGACAGGAGTAGGGAGAACACTGGAACTGGAGTCAGAAGAGTAGCTGCCATATATACAAATCTGGTAGCGAGTCCTTGCTATGCAATGAACTAGCCTTGCCACCTTGGGTAAGTCATTTCCCTGGTCTGAGTTTCTTCAGTCATAAAACCAGGAGGCTGAACATGATTACTTCTGACATCTGTTCCAGTTCTAGTAATCAGTGACCTGACTTTGAATCATAACCAGTCTATTTATTCCATCCTCAGAGACTCTCAAGCTCTTACCTCTGTTTGGCCTGTCCTTCCTGGCCAGACAGAGAAAGCAGGATACACTGAGTTTAACAGCAGGAAGATGCAGTTTCAAATCTAACCTCAGATTACTAGCTGCATGCCATGGATAATATAAGACTTGTCATCAGTCTCTTTAACCACAAAATGAGTATAATAATAGCACCTACCTACAGCCATATTATTGGGCTCAAATGAGATATTGTCTTTAACATACTTTGTAAATACATACCAGTTATTGTGGTGTTGATACTGAGGTAGTTGGGTACCCTAGTTCTAGAAATGGTAGTGTGTTGTTTAAAAAGTTCAAGAGAGATAATTTCTAGGCAATTAATCATTTATTAATAATGAAAGCACTTTATAAATAAAAGGGGTCAGTGGAATTCTCAAATGCCAAAGATCTCTCATGGTGGCAGGTTTATATCTTATTTGCCCTTGGAAAAGTGGGTGTTCCTGAGGATGGCAATCAACTCTAATTGGTTAACAATTAATGAGAAAATGAATATTATGAGAGGTGGGTTCTATTACAATGAGGTATTACAATGACACTAAGTACCAAAATCTTGGTCAAAGAGATTGATCAATGTCCATCTCATCTGTTTGACAAAATGGTGAGTCAACATTTTCCCAAGCCTATCCAAGTAAACACAATGAGCAGGAATCCATCCATTTGACTAAACTTAGAATTTCTTTTACTGTCTTTGATTAAGTCTTAGGCATGGGTTGATTTCTGGATGAGTAAGTAGAAAACCCTTGGTCCTGATTCAATCATTAATATTTATATGACAGAAATAATCATTTCTCTCAGAGCCAAGAAGAAATGAATTCAAATTCTGCTTCAAAGAGTCACCAAATCTCATTCAATCTTCCTCACTTTGGGTTTTCTCTTGTGTAAAATGATAGCACCCACCTCAGAGTTCTTGTATCAAATGAGATAATACACACAAAGTGCTTTACAGACTTTAAAACTTCATATAACTACATAACTATGTAACTATATATGTATACATACATACATACATATACATATATATATATATATACACACACACACTTATGTGTGTGGTGTATGTACACTTCTTTTTCTACCGATTGCACTTAAATCCATCCTTTAAAGTTCATTCCAAATATCACTTCTTCCAAGAAGCTTTCTTGACCTCCCAGTTGATAATAATCTATGGATACCTTCTCAGAATAATGTTTCTAAATGCATAAAATAAAATACAGACAATTACAAATGAATGAATTGTACTGACATTGTTTTCAGTCATCTGTCCCAAGCCTAATCTTATCTGATTCCATTCTACATTTAGATAGCCCTGTCTTTGGGAAGCACTTCCATATATATGTCCTACATACATCTACCTGCCTCTCTAGAATTTCCTCGTTTCACTGCTAACTGTCCACCAGAGCTACAACCACCCATGTTCCTTCTTCTACCTGAGAGTCATCAAATACTTAAAAGCAGATTTCTTGTAAAAGTGGACACTGTAGACATCTAACAAATAGCATTAGGGATTATTCCTAATATTAAAAAAAGATGGAAATCTGACACCCAAACTTCAAAGCTACCATAGGCCTGGCATATCCACGCTTTATTTTGTAATTATTTCCTGAAACCAGGCTCTCCCATCAAATTCTGTGATCAACAGGATGCTGTTTGCCTACCCATATGTGAAGGAGATGAGATTGTCTTTATTATCTAATATGGGCATCCTTAACCTAGAGTCCATGAACAGCTAATGGGTCAGTGTATAGATTGGGGGGGGAGGGGTGGCTATGGGAAAAAAATGTATATTTTCACTTACCTCTAAATGAAATTTAGTATATCTTTCAATTATTAAGATATTATTCAGAGAAGGGTCCTATGTTCTTCGCTAGATTTCCAAAGAGATCCATAACATGCAAAATGATTAAGAAGTCCTATTTGAAGATATCTTGGACTTTAGGAGATCAAAGGTTCCTGGTCCTATCTTAGTAGATTGAAAAGCATAGAGTTTGGAAGGTAATACTTAAAAAAACAGTCAAGGATGTTGAACTAATCCCCAAATGATTAGAACATTCCACCAGTGACATCCAAATAATTCCCAGACCTTGTTTTTGATCAGTAAGAGGGAAATCAAATGGTAAAAGCTGAATATGTCAGCACTAAACAGGAAGCACTATCCAGCTTGGCTGCCCTTGGAGTTTTTCAGCTTCACCAAGTATCCAGCCACCATGGCAACAAAAATGTGCCACATGGTCACACTGATGGACAATAAATACCATGTAGTCAAAGCTGTCAGCTCAGTCCTTCCAGATACGAGAGGAGGCAAAGCCTACCACACCTGCTTATTTACCTAAAACCATATTACAAGAGCCAATGATGACTCCAACCATTGTTGGTCATATCTTTTGAGAAGTCCCAGTTACCCTAGGCTACTCATGGAGCAAGAAAGTATCATGTAGGAACAAACCACTTAGAACTGATAACCTTGGCAATTACTGTGGGTATTGTCCCTCTTCTTTCTCATCTGATTGATCTATGCTAAATCTTGTCTCTTCTACACTTATAATTTTTCTCATTCATTCGCTTCTGTTGAACACATAGCTGCCACCCCAGTTCAGATTCTCATCAACTTTTAGCTAAGCTATTTCAATAGCTTTCTAATTACTCTGCCTCCCTTGTGTGTCTCCCTACTCCACTAATCTTATACACAGCTGCCAAAGGAATTTCCTGAAAGTGCAGATCTGATCATATCATCCTTTCATTCAATAAACTCCAGTCTCTTCCTATTACCTCTGGGATCAAATGCAAATGCCTTTCTCATTTAAAGACCTTCCCAAACTGGCCAGAACCTACCTTTCCAAACTTAATTAACAATATCTCCTTTCTGGCTCTCTATAATCCAGACTATGTACTAATCCTCACATATGGTGTTCCCAAAAACTGAGTTTGACTCAGATGCTTCCTTCCTGTGTGACCCTGGACAAACCACTTGACCTCTCTCTGCCAAAGTTTCCTCATCTCTAAAATGAAGGTGCTTGTATGCCATAGGTTGGAAGGTCCCTGCCATATTCATATCTACAGACATGGCTGTCTCTAGATATTTGTACTGATTTCCCCCACGCCAAGAAATCATAGCTCTTTGCTTCTGTCTCAGAATCCCTTATTTCTTTTAAGGCTCAGCTTAAGAATCATGTTCTATCCAGAATCCTTGGTGATCCTCCATATCCCCCCAGTGTTTTCTCTTTCTCTCAATCATCTAATATTTATTTTGCATGAATTTATGTTTCTATATATGTACACAATAAAGGTTAAGTTCCTGGAAAACAAGGGATGTTTTATTTGTTTATTGTAACTTGAATAATCTAATAATACCAGACATGTGGTAGGAATTTAATAAAAGTTTTTTCATTAATTGCCTGAATAATATCTAATTCCAAATCAGTCATTAGTTCCTGATTCAAGACAAGGCTGGTTGTTTTGTTACCTGAGTCCCTGCTATATAGAAGAATACTATTAGGGATCCCATTACTCTGATTGCACTATTTGGTATTAGGGATATTCTGGGGGTGTGGGTATTGGTGTAATACCAGTAGGGTATTGGTCTGTGAAAAGCTACAGACTCTTCTTGCGAGTACAATGATGTGGGATCTTACCCAAATTGCACAATAACTGAAAGACCTAGAATGGATGAATCAACCACTTGATACTGCCTCCATGAGGTTCACCCAATATCCCAAGGCAAAAATCATCCCTCATCTCAATTAACAAAGGCACTTTGTTTCTCCCAAACCAATAGTCCAGCTTGAATTTTAGACATGCAAACACATAGCAGATCTGCCCTACCAAACTGTATAATCTACATAGGGGACTTTCTTGCATCCCTCAACCCAGTCAATCAGAAGACATTGAACATAAAAGGAGATCAACAAAAGCTTTCACTAAATCAATGAAATGTGACATACTATGTTGTTGTTTGGTTGTTTCAGTCATGTTCAACCCTTCACAACCCCTTCTAGGGTTTTCTTGGTAAAGATACTGGAGTGGTTTGCCATTTCCTTCTCTGACTTCTTTTATAGACCAGGAAACAGGCAAACAGGGTTACGTGACCTGCCCAGGGTCATACAGCTAGTAGGTGTCTGAGGTTGGATTTGAACTCATGAAGAAGAGTCTTCCTGTTTCCAGGCCCAGTGCTCTATGATGTAGTACAGATGAACCATCTGCAGAAAGAACATTGAGTGCCTCCAGTGTCTGAAGGTGCGGCCTCAGTCACTTGCTATACTTGTGTGACCACGGTAGGAAATTTAAACTTTCTGGGCCTCAGTTTCCTCATCTATAAAATGGGAGAGTTAAACTTGGCCTCCAAGTTTCCTCCCATCTCTAGATCTATGCTCATAAAATCCTATGACTGTCCCTTCCCCCTCCCTTTCCCACCACAACCTAAGAACTCTCCTCCAAGATATTCGAAGTTGGCTAACTTTCTAGGATGTAGATGGCCTGGCTCAGCAAGGAAAAACTTTAAAAATACAAAAGGGTCTTTGTTAGTTACATAGACCTAAATGACATACCTTAAGACAATTAAATCTTTTTTTTTCTCTATTATCCCCTTGGAATAACTTGTTCCTTTAAGGCAGCAGTTCTCAACCTGTAGGTTGCGACACCCTTGGGGGTCGAACGACCCTTTCACAGGTGTCACAGGTGTGGCCTAACACCCTCGGAAAAGACATATTTCCTATGGTCTTAGGAACAGAGACGCTACTCCTGTATCTTTCTCCAGGGGGGTCCGCCCACATGCAGATATGCTCACATATGAGTATTAAAGGGTCTTGGCATTAGGAAGATTGAGAACCACTGCTTTAAGGGATAATTATGATTAGACTGGAATAGCTAACATTGATATAACACATTAAGACTTCATTGAATCTTTATAACAACTCTATGATGTGGCTATAAGGATATTTTATCCTATTTTTACAGATAAGGAAATTAAGGCCCAGTGAGGTTAAGCAATTACGCTCTTTAACAGTAGAACCAGGTCTTCTTCACTCTAAGGACTCATTTTGGATGACAAGTTATACTCTATACAGGGTTTGTAAAATTTGGACAAAACATGAATAATTTATTAACCATGTACCCACTTGTCATTTGAACAATAATTATATTATCCTTCAATATTTAGGACCCTTCTGAAAGCCCAGGAGAGGCAGTACATGTGATATGTAAGGGATTCTTAGTGTACATAATAAAAAGAATCCTGTGCAAATAAGCCCAGGTTAGTAGGAATATATCCTTAATTGAAATGATTAAGGCCAATGGGGAATAATGCCCTGAATTATACTTTGCAATATAGAAATTACAGTGTTTTGTCAAAATACAGAAATGAGCTTTCAAATATCCATTTTGGAAACAATTTTCTTGAGCAAAGCTGACCTACACCAACATACTCAGAGATCCATGGAAAAGGATTACTTGTCTCCAATGGCATCAAGTTTGGCTGGATGCCAGCATCCCCAGATAATACATCTTATCATAAACAAAACCCAAAACATGAGATAATGGTTAACTTCGGCCCATATTTGTTCATTTTTATATTTTGTTAAACTACGGCCTTAGTACACCAAATAACAATGGATCCCATTGGAAAGGAGCAGAAAAGGATTATAGGTATGAGGTGAGATGAGGGGTTCCAACAGAATCCTAGAGTTTCAAAGGACTTCAGATGTCATGCAGTATGATCCAATTCAATGAAGAATCTACACCTTCAACCGCAAATGATCATCCAGCGGTCTCTAGAGACTTCTAATGAGAGGGAACCCATTACCTTCCAAAGCATTTCAATGTACTTTTAGAAAGTGTTATTAATTAGGATTTTTCACCTCACATCCAGCCAACAAAAAGAAAATTTAATTAAAACAACAACAAAAATAAAAGAGTTGGAATGGGTAGGTAGCCATATACTCACTTTATTTACTTTGCATCACTGAAAATGAAGTGGGTCCCTTTTTAAATAAATCTTTCATGCATGTTTAATCCCTGCCTTTGTTCATAACATTTCAATTACTCTGAAAGGAAAGCAAATTAGGCCACTACTCATTTTATAAGCACGGGCATCATAGGCAAGGTTAATCTTTGTATTCAATGGCCTCCAGGAAAGAGGCCCCAGAAGGCTTGGACTTGGAGTCTGGAACATTTGAGTTTAAAGTCCACCTGGGGCAGCTAGGTGGTACTGCAGTGAAAGAGTGCAGGGCCTGGAGTCAGGAAGACTCATCTTCCTGAGTTCAAATCTGGCCTTAAGCATTAACTAGCTGTGTGACCCTGGGCAAGTCACTTCATCTTGTTTGCGGTAAAATGAACTGGCAAAGGAAATGGTAAACACTCTGAGATTTTGCCAAGAAAACTATCACAAAGAGTCATAACTGAAAATGCTTGAATAACAGCAATGGGCATTTACTATCTCTACCACTCTGGGTGTCACATAAACTCTGCCAGCCTCAGTTTCCTCATCTCCAAATGTTTTTAAATGATAGAATCTATTTTAAAGAGTTATTATAAGGATCAAATGAGTTTGCATATGCAAAGTGAAAACCTTAATATTCCATCTAAATTTTATTATTACTGTTACTACTGTTATTCTTCTTCTTGTTGGCAGAAGAAATGTCTGACTGGTGCAGCATGCAGTAACACTAGAGAGCATGGGGCCCAAAGGTGGGTACGCTGCAAGGACCAGGCTGTTCTTGGAGAGAGGCTGGTAGTTGGCATCTCATCTTCTCAGAGAGATATTGTGAAATTCCTTGGATGCAGGTTTTGAAGGTTGTCTACATTTAAATGTAAGTATTAGTAGCCTCTGTCCTATTTCTCTAGGAGATCATCTTGGCTAAGTCTGTCCTTGAAAAGAAGGCCATGGGCTGTTTCATTTTACCATTTTACGTAACCTTTGCTTGACATCCTTCACAGTTCTCTTGGTGACAAACACATTTCATTTTCAGGGATGCCTCCTCTTATCAAGAACACAAAGAGAGGCCTCCTTTGTCACTGACTTGCTTCCTTTTTGTATATTTATAGAACTGTCACTGTGATGTTTTCATGGCCCAGGAAAAAAACAAAAAACAAACAACAACTTGATTTCAAGTCTTTTTGACTTAGTTCCAGGCTGCATTTTATTCATCCCTTCCCTCCTTCCAATAATTCATTCTACAAAGCACATTGATGAACATCGACTATGGGCAAAACATGTTGCTTGAAATCATGGAGAACACAGAGAGAGAGAGCTAAGCCATGGTCCCTACCTTCAAGGTACTTATTGTCTAGAAACAGACTGTAGTGGACAGAGCCCTAGATGTGGAGTAAGTAGAGCTTGGTTCAAAGATTGCTTCAAGTTGTATATTCACAGATAGGTAACAGAAGCTCTTGGAGCCTCAGTTTCCTCATCTGTAAATCTATACAATATTTCTATTTATATTCCCAGACCTCTGGTAGTTCCATCATAAACTCATTGACTTAAAACTGGAGAGAATGTTGGAGTTTTCGAGCCAACTCCTTCATTTGACAGATGTGGAAACCGAGGCCCAAAGAAAATAAGTGATTTGTCCACTTTCAGGCAATGTCAGCGTTAAGATTTGAACTCAGTTATGCCTGACTCCAGGTCAAAAATTCTATCTACTCTATCACACAGGCATCTTCATTGAATCGATGATGGCTATTCATTAGTACTGACTTCTATACCTTCTTGTATTATTTTCTAGATTAAAAGTGTAAGCTTTTGAACCAATCCAACCATTCTGGAGGATAATTTGGAACTATGCCCAAAAGACTATAAAACTGTACATACCCTCTGATCCAGCAATACCACTTCTAGGTCTATGTCCCAAAGAGATTTTAACAAAAGAGGAGGGGAGGCTAGGTGGCACAGTGAATAGAGCACTGGCCCTGGAGTCAGGAGGACCTGAGTTCAAATTTGGTCTCAGACACTTAACACAAAAAATACTGTAAATTACATAACCCCAATTGCCCTACCTCCCCCCCTCCAAAAAAAAAAACCAAAAAATAAAATAAAATAAAATGTTTAAAAAAAAAAAAGAAGAAAGGACTTATTTGTACAAAAATATTAAAGCAGAACTTTTTGTGGTGGCAAAGATTTGGAAATTGCGGGGATGCTCATCAAATTCTGAATGGCTAAACAAACTGTGGTATTTGACTCTGATTGAATACTATTGTGGTAAAGAAAGGATGGGCAGGATGCTTTTTTAAATTTTTTTTTTAGTTTAATTTATTTATTTTCTTGTTTACATCATTCATTTCCATGAGATTTTGACTTACAAATTTTCTCCCCATCTTTCTCCCACCCACCACCCCAAAACAGCCATCCCACTATATAACCCCTCCCCCAATCTGCTCTCTCCTATGTCTTCCCCCATCACTCCTCTGAATTTCTGGTAGGGCGAGATGGATCTCCCTACCCCAGTTCCTGTGTATCTTAATTCTCAGTTGCATATAGTTGTTAATAATAATAATTATTATATATAATACATATATATGTATTGATTATAGAACTTTAAATTCTAGATTCTTTCCCTTCCTCCCTCATGAGCAGGATGTTTTTAGAAAGAAAAAAAAACTATGATGAGTTACACAGTGGATAGAGTGCTGGACCTAGAGTCAGGAAGAGTTCAAATTACAGTGCAGACATTTCCTGTGTTACCCTGGGCAAGTCACTTAATCAATGAATTGTTTTCTTCAGTTAGCTTTTGTACCTCCTTATCCATTTGGCCAGTTTTACTTTTCAAGGAGTTGTTTATTTCAGTGATTTTTCATTCCATTTCATCAATTGTATTTTTAAAATAGTTGGTCAATTTTTCTTCCACCTCTCTAATTTGGCTTTTAAAATCCTTCTTGGCAGCATTGGAATTCCTGCATCTCCAGTCTCAGAAAAAAGTAGGCAGCAGGTATGGTTGGACAGGTAAGATACCACTCTTCTCTATCCCACAGAGTCCATGCCTATGCATCATGGCAGGAGGGTATTTATCCCTCTTGGTGGCATTTATGGTGGATGAAACCTGCTGCAAGATAAGCGTGGGACGTGCAAGAGGGAGGACCCTTTGCCACAGGACAAAGGTATTAAGTGGTTTATAACACTGACAGCAACCCACATTGGCCCCCCCTGGCACTTTGTTCTCCATTCCCCAATACTCCCTTTGTCAAATATTATAAATGTCTCATTACTTCAGAGATTGCTAACAATTTCTTTGAATTTCTTGCTTTAAAACATTTGTATAACTCTCAAAGAATGCAAGTAAATACCATTCACCAAAGTCACTTAGTATGGGAAGGGCTTTAGAGAGCTGAATCACTCCAGAGCTAGTCAAGAGACTCAACTTGGAGTCATAAAGACCAATCCTAGAATCCCAGTTCTTTCACTTACCTGATTTGGGATTGTGTTTACTTAGGTCATATAGCCTTCATTTTCTCATCTGCAAAGTGGACTATGTTCTTACTGCATAGCTCATAGAATTATTATGAGGAAAATGCTGTCTAAACCATTAAAAAAAAATACAGAAACGTAAACTATCACTATTAACAACAGGTTAGGATCTTGGAAAACAACAACAAAAACAAACCTACCAATGCAAAAGAAATTGATATAAAATGATCTAAAACCCCATGATAACAATAGTAAAGGCATATTTAGTTGTGTATTAAACAATCAGAGTGCTGGGAAACCAGTAAAGAGATTGATAAATGGCAGTTATATTGGAATTGTCGACTTAGATTTGGAAGGGACCTTAACATCTCATCCATCTCATCATAGACTTGGGGAACATGGGATCATAGATTCAGAGCAGAAAGGGACAGCAGAGCTCAGTGAGTCCAACCATCTCATTTCACAGCTGAAGCAACTGAAGACCAAGGGGGCTATGTGATTTATCTTTCTTTCTTTTCCTTGTCTTGGTATCTCCAGTGCTTACCACAGTCGATAGCATATAATAAGCATTAAATAAGTAGTTTATGTATCTACCTTTTATCTGTCTTGTCCAAGAGCATACAAATAATCAGTGGTAATGAGGATTTAAAACCAAATCCAGCGTGTTTTTCTCTGCGAAGACACAATATAGCTCACATTTATTAAAGTCTTATTACGTGCAAACTAGTGCCCTGGGAGGGAAACAAGGTTTATACCAGAAATTTTTCAGAAATGATTGGTTCATAGGCTTTGAGCTAAAATGGGCGGTGAGTCCAACCCCTTCATTTTACAGGTAGGGAAATGAAGGTACAAAGAAGTCTCCCCAAGTCACAAAAATATTATGTGTCATGAGCAGGATTGAAACTTGGGTATTCTGAAGCCATGTCCAACACTCTCTCCACTAAACTGCCCAGTTGTCTTTGCACTCAGAGAGTTCACAGCTTAGAAAGAGTATAAGACTCAGGCTCAGACCACTATAATACACAACATTACACAGTGAGTGCATTCAGGCTATAAAGTACAATGGGAAGGTCATTATCAAACAGAGGAATGAAGGCAGAATGAAAATTGGCCAGTGGGTTGTGTGTTAAGTAGTGTAATCAGCAGGGTTTCATGTGGAGGTATTGCTCAAGATGGGTCTTGCAAAAAAAACTCAGGCAAGTTTTTGGCCAACTAAGTGACTGTTTCGAATATTACTTCCCAAGGCTCCACAGAGACTTGTTTGCTTTTTTTTCATTGAGTCAGATCTACAACCACCATGACTTTCTAACACCCGAGAGTTTATTTATAAGGAGAAATAACTTAGAATGAGGTATACCAGAAGTCATGACTCAATGACCTGCCTGAAATCTCAGGCCTGGTCCAGGTGCTAAATTCTGTTAATGATGCTGACTTAGAAAGTGGAAAGGCTAAAAGTCACAACTGCAGAGCCCAGATCCTCTATTTTATGTCCATGTACACAGACAAGCCCCTACCCGTTTCCTTCCCTGCCTGTGTTGTGCAGGCCTGTGATCTCTGGCTGCCTGGCTCCTTGTCCCTTACTCATGGTACACACAGTCACTCCCATGATGCCCTCTCCCCACTGCTTTCCTGCAGACCACCAGGGGCCCTTTTGTGAATTAAAAATATGGAAGATGTACATCTATTACTACTTAAAATGATATACAATAATTTAGTCAATGCTTATCTATGAAGTACCTAATATGTGCTCCCCAAGAACTTATATTCTGTATTTTTTGCAAGTTTAATATCTATATAGATGTTAAATATTGTTATGCCTTGTACCAGATGCTTTTATAGCCCCAACCCCCACTCAGAAATCTGGGAAAACCTTTCCATTGGTCATCTCAGTCATCTAGAATAAGCTCTCATGGTATAGCTGGAAGAAGCCTAGAATTTTCCCTGTGTTTTCATCCAAGTTTTCCTGCTGTATGAACATGGACAAGTTACTTAAACTCTAGAGGGCTTTGTATTCTCAGAGATGGCATGTAATACTATGAAAAGTGCTCTGGGGGGTGGCTAGGTGGTGCAGTGAGTAGAGCACCAGCCCTGGAGTTGGGAGGATCTGAGTTCAAATCCAGCCTCAGATACTTAACACAAAAACTAGCCATATGGCCTTGGGCAAGTCACTTAAGCCCAACTGCCCTACCTTCCCCCCTCCCAAAAAAAAAAAGAAAAGATTTCTGGATTTGGAGTCAGTGATCCAGAATTAACATTCAGACTCTGTAACTTACTAGCTGTGTGAGCCCAGATGACTCACTTGACTTTTCTGGGCCTCAGTCTCTTTAACTATAAAATAAGAGGGTTGCACTATAACCTCTAAAGTATCTATGAGTTCTAGATTTTTTTGATTTGGATTCATATGACTCAGTTTAAATCATGTTTTGCTACTTACTCTTGATATGACTTTTGTAACATCACTGAACCTCTCTGGGCCTCAGCTCCTTCAACAATAAAATGAGGAAGTTGGATTCAATGGCCTCTAACATCCCTTTCAGCACCATATCTATAATCCTTTTTTTCCTCACTTTTGGAAACACATAGTGTGCTGTAGACAAAAGGGAAGATTTCAAATAAGGAAAACCAAAAGGCTTTGTGTATTATTCTTTCGCTGAGAGTTCATAGCTGGAAGCCCCACCAGGAGCCTTGCATCATGTTACCTGTTGCTTCTTGGTAAGTTCAGCTCAAACAGTGTTTGACCTGAGTCCTGGCCACTGGAAGTAGCTACTTTCTAGAAGGCCAATGTATTCTTGTGGTCAGAACAAGTTCTGGCAAAGGTGACTTAGTGGAATGGGCAGAGGATTCGGAGTCAGACAAGCAGGATTTTAGTTCTATCCCTGCTGTTTACCAGTGATGTGATCCTAGGTTGCCATTTTTTATCTCTGGACATCCGTTTTCTCATAAATCAAATGAATAGCATGACCTTTAAGGTACTTTATGACTCTAAATCTTACAGCCTCTTTTGAAAATTGGGAAGACAGGGCATGAAGTATAGAAACCATTACATGATTATCCACTATTAGAATTACTGAGTCCAATGACAGAAGCAAGAAGAGGGCCCAGCTCACTGCTTCAGTAAAGATGGAGAAAGAGGAAAAGAAAGAATGATACAGATAGAAAGATAGAGATGGAGGAAAGAGATAGAAAGGAGAGAGACAGAGATGAAGACTGAAAGACACAGATTGAGACAGAGAGATAGAAAGACAGGGACAATGGGACAGATTAAAATAGACAGAGGCAGAAAGAGAGGGAAAGATGGAAGGAGAGAGGGAGGGAAGAAAGGAAGAAGAGAGAGAGAGAGAGAATCTTCTTTTTCTCTCCATCCCCCTAACCCTTAGGAAAACAGAAAATCAGCTGGGGAGGCATTCAGAACCTAAACTGAAATCTGAGCTTAGTTTAAATTTTCTGTCAAAAGATTTAGCAGCTGCCCTGGTCACTGTAGAAAACCTGCAGGAGGAAATGACATTTTTAGGATGGTTTCCCAGTTAGAGGTTCATATTTATGTGATGATGATGCCATTGGCACATATGCCATAAACCTCTTCAAAGAGCTCTTGGAAGGCTGCCCAGAGCCTGCATTCTGTAGGGGCAGGGCTACTGGGATACTTTGAGGAAACAGGTAACTCCAAAATTGGAGAAATGGGATTCAAGTTGAAACAGGGACAGAACACGGGAGCTATCCGCCAACCACATGCATCAGAGTATTGGAAGTCAATCCCTACATCACCATTTCCTTCCCGGCAGAATGGCCAAAACTTGGCTTTCAACCACAGTAACGATCTATGGCCTCAGTCATTTAAATGAAAGCTCTTCAACAGCTGAGATGCTTGGGGCTCAGAAATCCACACACACTGAAAACAAAGTCCCTGTGATGAATGTCTGCATTGGCCTTGGAGTCTTTTGCCGGAACAATTTGATAGTAAAGTATTCCCTGAAGCAAGAGTGGGGAAAGAGAGGTCACTGGCACATTATACTTCTTTGTTTTCCCTGGAGGCACCATGGAATGACGAAAAGAACACTGGTTCTTAGTCAGAAGACATGTGTCCAAATCAAAAGATTCTAGATTCAAAGAGATCAAATCTCATAACTCTGGAATCAGAGGACCTAGGTTAAAATTTCAACTCTGCCTTTACTTAAAATATGTATGTATTACTACAAATTTCATAATCAAACTAAACATTTCCCTACATGAAGAGAGAAAAATGCATGCAAAGCCACCTGTTACATCACATACATTTATTACATTACACATTTTAGATGTATAGTAATCCCTCTTGACTGTATCTCCCTTTGAACTTTCTTCGGTTTTCGTCAGTTTCTTACTTTCTGTGTGACCTTGTCAATATCATTTTTTCCTGGAACTCATTTTTTTTTTTTGTTTTGCTTGATAAGATTATCTCAGAGGACACTTCTGGCTCTAAATTTATACTTCTGGTGTATCTTCTAATTTTATAAAATAACAAAATTATCCCCAGTACTTAGCATTGGGCCTAACACATAGTAGGTACTTAATTATTTACTGAGTGATTGATATTAAATAAACGATAAGGATCAGCTTGCAGTACCTGGAGCTTCCTGGCTTAGGGGGATGCCCATATTCAAGAACGATTTTGATTCCCAAAACCAAGAATTGATGATGACATTCCATTTCTCGGAGAAAGACACTTGACTGTTATTTTTGCTGCTAGCTCTGCCACACAGATAGATCATATTCTCATGTCCCTCTGTCCGAGTTTGAACTGCATCCCACGGCACACCCCAGCTAGAAAACCTAGCAAATGGCAAAAGGTAGTTGGAAAATGGAAAAGAGTGATAATATGAAGCAAAAGCATCGCGAGATTAAGGGCCTTCAGAGTTCTCAAAGCAAAGTTGCTGGCTCCATTTCTGAGCCTCTGAGCTCATAAAACTGTTACATAGTCTTTTTTGATGATTCCAAAGGCTATTTTTTTTTCCAAAATGATACTACCACTTCTATTTTTCAATATTATTCCTTGTTCTTGGAAATGGCAAGGTTTTCAAAATCAGATAAATCTGTTAATTTTGGTAAAAATGTCCCCTGGTGACTGTTTACTTAGGTATGTTTTATATCTAACATGCTGTTCGTTGACAGATGCAATAAAACTGCCCTCTAATTAATTTCCTGGAGAGTCCAACTTCACTGTTTATCCCTGAGCTTCAGAATTGCATTAATTACCATTGCTAAGGGATACATGAACATCTTCAGTAATTGAATGATACTTTTAAATAAGACTTTTTTTTCTGATTTTAAGAAATGACATGCTTTGATGAGAGGGCACATGGCATAGTGGAGAGAGAAAGTTGGCATTAGGGGTACAAATAACATTTGAGTCTTGCTACTGACAGATCCTGGCTATGAGACCCTGGCCCAATCTTTCTGCTTCTCAATGGCCTAGGCAATTTGCTAAGACTATAACCACACCCAGGCTGCTCATATGCATTGAAGAAGGGAGTTCCCTCTTCTGGGAGTTTCCTTAACCAATCAAATGGTGGAAACCTCCCTCCAGAAGGCTTTTAGCAAAGGTCCAGCAATGGTCTATGGTCCATACCTAGGCCAGATCTATATAGTTTAAAAGGCTTACTAATAGAAGATTGGTATAGACTGTATTTTTGGAGTAACTACTCAACAAAAGGTTAAATGATACTGATGATCTTTCAAAATAATATTTAACAGATTCAAGTTCTTCTTCTGCCCTCCCCTATCACTTTGCATTTCTGCTTTGTGCTCTGTCTTCCTCTATTAGGGTGTGAGCAGGAATTATCTTGGTTCTGTGTCTCCAGACTTAATACAATGTCCCCCACAAAATGCATGCTAAATAAATGTGTTATTTATGTATTTTATCTTTTAGAGACAATATCATCCAAAATAACCCAAATTAAATTACACTGTTACCAAAAGAAATCCTGAATGAGAATAAACTTAAATGACACAAAATCTTGGAAATATACACATGTACACACACACGGACACATATGTGGGAATGGAGATGCTTGGTGGGTTTTCCTTTTCTGCACTGTTAGCTGAATGACTTAGCATAAAAGTTACTGTTAGAAGAAAAACAAAAGACAAAAACGATAGTTCTTCTTACAAGGACTGGATAACAAGGAAAGGTTTTCTTCTTCATTATTAGATTCATACTGTACTGACTCTGATTAAAATGTGTATCTTTCTCCTTCCTTTTCTGATTCTTTTTTCTTTCTTTTCTTCCCTCCACTTTATTCTTTCTTACTTTTCTCCCTCCTTTCTTTCTTCCCTTTATTCTTTTTCTCCCTCCCTCCTTCTTACCATTATTTTTTTGTTGGTCTTTGCCTATGTTCTGCCATTGTCATCTATTCCTTCCTCCTCAATCCTTCCCCTTTTTTCTCCCATC
>CM053582.1:556656127-556685888 GCA_028627135.1 Pseudochirops cupreus | reverse complement strand
ACACACACACACACACACACAAACATGCACAGTATGCACACATATCTATCTTAGAATATTAATTTATTGATTATTATTTTTCTAATTATTTAATTATCTATGAATAAATACAATTTAATATTATGATTTATTTCTTAATTATTAGTTATTTAATAAATTATCAATTTTTCTATTTCTTTGTATCCTCAATGCTCAGCACAGTGCCTGACATGTAGTAGGCATTTGTCCATACATGCTGTTCTTGGAGTTTTCTCGGTTTGCCATTTCCTTCCGTCTTCTGTAGTGTATTGAGGCAAACAGAGGTTAAGTAACTTTCTTTTTTTTTTTAATTAATTGATTTGTTTATTTACTTTTGGTTTTCAAGATTCAGCTCCAGAATTCCTTCAGTTTCAAATTTTCTCCCCTCCCTCTCCCCCCCCCCCCCCCGCCATGGCAGCATGCAATCACATATAGGATTTGCAAATACTTTCACAGTGGACATTAGTCTGGTTGTATAGAAGGGTTGTAACCAATGAAGTGAACAGTGGGAAAAAGAAAGAAAACCAAACGTGAAAAAGAACATTAGCGTGTAGACTGCTTCAGTCTCCATTTAAACTCTGTTCTTTCTAGATCTTTCTCTGAATGTAGACATCTCCTTCCATCCTGAGGCTTGTAGAGTTGTCTTATAACTGTGTGTTGCTGAGAAGAGTCCAGTTTATCAAAGTTGGTTGTCACAAATACGATGTGTCTGTGATTGTGTACAAATTTAAGTAGCTTTCCCAGGGTCAGAAAACTAGCAAGAGTCTGGGGTCAAATTTGAACTCAGGTCTTCTTGAGTCTGGTGGTCTTTCCTCTGGCTGCCTCCAGCTTTTAGTGAATACACATTGACTGATCAACTTCAAGAATCTAGTTCAAATGTTATCTCCTCCAAGGAGCCTTCTGGGATCTCAAATAGCACTATTATTTTCATGTAGTATTATATTTTGATATAATTATTGTACAGATTTTTATGATAGTATGGCTATTGCCTTAAATTGTAAGATAACCTGGGAGGAAAGACCACTTTGTGATTATATTAAGAGATTCCTTAACTAATACAGTGGCAGGCATATTGAGGTTCTTTGGTAGATCCATGATTTTGCCACTACAGATACCACAGCTTTTTATTTTCCACTTCACCTAAAAAGACTTCATCATTCATTGACCGAGCTCTGACTGACAGACATCTGAATGGATAGATGGATGGATGGACAGATGGATGAATCATTGTACGGAAGTGCTTTTTTTAAAAATAAGAAAGTGTGGTGCATTTGAAAGAGTGCTGAATTTGGAGTCAGAGAACCCTAGTTTGAATTTCAGATATATGTATTTTTGTGCCCTTGGGCAAGTCATGTTGCTTAATCAGACACTCAATTTCATCCTCTTTAAAATGAGAAATTTGAATGAAATGACAGTCAAGGCTGTTTCTATCTCTAAATTTATGAGCCTATGCATGGCCACAAACTGGCTGTGTGACCTTGGGCATATCCTTTAGCCTCTGTGCCTCAGAGTGGGAACAAGAATTCAGGTCACCTGACTCCTGTACTTTCCACTACATCAAACTACAAGAAATATTGCTGAGAACCAAGTTTCATTTCCAATTTGGACACACGTTATTGGATGTTTGCAGGGCACTCCTAATTCGGATTGGAGAATTTATGGCTTGTTGTTCTGCTGATTATCATCAGGGCAATCTCTTGAAACTCAGTTCCCTTTTATCAGTTGCTTTGACCTTCTTTATCAGGCTTCTCTGACAGCTGGAACTGATCTATGGAGACTTCCAGATCAGCAAATCTAAAGGGGTCTTTGTTTATGAACACACTGAAGTGTGTTTACTCTAGTGGAGGAACAGTCCAGTTTCCGAGGTCATTTCCCTGGGAGTGAAAGTTGCCTATTGTTGGGCAGATTTCATTTTTTACCTGGCATCTCAGAGGTAAAAGATATTCTTGAACAAAAATAACAATGCTGTTCATTTGTTTAGGTGGTGTCCAATTCTTTCTTATTCCTTTTGGCATTGCATGTGATGTGCCCTACAGACACATGTCCAATGAGCCGAGATAGCAATGAATTACTAAGGAACCTAGATTATTACCTCACAGAGGGCACTCAACAAAGAATGCACTTGACGGTCTTAAGAACCACTTGCTAACATGAGTGACTCCATCTTCCCACCCCCAGTGGGAAAGAGGCTTTGCTACCCCTTAGGAGCTAGAGTCAGAAGTTCTGACCCAGTTGTACTTCACCCCTCTGCACCCACTGAAGGTGCTTGAGACCTTGAGTTTGGAATTTTATCAGTATTCTAAGAAATCAGAGAATTGACTCTAGACTTAGAGGTTCTGAGTTCAAATCCCACCTATGATGCTTACTTGCTTTTCAATAGGAAAACAAACTTTTGAGGACCTTGATTTTTTCAGTTGTACAGTGAGGTGGCAGATACATATGGCTTCTGCATTCCCTTCCAGCTCCCACTGTGTTATCTTGTGATTCTATGATCATTGCTAGTAGGCATGATGCATCTTCAGAAATGGGGAGGAAGGAGGGTTCAGGAGCTCAGGGCAAACAGCAAATGTCTTTCCTATCTGTACTGGTGAAATTGAGTGAAGAGAAGTTGACTCTTGAGAAAAAGAAGCCTTAGAAGGAAAAAAAAAGTTAACTTAAGACTTCTAGTATGGGTTAACCACATAGAAGCTAAATAGAGTCAATGCAAGATTTCAGTGTTTCAAGCTGATTCATGGGATAATGATAAAACTGAACCAAATTGAGCCTTACTCTCCTGAAGGATTTCTAAAACCCTGACATTGATTTTCTCTTCAAGAATCAATCAAATATTTCTATCTTTTAAGAGATGAACCAAAGAAACAGGTCATCAAGAAGTTTGAACACATATGTGACAGATCACCATTTTCCCTCATCTCTTGATGATTGGACTTGGAAGCCAGAACACAGGAAGAGTGTCACAGTAAAGTAGGAAACAACCTGAAAATTGATAAAATGATCAATCAACCAATAAGCATTGATTAAGTGCCTTATGTGTGCCAGACACTCTTCTAGGCACTGGGGAACAAAGACAAGAAGGAAACAACCCTGCCTTCATGGAATGTCTTCTTGCTGTTGAGTCACTTTTTAAAAATGGTATCTGACTTCTCATGGTCCCCATTTAGGGTTTTCTAAATAGAGATACTGGAGTGTTTGTCATTTCCCTCTCCTCATGGAACTGCCCTCATTATATCCGGGAAAACTCAATATATACATATTAGAAAGTAGAAGGAATATTAACAAAGTAAACACAAGGTACTTTCAGAGCAGTTACTAGGGGCAGGAAGAAGAAGTGACCTGTGAGCTTAGCTTTAAAAAGAGCCATGGATTTTAAAGGGGAACGGGGAAGAGGGAACATGTTAGAGGAATTGGGGGGTGGGCACAACCTGTACAAAATCAGAGAGAAAGGAAATGATACTTCATGGATAAGAAGAAACAGCTGGGGTGGGGTGATAGAACTGGAGCCAGATTTGGAGGGACTTTCAAAGACCAACAGAGGGGTTTGTATTTAATTCTAGAAGAAATAAAGAGCTGCTTGCTCTGGTGTTTATTAGTTGTGGCACCCTGAGGAAGAATCTTAACTTCTGTGGCCTTCGGTTTCCTCATATGGAAAATGGGGATAATAAAATTTGCACATCTTACCTAACAAGGCTATTGGGGAAAAGCTTTGTAAACCTTCAGGAAAGTTAATAGGATTCTGTCTCTAATATTGTAAAAAAAAAAAAACAACTGAAATTCAATTTTGAAATATGGTTTTAATAGGAAAATATTTTCTACTCTATTGCGGTATAAAAATACTGGAGGATAAAGGAAGTTTTAGTTTCAGTATGAGATATAGTTGGACTGCAGGGAAAATTCATCGTCTGTTTCTTTTCAGCTCCCTCCCTATACCTTCAAATTCCTATCCATGGTTCTTGCTGTCTGGGTTGCCTCTGGCCTATACTACTATGCCCCATTCTGGGATGTTGTTGGCTCCTCCTCATTCATTGTTTCATTTGGAGGCAGAGGACCTGGGTTCTACTTCCAGTTCTGTCACGTACCAACTGTGACAGCCTGGGTCTGTCACTAGGAATTTCCCCTTATTCTATCCTTCCCTTCCTGTATATGCCCAACCACACTTGCTGAACTGTGACTTCTTCCTTTTGGTCCCTGTTGTGTGACAGCTTAATTAATCTATTAAATCTATCTGTGCTAATAATTCCACTTATCTATAACAGGGGCTTCAGTTCCATCAATGGAAGACTTTTTGGGGGGACAGAGGGATAATCACTGTGCCATGGTGCTTCTTAATTTGTACAAATTATAGCAGTTTGCTGGCAACCTATGCTACCTATACGCATGGCCACTCCTTTCAAAGGCTTTTGAATTTATCTACCTTGAGCTGATTTTATAACTCTGTAGAAGGTCTCCTGAATATGTCTTTATAAATCAAATGTGTTAACTTATAGTCATACATTCAGAGGTAGAAAGGATCACAGACATTGCCTGGTCCAATACCTTACCTTTATAGAAGAGGAAATGGGAGCCTATAGAGGGGAAATGAATCAACTAGGTTCATGACCATGTTGAACTTAGGTCCTTCGGAATTAAATAATGTTTTGCATGGATTGAAAAGAGAAAGAGAATCTGAATCTTATATTGGAGAAGAGTTGGAGCAGTTGCACAACTAGATGTCTACAAATGGTGACAAGAATATTTCTCTCTCTTCCTCTTTCACTTTTTCTCTTCTTTCTTTCTTTCTTTGTTTCTTTCTTTCTTTTCCCTCTCTCTTCCTCCCTTCCTACCTCCCTTCCTTTCCTCCTCCTCCTCCTCCTTCTTCTTCTTTTTCTTCTTCTTTTGTCTCTCTCTCTCTCTCTCTTTCTCTGTCTCTGTTTCTCTGTCTCTCTGTCTCTGTCTCTGTCTCTGGATTCTTGAGAGGAGCCATGCCACTTAGTTTTGCTCCACTCTATTAGGGTGTTGGACCCAATGTCTTTTAAGGTGCCTTCTGGCTTTAAATCTATGATCTTATGAATTCTGAGATAAGTGCCTTATGTAAAGCAAATCATTATCTCTAAATGTTTCTGTAAATCCACATTTCGCTTTTTTTTTTTTAGTTGATTAAATCAGAGCCCACCTTTCCAATCTTGGTAAGACTTAAAAATTCCTTTGAGAAGAGAACAATGAAAATGCTAATTTAGTTGATGTATATGAATATCATAAAATATATTACTCAGCCATGAAAAACACTAATGTGAGGAATTAAAAAAAAATATGAGATCACTGTGAATTGATGCAGTGTGCTGTAAGAAGAACCACAGCAATAATGTGTATGGTAACTACAACAATGTAAATGAAAAGATCGTTGAAATGCAGGTGACTGTCATTTCAATGACCACTCTCGGTCCTGCAGAAGTGATCAGCAAGCATCTCCCTGCTTTTGGTAGAGAGATTCTTAGGTTCATAGATAAAGAGCTGCATGGTACCTTAGAGACGCCATCTTGTCTAACACTTATTTCATAGAGTGAGAAACTTGGGCCCAGAGAAAGGAAATAACAGAATCCAGATAGCAAGGGGCAAAACTGGGGAAAAAATGTTGAATACATTATCAAATGCTTTCACTGAGTCAATTGGTTTAGACAACCAGGCGATATACTGAACAGAATGTTGGGGTTGGAGTCAGGAAGACTTCACTTTGAATCCTGACTCAGATGTTTACTAGTTGTACGGCCCTGGGGAAGTCACTTAACCTCCCAGCTTTAGTTCCCTCATTTGTAGGATGGGGGTAATGATACTACCTATTTTACGGCTTTATTGTAAATATCAAATGAGATTATCTACACATCTATATCTGTATCTTTCTTCATATACACATATATGGACACACATAGAAATGCATATGTACATATGTGTGTATATATGTATGGATAATACTTTGTGAACTTTAAAGTACTATAGAAATGTTAAGTATTTGTCCTCAGTTAACTTTTTTCCCTTTTGTTACAAGAGAGTGTTTACTGAAGCACATATCTGAATATAACTGTGATATAAAAACATTCATAAAGCAGTTTTAAAATAGGAATAAGTATGAAACAGAGTGGTAACAGATTTTGAACAAGACCTTTTTTCCAGGATTTGAGTGTTCAGAAAGTGCCTTTGTTGGGCATTGCATATGAGAACTTGAGAGTGGTAAGGACATGAAAGGCATAATCACATACTGAAGCCATGTCATCATGAGGGCCCTATGGGAAAGGAAATATATATGCATTTAGTATTTTCACATGGGACAGTACAGAGAAGAGGCTCCACTTAGAAGTTTAAAAGACCTGGGTTTTGGGGCCACATATTAGCTGTATGTTGTTCTTGTTTCAGTCATGTCCAACTCTTGATGACTGCGTATGACACTTATATACATCAACTCCATTAGCATTTTCACTGCTCTCTTCTCCAAGGAATTTTTAAGTCTTACCGAGGTTGGACAGGTGGGCTCTGATTTAATCAATTTTAAAAAGTGGAATGTGGATTTACAGATACATTTAGGGATCATGATTTGCTTTACATAAGAACTTATCGTAGAATTCATAAGATCATAGATTTAGAACCAGAAGGTACCATAAGAGACATTTGGGGTTTTCTTCACAAAGATGCCAGAGTGGTTTGCCGTGTCTTTCTCTAGTTCATTTTATAGATGAGGAAATTGAGATGCATAGCCCTAAGTAACGTTAAGTAACTCACTCAGAGTCACACATATAGTAAAAGTCTGAGGCCAGATTTGAACTCACAAAGTTAAGTCTTCCTAACTGACAGTGCTCTATTCACTGTACCACCTAGCCGCCCACTGATTATATGATCATGGACAGTTTGTTTAACCTCTCAGTACCATAGGAAAGTAGTCTAAGAGTATAGCTTAGAGATCATTTACCCATCTGAATCAGTGGATATCTAGTGACACTTTATACCAGGAGTTCCCTAAACAGAGAAATCCTCTATCTAGGTCATTTGAAAAATAGAACCCACACTCCATGAAAAAGTTTGTAAATGATTAGTGGAAAGTTTGGCTCATGGGCAATTTGGAAATGAAACCACCCATTTCATTGTAAAGGGCATAGGATACTAGGTTCAAATCCAGCCAAGCCACTGATTCCCTCTCTGGCTTCAGAGAGGGAATTTTTGCAAAGTGAGAGGTTTGCTTAATCTCTGAGATCCCTTCCAGGGGAATCTGTTCCTCTAAAATCTGTTCCTCTATTGACACTAAGAAAATCAGGAGTAGAAAATGGAGAGGCAAGGGGAATACGAGACAGACTAAAAAGATGAAGGCATAAGGAAAATAATCCAATCTTTAAAGGATCAGTTGGAGTGTTTTTCTCTGCCTCACACGATATTTATGGAGGTAAGGAGCTTGTCAGGGAACAGTGTTTCTACCTAAAAGAGAATACCACTGGAGTATAATTTATCAGGTTTATGTGTATTCCATATTATCATTGCTTATTAGCCTCTGCTATCATTTCTGAATACCATAGAGAAAGTCTTTGTTGTTACAGCTCACAATATAATTGACAATATAAAATAATGTTCTCCTACTCGTGTAAAGGGGCTCTCGGCTTCTTTCACACCCGCAGTAGCACCCACAGTCCAAATAGGTGGCTCAAGGACACACTCCCTCTTGGTATTGAGTCAGATTATCACCATCATCTTCAACATTGTCATTGTCGTGGTCAACAACATCAACACTGGTGTTTCCATAGCACCTGCTATGTACCAGGCCCTGTGAAAAAGCTTTACAGAGAGCTCATTTGATTCTCCACAAGAACTATACCAGGTAAATGCTATCATTATCCCCGTTTTGCAGTTGAGGAAACTGAGGCTAACAGAGGTGAAATGGTTGGCTCAAGGTCACATAGTTTGCAAGTGTTTAAGGCCAGTTAAAACTCGGGTCTTGCTGATTCCGGGTTCCAAACTATCTCCACAGTGCTGCCTAGATACCTAACTTCTTGAGGTTATCTATATGAAGCTGGAGCTTTCTAAAGCCTTGGTAAGGCAGTGTGATAGCCTCAAGTCTGGCGTCAGAGTTCTGGGTTCAAATCTTACCTCTGCTATTTTTTTTTTTACCTCTGTGATGTTGGGCAAACCACTTTCCTTCACTTTCTTTTTATTCCTTATTATTTCTATAAAATGATAGGGTTGTATTTGCTACTATCTGTGGTCCCTTCCAGCTTCCAATCATAAGATCCAACAAAATGCCTGTTCAAAATGCTGATCCCTAATGAGGGTAATAATGAACAAATCCTTAGGAGGAGAATAGAAATGCTCACTAAGGACGTAATTACCAATTTGCTGACACGTTAATGGACATTAGCTGACTGGTGAACTTCAGCCATGACAAATCCTTGTCATTTACTGTTACATTTTCCTAGGGATGGGGCAGGGGAGAAGGGCATCGTAGGCCTTGACACCATCCATAGGCAGGACTGTGCTAGAGAAATTGCTTTGCAAGCATGTGGTATCGAAACCCCTAGGAGTTTGATTGGATTTTAAAAGCACACACACACACACACGCAGAGTCAGACATACACACACAAAACGAACATACATACATACATACACAGTCACAGGAAACCAAATGAACAAGTAGAATTATTTGAAACAAGCCAGAAGCTGTTTTCAGCTGTGCCAACACATCAAGGCGACTGGTTGATTTAGTCAAGTTAATTTGTAATCTGTTCAGCTTTGGTCTGAAAACTGTTATTACAGAATCACAAACACACAGCTTTTGCCTCCCATCAAGAATTTGGTGCCTAAATCTAAAGCTCTCCCTTAGAACATGTCTCACTCAGTTTCAGCTACCTGAATAAAGAGTAAGACTCTGGCTATGAGCAACTTGGACTTTCTTACAGCTGTCCCTGTTACTGATCTGTGTCAAAGAGACGTACTTCAGTAGAGCTTGAACAAGCCATGTACATGATAAAGTCTTGGACTGTAGGACTGCTCTTTATTTTGGTCTTTTTTATTAATAATATCTCATGTATTACCTGGGACATATTACTTTGGGAAAGGGGGAGGATGTCTAAAACCATCCCCACTAACATCTTCTATCTCCTCTCTCTCTCTCTCTCCTTCTGTCTCTGTCTCTCTTTCTCTGTCTGTCTCTCTCCCCCTTCACCGCACCTGTATATTTCTCTCTCTCTGTGTGTGTTCATTATCTCTTTCATTAGAATGTAAGCTTCTTGAGAGCATGAAATGTTTTTGCTTTATCTTTATATGCCCAGCAATTAACAAAGTGCCTGGCACATAGTCAGGAATTAATAAATGTTTGATGAAATGAACTATTGTCATTTGTATAGGGTACTCCCAGTAACCAAACTAATGAGAGTGAAAAACAATCTGGAACTATACCCAAAGGGCTGTAAAACTGTCAATAACCTTTTATCCAGCAATACTACTACTAGGTCTGCATCCCAAAGAGGTCAGAGAAAAGCAAAAAGGATTTATTTGTACAAAAATATTTACAGCAGTTCTTTTTGTGGTAGCAAAAAGTGGGAAATTGAAGAGATGCCCGTCAATTGGGTAATGGCTGAACAAATTATGATGTATCAATGCAATGGAATGCTATTGTTCTGTAAGAAATGATGTGGGCAACTAGGTGGTGTGATGAATAGAGCCCTGGACCTGGAGTCAGGACCTGAGTTCAAATTCGACCTCAGACACTTAACACTTACTAGCCGTGTGATCTTGGGCAAGTCACTTAAGCCCAATTGCCCTGCCTTCCCCTCTGAAAAAAAAAAAAAGAAATGATGAGCAGGATGGTTTCAGGAAAACCTGGGAAGTCTTATATGAACTGATGCAAAGTTAAATGAGCAGAACCATTGCACACAGCAATAGCAACATTGTCATGATCTGCTGCGAGTGATTTAGCTATTTTCAGTAATACAATGATCTGGGGCAATTCCAAAGGACCCATGTTGAGCAATACTATCCACCTCCAGAAACACAAGTGAAGAACTCTGAGCGGAAACTGAGGCATAGCTGTTGGATTTTCTTTATTTTTCTTGTTTTGAGTTGGTATGTGTGTATTTTCTTTTGTAATGTGGCTAATATGAAAATATATTTTACATTATTTTACATGTGTAATCAGTAGATTGCTTGCCTTCTCAAGGGGTGAGGGAAGGACAGGAGGGAGGGAAAAAACTTGAAACTTAATTTTAAAAAAAGTTTCAAAATTTTAAAAGGCAATGGGTAAATATTTAATAAAATATATGTACATATGAATATCATATATTTATCTGAATATTATATATTTACTCATATTTAAATATATTTCTATATAAATATAAATTTATATATATAAATATTATAAACATATATGTATGTGCATACATATTTTCATTAGTTAATATATATGTTCTCACTTTTCATTAGTTAATATGTGTTCTCACGAGTTTATGTGTGTGTGTATGTCCATGTATTTATATCTATCTAAAATTAATCAAAATTGGTACCTGCTATGCAATTTATAGTATCAAAGAGGTGCTTGGGGGCACTTAGAAATTGCCACTTGACAAGGATTTCGGGAGATATTTTCTACTGGAGGCATGCATCTAAGATTTCCCTTCTCCGCAGCTGAGTCTGTATATTATGCCACACTGCTTCTACAAGAGGAAGGGACAGCAGAGAAGAGTTAAAGATATATAGCCTCAGGAGTGACCTTTGGAAGAGGGAGTGGAAATGGTTGCCTTTTGGGCAGGATTTCAGAGGTGTTCCAAGACTTGTTCCTACCACAGAATTCTTGAATCACCAATCAGCCTAACTTTTCATAATTAGAAATTAATTTCTTTGCCTTTGAGAATTATCCCTGGATAAAATTTAAATGTCCCCTGAGGAAGCAAAATGTTTAGTTAGCTTCATTGGTAATTTACCTAAAGCGAGGATTCTAGTAGCATTTTCTTCACAGCTTTGTTGTGAGACTCAAATGTGATAATATATGTATCTACATAAATGTTCATTATTATTGTTTTAATTATGCAAAGTGCTTAACACACTTTAATGTGTATGTAAGTGGGAGTCATTATTATCCAGTATTTGCAAGTTTCTTAATGGTAGGAATCCTCCTCACTTTTCTCTTTTTATAGCTGGCAGTGGTAGTCTCAATAACTTTTGCTGAGTTGAATTGACTTCTGAGTTACTTTCCTAAGAGTAAGCAAAGTCAGGAAGAAGATTGAGAAAGTTCTGAATCCTTGAAAGGAAAGAGAATGGACCTTGGAGATTGTTCAATCCTCTTACTTTACAGAGAAGAGATTCTCTCAGAGTCATATTCGAGGTAGTGGTGGGATATAGGAAAAGAAAGAGATGCTAGCAGAATTAGAAACCACCTTTAGTCACTCCACGTATTTGCCAGGAGTCAGCCCAATTGCTAAAAGAGCCAGCCAGTTAGTCTAATGGACAGACACAAATCGTTCCCTTCTCTGCTGTTAGAGCAGTTATAGGCTTGGTTCAATCACATTTGGTCAACATAATGCCTAGATGGTCCCTCCTCAACAGTATCATTTTAAATCAGGAAGGCTCATGATTTAGTTACATTTCTCAGGTTCAAAGCAGGTGAAACACATTACAGAAGCCAAGATATAGATAGATGATAGATAGATAGATAGATAGATAGATAGATGCATACACATATAAATACTTATATTCATACATATACATAATATGACTTATGTAGGACATTGAGAGGTTATAAGGCATCCAGGAGGAGGACAAGGAGGCTGACAAAGGGCCTTTGGTTTTTGCCAATTGAGTTTCACTTTAGGGACGTGGAATTGTTTTAGCCTTGAGAAATAAACTGCCATAATATGTGTGAAAGGTTGTTGAACATCTTGGAAAAGGGATCAGGTTTGTTTTACTTGACTTCCGTGGGAGAAGTAAGAAAGACAGATACTTCTGAGCTGAATAAGGATAGTAAATTTACTCAGCAAACTTGGAGGTATTTGGCCAAGTAAAGAAGGACAATGGTTGAATTTGAGTGGGTAGGTGAGAAGAAATTAGGGGTAGCTAGATGGCTCAATAGATAGAGCACTGACCCGGGAGTCAGGAAGACCTGAGTTCAAATGTGACCCCAGATACTTATTAACCACATGACCTTGGTCAAGTCGCTTAATCTCTGTTTGCCTAGGAGGCAGATAGATGACTCAATGGATAGAATATTTTTCGTGGGGTCAGGAAGACTTGAGTTTAAATCTAGCCTCAGACACTTACTAGTTACGTGATCCGGGATCAGTCACTTAACTTGTTTCCCTTAATCAATTAGAAAAGGAAATGGTTAACCACTCTGGTATTTTTGCCAAGAAAATGCCCTGGGCCGCATGGTCCATGGAGTCATGAAGAGTTGGACATGGCTGACTGACTGAACAACAAAAACAAAAGCAGAGAAGAAATTAGGAGAAATTTAGTAAAATTGAAAGGAGACTATCAAGCAAGATGTCTACTGAAATTCTTTTCGGCTCTTAAAGTCTATGATATGTAACTATGATGATAATTTATATTCATACAGTACTTTTCTCACTTCTTCTCTATCTCTCTTCCTCATCCCTGGCTCTCTCTCTCTTTCTATTATTCTCTTTGATTCCGTTTCTCTGTACCACATTCATCTTATCTTATGTGTTATCTCCCTTATTAGGATGTGAACTTCTTGAAAGCAGAGACTTTTTTCTATTTGTATCCCTGGCCATTAGCACAATGATTTGCACATAGTAAGTGATTAATAAATGTTTTATTCATTCATTCATTTATTCATCCATCCATCCATCTAGTTATCTTGTCTAATTTGTATATAAACAAGAATGTGCTCTATAACATATCACAGAGTAAGGGGTCAACTTTTACCCAAAGAATGAGACTAAAATGATTGAAAAGGAAAGAGACAGATTTTGGAGGGGATGCGGAAAAATTGGGACATTAATTCATTGTTGGTGGAATTGTGAACTGATCCAACCCTTTTGGAGAGCAATGTAAAATTATGCCTAAATAGTTACAAAATCCCCTATATTCTTTTACCCAGAAATACAGCTACTAAGTCTATGTCCAAAGATGATTAGAGAGAGCCCAGCTACTTTTTTTGAAGCCTCTAAGTTTGTCCTTATATCAACCCTAAATCTCTGTCTTTACCATTTCTGCCCATTGCTTCTGGTTCTTCTCTCTAGAATGAAATGGAAAAATGGTAGAGAGGCATGTGGTTTAGTAGCTTGATGGCCAGATTTAGAGTCAGAAGGACTGGGACGCAAATGTTGCCTCTGGCAAGGGCCAGCTCTGTCTGGGGCTGTACGCAAGCCTTTTAAGTTCTCAAGGCATCGGTTTCCTCATCTAGAAAAGGAGAAGGCTGCCCTAAAGGCCTTCTATCGTTCCTTCTAGTTCTAGATACGGCCTGTGACCTTAGGGCCCCAAATCTAACCCCTCGTTTGGACGACATCCCTTGATAATAGCTCTCTTGTCCTGCCTCAGCCATCTCTAGACAAACCACTGCAGCTCTCTCATCTTCTCATGATACATGCACTTGAAGTCCATTGTCATCCTGGTTCTTCTCTGATTGCTCCAGTTCATATTTCAGTCAATCAACAAGCATTGATTTCGTCCCTTTGTGGTTGTTGCTGTTCAGTTGTTTTCAGTTGCATCTGACTCTTCATAACCGCATTTGGGATTTTCTTGGCAAAGATACTGGGGTTCTTTGCCATGTCCTTCTCCTGGTGGTTTTACAGATGTGGAAACTGAGGCAAAGATTATGTGATTTGCCAGGGTCACATAGCAAGCAAATGTTTGAAGTTGTATTTGAACTCAAGAATATGAGTTTTCCTGATGGGGAAACTGAGGTAACAGGGTGAAGTGGCTTATCTAGGGTCACACAGCTAGTAAGTGTCTGAGGCCAGATTTGAACTCAGGAAGATGAGTCTTCCTGACTCCAGGCCTGACATTCTGTCCACTGTACCACCTAGCTGCCCTATTAATACCTACTGTATGCCAAATGTGGTGCTAGGCATGGGAGATAAAAATACAGTGAATGAAACAGGTCATATTCAAAAAAAGCTTATGTCCTAACATCACACTCTAGCTTGAGGGTGAACAAGACACAGAGATCAAAGGGTACTTGCTAAGGGTACAAGGTAGCAACCACAGAATCCCACAAGGAATACTTAAAACTGAACTGAAGTTCCCAGAGCTGACCACAGGACTCCTGCTTGCAGTCTTCCTAAAACATTACAGTGGGATCCTCCTGTTCCTGGAAGCTGCACACTCCTCTGAAGGATTTGCACGCTAATTCCTCTCCTTAAACATGGGCCCCAGAACTAAACATTTCCTTCTATGCATAATTTGGCCAGGGTAGTATGTACAGGTATGTGTACTAAATTCTGAGGATAGTCATTCTATAAATCCTTTCACCGTGTGTGTGTGTGTGTGTGTGTGTGTGTGTGTGTGTGTGTGTGTGTGTGTGTGTGTGGAGGGGGGAGAGGGGTTGTATGTGGGGGTGTGTTTGGGAACAGGATTTTAATGACATCATATTCACATGTTTTGCTGACAAGGTATATTCACTAACCTGGAACTGAAGGATTTATTTTTCATGTTTGTGTATCTATGTGTTTCTCATTCTCAAAAACAACAAGAAAAAACAAAACCCACAACATTTCCTGGAATCTTTGCCTTTGCTGTGTACTAAGCACCAAGTACCAAAAACCCAGGCTGTTTCTGTGGAGAAATAAACCCAAGCACGTTGTGTTCTGTCTTTATGATGATGAAATGTAGATTTCCCACTAAAAGGCAAATGTGTCATTCTGAAAGGTTGGATAACGGGCTATTTTCAAAAAAAGAAAGAAACAATTCCAGCTGAAGTCTAGCTTCAGTATAAGGTGCTTCTTGATTTCTGAAGCAGTTTTAAAATTTGATTATTGGTTGAATACATTTTCCTGGGTGTTAAATGCTTCCTCTTTGCTGTTAAGGCTTTCGGTGTCCATCCCAACGTCGTCAAAACCATCTTCCTCATCAGAAGCATCTCTTTCCTTTGTCTCACTTCCAGTCAAG
The DNA here is from genome assembly GCA_028627135.1 of Pseudochirops cupreus. Lineage (NCBI taxonomy): Eukaryota > Metazoa > Chordata > Mammalia > Diprotodontia > Pseudocheiridae > Pseudochirops > Pseudochirops cupreus. The sequence continues at coordinate 556,670,801 of CM053582.1, read as the reverse complement.
CAGGGCCTCACACCCATCAACACATTTTTCGGGATAAGAAACGGTAACAATTTGTTTTTCTTACACTGTTTTGGTTCTTTCACAGAATGAAGCCTTTTCTTTGAATCATCACCATAATAATAGCTGGTATTTGTGGTGTGAGCAATTATTTATAAGTATACTGTTGTAATATAAAATGTATTATTTATAGTAATGGCTCTCATTATCTTTAGGCCTGGAATCATGTTCATCACTCCTCACCTCCTCCCATGAGACTCCTGGAGCTTTTTACAAAGCTCAAATGTCAAATCCCACATGAGACCTTTCCCAACCTCCCTCTTCCCAAAACTCCCAGTTTGGTGCAATTTTCCCTCCTGAAATCAGTTTGAATTTACTCCCCTATGCACATGTGCGCTCTCCTCAGTGAAAATTGAGATCGCTGAGAGAGGGGGAATACGGTGCCTGAAATACAGCAGGGGCTTAATGACTGTTTGTTGATCACTTCATTTTTTGTCTTCACTTTTTCAATGCCCAGTGTGGTATCCTGAGCAGAATAGGACTCTTATAAATGTATCTTGAGTCGAACTGAACTGAACTGAATTAAATTGTGAACCGTTCTTCTCACTAAATTCATGGGAGTTGGGTAGGGGGATAAATTTAGAGCAAGAAGGAACTTTTAAAAAATCACATAGTCCAAATTTTTCATTGAACAAATTAAGAAATTGGGGTCAATTAAAGGTAATTGGCTCAAATTTACACAGAAAATTAGTGACAAAATCAGAGTTTGACCCTCAGGTTTATGACTCCAGGTTCAGTACCATGTAATTATTGTGATCATCTCCATTGTACAGATAAGCAAACTGAGGCTCCCAAACTTAATTAACTGGTAGAATCACTCAGCAGGTCAGGGCCAGAAGAGGGGCTTGAGCCAGGCTCCTTGCCACTGTCTCATACTGACTCAGCCACAGATTGTCCCCGACAGTTCCGTCCTATTGTGCTACGTATGTGGAGACCAAGGCTCGGATGGGAAGTGGCTTTTCCAAAAGCGAGCTCTCAGATGGAGCTTTGTCTGAACTGGATGTATACCCTGATGCCTCGTGCAAAATTCTGAACGTTGCTTGTTGTTTGATCATTTTTCAGCTGCATCTGAGTCTTCATGACCCCATTTGGGGGTTTCTTGTCAAAGATGCTGCATAGTTTGATATCGCCTTCTCCAGCTCATTTTATAGATGAGGAAACTGAGGCAAACAGAATGAAGTGACTTGCCCAGGGTCACGTAGCTTATAAATTTCTGAGATTTGAACTCAGGAAGATGAGTCTTCCTCACTCTAGGCCTGAATTTTTATCTCCTGTGCCACCTAGCTGACCCTGAACAGAATAGGAACTTACTAAATTTGTTGAGTTTAATGGAATTCTTGTTTTAACACCATTTTTGTTAGGATTTTTCTCTGAAGGCATTTTGGATAGAGTTCTGGACTTATATTCAGGACCTGAGTTCAAATTCTGCCTCTGATATTTTCTAGGTGTGTGACTCTGGGTAAGCTGGTTAATTTTTTGCTTTTTTTTTTCTTTTTGGAGGGAAGGAGGCAGGGCAGTTGGGGTTAAGTAACTTGCCCAGGGTCACACAGCTATTAAAGGTTAACTGTCTGAGGCTGTATTTGAACTCTGGTCCTCCTGACTCCAGGCCCAGGGCTCCATTCACTGTGCCTCCTAGCCACCCCAGTCAGTTGATTTTTTGAATCTCAGTTTCCTCTTTTGTAAGATTATGGCCTTATACTCAATAGCCTTCCAGATTCCTTTCTAGCTCCAAATATACGAGCCTATAATCCTCTTTGATCACAAAATTGCATCCTTGGATTGATAGAATCATAGAATTTATTAGCAAGAAGGGATCTGGTAGACTTCCTTTCTCAAACTTAATTACCTTATGAAATATTGGTAAATGTTTTGACGTGTGGCAGAGTGGATAGACTGCCGGACCTGGGAGAAGGAAGAGCTGTGTTCAAATATTCCTGCAGACACTGATAGCCATGTGACCCTTAGTAAGCCACTTAACCTTTTTCTGCCTTGGTTTCCCCTCATGTAAAATGAAAATAACAGTAGCTCCCACCACACATGGATGTCTTGAAGATCAAATGAGATAAGGTAGAAAACAATTTGTAAATTTAAAAATGCTTTATAAATGATTGCTAGCTTTTAAATGTTGAAGTATTTTGTGTGAATGACTATAACTCCTGTCCTTCCATTTCATTTGATTGTAATCCCTCTGAGGGAAAGGATTCTTTCATTTTCTTTTGCATCTCTAGCACCCAGCACAGTGTTGGGACTTAATAAATGAGTCTGAATTGAATTGGATTAGAGGCTGATAAACCTTGATCCGGAAGGGACCTCTGGCACTACCCATTTTACAGATGAGCACAAGGCCTGGTATTTGGTAGTTTATAATCAATGTTGCTGTATTGATGGATTGTGGAGGAAACTGAGGCCAGAGGCTGCTAAGTGGCTTGCCCATGGTCTCACATGAATAATAAGTGTTGGAGAACAGATTTGGGCCTTAGTCCTCTGACTTGGGAACCAATGTTTTTGCAGCATATGGTGTTTAGTTTTATGTTATGCAAAATGAATGGGAGGGGGGAACCTGGCAACCAGATTCTGAACAAATGGAGTAGGGAATAAAGCAAAAGATAGAAGTCTACACGCTGAATAAGAAGAGGAGGGTGTAGGAAGGAAGACACAAATGCATCCCAGTGTGAGGAGCCAATGTTAAAAGGAAAATGTCCCAACCCTGTAAAGAGCTTTAGACACGGGCTAAGCCCTGCATCTGCAAACTAGGAAATCCTCTTTAGCCCTTGTTAAAGCTTCTCCTGTTGCCACCTTGTGCCCCACTGCCACCTCTAATAACACTTCTGTCTTTTAGCAGTACTGATGAATCACAATGCAGAAGACACCAAGCAGTCTAAAAACAGGAGGGTCTGTAGGGTTGGCATAAATTTCTCCTGTGCAATGACTTGGTATACACACTTGTGACCCCGAGAGCTGCTCCTTTTCAGACTGGCCATCATTCTTCTGTCCCTACTTTGGGAAGAAGGGGTTAGGACTGGAGTGAAGGGCAGAGGTAGTATGGTATAATGTACAGGGCAGTGGTCTCAGAGTCAGAAGGCTTGGGTTGGAATCTTGCCTTAATGCTTATTACCTGTGCGGCCTTGGGAAAGTCACTTTACCTCTATGGATCTCCGTTTCCTTAATTGGTAAACAAGAGTATTGGATTCAATGTCTCCTAAGGTCCCTTCCAGCACTAAATAGATAATGCTAAAGAATATTAATTTCATTTCTGAAGCAGTAGCATTAGACTGGCATCATCAACTAGCAACGTGCGTCAGAGACTCCCACTGAGATGTTTCTGACAGCTGATGACCCCTCTCACCTACACTCTCATAGGTCTATACATTTGTTCCTTTCATACAAAGGGTTTTGTTCACAATAGCCCTGTAAGGGTGGCATTATTAATTGCAGGCCTTTTTTTTTTTTTACAGATGGGGAGACTGAGGTTCAGTGAGGTGTGTATCTTACTCAAGGTCACACAAATAGTAACCATTAGAGGTGGAATTTAAAAATAGAGCTCTGTTGGCCCCAAGATCAGCAGCCTCTTTCCTCTAGCATGCTGTCTATTCTATGAAGAAAGTGGTCTTTCAGTTATAGGACATGTAATTTAATTGACTCTTATACATAGGACCTTGAAGCAGAGAAGACATTAGATTTTCAGCCAGAAGACCTCGGTTTGAACCCCACCTCTGTTATTGACTCCCAGTTTCCTCAGCTATAAATGATGGGGGTTATGCACAATCACCTCTAAAATACCTTCTCTTTTAAATAAACTATCCTATGAGCTCCATCTTAGAAAGATCTTTGCTTTGGGGTCCCCCATGGCCTGATTTAGTTGCTCTTCAGTCATTTCAGTCATATCCAACTTTTTTTTACCCCATTTTGGGGTCTTCTTGGCAGAGATGATGGAGAAGTTTGCCATTTTATTCTCCAGCTCATTTTACAGATGAGGAAACTAAGGCAAACAGAGATAAGTGGCTTGCCTAGGGCTACATATCTACTAAGTGTCTGAGGCCAGACTTGAACCTGGGTATTCCTGACTTTAGGCCTGGCTCTCTATCCACTGTGCCACCTAGTTTACTACAATATTACAATACAATACAATAAACATTTATTAAGTACTTACTCTATTTCAGGTACTGTGCTAAGTGTATGGGGGAAGGGTGGGGAGGCCAAGATAGGAGAAGGAGTTGGAGAAAGCAGGGAGGGCAGGAGACAGCCAACACAGGGCCATGATGATAGCGTAGGTGATTTCAAAGACTATAGTCTGGTGGGAAATGAAGAATTGGAGGGACTTCTGAGCACTTTCTAAATAGGGATTTTGGGGTAGGTCTCTTGGTCCTCCGTTGAGTCCCCTAGTTAGAAGAACAGAGGGAAATGAGGGTACCAATGAGGCATGAGTGCCAGTCTTTCTGATAAGTTTCTTGGTGATGAGCTTTTTTTTTGGGGGTGGTGAGGGTGGAATTTGATGATGGAATCCAAAGAGTGGAGCTGGTAGGGAATGAAGAGGAGGATTTCCGTTGCCCTCTGTCTGTGACTCATTCTTCAATTGTACCTTCAATCCCAGCTTCAAGATGTAACCCACTCTGAAAGGCTTTGTGCATGAGGCATGATGACATGCTCTAGAGCAAGTATAGGAAGGATGCTTTTTTGTCCTTCCTCCATGGGATTTTGAGACCCATCAATGTCATCTCTCCCACCTCCCTCCTATAATAGATGATAAAACTGAGGCCTTAGGGGGGTGAATTCAGTGCAAAACTGAGTCATTTATTCCAAGGTGATACAAGTAGGGAAATCAACTTGGAGTTAAAGAATCTGGGTTCAAATCCCAGCTTTGGTCCTTATGATATGTGTGACCTTAGACACTCTTTCTGATTCTCTCTATATATACTCATCTGTGAATGAGAAGGTTGGAGTAGGTGACCTCTGAGGACCCTTTAAATTCTGTATCTTTGAACCTCTGCTCCTAGTAAGAGGTTGAAATTGAGCTTAGATTTCCTCCTCTAACTCATTGGTGTTATGGATAGACTCTTGGCTTTGCCATCACAGAAACTGGATTCACATCGGAGCTCCACTCTGCATGTGTGAACTTAAGCAAATCTCCTTACTCCTCTAGCCTCAGTTTCCAAATGTGTAAAATAAAGGAATTAAACTACACAATCTCTGAGAAGCCTTTCAGAAAAAAAAAATCCTTTCTTGGAGCCTGGAATTAATGTTCTTTGTTCCCTGAAAAAAGTAGATGCGGAACCAGTGGCCAATTCCTAGTCACTGGCTCCTTAAATTTCTCTTTGTTACTTTCAAGGTCTCCTCCCAAGGACCATTCTCAGCTTATTAATTTAAAGAGCACCCATTTTCAAAGAAGTGAATCACATAATGGTCGTTTCCATCTCTTTCATACTAAATATAACCAGAAAAAAGCCTTAGTTTCAACTCACTCTTTGCCCAGAAAACTTAAACGTAATATACACACAGAGACACACACATGCACACATAACGTTACTGATCAAGGTTATTCTCCCCTAACATGCTTCAGGATTTAAGTTAAACATAAAATGAGAAAACAAAAAGCAAACTAACAAATTCTTCTGACTGGAAATGATATCATCAAACACCTAGAGACCAAAAAGACTTCAGAAGTCAATTAGTTTTTGGTTGTTGTTCTTTGTTGGCAAAGAGGACCTGAATGGCATCACTATGTTGGGTAGACTGTCTGATGGTGGCTAAGCAGATCAGTATGAACTCAGAAGGTCTTACCACAGGCTGGACACAAATACAGTTATCTCTTCACATCACGACTTTCCCCATTGGAGTTTCCATATATCATGGGTTGACATAAGAAATTAAGAGGGAATTTTTAGGAGAGTTTTGCAGTAACCGCAGAAAACACATGAAGGCCAGTAGACAGCACCAAAGAAGTTTATAAATTCAGAAATGCATAGAGTATATGTATAGTATTATATAACATCAACATATTTTATCTTTTAATGCCATAAAAATTCAGACTTCTTTGGCATGAAGGGAGGGCTGAAACATTTAATGCAGACTTTCCAGATTGTGGGGAGTGCCTTGCCCCTCATCCCAATGATGTAGAAGGGAAAACTATAGTCTATAGGAAACACTAGGACAATGCCCCCTCCCTTGCCATTCTATTAGAATGGGTAGGCCCTATTTTCACTTTTTTTTCTATTTGTTTCATGAACTCCTAGAATGGTACCTGTCATCTTTTAGACTCTTATTAAATGATTATTGGCTTTGTTTGGATCTAGAATGGAAAGATACTTCCAAAGCCATGTCATGAAAATCCTTCTTTTTAAATTTTTTTTCAGATATGATATGGAGCCACATTTTAGGAATGGTATGGAGCAAGGAATTTTTGTCTAGTGTCCCATGGGTAGCAAATAGCAAAACCAGAATTTGAACTCAGTCCTTAAAAATCCATGTTGAGGGGCAACTAGATAGCACAATGGATAGAGCACCAGCCCTGGAGTCAGGAGGGCCTAAGTTCAAATCTGGCCTCACATACCTGACACTAGCTGTTTGACCCTGGGCAAGTCACTTAACCCCAATTTTAAAAAAAATCCATATTGAAGTCTATTGCCACAAAAGCAGAATGGAAAGGTGGCTTTCAGGTGGTCTGGAGAAGCTCCCAGACTGTTTTACGTCATCCCTGGAAACAGTTTGTTCTTGGAATCTTGTCAGCCGCATCCATGGTCAAGGTTCACACTGCATATTTTACTTGGTGTTCAACAAAGCTCCAATATGTCTCGACATCCATTGCACAATGCCCGATTAAAATTCTTCCTTTCAGAACCTCCCACAGAAGGTGACAAATTGGGCCTCTGGTGCTTTTAAGCTAATTGCTCGGCTTAGCAAGTAACAAGCCAGCATGCTGGGAGCCATGGAGCAGCATTCCATACAGAGCCTGTTTGCTATGAAGCCCAGCTGAACGGACCCTGGCACTGTCACAGACATACCGTGGCCCCTCAAAAGACAAACCAATGTGGCCATTAAGCATGACTCTACCTCTCTTCAACAAGATGTTCATATGTCTTATGCAACACGTTAGTAGGTTGAAATACCAAGCTGTTATTTGTTACGGACTGGGGCTGGACAAGGGTGGGGGAAAGAAAATTGCTAACAACAAGGTAGTAATTAGATTCGGTTTCTGATGATAGTTTTTCATCTTATGTTTTCTTACAGGCTGGGAAGAAGGAAAGGAGCAATGCCCTGAACATCGCAATAGATAACATGTGCAAAAAGACCAGAGACCTGCGTAGACAGGTGAGAGAAGAAAAGGGGGGAGGAGATGAGATGGGAGGGATGATGGGGAAACGGATCACATATGTGCAGACAAACATTTCTCTCTCACTTTTCACCCCCCTTGCCTAATTTAAGTAAAAGAAAACAGTCAAAGGATTACAAATTTAGAGTTGGAAGAGGATTTAGAGGGCATAACCCCCTCCTTTTACAGCTGAGGAAACTGAGGCCTATAGAGGGTGAATGACTGGCCCAGGGTCCCAGAGCCAATAAGTATATGAGTCAGGATTCCAACTCAGTTTTTCTTGACCGCTACATATCATACCATATTGCCTTACGCGACTTAGTTATTTCAAAAAATCAAGTCATTGATTTTATTTACCACGCCACTAGTCATAATAACATAATGACATCAAAATAGAGAATCTAATAATTAGAATAGTAAGGGATCTATAGAGCCATCCTAGCCAGCACACACATCAAAAGAATCCTCTTCATAACATACAAGACAAGTAGATATCCAGTCTCTGCTGGAGCATCTCCGGTGAGGAAGAACCCCAACCTAGAGTTGCCTATTCCAGTTTTGGACATCTGGAATTGTTAAGAAGTTGGCTACTCCACCGCACTACCACCCCCTGCTTCCAACTTCAAGCCTATATTTGCCTTTTGAATTGCAGGTTTAAAGGATCAGAGATATAGAGCTGTTGGGAGGGGCCACATAGGTTATCTAGCCCAACACTTTCTTTTTACAGAGCAGGAAACTGAGACTCAGAAAGATTAATTGATTTGATCAGCATTACACAGATGCACAGTCAATCCCAGAACTCTGCCCTTTATACCATAAAGCCTTTTGAACTTGCAATCGTCTCTCCCAGACTTGCCTTCTGGGACCAAGTGGTAGAACAAGACTGACCTCCCTTCCATATGAGAGATCTTTCACAACTGGAAAACAGGTCTTCTGTTTTCTGAGAGTCCTTTCTTGTCCAGGATGGACATCCTGAATGCCTTTAAGCAACTCTTGTATGGCGTGTACTCAAGGCCCTTCACTGTCCTTATTGCTATCCTCTGGACATGTTCCAAATAATCAATGTCTTTCTTAAATTGTTCCTATTATTTAAGTGTTGTATGACTAAGGCAGAAGACAAAGGGCTTGTCGTTTCCTTAATTCCATAAATCATGTTTTCTTCATGTAGTCCAAGTTCATATCAGCTTTTTGCTGTCATATCACATTGCTGATTCATATTGAGTTTTCAGTGCAGTAAAATCCCTCAAACTTTAAATCAACAACCAAAAAAAAAAAAGCAAAACTACCCAAGCTGCTTCCTAAAACGTCCCTTCCATCCTCTACTTGGGAAATTGATTTTTGAACTCACCTGTAAGTCTCTCCATTGATCCCTATTGAATTTCATCTCATTAGACTCAACTCCATATTCTAACCTATCAAGAGCCCTTTGGATCCCAGAAATGTTATCCAATTTATTAGCTTTATGTCATTTTGAAATGTGATGAGTACAGTATCTGTGCCTTTGGCCAAGTCTTTGATAAAAATGTTAGCATAGGGCCAGGAACACATCCTTGGGATTCTCAACGGGTATCTCATGTTGACATTGATTTATTAACAACTCTTCTGTGAGGCCAGACATTCAACCAGTTTTGAAGCCATCTACCTGTATTATTGTCTAGTTAAAATCTCTCCATATATACCAGGGGTGGGGAACTTGTGTCCCCAAGGCCACATGTGGTCCTCTAAGTCCTCAAGTGGCCTCGAGGCCATAGGCTCCCCACCCCTGGTATATTCCAACAATAAAACTCTGTATTATCAAATGCTTTCTGCAAAGCCAGGTAATCTATATCTAGAGTGTTGTTCTTATCTTCCAATTTCGTAACCTCGTCAAAAAAAGGAAATGTGTTTCATTTGGCATGGCTATTCTCGATGAGGTCGTCCTTCCTCTTTGTAACTACTGCGTGCCTTTAATAGCAATAATTAATAATAATAATAATAAGTGTTTATGTATCACTTTAAAGTTTGCAAAGCAGTTTGCAGATGTTTAATTTAATCCTTACAATGTCAAAAGATAGATATTATATTTATTCCCATTATATGGACTAGCTAACCAAGGACGACAAGTTGAGATTTGCCCAGGAAAATACAGCAAGTATCTGATGAAAGATTTGAATTTCCATCTTCCTAACTTAATGTAGCACTTTACATAGAATTATTCATAGAAATAGTTCTCAAAAAGTTCGTCAACCACTTCAGTCCTTTGAATAAAAAATAAATGGCCTTTCTTATGATACTGACAGAGAAGAAAGACAGAGATGAAAAGTAGGTGGGAAACATGCAAGAACAAAGGGAGTATAACTAAAATTTCCACCTGCAAGCCTATGGTGTCAGTGAGGGAGGTGTGTTTATTATTCTCTACCCAGAAGAAATGGACTCTAAAGAAATTTAATGGAACCACTTACAAAGAAAAGTTAAAGAGTGACATTTTCTTCCATTTGGGAAAGGGATAAGAGTTGGCAAAAAAGATTCTGATAAATAATTAGGAGAAAGAACCAAATCCCAACATCTTACTTTCCATACCTTTACTCATCTTACCAGGCTCTCCTGGCTTTCTTCTGGTTACACTCTTTCTTACCTCATCTCATGTTTTCTTTTATCCAGTAAGAATTTTTTTAAAAATTAGAGTACGAGTGAACAATTGGTTCAAAATGAATCAAAATTATCTTAAGGGTATCCCCCAAACTGCTGTTTTTCTACGCTGCATTGAGATGCATGAGGTCCAGAATGAGAGCCTGTATATGTTATACTGGTCAGACCATACCTGGAGCCTTGTGTTTCATTCTGGTTGTTACATTTTAGGAAGGGAATTGAGCAGGATTGTGCTGGAGCCAGCAATCAAGAGCTGATTGTTAAATTTTTATTGTGAGCATTTACACTTCAGAAATTCCCAGTCACTATAAATCAGACTTTGATTGATTGTTTTGTTTTTGTTGTCTAGGCTTACCATAGTTCCAGTAATGCAGATTGAATTTAAAAATGTGTATGTGTTTTTTCTTGAGAGTTAGGTTACAATACATATCTCAGCATACTGTTGTATTACTCTATGGACACTGAACTCAACAGGAGTGCAGTAGCAGTTGTGGGGAGTGAAATCATCATGGCCCTGGAGATCTGCTGACTGTAGGATGACAACCACAACCACCTGACATTGGCATAGATCTTTAAGGTTTACAAAGCCCAAGGTGTAGCCATTAGCTCACATAAGCCTCCCAGCACCTCTGGAATTGACAAGTCAGAGGGAGAACCTTTAGAGCAGGGCAATCCTGCAGGATTGCAGGTCACCTGAGAATTAACTGTATCTGTGCATTTAACATGATGATGAAAAGATTTGGTTTGGTGGATGCCATTTCTGCCTTCGAAGATTTGAATGACTCATGTGGAAAGAAGATTGGATGTTTTTTTCTGCTTGGCATTAGGGAGCTAAGAAAGGATCGATGGAAGAATCTCTGTTGAGACAGACAGAATTCAATTTGCTGTGGGGGTGGGGAAGCTTCCTCAAACCAGACTAAGACAAACCAACCCCCAGATGACTTTGTAACAAGTATACCTGTTCACAGGTGGAACGGGCTGATTTAGATAGAAGGCATACCATTTTCTCTTACTAGAGGTTTTCAAGCAAAGATTGAGGGACTATTTCTTGGGAATATTTTAAAAGATATTCTATTTAGAATGGAGGTTTGACTAAATGGCCATTGAGATTCCTTCTAAACTCTAAAATGCTGTAACTTTTGACATATGATTCAAGCAACCTCAGTTTACCAATATAACTTTATTAGTAGATATATAAGTATTAGTGCAAGCAACCTCCATTTCTTTTGGTGGCCTCCTGCAGCCCTGATCTGGTGACACCATCTTATGGGAGTCTCCCTCTGATTTCTCAAGAAACTGCCTGTGCCCTTTGCTGTCTTTATATCCCTCTCAGTGCCCCATCCTTTCTAAGATACTATAAAAATGTTATTTAGGGCAGCAATATGAGTCATCTTAACCCCTATAACTCTTGGCTAAGTATATCCATCTGTTTCTCAGAATCATCTTCCAAATCCTTATTCATTTCCCATGGGAAGAAAACACTACCCCTTCTTTCTATGATATTTGTATCTGTGCTGTTACAGCAGTAGCACTAGTATCATTTCTTTGGGCGAGAGAAGAAGAAATTCCTATTCCCTCCCTGACTTCCTAAGCTTGCTGGAAGAAAGTGCTTGGTATACCTTGAAGTGATACAGACATTTCCATTATTACATCCCCTGCTCTTTCAAGTTTCCTTCCTGTGCCTCATCTGAGTCTTTCTTCCTTAACCTTATCACAGAAGCGTTCTTTTGTTTTGATTCCAAAGACTAAAATAGATGATGAGTTTCTTGAATGGAATTTCTGAGAATAATCTATTGAGAAAAAAATGGAAAAGAAAGTCATAGAGTCTAATTCTTTGGGTTCAAATCCATACCGGCTATTACTATATATGTAATGTTCGTCAAATAGTTTTGTGCTAGGTACCCTCTGTGTTCATTCACTCTGAGCTCTAAAGCCAAAGAACCTTAGTTACCCTTTGAGGGCTGTATTCTCTGTCACCATTACATTTCCTAGGTGAGTGTCCTTAGGTATTAGGGGAAAGAGCTTGGCTTTTGGAGTCAGACTCATTCAAACACTCAAAGAAGCAATCATTTTAAAATACATTTTTATCAATCTTTTATTTAAAATCACTCCTATTTCCAATTGCATCCCTGCTCAAGCCAGAGAGTCATTCTTTGTAATAAAGAATAAGCCAAAATACTTCAGCGAAACTAACCAACCCATCTAAAAAGGCAGACATTATATGCATTAATAGCAATCTGTGGTCTTTTACTTCTGCAAATAAGTGAATGAGGTCCTCCTTCACATGTTTTCTTTGGGGCCAAGCTTGGTCATTATCATTTCAGTTTTAATTGTTTTGTTTCTTCTGGTCAATGTCACCGGTTCTCAACCTGTGGATTGCACCCCCTTTGGGGGTCAAGTGACCCTTTCACGGGGATCATAGGGGTTGCCTAAGAACATGGGAAAGCATGTATTTCCGATGGTCTTAGGAACCAAGACACCGCTCCTCTATGCGTCTCCAGGTGGGTCTGCCCCCATGCAGATACGCCCACATAGGAGTGTTAAAGGGTCGCAACACTAGGAAGGTTGAGAACCACTGCTCTATGTGGTATTATTGTGTATATTGTTTTCTTGATTCTGCTTACTTCATTTTTCCATCAGTTCGTACTAATCATCCCATCATTCTTTATCTGCAATACATTCATTATTTTGTCTCATTTTGTTAATAATTTATAGAGTTTTTTTAAGCCATTCCTTATTTGATCAGCATCTATTTTGATTCCCAGCTCTTTGCTATGAAAAAATAAAAAATGCTTACATAAGTTTTTTTGATGCTTAAGGACGTTCCTTTTTTTTTTTTTTTTGTCATTTATCTCCTTTGGATATAGTGTACCTGTGAGTGAGATCTCTGTGTCAGAGTAAGGACACTTTAGTCACTTTCTTAGTGTAATGAATGGTTCAACCAATTCCCAGTTCTACCCACAATGCCTTGGCGTGCCCATCATTCCTCGACTCTTGCAATGTAGGTTATTCCCAACTTTCATCATCTTTACCAGTTGGCTGGTCATAAGCGGAACCATAGGATAATTTTGATTCTTCTATTACATATGCTTTAGAACATTATTTATGTTGTATGATTGATCCTTTTGAGAATTGTTTGATCATGTCTTCTTACTACATCTTTTGGGAAATGAATTAATGAAAAAAGTATTTATTAAGTGCTTACTAAGTGCAAAGAACTTTGCTAAGCACCAGAGATACTAAAAGAAAGACAGGACAGCCCCTATGCTCCAGGAGGCAACTACATCTAGATGAGAGTTTAGCAACAGGCCAGACTGAGAGGCCAAGAATTCCTTAGGGGAAGCCAAGTCAGATGGCAAAAATCTTATTCAATGGCATTCCCATTGGTGAAACACTATCTATTTCTAATATTTAACAATTTGAAGGCGTAATGGACTTTGTTGATGAGAAGGCATTTATTTAGTAAGCTTCTTTCTCAAACACCTGCTATGTGCCTAGTATTATGCTAGGCATTGGTGGTATAGAGACAAAAATGAAACAGTCCTTGGCCTCCATGAGCTTACATTTTATTGAAGGAAACACATACATACACATAGAAATACTTGTATGTACATATGTATCTATATGTGTTTATAGCATATACAATCTGTATGCAAGATAAATTACAATGTCATTTTGGAAAATAGGAAACTGGCTCAGGCTGGGGTGAGGTATCAGGAAAGATTTTATCTAAAAAGTTGTGGTTGGCCCAAGTCTCAAAAGGAACAAGGGATTCTAAGAGGCACATATGAGGAAGGAGAAAACTCCTGGAAGTGATTCAGTCATTTCAGTGCTAAATAGAGGGGAGTTGTGTCATCGGTGACAGTGAGAAGGTCAGCTTTACCTGGAGACTGTGGGAAAAGCAGTAATGAATGTGTGCAAATATCAGATTATGAAGGTCTTTGAATGCTAAACAGAGGGGGCTCTATTTAAAATTGGAGGTGCTCTGCAGCCATGGATGGTTATGAAAGATGGGAATGATGTGGTCACAATAGTACTTAAGGAAAGTCATTTTGGTACTTGGGTACAGAATGAATAAAAGAGGTGAAATAAAAGTATTGAAGCAATTTAGCAGTGAATTGTTTGTAATATTCCAGAGTGTAAGGGCCTAAAACAGTGTGGAACATGGACATAATAAGGACAGATTGAGAAAGGTATTTGTGATCCTAGAGACTATATGATTTGTCATCTAATTGGATATATGGGTGAAGGGAGAGTGAGACCAATGTGTGAATCCTATTTCTGTGATGATGACTGTATTACTTTACATTTTTCAGCCTCAGTTTATACAAAGGCTACAAAGGGAGTCTCAGTGAAGAATTCCTATGAAGACTGTACATCTCACTGATAAAGCATCACCAAAATATGACTTTTCTATTGTCGTCTTAGCCTCTTTAACTTCCTTGCCTCACCTTTCTGTTCATTTACTTCTTCCATACCCCTCCTCTAGCCACCTACAGGCTGAGATTCTTTTGAGATTTGAAAGGAAATTTTAAAAATACTTCATTTCATTTGGAATGTATCTATATCTATATACATGTACATACATACACACATATACCAACATATCGACACACGTGTATATATACTATATATACATACTTACAGGTTATAAATCTATTTATACATGTATTCATATATATA
>CM053582.1:556638669-556655627 GCA_028627135.1 Pseudochirops cupreus | reverse complement strand
TTGGTTTTGAAAATCCTTCTTCAGCTCATCTCTAGCTTTAAGGCATTCTTCATGTTTATTGGAGGCCTCTGGTGGGGTGCTCTGGCTGCACTCTCCTCCTCCCTTTCTTTGCCATGATCCTTCTTTTCCCCAAAGAAGGAATCTAGGGTTTGGGTGCTGTTCTTACTTTGCTTCTTATGCTTATTCTTACTCATGGTTGGTCAGTCCATGATTTTTTTTTAATCTCTATGGGGCTCTGCTTCCAGAAGGGAAAGCTCTGTCCCAAATCGCTGGGGTCCTCTCGGCTGCTGTAGCTCTCAGGAAGGTGCTGGGTCCCTTCCTACTTACTTCCAGCTCACTGAATAATGAAGACTCCAAAACCGAGAGCCCAAGACCTCAATCCAGATCCAGGCCGCTCAACGTGAGAGGACTCGGCCTCTGAACAATCGCTTAGTCCCCCTGCTGTCTGCAGGCCATGGGCACAGAAGCTGCAATGCAGAGGTGGGTGCAAAACCTCTGCCTTTTTGCTTTCCCACCTTGGACGCGTTTTGGCCAGATGCTTTTCTCCCCTGATTGCTCAAGCTCCACTGATCTAGTTCTGAACACTGCTCGCAGCTTCCACTAATTTGCTCACCAGAGAGGCTCCTCTGCTCCTCCCATCCAGCCGCCCCTGGGGCTCAGCCAGGGCTTCAGGCCAGGCTGGTTTTGGTTCGCAGTGCTGGTATGGTTCCTTGTAGCCAAGCTGACTTTAGTGGCAGGTGTATTTGTGTGCCTTTTGGAGTTCTAGGATTAGTTTAGAGTCATATTTTATGGGTATTTTGGGGTGGCTATGTGAGAGCTGCGATCTGTTGCTGCTGCTACGCTGCCATCTTGGCTCCGCCCCCCCATGTCATGCTTTTTTCAGTCACTACTAATAGTCATCATCATCATCATCATCCTCATGTTTTGTTGCTATTGATTCATTCAGTATAAGAAAGGAAGATGGTTTTATGAATGACAATGCTTCTAGAGAAGATTCATTCCTTTTTTCCTTGCCACTATAACTTGAGGACAATTTGAGACTTTAAATTGGCTCTACAGTTCTGTTCTTCTGTGTGTGTGTGTGTGTGTGTGTGTGTGTGTGTGTGTGTGTGTAGTCTCCCTTACTCCTTCAGTATGTGAGTTTCTTGAGAAAAGAGACTGTTTTCTGATTATTTCTTTATCCCCTGTACTTAGTACAGTTTGACCTATAGAAGAGTTTAATAAACACTCTTTCATCCATCTATTCATAATAATAATACCAATGCTATCTCACATTAACTTCCACTAAAGCTGCCTTCCACTGATTCATTAAGACATGAAGGTGACAGTGAGTTTTCCAAAGATATGTTAGTTAAGAACAAAAAGAAAAGAGTTGGCATTTGCAGGTGGCAGACTCTTTGTTGTAAACTGATGGATGTGACTAGCCTAGGTAACCTCAGAGATTCACCTTGAGTTTGCTCATGGTGTAAACAGTAACTCTCAAAGATGTTTTACACAGTCATAGAGGAACTGTGACCTGCATCACCTGGGGGAAGATGTATCAAGGAAATCACAAGTGATTGAACTATTGAAGAATTCAAGCAATGACTTGATTGATATAACTTGCATTTATATTGTGCTGTAAGATTTATAATGCATTATGTAGGGGATACATATAGCAACTCTAAAGTAACTAGATTGATTTTTGTCTTGGGCTAATATCATTTTTATAGCCAAGCCTTTCAAACTTTCTTAGATCATAAATGTTGTTTTGATGGTCAAAGACATGGATTTCAGATACTAGATAAAGAGGCTTATTTGCTCATTTGACATAAATGACACTCATGTCATTATTCCTAGTTGTCCCTGATCCAGTTCACTTGTCAGAGGGGAAATCCCTTCTTGGTCCACAGGTATCTAATGTATCTCTAATCTTCACCTATTACCTAGTAAACATGTGCTATTAATTACAGTGAAAAGCCATTAAAATTTGTTGATGTCTGTTGAAAAGCTTTGAGTTGAATGTCTTCTAAATTCATCAGAATCTCCCAGCTACTGCTCTATTGTTCTAGAACAGGGGAAAGGAGTAGTTGGAATGTTTGTATGAAGATAACAAAAGAGAACCCTTCTGTCCATGATAAGTTGAAGTCTCCATCATCAAAGATGAAGGATAACCTTGGATAATAAATGAACTTGGGTTGTGATAGCTGAGCCATTGTCATTAATCTCCGAAGGAGTATTAAAAAGAAGAAACCATAGGATTAGAGAAAGGCGTGTGTTTTGATTTTCATCAAAGGGGGAAAAATGGAGTGTGCATACTATTCAGACCAGTTTATTTGACTTCAGTTCTACAAAAAACATTATAATTAATTATTATTAATGGGATGGTGAGCAAACTTCTCAAAATGATGGTCCCAAAGAAACAATCTGGCTTCCTTTATAACAGCACATGCTAGACTGATCTCTTTCCATTTCTTGATAGGCTCACAAGGCTGATAGAGCAAATAAATGTGACAGCTATAGTTTACCTAGATTTTAGAGAAGTATTTGATAAAATCAGTCCTATCTATTCTTGTGATCAAGATGTAAAGATGTGAGCAAGATGATAGGCAGTACAGGAAGGTAGATACCAAAACTCGTAGCATGGTTGAATGCAAGAGGTAGTCACTAATGCTTTGATGTCAGTATGCAAAGAGTTATCTGATGGAATGTCTCATAGAGTTTTGCTCCTCCTTTGACTATTCCCATTTTTATCAACACCTTGGATAAAGGCTTAATTGGTATATTTATCAAATTTATAGATTACACAAAGCAAAAAGGAGCCACTAAAATGTTGAGTGACAGAGTTAGGATTCAGAAAGTTCTGGACAGGTCTTAATGTTCATACAAAGTCTGAAAGGTGAAATATAAGAGGGATAAATGCAAAGTCTTACACATGGTAATCACTAGCATCTTATGAAGCTTAGCTCAAGTGCCCCCTCCTTCAAAAGGCTTTTGTTAATTTCAATTGCTAATTCTCCCACAAAATACTTTGTACTTATTTTGAAGTCAAATCAATAAGCATTTATTAAGTACCTACTATGTGCCAGGTGATCATGCTAAATGCAGTATTTAATTTATATTTATCTACATGTACATATATTGTTTCCTCCAATAAAATATAAGTTCTTTAATGATCACGAATCTTTCATTCTTGTCTTTGTACATACTGTCCCTACCATAATATCTGGCACATAATATGCACTTGTTGAATGAATGTTGAATGAACTTGAGAAGAGTAAGATAGGGTAGTTATAATTAATTCTTAGTATTTATGAAAAAGACATAGCAAACTTTGTGATAGGGCCCCCACAAAATCAAACACAAATTTAGTTTGCATCAAGAGAGGAAAAGAGTCCAAGAGAAGGAAGGAAATAGGCATTAAGCACATACTTTGTGCCAGCCACTGAGCTAAGAACTTTACAAATATCACCTCATTTGATCTTCAAAAAAGGAGGCAAGTGATATTATTTTCTCATTTTCAAAGATGAGCATCTTGAGGTATCCAATGGTTAAGTGACTGGGGTCATCTAACTAACAGATTGTCTTAGACTAGATGTAAATTCAAATCCTCCTAACTCTAAGCCCAACACTCTATCCACTCTGCCACCTAGTTGCCTCCCAGGAGAAGACATTCTCACTGTGTTCTCTCCTGATCAACCACATTCTGGAATATTGGATTCACTGAAGTCTAGTAGCCACATTTTGGTAAAGATATGGTTAAGCCAAGGTCAAGTTGAGGGGCAATCAGAAGAATGAAGGACCTTGAGGTTATATTACATGGGAATCCACTGAAGGAACTTTTTTCAGGCTAAAAAAGAAAAGACTCAGAGGTGATATGATAACTTTTTGAGTGTTTGATTAGGCTGTCTAGTGGAACAGGGATTACACTTGCTCTTGACTCTAGAGGGCACACCTAGGAGCAATACAATAGCAGGAAACAGCAAAGAGATTGTCATTCAATGTAAAGAAAAAAAAATCTTCCTAAGAATTAGAGTGATAAAACAATGGAATGGGTTTCATTGTTGTGCAGTAGACTCTCTCCTCGCTAGGGGGTCATGCAGCAGAGGCTAAATGAACATTTGTTGGAGAAGTTGTACAGAGAATTTTTCTTCAAGTAGAGATTCAACTTCATGGTCTCTACAGTTCTTTCCAACTCCAAGACTCTGTGATCTAAGACTCCCATTTCCCCTCATCTCCCACATTAAATTAGTTGCTTCTTTTATCTCAGTAATTTACTACTTCATTTATCTCTTATCTTCTCACACTGACACCACCATACTCCAAGAATTCATTCCCTTTCTGAAATAGCCTTCTAAGTGATTTCCATATCTCCAGTTCCTCTTCTCTCCAGATCATTCATCACACAATTGCCAAAATCATCTCTCTAAGGCACAGGCATGACCATGCTACTCCCCTGTTCCAAAAGTGTTAAGGATTCCCTCTCCCCTACACAAACATTCTGATTTAGCCAAACTGCATGATTTGAGGTTACCTTACCTTGTCCTGACATTTCCTCCTTCCATATTCTCATCCTGACTGTTCCTCTCCTCTGGATTGCAGTTCTTTTTCGTCATCACCATCTACTGAATTGCTTTGCTTCCTCCCTTCAAAGCCCAAGGCCCAACTCTAGTGCCATCACCTCCAAACCCAATTAAGCCTTCTGTGGTTTTTCCCACATGTAAATGTGATTTCTCTTTTCTCAAGTCTTCCTAGAACAATTTATTTGGAAATCCCTCCTTCCTGGTCTACCATGATTTCCACTTAATTACATCGAAGGGATTGACTACCTTTCTGACAAAGTCCTAAGGCATCAACTGCCTTTCTGACAAAGCTCTATGCTGTTTTTCTCCAGTATCCACCAGTACCATACATACAGCAGATCCTCAATAAATATTTGTTGAATGCATGAAATGAAGCAAATAAAAAGTCCTTGAGCCAACAAAGGGCAGTGGACAGAGTGTTGCATCTAGAATTGAAAGACTTGAGTTTGAATCCAGCTTATGTCTCTTATAACTTGTCCAACCCAGGTGATCTGCCATTTTTCTTCAAGTCTTAGTTCAATACCACTTTATATATGAAGTCATGCTTGATTCTCACTAACCACCACTACTTTCAATCAACCAATAAATCAATGACTCAGCAGGAATTTGTTGTGTGTAATATGCACTACACACTGGAGTAGATTCTAGAGATGCAAAGAAAAAGAAAAGAAAAAATTTATTCCCCAATTCCAATTGAAGAGACATATATAGCTCCCAAAATGCCTTGTTTTCATTCCACATATACCTATCAACGCATAGGCTGACCCTATCTTGTCTGTACTGGAGGTTCCATAAGAGTAGGGATTGTTGCAATTTTGCCTTTATACCCCAACTACCTAGCACAGTGGTTCTAACCTGTGGGTCCTGACCCCTTTTGGGGGTTGAAAGACCCTTTCACAGGGGTCACCTAAGACTATAGGAAAACACATATTTCCGATGGTCTTAGGAACCATGACACTGCTCCTCTATCTGTCTCCAAGTGGGTCTGTCCACATACAGATATGCCCACATATGAGTATTAAAGGGTCATAGCATTAGAAAGGTTGAGAACCAATGGCCTAGCACATATTAAACATTTAATAAAGGCTTAGTGATTAACACCAGTAAATAATTGTACCTCTCTGGCTCTCAGTTTCCACATACGTAATAATAATCATAAAACAACATGTGTATCATGCTTTTAGGTTTCCAAAGAGCTTGACATATATTATCATATTTGATCTTTATGAAAACTCTGTGAAGTAGACATATTATTAGCCTAATTATCCAGCTGAGGAAACTGAGGCTGAGAGACGCCTAGCAGCTTGCTCATAGTCCCATAACTAACTTGAGGTAGGATTCCTATCAGATCTTCCTGACTCTGCGTCAGGCATTCTATTCACTCTGCCACCTTGGGGCTTGTTGAGGAAGCTCAATTAATGGGACTTCCAAGGTCCCTTTGAGATTCTTATGTGGTATAAGTTAATCTTGCCACACCCTTCCTCCCACCCCACCACCACACCTTTGGAGCTGGTTGGCAAGTAGCTGACATGTCAATCTATATGATTTTTCCCTGGTAAACTTTTACAATCTCTTACCTATTCAGTCTTTGTCAGTACTAGAGGCTGAAGAACCTCTGGAGGTTGGGGATGAATTTTTTTCCTAAGTTACTTCTCCTTATTCTGTTTTAATTTCCCTGAAGCAGAAAACCCAGTCTTTCTGAAAGGAAACACTCAGTCAGCAACTCTGCTCTTCCCACCTTGGGGACTATGGGGTCAGGTTGTTCTCCCCATCACAAAATAGCTTGACCCACTAGAACATCAGTCCACGCTTTCACCTTCTTTACAAGCCCACCCCTTGCCTGATCGATTACTGACCTTCCTTGTCTTCTTTCCGGATGTTTCCTAAAACAAGAGGAAGGTTCCTCCATCCACTTTGCCCCCTAACCTCTGGGGGTTTGCTCTCTCTCTTCCATTCCATGCAATCTGTTTATCTGGGCCTTCTCTTCATTTCCCCAGAATGGTACAAAGGCAAGAATTCTAGGTTTGGAGTCAGTGGGTTTGAATCCTGGCTCAGCTGCTTTCCACAAGTTTGATACCGAGTAAACCACTTTCCTTTCTCTGGGCCATACTGTCTTCTTTTATAAAATGAAGGGGTTGAACCACATGATTGTTAAAGATCCTTGCTCCAGATATTTTAATCCAATGATTCAATCAAGGAAGTTGAAAGATAGAGTCAGTCTAGAAATACCTTTCACAACACTACGTGTGACCTTAGCCACAGTTATTTGATTTCTCTGGGTCTCAGTTTCCTCATGGGCAAAATGAGTAACACTAGATTGTAGAGAACCACTGGCCAGTGGGACTCTGACCCTGATGGCTGAATAAGCCCT
This sequence comes from Pseudochirops cupreus, assembly GCA_028627135.1. Taxonomy (NCBI): domain Eukaryota; kingdom Metazoa; phylum Chordata; class Mammalia; order Diprotodontia; family Pseudocheiridae; genus Pseudochirops; species Pseudochirops cupreus. The sequence continues at coordinate 556,648,694 of CM053582.1, read as the reverse complement.
CTCAAGTGTTTATGCCTGCTGCCAGGCATGGATCAGTTCCTCATTCCCCAAGAAAGAGCTCAAACACACAGATGTGAGGATTATGTCCTTGAGATAAGTGTGGCATATACACCCACAGCCTGGGAACAAAGAAGTGTGCAATATCCACAGGGGAAAACAATTAGGAAGAAGAGTTTTGGCTCTATAAAGCTTGTGCCTAGAAGAATAAACATTGGTTCTATACTTTCCACCATTTCCAGAGTCCCATCTCTTTTTATGCACCCACTCGCAACCTCTGGGTACATGATTCTTTTTCAACCCTGCTGTGGGACAGCAGGGCTCCCCACTCTAGATGATCTTAGAGATGCCTAGTACTTTCAGATCTATAAGTTCACACACCATATACAGCCTGAGTAGGTGCGTGTGTGTGTGTGTGTGTGTGTGTGTGTGTGTGTGTTCTATGTGGACACATATAGTAGACCTATATGTATATGCTTACATACAAACATGTCATCTTTGTACATATGTGCGCACACATATATGTGTGATATTTTAACAAATGCTTAAATAGTTGCATTTCTGAGAATCCCTGCAGAACTGGCCTTTCTGATACTCAGTCTCCTTTACGACAAGTTCACTCCTTCATACATCTATCTGTCATAGTGCTAGGGAAAGATGACTAATGGTACAAATTAAGCCTGAATATATTTCAAATAAAAGGAAACCCTGCAGTGGAAGAAACTTTTTAAAAGTTACTTTCTCCCTAATTCCACTTTCTTAATATGATTTTAACCAAATTACATTACAGTTAACACACACAGATACACACACAAACACTCACTCCCAAGCTAGAGTGGACATAATGTAGCTTGTATTGATTCAGAAAGAAATTCCTAACCATCTAAAGTCATTTTTACTGAAGTTTTTTGTTTTTTTTCATTGTCATGTCCAGAAATATTCCTATTCATCCTTGATCCTTAGCATGTAATCAATTTTTCACAATGAAAGTAAAATCAACCAACCCTTGACAGCCTATACACTATTCTGCACCCATTGTCTGTATCACTGCCACGTCTTCAAGGAAAAGAAAGGACAGTAATACATTTCTTGAGTTCCTCCCTTCTATTAAGATTGCTCATTTCCACTGAACAAGCAGGAACTCTGCTTTTTCTTATTTATAGTGAATAGTGACTTACATATTCTAACTGCATTCTTTATCAGTTCATGAATCTTCTCAATTTTCTCTGAATTCCTGATTTGTTCCAACAAAATAATATTGCCTTACATTCACATGGCACAGTCAGTCTGTCCAGTCATTTCCCAACCTATCAGCATCTGCTTTGTTTCTTTATTTTGTTTCCACTTATGTGTGTGTGTGTGTGTGTGTGTGTCTATTAACAAATAAAATGATGCTGTGGACATGTGGATATTGTGATACAAACAGATACATTGATGGGTAGATAAAAATGGATATAGATAATGTACATATATAGACGAAGATGATAGAGGTGAATATAAAATGTGTATATGTATATACAAACAGAAATAGGCAAGACACATAGTGAGATAGAGATGGAAAGAAATAATGTATACACATACATATATAAATGGAGATATGGAGATGTTATAGATAAGACAGAGAGAGAAAGAGAGAGGGGGGAGAGAGAGAGGGATGGAGAGAATGAGAGAGGGAAGGAAGGAGAGATGAGAAATAGAAATGGGTATAGATAATGTAGATATATTTTGAGAGAGAAGATAAATGGATATAGATAATGTGTGTGTATGTATGTGTGTGTATGTGTATACATATATATATATATATATATATATATGTATATATGTATATACAGAGAGAGAGAAAGACAGAGACAGAGACAGAGAGAGGCAGGAAGTAGAAGATCAGTTAATAAAGTTCCATGGGGCAGGTCATTAGGCTACAGAAGATTTATTACACTGCTATTCTTAAAAGACAATGCAACTTCTCAAAATAGCAGTCAGTCAGTCAACAAGCATTTGGCACTTACTATCTGCAAAGCAAATAGTAATCTTGTCTAGTATTACACAGGGCATCTAGGAGGTACAGTGGAAAGATTGTTGGACCTGAATTCAGGAAAACTCATCTTTCTGAGTTCAAATCTGACCTCAGACACTTACTAGCTGTGAGACTCTGGGTAAGTCACTTCACTCTGCCTCAGTTTCCTCATCTGTAAAATGAACTGGAAAAAGAAATGGCAAACTACTCCAGTATCTTTGCCAAGAAAACCCCAAATGAGGTTGCAAAGAGCTGGACACAACTGAGACAAATGAACAACAAAAGCATTTACGTAGCATTTTCAGATTTACAAAGCACTTAATACATGTAATCCCATTTGATTCTTACAATAGCCTGTTGCGTAGGTTATATAATATTGTCCCTATTTTACAATTGAAGAAACTGAGGAAACTTAACAGAGGTTAAGTAGAGTTTTTAGAGTAGTTACTTAGTTACCACTTAGAGTAGTTACTACTTAGAGTAATTACTGCCTAGAGCAGTGGTTCTCAACCTTCCTTATGCCACAACCCTTTAATACAGTTCCTCATGTTGTGGTGACCCACAACCATAAAATTATTTTCATTGCTACTTCATAACTGTAATTTTGCTATTGTTATGAATCTTAATGTAAATATCTGATACACAGGATGTATTTTCATTGTTACAAATTGAACACAACCCACAGGTTGAGAACTGCTGGCCTAGAATAACACGGTACCAAGCATCTGTGACCACATGAGAACTCAGAAAGGCTCAGTACTCTAACCACTGTGATACCTGACTGCCTCTGAGAAGGATTTGAAGTCTTCTTCATGACTCCACTGTAATAATCAATCCACCCAATCACCTAGCCCCCTATTCTTCCACTCACCCCCAAATCTGTCCAGTCATTCAATCAAAAATATACTTTTCAGAAGGAGTCACAGAGAATCTAAATTAATACAGTTCAATTTAACAAGCATTCATTATTTGCTTATCATACTCAAAGCATGCCTAAGAACTATAGCTAGAAAACCAGAAATGGCCTTCCTTGCCATCAAGAAACTCACATTTTATTGAGCAGATTCCATATGTACATACGTAGGCAAATCTAGGGTAAGTTGAGGAAAGAGAGAAAACTGACAACTGAGGAGATCAGAGAAAGTATGACAGAGAAGGTGGTACCAGAGATAAGAACTGAAGAAAAATAGGGATCCTGAGAAGTAACAATTGAAGGATCACATAGACTTTTGGCTCAGCCTCTATCGTGAACATGAATGGAGGTAGGAAACAGCATATTCAAAGTCTCTTCATATCCTATGACCCAATCCTCCTGACTCCAACTCCAGTGCCTTACCCACTAAACTATGCTGCCTGTGCTTAGTTCAGAGAATAGATTGGAGCCTCATTGAAAGTGAATAAGAACCAAAGAAACCTGATGTGAAACAAATTTGGAAACTTTGGAAAAGTACCTTGGAGCCAAACTGAATAGAGCCCTGGGTGCTGATGGCAGGCTGATGAGCTTGTATTTTATCCAAGAGGCAATAGGGAGCCAATGAAAGAGTTTGAGCAAAGGAGTAACATGGCCATGTCTGTTCTTTATGAACATTGCTTTGGAAGGTGTGGGAAGGATGGATTGGACAGAAGAGAGTATTGTTTACTAATGATTTATAATGTGGACTCTGACTTAAAGAGCCCCAAATTTATTGACAAAGTTTAAACACACACACCCACAACTAGAAAATAAATTTGATTATGAAATAGAAGAGGCATATTGTCATTTCTTGGCAAAGATACTGGAGTGGCTTGCCATTTCCCTCTATAGTTAATTTTATAGGTGAGGATACTGAGGTTAACAGGGTTAAGTGACTTGCCCAGGGTTACACAGCTAGTGTCTGAGGTCATATTTAAACTGATGAAGGTGAGCCTTTCTGACTCCAGGCCCAAAACTCTTATCTACTGCACCAACTAGCTGCCCAAACTACAATATACTATGCAAGCTGGTATTATAATAAAAGGAATTCCGTTTCTTGGGTGTATTTAAATAGGGATGAATTTAACCTATTTAAAAATTGCTGTAGCACTAGGCATGGTTTCAAATCTCCCCCTAATGCTTTCTACCTATATTATCTTGGGAGAGTTAGGTCTCAGTTTATGAATCCCTAGGTCTCCATTTCCTCATCTGAAAAAAGGGGCAGGGGCTGAATATATGAGCTATAAGGCCCCTGTCAGCTCTAAATCTATCCTCCTATGACCTTAGTTTTAACCCTAACTCTTCAAGTTATTTCTGTGAGCTGGCAAGTCATCTAACCTATCTTGATTTCAGTTTCCTCACCTCTAAAATGAGGGAGTTGGGCTAGATTCTTGGATTCTCTGAGAGCCCTTCCAAATATGAAATACTACAAGAGGCAGAGGAGCTGGAAGTGACCATGGTGGACATCTGGTCTACCTCCCTTCCCCCATCATTTTACAGCTGAGGAACCTGAAGTATACAGGGGTACAAATCACCTACCTAAAGTCATATAGTTAGTAAGCATCAGAGGTGAGATTTGAATCCAGGTCTTCTGACTTTAATCTGGACTTTTTCTACTGTTCTATGCTTTGAAACACAGTTGTAATCAACCAATTGTGGTATCTTAGGGAAAACACTTTCCCTTTGTGATTCTTGACTCCATCTTAGGTAAAATGAATGGGGTTGGACCAGACACTCTCCAACATCTCTTCCAGCACTCAATCCTGTGATTGTAAAGCCATTCATACTAAAAATAACCAACACAATTAAAAGTTCTCTAGCTCTATAAACTTCTGAGTCACTCACAGCTCAAATAAATATTACATACAGAATAATGCTCCCATCTATCGTAAAGAAGTCATGTTCTCCTCAGGGCACTAGAAACCCTGCCCCATCTATGGGGATAAATTGCTCTGTCTGCATTGAGTGGTCTGAGACCTTAGAAGTGTGTCCAGCCCCAGCTGATAGGGCCTCAATTATGGAAGTCTTTGGTTAGACATCTAAGACTTCGTGCTGAGAAACCACATCCATCTCAATGGATCAGCTTCAGAAGGAAAGTGAGCCAGCTCCACCCTGCTGAGATTTGTACCTGACTCTGCAGGGAAGCCAGGAGTGCTGGGAACAATCTTAAGGAACAAAAGCTGTCCTCTCTTTGGCCTAGCAGTCCAGAAATAAGCTGGAAAATGTATTGTGTGGGAGACAGCAGTGTGCCAGATGCCAGAGCCAAGTCTGAGATTGTTGGGGAATACATATGAAGGAAAATAAGAAAATCCAGGGACCAAGACCAGACCCCTGCTGGTGTTTAAATAGTAAGCATCACTCTTCATCTTCTGATGCAATTCTATGATGAAGTCTCATCATTATTGGGGAGTATGGAAGGAAAGACGGATTTCAGGGTGTTGGGCCTAGAGTGAACACTTGAGTAGGTTCTAGCAAGCTAGAATTAGCCCCACAAACAGGCCTGGTAAATGCCCATCTGCCTTCAACATAATCACCAAATTTGGGAATGACAAGGAATCTCAGTGACCTCCTAGTACAATCTGTACACAACAGTATTCCCCATTACAACACATGTGACAAGTGTTTTTGCAGCAGGTGCATCAACATTTAAAATATTAAAAGGACATTTATTTCATCTAGGATCATTGATTAAAGGCCATCTAATCCAATAATTTTTAAAGAGGAAACTGAGGTTCTGTGATTTGCCTGAGGTCACACAAGTAATAAGAAGCCCGGCAAAGTAATAATGATATCGTTATTATCATATACATTATATTCATATACACATTGTCATCATCATTATTATTACAGCAAAGTTCCAATCCCAGGTATTCTGTTTCTAAATCCTGAGCTCTCTGTCTAATTATCCAAATGGGGCTGGGACCACCATCACGTTGAAGACGGGCATTTTGGTTTCAGAAATGCCAACCCCTTCCTTTCCTTTGGTTAAAACCCTCCCTTTTCCCTTCTTGCTGTTTGTTATTAATATCTCACCAGGTAAGGGAGGTCTCAGAGGAAAATTATAGATTAACCACCAGCCTTCCATCCCCTAGAGCATACATACTCTGTAAATAATACCTGAGCTGAACTCTAGGTAGAACTCAGATGCCTGAAAGAGTTCAGAGGAATTATTACACCTGAAAAAATGGGTAGTGGAGGTTAATTCAATTGGTCCACTCTAGTAACCCAATAATACCTTGAGTGCTGCACGGACCCTGGATTTCTGCTTCTTTGATGCCAGTGTATACAACACTGGCAGAAAGGGGCTCCATATTTAATCCCAGGGACCTCCCTGTACCATGATGACACTTGTTTTCATTCTATTTTTTTAGTGGGCCACGGTTCCTGGAATAGGGAGGTCACTGGAAGTAGAAATGACCACTGGCTTAGGACAGATTTCTTAACAGACCTCATAGAGTGGAGGCCCCTCAAAATAAGATGGGCCAGCTCAGTGCCCAAGCTACAAGTGATGTGAGCTGGACAGAATGGCCTAGTACAGGGATTCTCAACCTTCCTAATGCAGCAATCTTTTAATATTCGTATTTAATATATGTAATGGGCGTATCTGCATATGGGTGGACCCGCCTGGAGACAGATAGAGGAGCCGTGTCTCAGTTCCTAAGACCATTAAAAATATGTGTTTTCCAAAGGTCTTAGGCAACCCCTGTAAAAGAATCATTCAACTCCCAAAGGGGTTGCCACCCACAGGTTGAGAACCGCTGGCCTAGAAGAAGGTGAAGGGTCAATAAAGGCAAATGGGAAGAAATAAGAGCTGGACAGGGGCCTTACAGAGAGGAAAATTTAGGAAATTCTAGCTAGATAAAAGTTTCCAGTAGTGAATGAATGTAAGCCATTGTGCAGCATAGAGGAAATAGCCCAGCTTTCTTCATGTATTAAAAATAAACAAACAAAAACCAGAATGAAATTGTGCTGGTGTCATAAGCCATGATAATAAAGAAAGAGATGAAAAACTCTGAATTCCTTTCTTTCTTGACACTAATCCTTTGCCAAAAGTATAGATGGTTTCAAAAGACAGCTTTCTCCTTTCTGTCATATTCCTTCCCATGCTCAAATCCCCATGTAATTATAAATTACATTTTAATATTATCTTAAACATAACTTTCCTCACAGTAATCCTATTCAAGAGGTCAAAGCAGATATAATTATTTCCATTTTACATAAACAAAAACTAAGGCAGAGAGACTCAATGACCTGCCCATAATTTAAAGAGAAGTTCAAAATTGGCATTTCTTTCTTTTAAATTGATTTGCTTTCAGTTCACAACATTCAGTTCTCGTGGCAGTTTGCAATCTGATATAGGTTCTACTTATACCTTCATATTAAACATTAGTCAAGTTGTAAAGAAGAATCATAACCAATGGAATGAATGAGAAAGAAGAAGCAAAACCAAACAAAACAAAAAAGGGAGAGAGTGAATAGTTTGCTTCAATCTGCATTCAGAGTCTGCAGTTCCTTCTCTGGATGTGGAGAGCCTTTTCCATCATGAGTCTTTTAGAGGTCTCTTATAGCCTTGCATTGCTGAGAGAAGCCCAGTGTATCAAAGTCAGTCATCACAGACACGGTGTTTCTGTAATTATATCTAATGTTCTCCTGGTTCTGCTCTCCTCACTCAGCATCAGTTTAAATAAGTCTCTCCAAGTTGTTATGAAGTCTATCTGCTCCTCATTTCTTATAGCACAATAGTATTTCATCACATTCATATGCTACAACTTGTTTAGCCGTTCCCCAATTGATGGGCATCCCCTTGATTTCTAATCTTTTGCCACCACACAAAGAGCTGCTATAAATATTTTTGTACATACAGATCCTTTTCAAAACTGGAATTGGACCCCAAGTTCTAGACATCCATCTCCAGTGCTTCCTTTCACTGAGATGGACTCTCAAAATTATCAGTTCTTATTCATTGTCCATAAGGTCTCCTCTGACTATTACCTGGGGTGCTAGGTATAAAAATAAAGCTTAATAACAATCATATTATTATTATTATCAAAAATAATCATTTGAGGGTTAAGTGAACAAAACTAGAAGAGAAAAACTTATCAATGTTGTGGAGGAAAAAAATAGGTTTTTGTGCGGTAACACATACACATACATAAATACTCACACACATATACATGATACATAATATTTGTGTGACAATGCAAACACATATATACATAAACCCAAATAGGCAAGGAGCTTTTTTGTATAGACATACATGAATATACATGCTTACATATTATATATATATATATACAATATACATATAACATATTATATATGCACATATGTAAATACATAAGTGTGTGTGAAATTCATGGGCCTCAGGTTAAGAATCCATAGAACGAGGTGAAAAGTGAATGAACCTCTAGAAATAATATATGTCAACAAACCATCAGCAAGCATTTATTAAGTGCCAGTGCCTGTGATAGGCCAGGCTGTAGGCCAGGTGATGGAGACTCAAAGTAGAGATGAAGGAGATACAGAGATAACAAGGACAGCTCATTCCCTGACCTCAAGAAGTTTCTATCCTATTGAGAGGAACAAGAACAGCAACCAAGAGAATACGAGGAAATCTGGGTGGAGGTAAACACTGGTAGCTGGAGGAATGGGACAGGCCAGCTGTGTGGCCTCTGCAGGAGCTGTTGCTTGAGCTGAGCCCTGGAATGAGTTTACCCAAACAGACGCTATTTAAAACATCTCCCTCCTTCCAACCTACTTGCTGCCAGGTTCCACTGATGTGGAGATACATCCAGAGTTAATGGTGCATAGATAACTTCTAGATAGCTTCACAGATAGATGGGTAAGAGGGGAAAAAAAGAGTTGGGCTGAGGATCCAGTAATACTGAAATCAAGAAGTATGGCAGAGTGGATAACAAAAGGGAAGGAAAAAGTGAAATAAAATGAAATTTTAAAAGAGCAAACCATCTTCTCTATTCTACTCTCATTCTGAATGAAGTCCTGAGAGGCCCTGGCACCTGTGTGAGCAGGTTGGGGGTCCATCCCAGATTCCCCCAGGCTGCCTGAAGTGCCAGTAGCCATCAGTGACAGCCTCGGCTTGCAGACCTTAATGTACCACAGAACAGCCTCCCAGAGTCATTTCTCCCCCACACCTCACCCCAGCCCTGTAATTGCATCCTCCAAAAGTCTTGGGAGTTGCACTCTGGCCAGAGCAAAAGTAAAGCACTTCTGATCCATTTTTTTCCCCCAACTGCAAGGCTTTATTCACTGAAGGCTTGATGACAAGGAACTGATTTAATTGTCACTCATGTTCATGCAGTTTTATGAAATGGATTTCTTGCAGATTTCTTCTAGGTCTGTCTGTACTGCATTTCATTTCTACTCTCTCTCCCCTTCCAAATGTTCAAGCTTTGATTCACAGATTACTCTACTTGGTTTCTCTCAGCTCAAAAATGGAGGATCATATATTTAGAAGTGAAAGGGACCTCCGTGGGGATGGCTAGGTGGCACAGTGAATACAGCACTGGTCCTGAGCCAGAAGGACCTGAGTTCAAAACCAACCTCAGACACCTAACACAAAAACTGGCTGTGTGACCTTGGGCAAGTCACTTAACCCCAATTGCCCTACCTTCCCCCCTGAAAATAAAAAAAAGCGAAAGAAAGAAAGAAAGAAAGAACCCTCCATGGATATCTAGTCAAATCTTCTCATTTAACAAATGAAAAAACTGAGACCCAGAGGGGTGAATGCTATGATGAAAAGGGTACTGGCTCTGGGTTCAAATATTACATTTGTCACGTAATAAGATTAGATATATGTTGTACATTTATCATAAATAATTGTGTGTATTATATGTGATCTATATTTGTCTTATATAATTATATATGTATTATGTGTGACCTATATTTATCATATTTTGTATATCACTTGTATATTGTATATACTATAATATATATTTGTCATGCAGAATTATATATGACATACTTATATGTGACATTATATATGACAAATATGAATTATATATGATAAATATATATCATATATATCATTAGGGATTGCAAAGC
>CM053582.1:556595698-556638569 GCA_028627135.1 Pseudochirops cupreus | reverse complement strand
GCTAGATTAATAAGTCATGTCTTTCTAACACAAGGGCCTGTGCTCTACCTACTAAGCCACCTAACAGCCTCCCAATGCCTTTCTGTTCTTGAGCACGTTACTTAACCTCCTGCTGTCTCAGTTACCTCATCTGGAAATTAACAGGTTGGGCTATATTCCTTCAGAGGTCACTTCAAACTATAGATCTGTCACCTTGTGATTTTTTTTCACTTGTCCAAGGTCACACAAGGAATTGAGATTGTCAGCATTTAGACCTTCAGCAGGTATAGTGTCCAGGTAGGAGTAAGGGAATGAGAGGCCTATCTTATTTTGTCTTAATTGTACCATCTCAGGAATAGAGCTTCAGTTCTGGGCGTCATGATTTAGGAAGGATATCAATGAGTCAGAAAAGATCTAGAGAAGGTCATTTGGGAAGGGATCCTCAGATTATAGGATCCTAGATTTGGAACCACAAGGGACTATAGAGACCATCTGGGTCAACCTGACAACTCCCTCATTTTACAGATGAACAAGGAAGGGAAGTGACAGCTTGTATATTGAGAAAAGACTTTCTAAATCATCTAGTGGAATTTCCTTTTTTTTTGTCAAATAGAGGTCACAAGGTACTAAGTGGCAAAGTCAAAATTTGAACTCTGGTGTATCGCTTCCAGATCCCTCATCCTTGTGCCAGAGTAATTTGACCAAGATTAGACATCTAGCAAAGTCAGTATTTAAGCCCAGATCTTCAGATTTCAAAGCAAATATCCTTCCCATTTTTTTTTATGTGAATTTCCTGGACATCTTCAAACCCTGCCTTGGGTCATTCTCTCCTTTCCAGTTCCCTTTATATCTCTTCCCCAAGTAGATTGTCAGCTCCCTGAGGAAATAGGAAGGACATTAATCTTGCTTCCCTAGCACTTAGCAAAGTACCAATCATAGATTAAATAATTAATGATTTAACATCCATCCATCCATCCATCCATCCATCCATCTATCTATCCATCCATCCTATTCTGTCTATTGGAATGAAATCTACAATCAACACGCTCCAAAGGTCAACCCTCTCTCAATTCTTTTTCATTCACTTATCATTCATTCACACCATGTTCAATGCTGGACTCAAGATGTAGGCTCTATGTTTTGTGATTCCACAGTTTAACTTCGTCACTTTGTTTAACATTCTGTGGACAGATCTCTCCTTATCAGGCACTTCTCAGAACGTACAAATCCCTCCTTTACTCTCTGACACCTAAAAGGCCAATGTAAATCTGAACCTGAAGGACATTCTTCAACTTGATAAATTGCTATTACAGATTTCCTTACTGGCAGGACTATATACACACACACACCACACACACACACACACACACACACACATATATATATATACTTACATGAGCTTGTATATATATTTTTTAAAAGAAGCAATGTAACAAAGACAATTATAATGCTTTAATCTATAGTGTAGCCTTCTGAAATCCCCCTTCAGGACCTGAGAAGTTGTTCTTCTCCATAGAGTGATCAAGGGCTGTTTCCTCTTTATCTTTCTACCCTCAGTACCTAGCAGAGAGCTCAGCACACAGTAAGTGCTTAACAAATATTTTCTGAGTAATTGATTGCTACATTTCCCATGCTGCAAGGCCCAAGAGACACATGGGGAACCAATGAATTGATACTTCAGAAGGTCTGTCCAGATGATTTCATTGACAGTTGGTAGTAGAGTGAGTAAGGATCCTGAACTTGAAGTGAACAAGGGCTGACTTCTAACCCCACCTCAGATATGTGTTTAGCTCTGTGACTCTGGTTAATCACTTAGCCTTTTAGCCTCTCAGCCTTGGTTTCCTTGTTGGTAAAATGATGATAATGATAGGATCTGTTTCACAGGGTCGTCATGAAGACCGAATGAGAAGCCATATGTAGAATGCTTTGCAAATCTTAAAGTGTTATATCAGGGCTAGCTAATATTGTCCTTACTGACCACACTCTGATCTTCTAGGACAGCCCAGGCTTCCTTTGGATTTGCAGACTAATACTTTAAGGAAACTTTAAGAAAAACATCAGTATGACATAGTGAAATGGGGGCCTAGAGTCCAGGGCTGGCTCTGACACTCTATGTCCTATGACAGGGGTGGGAAACCTGTGGCCTTGAGGCCACATGTGTTCCTCTAGGTCCTCAAGTGTGACCTTTTGACTGAGTCCAATTTTTACAGAATGAAGTTTGGATTAAGTCAGTGGGCTACACTTGAGGACCTAGAAGGCACAAGTGGCCTTGAAGCTGTAGGTTCTCCACCCCTGTCTTATGACCTCTGGTATGTCCCTGAACCAATCTGAGTCTCTGTTCCTTCCTCTGAAAATGAAGAAGTTTGATTATAAAGGTATCATCCAGAACTAAAATTCTATAAAACAAGACTTTGGGAAAACAGAATCAGAACTGCAAGAGAAGCTTGGAAACCTTCTAGGCCAACCCCCTATCTGAGACACAGAAAAAATAATTATTTGGTTAACTCTAATTTGGCCCTTACCATCTTTCTACTTTCTTCTTGGGCAGCTAGGTGGTACAATAGATAGATAGATAGAGTGCCACTCCAGGAAGATTCAGCTTTCTGGTTCAAAGCTGGCCTAAGACACTTGCTAGTTCTGTGACCCTGAGTCACTTAAACCTTTTTTGCCTCAGTCTCTCACCTGTAAAATGAGCTGGAGAAGGAAATGGAAAACTACTCCAGTATCTCTGCCAAGAATACCCCAAACGAGGTTTTGAAGAGTCAGACACAAGTGTCAATGCCTGAACAACAACAGAAGTCTCTTCTTAGGTGGCTGAGATGGAATTTGGATCCCGTTTTTCCCAACTCAAAGCAATTGCCTTCTTTTCATTTGGAAAATCCAAATTTGATAAACTTCTAATGTTACTTGTTATGTATAAAATCATTTTGATACAAACACAAATAGACACGTAGACAAAGACATTTTGTTATATGTGTCATATATGTGTGTAGACATATGCAAAACATTTATCTTTCATCCATTTTGTATGTACACATATGCATAGATACTTTCATGGATACATCCATATACACATTGGCTGACTCAAAAGGATTGAAAACGTCTTGATGGCAGGGACTGCTTACTTTATCTTTGTTTTTTGTGTCCCTAGCACCTAGTAGAATGCCCGCACATAGTAGATGATTTAATATGTGGTTTTGATTGACTGTTGATAATGACAGACATTTACATTGTACTTTAAGCTTTGTAAATGTTCAGTCTCTATTATTTCATCTCTATCTCTGCTTCTTATATAAAAGTAGATGCAGGGGGATCTTTAAAAGGCCAGAGAGATAGTAAATGATACTATTAAATTGCAGGGTTATTTTTTTAAAGCCATTTATTTCCTTTTTTTTTTTCTTTTCTTTTTTTTTATTTTTGGAGGGGGAAGGCAGGGCAATTGGGGTTAAATGACTTGCCCAAGGTCATACAGCTAGTTTTGTGTTAATTATCTGAGGCTGGATTTGCACTTTGGTCCCTCTGACTCCAGGGCTGCCACTCTATTCAGGGCACCACCTAGCTGCCCCTACACTGCAGGATTCTTGAATGATGTGAAAGAATCCATTTTTTTCTAAGCTACAATAATTTTGGCAGCCCAAGTAAGTTTTGAAAAACATACTAAACTTTGATTTGCATGGTGCTGTAGAAAGAACTCTGGATTTGGGATCAGAGAACCTGGGTTTGAATTCTTGGTATACTACAACCTGTTGCACTTTGGAGGAAATCACCCAATCTCGGTGGATCTCAATTTCTTCTTCTGTAAATAAGGGATTGGAAGAGATTACTCTAGATTTCTTCCATTCTCTAAACCTAAAATTCGACCTTTTCAAACTGGATCCTGTCCATTTGGTGATAGAGTCATAAATATAGAACTTCTAGACCTTTTATTAGTCATATTGACTAAACTAATCAAATTACAGATGATGAGATTGAGGCCCAGAGAGATTAATTTAGCTCATTCAAGATCGTAAGTGTCATAAGTAGCCAAATCACAATTCAAAACCCAGTCTTCCAGTTCCAGATTCAGTACTCTTTCCACTAAGCCACACTGTGACAGTTTTCAAATGTTAATAGAAATCACTTCCTTGTTTCTGTTTGAGTTCTTGGTACTTGGGAGGGTGGAGAAATAATGACTCTCCCAGACATGACTCAAAAATGGGACAAAATAAACTCAAAGATACAAAACAGAAGGTACAAATGAGAGAATGAGAAATACAGTCTGCCAAAGAGAATTCAAAGTCTCAGCTGACACATGACATGAATACAAGTTTTTTACAGCTAAGTCATAAAAGTATACAGAATTACTGACCATATAAACTGAGGAAACATAATTCAAAGAGTGTCCTACCAATACAGAAAGGCACAAAAATCTCATAAAAATATAATTTGTCATCCATTCTGTCTACCAAGGCTCAAGTCCAAAGAAATACTTAATGTCCCATAGAAAAGTATACATAGCAAGCTGTTCCATGAGACTTCAGACAGAAAGAAGTATTATATTCAAAGGCAGTCTGAGTAAAAGCCTTCAAATGTCAATCCTCAGAGCTCCTTGAAATTCTCAAAAAGAATATTCAGAGAATTTCTGGTCAAACTTTAGGGAAGTCAAGTGATGGGAAGACAAAGGAAGAGCAAAGACCTTCCCCACAGGCACCAAATCCAATAGTTTCTTTTTCCCCTAAAAATATCTTATCCAAAAGCATTTTAAGTCTATAACATATAGGAATGACCAATGAGCATTTGAAGATATGGAAAAACAAATACCTACTCTCTGCCACTAAATTCAAGAAAGAATAAAAATCATGTTAGAAAAAAAATCATTAAACCATTCCAAAATCTCCTAACCATATCCAGAACTAATATTAAAGCTTTATGATGTGTTAGTTTCATTTATTTTAAATATAATTAGCCTACATACTATTCAACCAAGAAGCATAATTCTGGACTCCTGAATAGGAATTCAAGCCACCAACTACAGTTGGGATGGGGAGCAGTGAATCTCTACTTCTCAGGAAGGGGACTGTATGGTATACTGGGAAGACCACTATCTATGGAGTCAGAGGACCTGAGTTCCAATCCCATTTATGAAATTTACTGCCTATTGTCATTTAGAGCCAGTGACTCAGTCTCTTTGACCTTAATTTCCTCTTGTATAAAAGAAAAATATTGGCCTAATTAGCACTCAAGTCCCTTATACCCCTCTATTTATGATTCTATTGGCAGTGAAACAACTACAGATTTAAAAGAAAAACTGAAGAAGATTGCAAAAGTTTCAAAGGCTAATCTCGGTGTTCTACAGTTATCCCTTCTACATTGTGACTTTCCCCAACATGGTTTCAATATATCACGAGTCAGCATAAGAAATTCAACTGGAAATTGGGTGGAGTTTTGGGGAAGTCACAGACAACACGTGAAGACCAGCAGACAACACAGAGCCTAGGACCAAATATTTAACCTACATTTTACAATAAGGTACTATAAACATGCCATAAAAGGAGAAAAAAAATCAGATTATTGTCTGATATGAAGGGAGGACCAAAAAAAATTAAGCAGAGTTTCCAGATCATGAAGGCACCATACCTATTACCCCTATGACGTGGAAGGGACAACTATACATAGATATAAAGGATGCTAGACTTGTATTTCTTTTTAATTCTCTAACTACTGAATGACTTCTCCCTTCCCCTTTCCTTTCTTTTCACTTCCCAGAACCAGAAGTTCCAAAAATTTGCAATTGCACAATTGTACTAGATTCCTGGGATGAAATTCTCATGAAACTGACATTTCCCCTTGAGAAAAAAGTCCTGCCTTCTGACATTTTTCTAGTCTTTTTCTCCATCTGGATCATTGTAAATCTAAGGCTAAACCCAATATTATCGACCTGGAGTGAAATCATTGTGAATCAAATCATTAATGGGGAGGCACTGTGGGTGATTGTGGACCATCACAACAACACTAATGTCTTAGGTAGGAGGAGGAGGAGGAAAGGGGAGGAGGAGGAGGAAAGGGAAGAAAAGGAGGAGGAGGGGGAGAAGGAAGAGGAGGAGGAGGAGGAGGAGAAGGAGGAGAAGCAGTAGCAGTAGCAACCATTGATACAGTAAGGTTTAAATATGGTTTCTCACTTGTTCCTCACAACGACTCTGTGAGATAAGTTCTCTTTTTATTATCATTTTACAAAGCAGGAAATTGAGTCACAGAGAGGTTAAGTCACTTACACATTCACAAAGCTAATAAGTATTAGAGGCAGGATTCAAACACAAGTCTTCCTAACCCTAGGGTCAATACTCTCTCCATACTGCCACCTGGCTTCCTTTAGGGGCCCTAAGGGGTCATTTAGTCCAGCCACCTTGTTTTACCTAACATCTTAGAGATCACTTCAGGACAACATTCTTCACTTCACTAACCTCCGTCTTGTTTCAGGCAGGAAGACCATCTTAGCTCATATGCCCATAAAATGTCAGAGCCCAGAAGGCCTAAGAGCTCATGGAGTCAATTTATAACTTTCATCTTTTAGCCTAAGGAATTTACAATATGTTTAAACAGCCCTTGGTTTTCTACATAGCAAATGGTTACTCATCTGCAAAGATCAGAGTTTTTTTTGCTGTCAAAAGGAATATGCATTTCGCCTACCAAATTATTCAGATCATTTCAGGGTCTCAGAATGGTCAAATGAAAAGTCATCTCTCATTTTCTAAGTATTCTCTCATCATGTACCTAATTTGTGTCATATTGCTCACGATGGGATTGGCTATTTACTAGCGTTCCAACTTGGACATAAAGTCCAAGATGTCCATTTCCCTCTTAATTGTTAGATGGGGAAAGAGCAGGGGGAAGGGCATTTTCTTTCTGTAATAACCAGTCAACAGGCATTTGTTAAATGACTATTATGGGCATGAACTAGGGACATTATGACATAAAACAGCTCCTGCCTTCAAGGAACTTCCATCCTGACAAGAGAGACATCGTGAACATAACTAATTATATATTAAAATAATATATACACATGTAAAAATACATACACACAAATATATAAGTACAGACAAATATTTATATACAGACAAATATATGTGGATGTATACATTATATACATGCATGTATATACATACACACATATGTATATGCATACATATATACGTGTACATACACATATATTTCTTTTAGGGGAGGAAGGCATCACCTGTAAGTACTAGCTGATGGGGTTAAGGAAAGATTTTCCAAGGGAGGTGTCATGTGAACTGAGTTTTGAAGAAAGCTTGAGATTCCAAGAAGCAGAATCGAGGAAGGAAGTGAAGAGGAATATCAAAGACACCAGCATTGGAGGGTTAGAGCATTGGACTCAGTCTGGAAGATCTGGGCTTAAATTCTGCCTCTGCATTAATGAGATGTGGGACCCTGGGAAAGTCACTTAAGCTCTCTGTACCTTGTTTTCCTTGTATATACAACAAGGGGATTGGACACCATGGTCCACAAAGCCCCTCCATTCCAAAATCTATGATTCTTTGCTTTCTCTATGTGAAATGTATAAATGTTTTATGTGGTGCTATTGTAATAACAATGATGTTTATAACATTATTTCATGGACCCTGATAGAAATCACATGAGATAGGGACTATTATTGTTATCCCTATTTTATTTACTAAGTGGTTAAGTGAGTTGCCCAAGGTCATACAGCTAATAAATGTTTTTAGGTAAGATCTGAATGCAGTTCTTCCGAACTGCACATCCAGAATTCACCATAATGTACCAGACTAATTTGCTCATATACTTATGCCATTTACATTTAGACAAGCTGTTATTTCTAGAGGGAAGGGAAGGGAAGGGAAGGGAAGGGAAGGGAAGGGAACGGAAGGGAAGGGAAGGGAAGGGAAGGGAACGGAAGGGAAGGGAAGGGAAGGAGCATATAACTTTCTACTGCTACTTCTTTTCTTCATCCCATTGGATTAAGCTACAATTGATGTGTAGACTTTGAAGGAAGAATTTGCCTCCCACTACTGAAAAGTTCACTATTCTAGAGGAGTAATAACCCTCTCTCAAAATCTGTTCCCATCACAATCATTATTTGATTTGGGAACTTTATAGTGTTTCCCCAAAATACTTATTATAGAGCTAAATTTTCAGGTGAAGCTCTCTGATCCCTAGATATTTTTAGTCGATACCTGAATAAGTGGCTGGTTCCTTGCAGGCTGCTATTTAAAGAAAGCCATTAATTTGGAAACAGACTAACCTATTGATTTGGTGAAGGCTTAGAAGATAAATGGCTAGGAAAGACACTTAGGCCAGTGCTCACCCAGAGTTTCTTTGCTCTTGTTTGTAAATTATTGTCTTTGTGTTGATTTTCTTTCTAGTACAAACAACAAAGACTCTTGTTTAAATGTTGTAACTTTGGAACTGTTGAAGGATGTTCCAACAACTATAATCAGTTAGTGATGAAATAAGGGGACACATAGGTTAATAGATATTGAGCTAGCCCTACCCAAAATGGTTAAGTGACCTGCCCAAGGTATCACAGCCATTAAGTGGTAGAGCTAGCATTTAAACCTATGCATTACAGCTCCAAATTTGGTAGTTTTTTTTTTCCTGAGATTTCATAATACCTCCATTAGTTTGTGCAGAAGAGGAATATTCTTCACAATCAGTGTTTTAAAATCAATATTGTTTATCACATTGATTAGAACACTAATGGCTGTCTACACATTCTTATGGTTTCTATTTTCTTCCCTTTGCATCAGTTTATATAAGTTTTATAAACAATAAGAACTTTTCTCCCCAATTCCTTTTTCCCATTTCACTGTGTTGGTGATCTGTTGGTGATGCTTCATATCTGGCCAGATGTCAGGGGTTTAGTGCTTGGTTCTGTTGAAATTCCCAGAGTAACCTAGGGCATGGCACAACACTGGCATAGACATCACTTTTCTTATATGTAACATATAAAGAGTTTAGAGTAAATGACTTAGAAAGTACCTTATAATTCCATATATATTATCCTAAGATGTAGTTTTAACTTATTAAACTTCAGGCAGACCTCTTCAAGCCCTATTACTACTTTGGGACTATAAAGAATCTGGTTTGGATTTAACAAGTATGTATATATCTATCTAGGGGAGTCTGGGTAACACGACAGATAGATTGCCAGGTTCTGGAGTTAGGAAGATGGGTGATGCAACAGGTAGAGTACCAGGTCTGGAGTCAGGAAAATTCATTTTCCTCAATTCGACCTTGGATACTTACTAGTCATATGACCCTGGGCAAGTAACTTCATCCTGTTTGCCTCAGTTTCCCATCTGTAAAATAAGCTGAAGAAGGAAAGGGCAAACCACTCCAATATCTTGGCCAAGAAAATGCCAAAAGGATACATGTAGATTTAGACAAAACTGAAACAAGTAAACAACAATAAATCTATATGTGTGTATGTATACGCACACATGTATGCATATATGTAAGTGCATCTGTATGTTTATATGTAAATATATATTTGTTTGTATACACACATATAATTATATATACATATACAGATGCAGATTAGTGGCATAGTAGATATAGTACTGGATTGTGAAGACCTGAGCTCAAATCTTTCCGCAGGTAGTTATTATAGTTATTAGTAGTGTATTCCTTGGTAAAACACTTAAGTTTCCTGAATATATGTATATATAGAAATATATATAGCTCCTGTATAGCACTTTAATGTTCTCAAAGTGATATATATATATATACATATATATGTATATATATGTGTATGTGTGTATATATATACATACATGTAAAATCTCATTTGACCCACACCATAACCCATAAAATAGTTGTTACTATTATCTCCATTATCTTCAAAATGGAGGAAACTGAGTCTACATGAACTTCCATGACTTCCTCATGAATATGCAACTAATAAAGAGATGTAGCAGTGTTTGAACTTGGATCTTCCTTGATTCAGAATCGAGCACTAGATCCACTCAACTCCCTACCTACCTGAAAGTGTTACATAAATATTGGTTATTATGAAGTGATATATACTATAGGTAAGAAACTATGCTAGGTCCTAGGAAATAGGGATGGGGATGAAGAAAAGGAACAGAAATCTCTCAGATATGACCCTTCTTCTTCAGACATGGCTGACTTCTCAGGGCTTTATGTGGAAAAAGACTTTCTATGGCTCCAAGTGCTCTAGAAATGGGTATCCTTGGAGCAATTACTCTTGTGGCTACTGTCGCTGTTGTAACTAACTCAGTTACTGCTGTTGTTATTAGAGAGACAAAAATCACACACACAAAAGAACAACAAATAGTATAACCATCTGTGACTAAGTGGTAAATGCATGCATAGCTCTGCACAATTATTATAAAATTTAGAGAAAATCCACCAGGGCCCAGATTGACCAGTGAAAGCTTGATGAAAACTACAGCTCCTCATTTGGACCTTGATAGATAAGATGAATTTTGAGAAGAATGAAAAACTGCATAGACATTGTGGGTGCCTGGAGGGCATAAACAAATTGGTGTTAAGAGCCATCAGTAGTAAATTGGGGTCATGCTGAGAAGTCAGAGAGGAGCAGTTTAGAAAGTTTTGGGGGGGTCAGATTTTGAGGGTCTCCGATGCTAGGCTAAAGACAATCAGCTTCTTTTTACCCCCTGAAGGCAAATTTTGACAGGCAATTTTTGAACAAAAGAGTGATTTGAGGTAGTGAATTTGTTTGTTTGGTTGGTTTTGGTTTTTGACATCAATATGTAGGATAGCTTAGAGGAGGTAGTCTGGAGGCAGGAAGAATAATACAATAATGAAATGACTCATGCCCAGTGTAATATGGGTTCATGCCAGGGCATTGGGGATGTGAGTGGAAATGATAAAACAGTCATGTATAGACGCTAGACTGGTAGAAGCAGAGAACAGAATACAATTCCACCTCAGATATTTACTATATAACCCTGGGCAAATCTCTTTAGCTTTCTAAGCCTCCATTTACTCATCTGTAAAACCGTGATGATGTAAAGTATCATTGGGTAGTTGAGAGGATCAGACAAGAAGATATAGGAAAAGCTCACACAAACCTTAAAATGCAGCACAATGCCAGCTCTTATTATTTTTACTTAGGAAAACATGGATCATTTGGAGCTTAAATGCCATCAGCTTAAGCTAATAAACACTAATAAATTTACACATGGACACATGAAACTCATTCATAAGCTTCTGTATAGCAAAGCTTTGAGTGTTATTGGTGTTGTGACGAGTGATTTCCTTGGGCCAGCGAGCTCCCACATACAAAGTCCTTCCTCTGTAGCAGATGTGCAACTCGTCTACTGTTTTAGGGCCTTAGAAAGTTACCTGAGGGTGTGGAGGTACATGGAAAAGTGTATTTCCTTCCAAAGCATTGCATAGGTAGTACACAGGACAGGCAAGACTTGAAACTAGTTTTTTTTTTTTGTTTTTTGTTTTTACTAGTTAAAATTGACCAAAGTCTGCCGACTATATCATTTAAGCAATTTGCCAAGGGTCATAGATCAGAGGCAATACTTAACCTTGGTCTTCCTAAGTTGGAAGATATCTAGTCATTTCTCTCCAGTATGCCATGCAGTGCCATTTCCCCTAGAAATACATTCTATATCTCTGTCTAATTCTATCTCTCTATCTAATTCTATCTATCTATCTATCTATCTATCTATCTATCTATCTGTCTATCCATCCATCCATCCATCCATCTATCTAGGTATCTATCTACTCTATCTTGATATAATTACATGAGTAATGATTATTTTGTTGTCCTTAAAATCATATCTAGATTATTATGTTTATGTGTATATATCTATACCCATATATTTATACTGTAAAAATATGTATCTACATGGTCTATATAATTTTAAACTTAAAACTGCATGAAGACTTTTGGGACAATCTGTATATTAAACATATATTAACATATATAATAGTGTATATATTAAAGTATTGAAGGATTGCAATCTGTGTCCCTTAAAGAAATGTCTAAATCTATGAAACCAAATAATCAATCACCCAGTCAGTGTTCATTTACCTGTCTGCTCTCTCTACTGGTCTTTGAAATTTAGAAACATAAGAATCACATAGTAGTTATAATTGTATAAAAACATCTAAAATTCAGGTATCCTTCTGTTTGTCTATTTCTGTTTACTTACCAATATGATATATATATATATATGCATTCACAATATGTGTAGCTACATACACACACACACACACACACACACACATATAGGAATTCTTGTCACCAGTGTACAAAAAGGCCTGTTTTATTTCTAAAAATGTAACACTTCAAGACCTAGAGATTGTGTTGGCATGGCCTCCTCTCCTTTAGATCTACATTACAAGCCTCTTTGCTTTAATACAGAGTCTACTATACACTCATATCCATAGGTATAGAAGCATTCAATATGGAGATGTAGACAGCTAGAAATATGGACTCAGCGACATCAGAAAGAGATTGGATTCTCCCCCCCTTCTCTAGTACAGTTGGATAGGGTGCCAGGCCTGGTGTCAGGAAGACAAGAGTTTAATTCTGACATTACTACACTAACCTGTGTGACCCTGGACAAGTCACTTAACCTTAGCTTGCCTCAGTTTACCCATCTGTAAAATGGGGATGATAATAATAGCACTACCTTCCAGGGTTGCAAAGTTCAAATGAGATAACAATTGTCCATTATTATGGCACCACAGTGCCTGGCACATAGCACACATTATGTAAGTATTGGTACATAGTTGTTACTGTTCTCATTACTATTCCCACCACTTTGACATCGAACAGTGAAAAGAGCATGAGCTCCAACTTCGCTCCTCATGCATCAAAAATGAAAAGCCAGTAACCTGATTCATCTCCTCCCCTCTACTGCCAGCAAACTCCTTCCTGTCTTATTTTCAATTAAAATATTTTTCACTCTCTTTGTGGTCCTCGAGCATTATTTAAAGGGTTTCATTTTTAAGGCAACCCCTAAATTCCTATAGGTAAATTACATTCTTGGATATGAGTATACATTGTAATTCAAATGAGGCTAATAAAATCAGAAGAGCCTGTTGATACCGTGAAGGTTGATATATAGGAGTGGAATACTTACTGAAGATATTATTTTAATATGTCGCAAAACCTCAGAGGTGAAAGAGGTTTTGTTTTGGTTTGGGGATTTTTCGTGCATCACTGAGGAGTATCAGTGATTCGTGAGTTCTAGAATATCATACAATGTAACTATGAGGATACTGTAAAAGGCCTAGAGAATTGTATTAATATTTTAAATTCTATAATGCAATAATTTATGTCAACCTGAGTGCATTCCTAAACTCCTCCACCAAGGTTTCTTGGTGATGCCAAAGGCACTCCGGGTTCTCAAAGGCTAGATCTATAGAATACAAGCAATCACATGTCCCACCATCTGGGAAGGCAACAAAGCATGTACCTGGAGATGAACTGTATATCTGCCCTTCAAAGATTAGCCCAGCTGAGGTCAGGGAGTGTCTTCACCAAGAGACCACCCATCAGGTTACCACTTTCAGCCACATGACTCATTAAAATCCTATCCTAAGTCAGAGAGGGACTGAAATATATGCCGGCTGAAGGACTGTCTACACCAATGAAATCTCAGGTTTCTAAAATATTGAAGTGTCAAAATTATGACACAAATACACCTCTCCACTGCTTAAAATGCTACCATTTGCCACTGAATTCAAAAAAGAATGAAAATGTTAGAAAAAAAATCGTGAAACCATTCTAAAATCTCATATCCATAGCTAGTAGTAATGTAAATGTTAAGGTCTTATCATGTGTTCTACTTCATCAATTTTAAACATAATTAGCACATGTGCTTCCCAACCAAGAAGGATAAAAATGATTCATGGAAGTGGGAAAAACAAGCAAAGATTCTTTGTGGGATGATAAACATAGAAGAAAGAAGAGCAAAGGACCTTGGATTTGGAGTCAATAGACATGAGCCAGAGCCACTCAAATTCTGACTCTGATATGATTTGATCTTGTATAAATCTTGTAACTACTCTGGGTCTCAGTTCCTTCTATAAAACTAGGGGAGCTGGCATCAGATTGGCAAGAATGAAAAAATTAATTCTGAGTTTTCCCAGGCATCCTGTAAGCAATTTAGAACCATGATCAAAAAGTCACTAAGTTATGCATACTCTTTGAGACATTGATACATGTACTAGGTATGTGTGCCACAAATAAATCAAAGAAAAAGGAAAAGGGACTCTGTGTGCAAAAATATGTCTAGCAGCCTCAAACAAAGATGTTTACTTATTGGGGAATGGCTAAGCAAATTATGGCATGTAAATGTAAGAGATTATCACACCATAAGAGATGACAAAATGAACAATTCCAAAGGAAATGGAGAAGATTTTTATGAACTGACGCGAAGTGAATTAAACAGAAAAAGGAGAATAATGTATACAATTAAAATAACATGATAAGGAAAAACTGCCTTGAAAGATTTTAAAATTGTCATCAATGTAATGACAAGTCGTTTCCAGAGGATTAAAAAAGAACCCTCCCCCTACTGGCAGAGACACATAGACTCAAAATGCAGAAAGACACATATTTTTGGAAACGGCAAATGTGAGGATTTGTTTTGTTTGATTATGAACATTCTTGATGAGCGTTTTCTTTTTTATAGGAGAAATGGTAGGGAAAGAAATTAAATACTTGTTGAAAACTACTAAATATATAGTTGAGAGATGATAGATATACGGAAATAATGATGATGATGATGACAGATAATTGATAGCTAGATGATAAATAGATGTGTGGATGGAAGGGTGAAAATCAAAAGTGTTAGATGTGGTTCCCTAAGTCAGTCAACTAGAATTTAAGAAGAACCAACTATGTTCTGTGCTAAGTACTAGAGATACAAAGAAACACAAAAATTATTTCCTATTATAAAGGAGTTCCAAGTCTAAGAAGGAAGGCAGTATGAAATTAGCTATGTGCATACAAGATATATAAAGGATAAATAAGATAATTTCAGAAGGAAAACACTAAAAATTAAGGAAAATGGGAAAGGTTTCTGGAAGAAGGTGGAATTTCAGCTGAGACTTGAAGAAAGTCAAGGAAGCCAGGAAGAAGAGATGAGGCAGGAGAGAGCTGTAGGTATAGGGGCTAGCCAGTTCACTTTGGAGTCTAAATTCCATTGCCCTATGTGTAAGTCCTCCTGGATATAATATGGTAGAACCATGTAAGCAAGTCCAGGGGCTGGGAAAATCAGAGTTAAAAGAAATCAGACAACAGCAAATCAATTTTGAAGCAGTCCCTCCTCTCCCAAAAAAGAATGCTCAGTTTATCCGGTATGGCTCCTGAACATCAGTGCCATCCGACCTGGTGGGTTTTCTGCTTTGTTTTTTTATTATTTCTTTGTTTTTAAATCTTCCCTTAGCCTGAGTGATTATGTCAAAGCACTGTGGGCCTGTACAACAAATCTGGTGACAGATTTGAGACTCTCGGAGAGTCTAAGGTCTTGACTTTTTTTTTCTATTCTCCAAGTCTTGGGATTGTCTAACTCTCTAAAAAGTAACTTGAGAAAAAAGAAAATCACCTTATCCAACAGGAACGAAAAATGCAAACATGAAGGAGGGAGTAAGTAGAACAAGGAGACCAACATAAACAGAGAAGAAAACAATGCAGATAAAAGGCCATTAAGATACAGCTGAAGGTTATGTGGCTCTGAGCATCACTTAGGGCCTCCGAGAAGGAAGACTACGTGAATGCGTGAATGCATGAATGCATGAATGCATGAATGCATGAATGCATGAATGCATGAAATAAAACCATCAATTAAGTATTTATTGAATGACAAACTCTGTACTAAGCTCTGGAAAAACAAACTAAAGTTCGTCCTGGCCCAGGAACTTACCTCCCATACACATAGAGAGAACACAAAGAGAGGAGTGCTGGCCAGGAAGGGGGTCATTCTTCCAGAAAATTATAAGGACGGTGGCTGGGACCATAGAGACTGAGACTGAGACCAAGGCAGAGTTAATTTGATTATGATTAGGAGAAGGAACAAAATGACAACATAAGGAAGTTGACATGAATATGGGCTGGGAATAGGGAGTGAAGCAAAGTGTGGATGAGGCCCACTTAAACTGAGGAACATGTGATGCAGCTATCCCCAAGTAAGCAAAGACCCAGGGTGGAAGATCCATGGACAAAAGGGTAAACATCTTCTGGCTGTGGTCTCTGGTAAGGATGACGGGCAAAGCAACTGGGGGGCGGGGCATTGCTCACGGAGTAGGATGAGATGATAAAATGTTCCCATCTCTTTTACTTGGTGAAGTGGGAAGGACAAAATGCTGCATATATTGTCACATGTGGCCACTGTATAAATTGATTTTATTGAACTGTGTTGTTTGTACAAGGAAAAGATCACTACAGTGTAGTGAGGTAGCCCAGTGAATAGAGTCCGGGCCGGCAGTCAGGAAGACCTGACCTCAAACACTTAGCAGCTGTGCAACCCTGGGCAATGCATTGAACCTCTGTTTGCCTCAGTTTTCTTCTCTGTAAAATGGGACAATAGTAGCACATACCGACCAAGGCTATTCTGAGGTTCAAATGAGAGTAACAGTAAAGTATGTAGCAAAATGTCTGGCACATAGTGAGCCCTTTATAAATGTTATTTTTATTATTTTATTAATGTTAATGAGAGAGGGAAGGTGTAGCTGGGAATGATTGTTATATAAATGAAAAGTATCAATGAAAACCTCGGAAGAAAAATGTTTGAAACTTTCTGGCATTTCTGGATGAAACAAAAGGTGGCGAGCTCCTCTGTGAAGGAGATGGAACTTTCTCTCAGCTGAAGAAGACAGTGGAAAGAATGGAGGTTGTGAAGTCAGGGGACTTTGACGGCTATGATGTGTGAGGCCTTGGACAAGTCACTGAAGTTCTTCTAGTTTCCTCAAATGCATAAAGAGGGGATGGGGCTAGAAGGTGTCTACAGTCCCCTCCAGCCTGAGATCTCTGGTTCTGTACCAAAAACAATAACAAGAACTGTGGTGTTTTTGTGTGTTTGATTTCCTAGTTGTTTGTTGTTCAGTCATGTCCAACGCTTTGTGACCCCACTTGGGGTTTTCTGGGCAAAGACATTGGAGCAGTTTGCCATTTCCTTCTCCAGCTCATTTATGGATAAAGAAATTGAGGCAAACAGGGTTAAGGGACTTGCCCAGGGTCATACAGCTGGCAAGTGTCTGAGGTCACATTTGAACTCAGGAAGATGAGTCTTCCTGACTCCAGGCCCAATGCTCTGTCCACTGTACCACCTAGCTGCCCCATTTTCCAAGGCAGGTCTTTTAATAGAAAGGACTAACCTTGACAAAAGGAAAGACATTTTTAAAAGCATTAAACACTTACTATGTGCCAGGAACTGTGACAAGGGCCATTCAACCATCACAACCACCCTACTCTGTAGGTGCTGATATTATCCCTATATTACAGTTGGGGAAACTGAGGCTGTGAGGGATCACATGGTAAATGTCAGAGGCTGTATTTTAACTCAGCGCTTCTTGACTCCAGGCCCAGCACTCTATGTATGTGCCACATAGTTAGTTAGGAAGACAAGGGTTCTAGTCCTGTCTCTGACATGAACTAGTTACCTGACTTTGGGAATCTCTCCCATCTAAGTGCTCCAAGAGACTCTATGAAGCAAGCGACATAGTGTAGGGGAAAGAGTAATGCATCTGGAGTCTGATAAATTTAGGTTTAAATTCTGTCTGCAACTTACTACCTATGAAGATCTGGATCAACCACCTTAACCCTTCCAGGCTTCCATTTCCGTGTCTTTTGGATTTCTACATCTGTAAAACATGGGGGTCAGATTAGTTGATCCCTAAGATCCTAAAGTCTCTTTCCAGGTCCAAATCAATGATCTTATGGCCCCAAATTTATACAAGAGTTGATGTGTGACTTTGATAAAAAGAGTTTCTCATCTGGGGTTCCAAAAAACCAATCAGTTCAAAAACCCATCCTCCCCTCCCTTGCCCAAGATGTGTAAGATGTTCAGATCATTACTTAATGCTTATTTCTTGTCAACTTTGCTTCTTATTTCATAAGTAATGTTTTTAAATGTGGAAATTCATTAAGAATATCAATAATAAATCCTGTGAGTTATCTATAAGTTCCAGAGTTATAATTACAGGGAATTTCAATAATAATAACTTTAAAATGAGATATGGCTGCAAAGGAGTAAGTAGGAAAGAAGATGGAAGAAACAGAAGATTCTCTGAAACTGGAAATGTGTATGAAGCATTTTCTCTTTATCTAGGCTTATTTTTCCCTTAATTTCTTTCTTGTCTGAGGATTATTCTCTATATTTTGTGTATTTTTGGGGTTGTTTTTTATAAGAGAACTGTAATACTGTACAGTATCAGAAGGAGAAGTATTCTGATATTGAATGGTATCTTGGATTGTGACTTTTTTTTTTTAACTGCCCCATAACATGGTTTTATTTCTATTACTCATTCCTGGAGAATCACAACAGCTGCTTTTCTTTCCTCTTCTACAATCTTGCCATATGTGAACAGAGTGAAAGAGGTCCTCATTAATTAAAGACAAGGTTGAAATTTGAGAACTGTTATCAAATCTAGAACATTTTAGAATCTCAGGTCATTTCAAATGAAACAATTTTTTATGAAATTAATTTGAGATGAGCTCCTGTCTTTTCCCGGCTTTGAAGATTTGTCATCCTCCTAAGAGAGCTCCATGTTTGCTTTCAGATTATTAAAAAGAAGCACTAAGTCATAGCTTATCTAGAGGAGTGTTCATCTGTATCTTCCTTCTGTTTCCATTTTTTAAGTTTTATGGATGTCTCTTGTTTTTATGTGCTAGTCATGTACAAATATATCCCTATTCCTCTACTTCCATCTTCCAATGAGTTTTCTCTGCCAGAAAGTAAAAACGAAAACAAAAACAATGGCAAAAACCAAATAACTGTGGATCTGGAGTTAGGAAGATCTGAGTTCAAATCTGTTCTAAGAAACTTACTAGTTGGGTGACTCTGGACAAGTCACTTTTCCCCTGTTTGCCTCAGTTTGCTCATCTATAAAATGAAGATCATAATAGCACCTACCTCCCAGGATGGTTGTGAGGGTCAAAATTTAAAGTGCTTGGCACAGTACCCGGCAGAAAGTAAGTACTATTTAAATGTTGATTATCTTTATCATCCTCACCATCACCACCACCACCATCATCATCATCATCACCATCATCATCCTCACCATCACCATTGCCATCACCAACATCAGCATTGCTATCACCATCATCACTATCACTGTCATCATCCTCACCTTCACCATCATCACCATCACCATCATCAACATCACTGTCATCACCAACATCATCATCATCATCATCACTACCATCATCACCATCACCGTCATCATACTCACCATCACCATCATCACCATTGCCATCGCCAACATCAGCATTGCTATCACCATCATCACTATTACTGTCATCATCCTCACCTTCACCATCGTCGCCATCACCATCATCACCATCACCATCATCATACTCACCATCACCATCATCACTATCATTATCATTTTTATTATCAGCACTGTATGAAACATTCTAATAGCAGAGTCCCCCATTATTTCAACAAAAGAAGAGAGATGCATTTCCTCATTTTTTTCTGGTGCCATAAACCCAAATGAAAAAGAGAGCTCTGTGCATTCCCCAACAATAATGTGAAACTCTAGAGTGGTTAAAAAGAGGAATAATATTTGTAAAATAACATTATAATGGAAATGATGGTAGAAAACAAAGCTCTCAACACAGTTAGAACTAGGAAAAAGAATAGAGAAGACAATTTAGGTCACATGGTGGAGAATCCCTCTAAATGAGAAGAGGCTTTGTAAAAGAGAAAATAAAATGGAAATTACACACACAGAAATTCTTCTTTTGCAAGAACAAAGGAATCCCATGTAAGCCAAAGTCCTGACTTGAAAGATAGGGCATATGGATACAACTGAAAAATCATAGGCCTCTCAGAAAAAGAAAAAATAAGCATTATTTTTAAAACTCAAATATGATTCTGTAAAAATAATAAAATAAAATAGCCCAGAGTCCCTGACAATGCATGGCAAAAGTACTTATTAGCAGAACCTAGAGATTTCAAAGGGCCTCATGAGTGAGGCTACAACAGCTAACATTTACATAGCTCCTACTATGCACCAGCATTTTAGAATGGCCAGCTAAAATATTTACAGCGGCTCTCTTTGTGATGGCAAGAACTGGAAATTGCAGGGATGTCCATCAGTCAGGGAATGGCTGAGCAAGTTGTGGTATATGATTGTGATGGAATACCATTGTACTGTAAGAAATGAGAGCTCAATGACTTTAGAAAAACATAGAAAGACTTGGATGAAATAATGAAGCGGGAAATGAGCAGAACCGAGAGAACATTGTATACAGTAAGAGCAAGATTGTTTTAAAAATGAATTTAAGCAAATAAGTTATTTTGTCTATTATAAAGAGCCAGATTATAATTTTATGTAAGTATATGTGTCTGTGTGTGCATGTATGTATGTACGTATGTATGTATGTATGTGTAAACGTGCAGGCACACATTTGTGTCTAGCAGTAGCCATCTCTGGAGTGGAGGAGGTAGGGGGAAGAACAAGAAAAAGAAATTTAAATAATAACTTTATTATTTATTTAAAAGGAATAGCAAGTTGTGCATAGTAGAGTTTCAGTTTCATGTACAATCATCTTTTTTTTAATTGCACTATGTCATGGAAATGCTTGTTTTATTCCATAACTTAAAAATAAAATAAAAAATAAAGAATTGCCAGAAAAGCAATTTAAATTATTATCTTATATGATTTTCACAACCCTGAGAGGTAGATACTGTTATTGTCCCCATTTTACAGACAGGGAAACTGAGCCAGAGATAAAGTGACTTACTTAGTATCACACAGCAAGTAAATGTCTGAGGCTAGATTTGAATTCAGATCTTCCTGACTTGAGGACTTCCTGACTCAGTGGACTGAGTCACTTAACTGTGTCAGCTCTACTCCCACTACTTTCTGCAGTCTCTTTTGTAAAATGATATCTCTAGGGGTGGGACACAGAAGGCTATAATAAAAATCAAACTTACCCAGACCTAAACCAAACCAAATCAGAATAAATTAAAGCAGTGAAAATAAGGAAGGTAAGGTTAAATCTATAAATGTTTTGACATGTGAATTCACTACGTATTAGATCAGCAGTTCTCAACCTTTGGTTTGTGACCCCTTTGGGGGTTGAAGGACCCTTTCACAGGGGTCACAGGGGTCGCCTAAGACCATCGGAAAACACATATTTCCGATGGTCTTAGGAACCATAACACCGCTCCTCTATCCATCTCCAGGCATGTCTGCCCACATGCAGATACGCCCACATACAAGTATTAAAGGGTCCCAGCACTAAGAAGGTTGAGAACCACTGTATTAGATGATTCCAAACAAGCAGGATTTGTAATTATTTACAAAAAGAATTGCACAGATTAGCAAACTAGGAAAAGGAAGAATTAATGAATTGCATGTATAATTAGAAACAAACCTTGAGAATTGACAAATTAACAAGCCCACAAATGCAAGAAGAAATCTCAAAAATCAGAGGAGTGCTCAACACCCTGGTCTCTAAGGTGGCAAATAGAAAAGGCTAGTTTCAAATCTAAGTTCCCTAGCTTTATATCCAGGACTCTTTTCACTGGACCATGCTGCCTGCCTTATGAAGTTGAAATATATTACTACTATCATTCTACCTGAGTGCAGAAGATGGAACAATGGAGATGAGGCTTTTGTACAGGTAAGTGATTTTTTTTTTCCTGGTTGAATGACCAGATGCAACATATTGTCATTAAACATTTTATGTCAACTTTAAATGTGGTGTCCAAAGGACAGACCTAAGAATGTATATGTGCCCCTATGTTCTACTTATCACCTTTCAGATGCTATGAACCTAAAAGCATAACTGACACACTGGTAGATAAGAGTCAGGATCCAAAAAGATCTTGACAAGTCAGGATATTAGACTGAACCTAAAATGAAACAAAATATGGGGAAATTTGTGGTCTTAAACTTGGGTTAAAAAAAATCTTCAGAAGTCAAAGATTATAGTGATGTGGCTGAAAATAGCTTTTTAAAAATGTTAATATGTTTTTAGTTTTAAATTAATTAACTAAATTACCTTTATTTTATGGAATAAAAATAAATATTTTCATAACATTATGTATAACTTGTTATTCCTTTTAAATATATAAAGTTATCATTTTTTCCCCTTTCCCCCTACCCTAGGGATGGTTACCACTAGACACAAATGTGTGTGTGTGTGTGTCTATGTGTATGTGAAATCACTCTATACGTACTTCTATTTATACATTCTCTTTCTGGATGAATATAGTTTCTTCCTTCATATGCCTTTGTAGCTGATTTGGGTATTTGTAACAGTCAAAATGACTTAATTGCTCAGTCATTCTTGAATCAATATTGCTGTTCCTGTATGCAATGTTCTCTTGTTTCTACTCATTCCACTCTTCATTATTTCACATAAGTCTATCTATGTTTTTCCAAGAACATTGAGCTCATCATTTCTTATAGCACAGTAGTATTCCATCACAATCGTATACCACAACTTTTTTCATGCATTCCAAACAACAACAATCAAAAAAGAACTTACATAAGACCGGAGCATTTTATTTGATGGCAGGCCCACAATAGGACAAGAGTATGACAGGGCCAGGAGCAAAGCTAATGAAATGTTAGAGTCTAACATTAGATTCAAGATGATGTTAAAAGAGGTTTCTGATAAAATTTAGAAGTCAGCATAAGATCACATCAAAGATGGTATGTTAAGTTTCTGGTTCCATATTTTAGGAAAGACATCAATAACCTGTAGACCATACAGAAGAGAGCAACCAGGAGCATGAAGGCCTTGAGATCATTCTAGATGAGGCCTTGTTAAGAAACTAGACATGTTGGAACGGGGAAATAAAGCCTGAGGGGGTACATGATAGCTGTCAGAGTATTTTAAGGGCTGCCAAGTGTAAGAGGGATGGCCTTGTTCTATGTAGTCCTCTTCCAGGGGATAACAAGTCACTGTAAAGCTGTGTGTGTGTGTGTGTGTGTGTGTGTGTGTGTGTGTGTGTGTGTGTGTTGGGAAAGAGTGGCTTCCCCCTCACACTATGGGTGGGTGTTTAGGAAAAGCTCTTCTTGTTGAAACAGTAAAACAAAGACACTTGTTTACATCTAAGTTGAACCAGATGCCTTCTGAGGTATTTTCCATCTCTGAGATTCTGTAGTTCAGTTACATTCCCCCTACAGATCAGCAGTTCCTGTAATTATTACTAACACCTGGGCATTCTCACCTACCATCCCATCAATGCATTCAGTGCAGAGTTGGGGCAAAGTAGGATGAATTTCATTCCATTCATCTCCCCCCACCCCATTCTGCAGCTTATTTGCTAGTCACTAACAAAGTGAATTTCAACTTCTCAACACTTCTCATAACAGTGGGAAAATAAGGGTATTTAGTGGGTACAATGGCAAATCCACTGTTTTCTACAAGGGGGGGGAGGGCTTCTGTCATTCAGTTCATATTACCTTTGAAGTTACACAGAAAACCGTCCCCCAAACTGGGTTATTGTAGCTTCCTAATGGGGCTAAAAGAGAGCTATTAATCAATTGCTTCTTTCACCTAGCAAATTAAAAGATTCCCTATTTCTGATCATAAATGCCTCTTTAGGACAGATTGCCCAAGTTTTCTAAGCTATGGTTAGAATTTAATGAGACAAAGTAGAACATAATGGGAACAAAATGATAGTTGCAGATAATTTTCTCCCCAAAATAAGAGCTCACGTGTCTCAGAATCCTATGTACGGAAGGAACATGAAATACATACCAGGCCATTCTTCCCAACATTTGAGCTTTACAGACAATATTTTAATCCTTTTTTTAATCACAAAAGAGTAATTTCAAATTCTCCATTCAGCATAAGGCTCTACCTAACATCATAGGACATGTTATATAATTGTTTTGTTTTTTTGGGTGGTGACTTTTTTTATCCCTCTAGATTTAACTCAGAAATGAATATGTCCTTCAAAGATTCTTGAGATTTCCACTCTCAATCAGTCCAAGGGGAGCTTGCTCACTTTGGATAAGCTCTTTCTATGAAGACTGACTCTGATAGGGAATTGATTTGTGGAGGGGACCTTGCATTCTCAAAACCTTTACCAAAGGAAGATGATCTCAGAGCAGTCTTCCCAAACAGGAAAAGACTGTGGTTATAAACCCAGTGAGATAGCTAGGTGACATGTACCCGGAGTCAGGAAGACCTGAATTCAAATCCAGTCTCAAGACACTTGATCCTGGGAAAGTCATTTTACACTGTTTGCCTCAATTTCCTCAACTGTAAAATAAACAGCAGAAGAAGAAAGTAGCAATCTACTCCAGTATCTGCCAAGAAAACCCCAAATGGAGTCAGGAAGAATCAGACACAACAGACCCTGTAACCACTAGCACATCTGCTGACTAAGTATCAGATCCAGCTAGGAGGCCTAATAGATAAGGCACTGGCAACAGAGTTGGGAAGACCTAGGTTGGAATGCTGTCACTGACACTTCTTAATTGTGTGATGTTGGACAAGTTAATGAACCTCTCTGTCTGTGCCTCAGTTTACTCATCCAAGAAATGGGGATCATAGCAACATCTACCTCACAAGTTGGTAGCGAAGTATATATACGTGAAGTGCACACACACTACACACACATGTGTATTTTATATAATGTATCTATACATACACATACACACGGGGGAGAGGGAGATGGGGGACAGACAGGGGAGAAGAGAGGGAGAGAAGGGAAGAGAGGGAGAGGGAGGAAGAGAAAGGGAGAGAGGGAAAGGGAAGAAGAGAGAGAGATTCACATGAAATGTATACTGCAAAATACTATATGTTCACCAAATGTACCTGATCACCTGCTATGTGCATACAAGTGTACTGGATGCTGGAGATATGAAGGTTTAAAAAGAAAGAATAGAAGCTTTTGAGGTGCTCTTAAGTTTCTGCAGCAACATATTTTAATAATATTTAAAACATTATATTACTATATAATATATGTACATATACTTATAATGTGTATAAAGTTCTTTGTAAACTCTCAAGTGTCATATACACTCTAGCTGCTTATTCTTATCTATCTAACTGAACTCCAAGACATTCAATGCTTGGTTGGCTTCAATGGGTCATCTATATTATCTATCAAAGACAACCTACTAATTTGTGAAGAGGTTGTGATTTTCGAAGGTGAAGGGAACTTATAAATCCTGGAAATATTAAATGCAGGCATAGGTGAGCTTCTCAAGAACTTCTGTTCTCTCTCTCTTTTTTTTTACCTTTATATCCCCAGCATCCAACATACTTGCATGCACATAGTAGGTGCTCAGCTACAGTTTGGTGATTATAGTTCTTAGCATTGTAAACTTCTCATGATACCATGTGGAACTAGTCATTTTCCAGAAGAAATTGAGACTCAAAGGGGGAGAACATGTTCTTCATGATTGCATATATTCTAAGTGCCAGATTTTGGACTTCTAAGAGTTCCCTGATTGTGAATTTAATCTTTTCTCCACACTGACCCTCTCTCTTGGATGTGTCTTTAAGTAGGAATTGAGATTTAGAGATGTTAAGTGATTTAGCCAAGATCACACAGCTAATTCTTGAGGTCCCCCCCTCCCCATGGCACCATGTCTCTAGGTAGATGTGGATTAAGCTCAGAAAGAAACAGATTTCAGCTAGTGAAAAAAAATCCAAATGAAGCCGAGAGTCCTTCAGTACCCAAAGACTGTGCCAGGTGATGCACTTCTCTTTAGCGACGTATTAGTGGATTTGATCTTTCTTTGTTCTTACTCTCAAAGTAAACAAGATTTTCCTTAAAAGCCAAGGAGAACCCAGAATGTTGAGTAAATCTGTCATAGAACGTGTACATAAGTGATCTTTTAATGGAGAA
Organism: Pseudochirops cupreus; assembly: GCA_028627135.1. Taxonomy (NCBI): domain Eukaryota; kingdom Metazoa; phylum Chordata; class Mammalia; order Diprotodontia; family Pseudocheiridae; genus Pseudochirops; species Pseudochirops cupreus. The sequence continues at coordinate 556,612,566 of CM053582.1, read as the reverse complement.
CAAGAAGGGGATCTCAGATGTGCATCATTAATGAAATGAACTCAAGATTCTTTTGTTGAAATGTGAATAGAAAAGGTTTAGAATAAAAGACAGCTGGAGACCATTTACTACTATAATAATATGCACATATGTTTTACTTTCTCTTTCCAGTAGCTTAAGCAAATAGCACCGAAAAAGAGAGATACTCAGAAGTTATTTTTTTTAATGGTAGAAGCTTTAGAGATCATCTCATTATTTCTTTTTTTCAGCCATTTAATTTAGATTTTGGAAGAAAGTCAGGACCCTTTCCCTCCCCTCCCAAAGACAGTAACAACACAAAAAAAGGCAGGATGCCTTTTGAATTACTCATAGAAACACTTGGGGTAGCAAAGGAAAGAAAGTACATGGTCAGTGATTACAGAATAGATGAACAAATCCTGTTCCATTATGATGACAGAATGGGATGTGCAATAAGATGTGCTAGGCATGAGTAATTCTGAGAAACATGGAGAAAATTGTATGAACTGACAGTGAAAAGTGCAGAGCCAGTAGAAAAAGGTATGCAATGATTTCATAAAAGTAAGAAAAAAGAACATAAAAAGAAACTAAATTCTGAGAAATTATAATAACCAGGGAAAAGATAAGGAAACATACATTCTTCCTTTCCACCTTCCAGAGAGGTGTGGGTCTATGGGCTCAGAATGCTGTATACATGCAGACATGGTCACAAAACATTTAGTTTATTCTACTCTTTTTTTTTCTTTGACACAAGGCAGCTTTAAGGTTTAAAAGTTTATCATTGGTGTGGGGAGATGGAAATAACCACCTAATAAAAAACAAAAAGCACCAATAAACCATTTCTTAAAAGGCATTTACAGAGTTCTATTAAAAATTGACATTTTTAAAGTAGATGTCCATCATTTGGGTAACATCTAAATAAATCGTGGTCCAGAAGTGTAACAGTTATTATTGTAATGTAAGAGACATAAAATATGATGAATACAGAGAAGCAATGAAAGACTTACAGGAAATGTTATAAAGAGAGCCAAGAAGAGAAGACACAGTACACAATGACTACAATAATGGGAACAGAAAGAACAATAAACACAGAACTATCAAAAGTGAAAGTTGCATCATTACAAAAACTAAGTCTGGCTCTGAAGAAGGAATATGTGAAATGATACCTCCATCAAGCCTATGGAGGAGTGGAAGGGCCACAGATTTTGAACAATGCATTCATTTCAGATTTTATATATTTATATTAATATATTTATATTTATATATTTATATGTATGTATGTATATGTATATATACATATATACACACATATATACATGTGTGCATATGTACATGTATATGTAAATATAAAATTTTTGCTTGATCCCCCACATCTTCTTCCTTTTTTTTTTTCATTTTTCTTTTAACAAAATTCTTTGTAAAAATGGATGAATCTCTGGGAGGAGGAGGGGGAAGGATACTAGGAAGAAAGATTTAAGCAACATAAAAACAAAAGATATCAATAAAAAATCCTTTTTCAAAAAAGGGGGGATGTCATACTTGGTTATCAATCCCTTACATGAAGACAGGAATAGCATGTTTAAACTATTACCGGTGGATTTTCCTTGATTCTAATACTGAAGCAAGTTACCCTCCTTTCTTAGTGTGTTCTTTATTATTTAAAACTGAGACCTGGGAAAAACCTTAACTTACAAAGGCTAAGGTCTCCCATTACATCCACGGCCACATCCAGTCATCCTGATCTATATCTGGCCACTGGACCCAGATGGCTCCAGAGGAGAGAGTGAAGCTGATGACTTTGTACAGCCCTGCCTCACGTAATACACTTGCAAGTCAAGATATCATAGGTCTTCTTCAAGAATGAAGGACAGGCAAAAGCAATCTTTATTATAAAAAGGGAAGAATCATAGCCTCTTCCTACTCCGGAAAAAGTTTTGAAAATAAATGATAATATGCTAGGAAACTATGACAGTAATACATACAGAAACAAAATCAAAAAATGACAAAAACATCCTACCAAGTTGTGTAGCTCAATAATATTCATCCCAATTAATGACCATCCTAACTGTCACTGAATAGCACAGATAAATTTGTTCCTTTTCACTGCCAGCAAATGAATCCTATATTTGAAAGGGAGTCACTAAACTACATTTCACAGAATCACAGATATCAGAGCTAAAAGGATCCTGAGAAATAATCATGAAATGATCACGAATGTTTGTATGTGTCATGGACTCTTTTGGCAGTTGGATGTAGCTTACAGACATCTTCTAAGAATGATATTTATTGCTTACATTCATAGCTGAAGGGAATTTGCTAAATTTCAGACAGAAGTTAGTAAAAATAATGAAGCTTTTTTTTTTCTATCCAAATTTACAAACCCCCTGAAATCTACACACACATCTTTCTCAGGCCTGTGGAGCCCAAATTGAGGACACAACATCTAGTCCAAACATCTAATTATACAGAAGAGGAAACAGAATCACAGAGAGAAAGTAATTCTTTGAAGACCACACAGGTACTAAATGACAGAAACTGGAACCCAGATCTTTTCCCCACCTCAGTGCTGTTTCTATTAGATTATGCTTCATGTCCAGATAGTATACAATAAATTAGTTTTACTTTTACCAGGAATTTGCACAATATCAGTCTTCTGAAATCACTGTGCACAGGAGAGAGCTGAAGAAGTCAAAGCCCTGTCGCATCAAATTCAGAAGTACTGTATCCCAGATATAGTCAATTGTGTAAGCATGCTAGTGGGCAAGGTCCCCCCCCTCCCAAGGAACATAGTCTCCAGCTGTGCCAGAAAACACTGACAATAGGGTCAGAGGACCTGGGCTCCAACTTTTTCTACATGGTATGAGGCAAGTCACTTAAACCCTTGTGCATCAGTTTCCTCAACTGTAAAATGAAGAGATTGTCCCCTGAAGCTCTGAAATCATGCTTTCATGAGTTCTGGATTTGGAATCAAAAGACCTGAATTCAGATCTCAGATCTATCACCTGTGTGACCTTGGTCAAGTCACTTAAAATCTCTAGGTCAAAGTCTCTTTATCTGTATAATGAGGAGGCTAGAATAAATGGACTCCTAAGGTCCCTCCTGGCCCATGAATTTAACCTGCGATTTTAAAATGAAGTCATGAGCAAATAAGTCATTGTCAGTACCCAACCCAAATGGTCAAATTAAGGTCAATGTGTTTTCAGATGCCTGGTGCTATAGGTGTCTCTGGGCTTCCTCGCCATTAGTGACTGTGAGATCAGCCTTCCAAAATCTTGAATGCTCAGGTCTGACCTTGCTAGAGGTAAGTACTAAAAGTAGGGCTGTGGGCAGAAGACTGAGCTCCCTTTTCTCTCTTCTCTTTGAAATTGAAGGAAGAACAACAATAAACCCTGCTGCTGGAATTCCATGCAATTGGTCAGTCAAGCCTTGTTGGTGGAACAAGTCTAAATAAAGCCCCAACACAACTTCTCTTGAAAGACAGTAGCATTTAATGAGTTGTAAGACTGATAAACACATGAACCATTGGGGAAATTTCTAGGTCAAACCATACATAGAAATCTATTAAAAATGACTTCTATAAATTGATAATATATATTTTCACACTAACCCTCAACATACATATTCACATACCAAAGGATTATGCGAGATTATCATAAATCTGAATCTCAAGCCAAATTCTGTCTAGAGATTCTCTGTCCTGGAAAGAGGGAGGGAGGAAGGAAGGGGGAGAGGGAGACAGACAGACAAACAGACAGAGACAGATAGAGACAGACAAAGAAGCAGAAAGGGGAAGGACAGCAGGGGGAGGGAGTCTGAGAGAAGAGGGAATGGTGGAGATTGGAGAGAGAGAAGTGATATGGTGGAATTGCCTCACTTCAGAGAGAAAAATATTAATTGTACCAGGACATATTTTAAAGTTTAATAGGCATTGTTAATTCTTAAGGCTAGAAAATCAAGAAAATAATATATTAACCTCTGATCTGTAGCATTTTTTGATTTCTAAGGAGAAATGTTTGCCCTGGAAATTTAGCAATCAGCTCTAGAACTGGTTCCAGTTGGTTCCAGCCCATCCCTAAAACAGAGGAGAGGGAGAGTCTCTTTCTCTGTCTTTCTCTCTCTCTTCCCACCCTTCCACTCCACCCCCATCTCTGAATGTCTGCCTCTCTCTGTGCCAGTGAGTTCAACTTTTTGCATTGTATAAGAATCTCACTGCAATCAAATAAAGAAGAAAAATCTGACTATTACTTATTAAGAAGCACCAATGCTGGATTAGGATCTTTTTTTAGTATATAATGAGAAACAATTACCTGCAAGTCCAAAATGGTGAGCTCTATATTAGGTCTCCCTCAATTCATCATAGACGACTGCTACTGCATTTACAACACTGGCCTTCTCAGAAAATGAAAGGACAAACAACGCTCATGGATAAAAATCTTTAAAACAATTTTTTTTTCTGATCTCTTTGCAGGCCTGCCCCTGGGCTCTCCCTAAAAACCGAAGAACCTGTGTCGATATTCCAAGCCTCAGGGTAGATGTCAAGGTAATTGTTTAATTGTGGGGGAAGAGAAATTGTTGACTGATTAGAGGAGACACCTGTTTTGAATAGTCAACCTTCCACCCTGATGGAGACAGAAATCTTTCCTTTCAGTCCAGTCCTGTACCATTTATCATTGTCCTCTTGAGAACAACAGGTTTCAGTGGAGATAATGGGGGTTACCATCCCACTCCTATCTATAAGTCTGTGAGTCTGAACCTATATGACTTGACTTGGGGAAGTGATTTCACCTCGCTAGACCGCAGTACTCTTACCTTTAAAGCAAAGTCACTCATATGAGATGATTTCCAAAGTCCTTTCTTGCTCTAAATTCTATGCATCTACAAAATATATTTATAGAAGCACAGATTCTAAATTTAGATCTGTAAGGAACTCAGAGGTCATATAACACAAACTTCCCATTTTATAGATGGGAAAAATAAGGTGCAAAGAGCTCAAATGATTTGAGATCCCTGGGAAGGGAATTTAGAGGTCGTTCTCTTGAGGCCCAGAGGGTTGAGGTGACTTGCCAGATGTCTTTGAATTGCCAAGTGTCAGAGGAGGGATTTCAGTCCAGGTCCTATGGTTCCAAAGCCTGTGATATTTTGACTCTACCACACTGCCTCACTAGCCTATCCTCATCCAATCCAGAGTCCTCTAGCACTATGTTGAAACCTGTAAGATCTGAAGTTTGGTCAGAGGAATGAGATATATTGCGAGCTCTGCCAGATTAGATCTCTGGAGCCAGCCATTCTGGTTCCACTGAAAAGGCACTAACCAATTCATCAATACTCCTCAATGGAGATTAATAATAAAAGTATTTATTATTTAATAATAAATTAATAATAAAAATAATAATTAGCTAACATTTATATAACACTTACTGCATGCCACATACTATCCTAAGCACTTTACAATGATCATCTCATTTGGCCCTCACAACTATGGAGGGTATTATCCTCACTTTACAGATAAAGAAATAGATGTTAAGTGACTTGTCCAGAGTCACATGGCTAGGAAGAATCTGAGTCCAGATCTGAACTCAGGACTTTTTGACTCCAGGCCCAATCCTCTATTCACTGTGCCACCTAGCTGTCCCTAATCAACATACATGTATTAAGAACCTATTATGTACTTGAGAGTTGTGTGAGGTGCTAGGGATACAAAGATATGACTGACCTTTCGATCATAGTGCTTATCTTCATCACTTGTTCCTTGTAGGATAGAGACAGTGATCACAGAGATCCTGATAGCTAAGGACTGAATGTAAATCAGACCAGAAAGGCAGCAAAACCCAATGCATTATCAATTCAGTAATCATCTATAGCTTAACATTTTAACCTACCAGCCATAGCTATGACTTCCTTAGCTTCTCCCCCAGGTTTTCTCCAGTCTACACTCCACAAGGTCTACTGATGCTTGGCCACCATTTTTCTCAGCATCCCTCAATGGCATAAGTTAGCCCAATAGGACTATATTAACCCATTAATGATGGAGTCATTGCTTAATTTATTTAACTTCTTCCTTCCTAGTCATATTCCTTGGGAATTTGCCTCATTATGTGAAGTAAATGTATAAAAACAGGATTATTAGTGTCATTTATGCACAACAGGTATTAGCTCAAAGCTAAAGCAATGCCATGAACAAAAATGGGCAAGGTGAAGTTCAAGGTCAGCAAGGGACTTTTTTTTTCCCCTGCCTCCCAGTTAACAAGATTTAAGGTAATTGCTAAAACAGTCTTCCCAACCATCTGACTACTAGCAGTTATTTTCCCCCATTGTACAGAACAGGCTCTCTCCCTGCATCACTTTCCAACAGTCCTTGACTCCATTTCTTAAATTAGCCTTAAAAGGTTACTCCAACTCGACAGTAAGAAAGCAGTTACAAATACTCCACAACAACAGGATTGAGGCCAAGAATTGGATTTCTTATTCTTCCATGTTGGCTAACATTTGACTCAAGCCTTGCTCACTTCCTCAACTTGGCACAAATGTCAACCCGAGTTCTTGAAAGGGAGCTCAGTGGAATGCAAGGAGCGAGAGGTCCTCGGACCCCGGCAATGGACGGCTTGTCTTCCACCAGAGCGCCAGCCTCGCGCCTCTCAGTGGAGTTGTCCAATGGATTGTCCATCGTTCCATTAGCATTTATTTCATATCTATTAAATTCTTGGCATTCTGCTAAATTTGAGGGAGACAAAAATTTAAAAAAAACTTTCTACCCTTTATATCCTTTGGGGAGCAGGATAATATGAGACAGTCTGCCCAGTTGTAGAGAAAGTGCAATCTGCATAGTTGGAGTGACTGTCATCACTGATGAAACCACAAATTTTTGAGCAACATAGACTAATAGTTCTCAACATGTATTGTACCTCATCTTCCTCCTAAATTCAAGAAAACTGGGTTGGGGAAGGAGTACCTATACACCAAGGGACAGAAAAGAAAAACACTGACAAATGAAAACTAAGCAAGAGTAATAGAAACATGCAGACCTGGCTCAACTCCTCACTCTCCAGAGTACTCTCCTCCTACTTCCCGCCTCCTCACTTCAGCTTCCCACCTAGAGATACCTCTGCCCTGCGATCCGTTCTCTTAAGATGGGGGTCCCTAGGCCTCATCATTATTTCATAAGGTGTCCAAGTCATGGGTAATTTCATGTCCCCCTCTGTTCTTCACTCTCTAGTCTTTACCTCCTCACCAGCATCCAGACTCGCACTGCTCTGCCCTTTTCCAGCTTTTATGGATTCTTTAGTTCCATTAAAATCTAAGTTTCTTGAGAGTTATAACTATCTTCTTGGCTTATATCCACATCCCTAGCACATGGCTTACTCTCTAACACAAAGTAAGTGCTTAAAAAGTGTGTGCTGTTTCTCCTCTCTCTCTCTCTCTCTCTCTCTCTCTCTCTCTCTCTCTCTCTCTCTCTCTTTCTCTCTCTCTTTCTCTCCCACCCTCTTTCCCTCTCTCCTTCCCCCTCCCCACCCCCTGCCTCTCTGTCTGTGTCTGTCTGTCTCAGTCTCTCTGCATTGTCTCTCTCTTCCCCCCGGTCTCTGTATCTCTGTGTCACTGAGTTCAACTTTGCACACTATATAAGAATCTCATTCCAATTAAATAATGAAGAAAAACACGGCTATCACTTATTAAGAAATATCAATTCTAGAGCAGGATCTTTTTTAGTACATTATGAGAATCAATTACCTACAAGTCTAAAATAGTGACCTGTATATGAGGTCTCCTCTCAATTCATCATAGAGGATTGGCACGGCATTTACAAGAATCAATGCAATTCCTGGATCTAATAAACAGATGGTACATTCCACAGCAGGCACAAGAAACAAGGGTATTAAAATGTCACCAGCAGCTGCTGAATGACTGGAGGCTTGGCAGGTACCTTCTTGGATGCCCAGCTATTCCAAGCACCATTTCACTGTACCTCATATACAAATGGCCCTTGCCTCTCCATAGATGTCCCTGCCACCCCAGTATTTACTATACATAAGACAATCCTCACCATTAAACTGTCTCTAATCCTTTTCCCCTGTGGTTATATAAATTATTTGTTTACCCAGAGAGTACATGAAAATTTTATAGGCAGAATCTAAGATCGCATCTATCCAGCTTCACCGGCAAATAAATTTTCTGTAAATATTCCAACTCATATAACATCCCGGTATAAGCACATCCCGAGCCGCGTCCATCACTTAATCATAAACAATCCAAAATGACAATAATGATAATAATAATGATGACAACTCAACACAAACAAAATCAACCTCGATGGCCAACCCATAGACTTGGGAAGAAAATGATTCTGTCTCCAGGGCTCCCACTGCTCCAACATGCCAAGCTCTCTTGACCCTTAACTCGATGAATTCCTCGAATTATATGAGCCCTCATTCTCAGACTATAAACTCTAGAGGGGAAAGGCCTGTGACAAGCCAACTGGGGCTCTGCTTGGAAGAGTCAACTTGAAGGAAAATGCAAAAAGACTTAGAAGCAATTAAATAGACACATACACACATATATGTGTGTATACATATATGTATATATTATATTATATTACATATTTTATAAACACAAAACCTAAGACTCAAAGAGTGTGTGTATATATATATATATGTATATGTGTGTGTATATATATACATATATACATATAAACACACATACAAATACGCATATATGTATGTTACACAACGGCCATATAAACACTAAGAAACATATTGAACTGCCACAAGAGTTGCGCACCATGTTTGTGTGTGTGTGTGTTGTTATTCAGTTGTTTCAGTTGTGTCTGAATCTTGGTGACCCCATTGGGGGTTTTCTTGGCAAAGATACTGGAGTGGTTTGCAATGTCCTTCTCTTTTACAGAGGTGAAAACTGGTGCAAAAAAGATTAAATGCCTTGCTTAGGATCACACATCTAGTATGTGAAACCAGATTTGAATTCAGAAAGATGCGCCTTCCTGCCTTTCAGACCTAGGACTCTATCCACTGAACCACCTCATTGCATATATGTGTGAATGCATGCATGTAGTAGTACATGTATATGTATATATTTTCTTATCTATTGTAAACACATGTGTATGTATATCTTTTCTTGTACATACACACACACATATACACACATACACATGTACATGTAAGGGCAGCTGGCAGTACAGTGGATACAGCCCCAGGCCTAGAGTCAGGAAGATCTGAGTTCCAATCTGGCCTCAGATGTTTGACCCTGGGCAAGTCATTTGACTCTGTTTGCCTTAGTTTCCTCACCTGTAAAATGAGCTGCATGATGTATATACTTGTCTAGATACCAAGAAGAGGGATACCATATTCCTATGTACACTTTGTATACGTCCCCCAATTCACCAAAAGTCTGACCACAGTCAAAGCAAAATACAACGTTGTCATAGATTTGCACATTGCCTTTCATTAGAGTATGCACCCAGAGAATTTTATCCAATAATTATTGCCTACTGAATCATAAAGGATGTTGCTTAAGTCTATCAGTTTAATGTATTTTAATTAAGAGATAAACTTTAATTAAAATAAAAACCTTAAAAAGGAGTCAAAAATGATATTTTTCAAAAAGACATTAGGGTATATGTAGACACAATGGTATGCCCTCTGTTCATTCCAATGGAAATGAATTAATAAAATTCATGAATGAATTGAATGAAACGAACCTCATTTGAAAGAATCAATTCACCAAAATGTTGTTAGAATATAACTCTTTAGACCATGGCTTTCATCACACCAGACTTCAAGGAAAATAGGGTAGTCAATGACAAAATCATAATATGAACATAATCCTTATACCCCAATGGCTTCAGTGCTTTACTAGGATTGATTGATGTGAGGGTAGAAAATTTAGATACTCCTATATGTCCTCCTGCATTTATTTGCATCTCCTCATCAGGAAGAAGAGTGACATACTTTAGGGAGCCATGACGGTATATGAGAAAGAGGACTGGCACTTGAGTACAAGTCTTAGCCCTGATTTAAATCAACTGAGTGACTTTAGATCAGATGCTTAAGCCCCAAGGCCCTTACTTTATAAAGTAAAAGGAGTGGTTAAGAAACTAGTTATGGTTATTTCTAGCTCAAAAAATCATTAAATTAACAATTCAAATGTTTGTCAAACATACATGTCAATCACTATGCTAAGAGCTGCAAATGGAAAAAAAAAAAAAACCAGAAATGAAATACTTCCTGCCCTCAAGAGGCCTGCATTCTACTAAATAGGAATGCAGAGTTGAAAGACATGTTGGAAGTTCTTCTGCCCCAACTCATATTGAAATTGTGAATCCCATTTCCAATATTGCTGAAAAAAAATTGAAAAGGCAGGATCACAGTTTCATCAACGCCAGTCCCCTCACTTGACAGTGTCATATCACACCACAGTATATGATACACCTGTAAGGACTTGAATGTAAGCATTATGTTCATCTCCATTCTATTCATAGGAAACCTGAGGCTCGAAGAGTTTTTAAGTAATCATAGCTATGGAGTACAGGAGCACTTCAAGTCCATGTCTGGCCACAATTCTGCTTGTAAACTGAGCATTAGAACATGTTTGAGATCAGTAAGTACCAACTCAGAGCTTATGATAGATACATGAAGAGGAAACATTCATTTTGTGCCTATTGGATGGAGGAGTGTATCCATAATGGACATGTCTAGCCCTGTGACCCAAAGATATATTTTCAGGCACCATCATCATGCAGTCACAGATCAAAGAATGAGTCCTGTATCATACATTTTTAGCTTGAGTCATCATGTTCTACAAATGTAATGTTTCGTTAATGTGTTTTTTTGTTGTTGAATATTCCTGTTTCCTTTAAATAAATTTTTGTTAATCACACACTTTATGCATATAATTTTTATAATTACAACTAATTATGTACTTGGTATAAATACATGTAATCAAATAATTGCCTTGGATAATTATATTATAGGGAATGATGTTTAAAAAAATTAAGCAGCATATTAGTTGATGGCATTTTCCTTTGTTTACCCATCTACAACACATGTTACTTAATGTTCTTATACAAATGTGATTTGGTTTTGACAGAGAGAAATTTTCCCTTTTGACCTTATATCATTAGACATAATCAGAAATCTGACAAATCAGCTTCATGCCCTTGAATGTGGCCTGCACAGTAGCATTTCCCAAGACATTTAGTATCCTACTGGATGGGGACAGTGATCATGACTGCTGTAAATATTTTAAAATATTTTTCACTGTACCCCAGAGAATGAAATATAGCAGGTTGCACATCCCTAATAAAAGATTCTTCTAGGTGATATACTTTGTCTTGGGCATAGGTTTTCTAGGTTCTCACCTGCCCCCCAAAACTTTCTTATGAAGAGTCAGTTCTTACCATGAGGCAAAATGGAGATAAAACTTCTATGCAAGGAACTTTCTTTATCAACAAACTATAAATTATTGATTGAGAGTTGGGAGGATCATTAGAGGTCATCCAGTCCAAAGCCTTCATTTTACATGTGAGGCAACAGAGTGCCAGAAACAGTAAATGGGAGAACCAAGATTCAAATCAAGGTCATCCAATGTCAAATTCAGGGCTCATCTCACTACACCACCCTCCATCTCAGGAAATGACAACATTTCCTAGCTATATAAACTTAAGCAAGTTATTTCACCCAATCCTCAGTTTCCTCCCCTGAAACATGGGTAACTGTAATGTTAATGTAATTAGAATGATACTGTGTACTGACTAAGAAGATTATAATTTACTAGTCACCTAGGGGTGGAGGGTCTGTGTATTTTCTGATGATTGAATAGTGAATAATGAAGGATGATTGACTGACTAAATGATAATACTTAGTGATTGATGACTGAATGAGTAATTGATTTGTAACCTATTATGCCCCATGAGTGGACAACTTTGACTATTGTACTTTTTGACTGAATTTAAAATTTTGTGAATGCTTGAGTTATTAAATGATTGTTCTTTGTCTAAAATTCTGTGACCACTGTAGTGGAAACTATGTGACCATTTTCTGTCATAAGTTGTTGTGAATGCTGTATTTTGATTATCTGTGATAAGTTGTAATATTGTGAATTCTGTACCTTGATTTCTGGGAATGTTTTGCTTTGATTTGTTATGGAATAGAGTGTTCATTATACTGGGTAATCAGAACCTTAAAATATGTTCACAGTAGCATTCTTCTGAAAAGCTGCTAGTGCTTGGCTTTACAGTGATGGTGGGGGTAGATTATCTCTTAAGTCTCCTCTAACTCTAAATTGGCTGAATTAGTCATTTTCAAAAAATAATTAATTTAAAAAACTTATATACATATGCATGTATATGCATATTTCCATGTTATATACATGTATATATGCATTTATGTATATATACACATACACACTTATGCATGTGTACATGCATATGTGTATAGACATGGATACGTATATGTCTTCTGGTTACTTTGAAATTTCAGTTTAGAATGTGGGAGACAGAATAACTTCTAAAGTGTCCAGATAAACATACATAATAATCAGTAATTGGGGAGACCCATCTGTTGATTCTTATGATAACTACAATGGGAAAGTCATAGGGCCTTAATCTCCATGAAAATGGACTAAAATATTTTCAATATGTAGAATGTTTCTATGGATGATAGATTGATAGATCAACAGACAGACAAATGGATGGATGGATGGGATAAACGAATAGATAGACAGACAGACAGACAGACAGACAGATAGATAGATAGATAGATAGAGAGATAGATAGATTCAATACATATGTAGACATTGCTTCTATGGACATTAAGGGCTAGTCAGTTTCTATGATTTTCTCATTGCTGTTATTACAAGAATCAGCAGATGGCTCCTTCCAATTACAGATTATAATATCTATATATCGAGGCACTTCAAAGATTATTCAGACTCTCATATGTTCTATAATGAAGTCTCAGTTACTACAAGACTCAAAGTACCCCGCACATAAAGCTGGGGAAGCAAGACACCTTTTTGCCTTTGTTATATGACATTCATGGTTTGTTTTTGTTTTTGTTTTTTAAGTAAAATAGTAGTGTACTAGAGCTTGCAGCCACAGGAGAGGAAGGACCCTCAACACAGTTCCAGGGCTGAAAAGAGTGTTTGGGATTGTTCACAGACCAGGGCACATGCTAAGAGAGCAGTGACCACATCTTTCCTCCGATCATGCCACCCTGGAAAAAGTGAAAATTTATGGACCCCTAGAACTCGCTTGGAACATAGTTGTGCCAAAAACCTGAATCTTGAGACCCATCCCCCTCGGAAGCACAGCTCAACTTTAACATAGACTTAAAGTCAAGAAATAGATGAGAAAATAAGCAAACAACACAACAAAATTGACCATAGAAAGTTGGTGGTGGGGAAGGTCAAAACACAAACTCAGAAGAAGGCAACAAAATCAAAACAGCTATATTCAAAGTCTCAAAGAAAAAATATGAATTGACCTTAGGTTCAGAAAGAACTCCCAGAAGATTTCAAAAAATATTTTAAAAGTCAACTAAAAGAGGCAGAGGAAAAATTGGAAGAAGAAATGAGAGTTACGCAAGAAAACCATGAAAAAAATGAACTTGTTTTAAAAATGCACAGAAAAATACTGAAGAAAATAACACATTAACAAAATAAGCCAAATGGTAATCTTGTGACGCAGAACTGTCTTAGGCAATAATAATAAATATTTATGAAGTGCTACGTGCCCGGCACTATGCTCAACACTGAGTATAAACACAAAAGCTAAAACTTTGGATCGTTTATCTCAACGTAGCATTTGTAGGCTTACCTGTGGGGTTTCCCTCAATATATGTCAAATGTCTTTTGTGCATAAATACTCTTGATGGAATTTTCTTCTCCCCCCAAATTTTTTTCTCCTGCAATTTCCAGGGTTTGTTGTGTATGTTTTCCAGTTTCTCATCTTCAAAATGAAAGGCCAGACTAAAAGACCTCAATGGTCCTTTCCAGTTCTAAAATTATTGTCCTATCATTCAATATCAAGTGTCTAAATTGTTGGTCAGGAGAGACCTCTGCTCTCAGCAAAGCTTTTCTCTTCTTCCTGACTAGTGTGTGCACTTGGGTACCAGCTAGTTTGATTTGCAGCAGGAAGGGAAGATCAAGAAGTGATGCAAATTCACCCTGGGCTCACCTTTTTCTAGGGCTGTGCTTGAGATGTGGGGTTCTAAGGCATCACTCATACGTACCTCAATAGGAGGTAACTTGGGGGAAACAGAACTTGTTAGAGCCCTCACCTTTATTTGACACTAGCCAGAAGAAGGGAAATGGGAACAGCTTATTGTGGGAATGACAGTCTTCTCTCTTTGGGCTGCTCTGAACTTTTGAATTATTTTAGTTCACACATCCATACATTCTCTTCTAGGTATTTTTTACTTACTTCATGTGTATATGAGGGTTATGGATCAGAGCCTGTAATGGTAAAAGATTGGAAGAGCTTCCCTGCCCCTTAATAACCCAAATGTAATCACATGAAGCCCATGGCAGGCTAAAAGGATGGAACAGGAAGGGTGGAGCACGAAAAAGTCTAAGAGAGCCAGAACTGCTGGGAGCAAGCAGCATGGAGGCTGAGCAGTTAGCATGAATGAGAGAGGGGCAATCTTGCTTAAGGGAGCCTGTTTTGTTTTTAAGGCCTGATGAAGGGAAGACTTGGGAAGGCTTGGGAATGTTGGTATTTGCTGCATTGGTAATGTGTACCAACTTCGTGGTCACTACAATGAATTTGGCTTCCTGATTTTGAGATTCGGCTTTCTGGTATGTGAGTAAATGCTTTGATTCTGTTCTCCATGTGGAGAGTTTGTTACATTTTGTAATTCACAACTACACCAGCATATTCATAGTTGCTGGTGCTATGAATATCGCATTGGCATTATAGAGCTGAAAGGGTCCTAAGAGGTAATCTTGTCTAGCCCCTCATTTTACAGAGCTGATACTGAATCCCATAGAAATTGTCATCTGCCCAAAATCACATAGTGAGTGTTAGAGCTAAAAAAAAAAAAGATACTATCATCTTGACCCTTCACAGTGCTCTATCTACTTCATTGGGCATTTATTTAAGACCTCAGCTAAATCAGAATTTCTCTCAAAAAGCATTGCCAAAATCTACTATTTCCCTGGTAACCTCACCCACCATAAGGGCACTCAATAATATTTACTGAATTACAGTCTGACACCCTCATGTCTTCCTGTAGATTAAACATATGGTGCTGCATAGGTAAGATTTAATTTAGCTTTAGAGAGAAAAAAAAAAACAAAACCAAATATTTATGTACAGCATCTTTCATTGAATGACAATCGCTAGTATTAGCTAGATTCAATTTAAAAGTGGATTACAGATAAATACCTTAGGTATATTAATTCTGTAGCCCTCACACGCCAGCCCTCTTTAATGCTGACAATGTTTTGCTAACATTCATTTATATTAAAATTATGCCAAACCAAGTACAGCAAAGGGAGAAAGAAAAAGCACATTTGAGCTGAATGCCAACCCTCCCTAGAGCTGGAGACAAGGCCATCAGAACAGCCTTCTTTCTGTCCTTTTTTTTTTAAAATAACTTAAACTGGTTGACCAGAATCACGTATATATATTGTTAAATCCACGTTCCTTCATTCAGTATAGGCTGCAAGTCATATGGCAACATTTTAAAATTATACTTCTATTAATGAATTTGCACCAATGGCAATAAACGATCAGCCCATCAGCCAAAGTGCCTTGTATGCTCTAGGCATGGTTCTAAGCACTGGGGATGCAAAAAAATAAAATAAAATAAATCAAAGGAGATAGCTATGTACATTGAAGATATAGAGAGAATAAATGGGAGGTAATCTGAGAAAGGAGAGCACTAGCTGCTGAAAAGATAGGGAAATGCCTCCCATAGCAGAAACTAGTATTTGAGTGGAATCTGAAGAGAATCAGGAATGCTAAGGAAGAGCAAAGGGAAAGAACATTCCAGGCATGAAGCTATTAGGACCCCTCCATTTGTTGGTTCCTTGGAATTTCCAAATGGGATAATATGGCCTTTCACAAGGAGCACCTGGACAAAGGTTTCACATTGGAAAATTGTAAGAATTAAAGAGAATCATGGGGAATTCTGGGAGAGAGCAGGGAATAGGCACCTTTGTGATCTTGAATATCTCTTCTAGTTTTAGAATTTTGGAAATGAAGATTCTATATTCTAGGGGGACATGTAGTCCGTATGACCATGGGTTGAAAGAACAGATCATCCAAAGGCAAGTCAGTGAAGTTACTGCTTTTCTTTCTCCAAGGATGGGTCACTTTCAGCATGAATCATATTCAAAAAGCCAGAGGGGTGGAGGGAGATGAAGAGGGGTGAGAGCGGCAATCCTACGAATGAGTCAAAACCTAGCTTTGGCGTTGGTTGGGGCAGCCAACAGATACCAATGAAAACATGAATTAAATACTCCAAACGTGCAACATGCATTTCTGTTCCTTTGAAGCAATTTTTTTGGTGTGGAAACTGGTATTTGCATTTCAAAAGATTCTTTCCAATTCTCATTCCTTCCACATTCCCTATCCTCTCTTCCCCAGACCCAACCTCCTTCTGTTGGATCAGGCCAAGTGACTACCATACAAAATCAAGTTAGGGGGGGGAATGGCTTAGAATCAAACTTACACGTGTCTCAAAACCTTGCTTGTAGGTTATTTCCAATTTAGAGTATAAGCTCAAGGACGAGGTCAGTCTTCCATATTGGAAGCTTTTTGAAATGACTGAAATCGTTATTATTGTTACAATCAAAAATGAAGATTTCTGCAGTGTGTACCGTATACGCCATGTCACGATGTTACAGTTTGGCCGTACAAA
>CM053582.1:556577307-556595198 GCA_028627135.1 Pseudochirops cupreus | reverse complement strand
TTATAGCCAAGTTCTGGAGCTCCCAGATCAAGGAGAAAACATTACAAGCTGACAAGAAATAATTTGAATACTGTGGAAACATAATCAGGATAACCCAGGATCTAGCAGCTTCTACATTAAGGGACTGAAGGGCCTGTAATATGATATTCCAGAGATCAAGGGAGCTAGGATTAAAACCAAGAATCACCTACCCAAACATTTAAAGAACAATTAATTCCAATACTACATAAATGATTTGGGGAAATAGGTAAAGAAGGAATACTACCAAATTATTTTTGTGATACAAATATGGTGTTGATATGTAAACCAGGAAGAGCCAAAAAAGAGATAGAAAATTATAGACCAATTTCCCTAATGATATACAAAAATTTTAAATAAAATATTAGGAAAGAGATTGCAGCAACTTATCTCAAGGATTATACACTATGAACAGGTAGGATTTATACAAGGAATGCAGGACTGGTTCAATATCAGGAAAATTACCAGCATAATTGACCATATCAACAACAAAGCTAACAGAAATCATATGATTATCTCAATAAATGCAGAAAAAGCTTTTGGCAAAATACAGCACCCATTCCTATTAAAAGAACTAGAAAGCATAGGAATAAAAGGAGTCTTCATTAAAATGTTAAGTAGCATCTATCTAAAATCAACAGCAAGCATTATATATAATGGGAACAAACTAGAAGCATTTCCAATAAGATCAGAGGTGAAACAAAGATGTCCATTATAGTTATTCAATATTGTACTTGAAATGTTAGCTTTAGCAATAAGAGAAGAAAAAGAAATTGAAGGAATTAGAAAATGCGAAGAAGAAACAAAATTATTACTCTTTTCAGATGATGTGATGGTATACTTAGAGAATTCTAGAAAATCAAGTGAAAAACTACTTGAAATAATAAACAAATTTAGCAAAGCTGTAGGGTATAAGATAAACCCACACAAATCACTGGCATTTCTATATATTACTAACAAAGACCAACAGCAAGAGACAGAAAGAGAAATGTCATTTAAAGTTACTGTAGACATTGTAAAATATATGGGAATCTACCTGCCAAGACAAACCCAGGAAATATATGAACACAATTACAAAATGCATTTCACAAAGAAAGTCAGATCTTAATAAAAGGAAAAACATCAGTTGCTAATGGGTAGGCTGAGCTAATATAATAAATATGACAATTCTACCAAAATTAATTTACTTCTTCAGTGACATACCAATCAAACTACCAAAAAATCTTTTATTGAGCTAGAAAAAAATAATGAAATTCATCTGAAAGAACAAAAGGTCCAGAATATCAAGAGAATTAATGGGAAAAAAATTGCAAGGGAAGGTAGCCTAGCTGTACCAGATATTAAATTGTATTATAAAGCAGCAAACTGCAAAATTACTTGGTACTGGCTAAGAAAGAGAATGGTAGGTCAATGCAATAGGCTAGGTATGCAAGACACAATAGTCAATAACTATAGTAATCCTCTGTTTGATAAACCCAAATATTCCACTTCTGGGATAAGAATTCACTATTTAACAAAAACTGATGGGAAAGCTAGAAAATAGTATGGCAGAAACTAGGCATAGACCAACATCTTGTACCATATACCAAGATAAAATCAAAATGGGCACACAATTTAGATACAAAGGCTGATACTTATAAGTAAACTAGGAGAGCAAGGAAAAGTTTACATGTCAGATTTATGGAGAGTGGAAGAATTTATGACAAAACAAGATACAGAACATTATGAAGTGCAAAATGGATTATTTTGATTACATTAAATGGAAAAGGTTTTGCACAAAGTCAATTCAACCAAGATTAGGAGGGAAGCAGAAAGCTATGAAACAAATTTTATAACCAGTATCTCTGATAAAGGCCTCATTTCTAACATATAGAGAACTGAGTCAAATTTAAAAGAATATAAGTCATTCACCAATTGATAAATGGTCAAAGGATATGAATAGGCAGTTCTCATTTGAAGAAATAAAACCTATTTATATTCATATAAAATGCTCTAAATCACTATTGATTAGAGAAGTGAATGTCAAAATGACTCTGAGATATTATGTGTGACACATATGAGTGATATATCACATCTATCAGATTGGCTAACATGACAAAACAGGAAAATGATAAATGTTGAAGAAGTGGGAAAATTGGAACACTAATGCTTTGTTGCTGGAATTGTGAACTGATCCAACTATTCTGGAGAGCACTTTGGAACTATGCCCAAAGGGTTATAAAACTATATACCCTTTGACCCAGCAATACCACTTCTAAGGCTGTATCCCAAAGAGAACATGAAAATAGGGAAAAGAACCACATTGTACAAAAATATCTATAGCAGCTCTTTTTGAGGTGGCAAAGAATTGGAAATGGAAGGGATGCCCATCAGCTAGGGAATGGCTAAACAAGTCGTGGTATATGAATGTAATGGAATACTATTGTGCTATAAGAAATGATGAGCAGGCAGACTTCAGAAAAACCTGGAAAGACTTACATGAATTGATGCTGAGGGAGGGAAGGAGAACCAGGAGAACATTGTACACAATAATAGCAATATTATGTGATGACTAATTTTGATAGACTTAGCTCTTCTCTATAATGCAAGGACCTAAGATAAGGCCAAAAGACTCATGATGGAAAATGCTATCCATATCCAGAAAAAAAGAACTATAGAGTCTGAATGCAGATTGAAGAATACTATTTGTTCTATCTTTATCTTTTTTTTGTTTTATTTTGTTTCTTCTTTCCAGTGGTTGCTCCCATTGGTTCTACAACTTTACAACATGACTAATGTGAAAATATGCTTAATATGAATGCATATGTAGAGCCTATATCAGATTCCATGCCATCTTGGGGAGTGGGAGAAAATTTAGATCTCAAAATCTTATAGATGTGAATGTTGAAAACTAAAAATAAATAAATAAATTTTTCAAAAGAAAAGAAATTCACCTTCCATCTTTAGGCCTCAGCTTGTTTAGACACAAAAAGAGGGGGAAGGAACTGGCCATCTCTTGGATCTTTTCATGTCTAAATCTGAGGTCATAATACTTTGAGCATGGGGAATCCCAAAATACACAACAAATCTCAAATCAGAGAGGATTTTTTTTATTTTTTTAAGGACCAAAAAAATAAAATAAAACAAAACTGTAGCTCTAGGATAAAATAAAAGTCTGGTCATTACCTCTCTTTCTAGTCTTATTTCCCATTACTCCCTTCCAAGTACTTTATAATCCAGCCAAAGTAGATGGATAGTTTCCTACTACCATGCATTTATAATAGCTATCCCCCATGCCAAGAGTGCACTCACTACTCAGCCCCAACTTTGAGTCTCATCTCAGTATACTTCCTCCTTGATACTTGCCCTGATATTTCCAGTTTGCTTTCTTGTTCAGTCAAGTCCAACTCTTCAAAGACCACATTTGGGATTTTCCTGGCAAAGATACTAGAGAGGTTTGCCATTTCTTCTCCAGTTCATTTTATAGATGAGGAAACAGAGGCAAGCAGGTTTAAGTGACTTGCCCAGGGTCACATAGACAGTCAATGTCTGAGGCCAGATTTGAACTCAGGAAGATGAGTCTTCCTGACTCTAAGCTCAGCACTCTACCTACTACATTACCTCTCTGCCCTTCCAGTTTGCTAATGCTTTCTTATTCCTCTAATTCAGGGGCTCTCAACCTGTGGGTCGAACGGGTTGCCTAAGACCGTTGGCAAATACATATTTCCAATAGTTTTAGGAACTGAGACACCACTCCTCTATCCTTCTCCAGGCGGGTCCGCCCACTTGCAGATACACCCACATACAAGTATTAAAGGGTCACGGCATTGGGAAGGTTGAGAACCACTGCTCTAATTCGCTTTAATTACCCTCACCTGTGTGTTTGAATGTTTATCTTCTTAATAGCATAGAAGCAATTTAATGTAGGAATCTTTAATTTTTCCTCAAAAAAAAAGTTTGCATTTCCAGTGTCTGATTTGTTTGATGTCACCTGACAGTTAGAACTTATCATATAGTTTACATATACTTCATAATGAAATAGTTTAAATTGAATAAATAAATTAAATAGATGGTATTTATAGTTTATAGTGAAACTCAAGTAATTAATAAATTCTGCCCAATCAAATTAACAACTGTTGGCCTTTCTCTGACATCCTGAAAAAAAGGAATACACCTGAATACTCTCTTCCCAGTTACATACAATGGGCCATAAGCCCATCATAAGATGAGTTGACTTGGTACAATTTGTCCTTATATCCCGGCCCCTAACCTAGTGTCTCACACACAATTAACTCCTAAGAAATGCCTGTTGATTGATTACAATAAAAAGGATAAAGTAGAGTTACAAAAAGATATCTGATACATTTTTTCCTTTTTCTATTTCATCATTCCCTATCTTTAGGAGAATCTGTGTAACTGGACCTCTCAAAGAATGGAGACAGGAGAAAAGGACTTCTTTTTTTCATCCCCATTGCATAGGCAGAAAATTAGTTAAATATAAAATTAAATTAATTTAAATTCAAGTTAATTTAAAATTTAATTTAAATTAATTTGTGTTAAAATTAAGTTAATTATTAGTTAAACTTGACTCCTGAACAATTTCCCACTGACACACTTAGAAAGGAGGTGTTACCTAGTAAATCAAAGGGCAACTCATGCAAATCAAGAGCTAGAGCAATTTTCCCCCCAAAATTACCTAGGGTTTGGGGAAGCTGGGATTCTAAAGAGCTCATTCACGCAGCCCTTTGGATCATGGGAAGTCATGATATGATAGAGTTGCTATGTGCTGTTTCTAGAGTCAGTCAGTCAACAAACTTGTATCAATAGTATTAAATGCTTACTGTGTGTGTCAGGAACTGTGCTAAGCACCAGGGTTACAAAGAGAGGTTAAAACAAAATACCTACCCTCAAAGAGCATGCACTCTGTTATGGAAGACAGCATGCAAATAATTCAGTATTTATATACAGAGGGGAAAAAAAAGAAGGTGATTTGAGAGAGGAAGGCATAAACCACCAAGGAAACTAGGAAAGGAATATTTTAGAGCAGTGGTTCTCAATCTTCCTAATGCCCACGACCCTTCAATACAGTTCCTCATGTTGTGGTGACTCCCAACCATAAAATTATTTTCGTTGCTACTTCATAACTAATTTTGCTACTGTTATGAATCTATCTGATATGCAGGATGTATTTTCATTGTTACAAATTGAACATAACCCACAGGTTGAGAACCACTGTTTTAGAGGGAGGTAATGCACCAGGGAAACTAAAGAGCAGAGGTTAGGAGACAACTCATTCCATGCATGGAGTTTGAAGCCTAGCTCTTCTACTTAACTAATAGAGTAATTAATCAGTTAGTCGACAATCATATGTAAAGCCCATTATGTGCCAAGGGGCAGGTAGGTGGTGGATAGGACTGGGTTTGGATGTAGAGAGACATCCTGCCTTCAAATTTGACTTCATACACTTATTAGCTATATGACCCTGGGCAAGTCACTTAACCCTCTTTGATTCCTGGAGAACAAAACAGCAAACCACTCCAGTATGTTTGGCAAAAACACAACAAGAAAACAAACAAACACACAACAACAAACCCCTCAAATGAGGCCCTGGAGAACACCACCAGGTGCCAAGAACTGTGCTAAGTGCTAGCACTACAAAGAAAGTCAGAACAGGCCTTGCTCTTCAGAAGCTTACAGGCTAATGGGGGAAGACAACATGCTAAGAACCAGGTACAAAAAGGGATATATAGATGGGGGGCAGCCAGTAAACATGCTTGGATTTGGGAGCTGGGGATCACATCCAGGGAGAAGCTGGGACATGACTGTCACTGCGTCACCAAGTACATGATGGATGAGAGGTGGCTAGAAGGTGTAAGAAAACTGGATAGAGAGCAAGGGAGGATTATGGAGAAATTCACTGGTTACAAGGTGATCTCAGTGAACCTCTTAAGTTCCCATTTGTAAAAAAAAAGGCATTGGTTTATATCACCCATACAGGCCCTTCTATCTATAGCTGGAGCCCAACTTTGCTCTTAGGTGCTAAAAGAGCAGTCAAAGTGGAACTGGGAATGGGATAGGACATGTGATAAAGAGAAAGAATTCAATTTTAACTTCTATATGATAAACCATCTTTATCTGTTCCAAGTGGTCATCTATTTGAGGCAGTCGTAGACAGAGCACTGGGCCTGGAGACAGGAAGACCTGAGTTCAAATGTGACCTCAGAAACTCAATAGCTGAGCACTTAAAAAAGAACCCAAGAAATGCTGTTGATCTCAGTTTCCCCACCTGTAAAATGACAATAAGAGCTTTGTAATGACTGTAAAATGATAACGAAACCTTTGCAGGGTTGTTGTGAAGAACAAATGAGATGATATTTGGGAAGGGCTTACCATAGTGTCGGACACATAGTAAGTGCCGTATAAATACTTATTCCTTTAGTCTGGCAAGAAGGGAAGAGCAGAATCCTAACACTGTAAATGATCTGGGAGTCATCTCCCTTCTCATACAACTCCCTTATTTTACGGCTAAAGAAACTGAGGTCAGTAGAAGTAAAGTGACTTTATCAAGGTCACACAAGTAGTTAAGTGACTGTGTAAGAATGCAAACTTGGGTCCTCAAATTCATATCCAGTATTCTGTTCTACTCACGTGTTGTAGATAAACTAGATCATAGTACTTTCACAATAAAGCTCTGACTTCAGTTTAAGTGAATGATAGACCCTAAAGAAAATAAAGGAATCTCCAAGGACTTATTTTAAAGGTTGTAGAAAGAGGAAGTAAAGAAGGCTCCATTCATACGGACTTTACTTAGGTTGGATGAAGCTAAAATATTGTTTTCCTCTACTGAGGCTGGGGGAAGATGGAAACCAGCAAAAGTATATTTCTGGTTAAAGAATCCTTATCTCTAGGTCTTGCACCCTTCAAGAGGAGTCTTATTTTTCTTCTTGACCAACAATCAGTCTGACCCCCTGACAATCCCATTATATTTCTTCTCAGATTCCCTCTACCAAAAACAACAAGAAAAAACAATTAAGTACTTTCTTGGATGTGATCTGAAGGCCAGGGCTTAAGTCATAAATCTCAACCAAATGATGACAGTTGCATATCCATACTAGCTCATTTCTCTCATAGATTAAACATTCCTGGCTCCAAATTCAGATTCCTGAGACCTACAGAAATGCCCATTCAAATTCATGTTATATTGTCAGAGAAGATGAGTTCTATAAGTACAAAGACTGGCCCAATAAACATACTAAGTCATTAAAAATGCCATTTGTTCCATTTAAGATGATTAAATATATGCCACGGGGTGAATAAACTGGTTTCTCAAGGGTGCTAAGGAAAATGGTAGATACATTAACTCACCAGCCAAGTGACTCCACAAGGTTGGAGCAGAGAACAGGAGCAAAGCAGAGGGATTAAGGGGAAGAAGGAATACTTGGGAAACTGACATGGTCACTGATGAAAAAATGACTTCAGATGTTAGGGTCAGTCTGGCATTAGGACACATAAATGAGTGGAATATTCTATCTCCCACATCAAAGACTTTGCCATCATTTTAACTTTCTTTTAGAGTGCAGATTGATTAACCCAACTTACTCAATGCAGTAGCTAGGTGGTGAAGAGGATGGAGTGCCAGACCTGGAGTCAGGAAGACTCATTTTCCTAGGTTCAAATCTTGTGGGCAAGTCACTTAACCCTGCCTGTCTTTATTTTCCTATCTGTGAAATAAGCAAACCACTCCAGTATCTTTGCCAAGAAAACCCCAAAGAGGTCACAAAGAGTCAGAAATGACTAAAAATGACTAACCAACAACAAAGACTTAATGGGGGCAAACAGGTTCCTTTCATCAGGGAAACCTCACCCCTTTCCTTCTTGGCACCTGTTCTTATCATAAAAGCACATCTTGTCAGTTTGCATAATATATATGGGTGGGGTGGGGGGTAGGGTAGGGATAGAAGCCAGAAAATCCCAGAGCATTGCTTTCCATGAGTGCAAGATACACAGAAGAAAATTACTGTAATGAATGATTGTACTTACAAAATGAGCCATCTCAATAAACTAATCTCTAATGGCTGAAAAAAAAATGTCACTGGAGTTACTGGGATGAAAAGGCCAAACTTGCAAAATTAAGTGAACCATTAAGAGACTCCCACTGTCTTGGCATATATCAGCTGGAAAATGATGAACAATATATGGCAGACAGGCAAACGCATTCACATTTGGCACTCAACGAGAATTCTGACTTACTTCCAAATGATCAGGGTTTAGAAGAACTTAATTTCCCTTGACTATTTCTTACATTTTGCTTTTTCTTGTTTAAAGACAAATTCATAACAAGCAGTACAACGTAGGAAATGTTGACTTTGTAGTCAGAGGACCTAGGCCCTCCAGACTCATTCCTAGGTCCTGTTATGTGACTCACTGGTTCTGTGATTTAGGGTATTTCTTAGATCTTTTCCCCCTTCTCCCTTCCCCAGGACTCAGATATCTCATTGGTAAAATCAGAGCACAACTGTATTCATTTTTTAGCTCTTAATCCCCCAATCCTAATGCATGTACTAATGCTGAATTCATGCTGAAAGTTTCCTCAGCATTACCCAAATAAGGGAGTTGTATTGATTTTCAGTCTTTGATTGAAGCTTGATACACTAGCATATCACTAGCACTCAAATTTTTATTGAACAAATACCTCGAATTAAATCATTTTTGTGGTTCAGTGTAAATATGAAACACTTCTTTTTTAAAAACCTGCTGTGCTGAAATACACTCTAACAAACATTTGGTTTCAGTAGAGGAATTTTTGAATGCCTACTGAACCACTGAGATGCCCCAAATCAACCTTTTCATGGTTTTATTTTTCCCTTTAGGAAGTAAGAATTATGTATTTCCAGAAAACAAATTCATGTATATATCAAAAGACTCAAGTAGGATTGGCATCTCAAAGCTCACTAGGTTTAAATAGGTTTAAAAAAATTGCCAAGATTTTTTTTTTTTTGCACTCCTGGTTTCTATTTATGGCTCTCACTCAAATGTGAAATAACTTGACCTTTTTCTCAGAGGAAATAGGAGTCAAGAAACAGTACCATGATTTTTATCAGTACCATCCTTTAATATATACATGCATATGTAAGCATCAAGGGGTATGTGAAAAGAAACCTATTGCCTCTGTGCTGGATTTGAGCTCAATAAAAGAAACATCCATAGTCTTAGTATCTTCTCTCTGGAATAATTCTGGTGTTCAGAACACCAAGTCTATTTTCCCTTCTTTTCTTTGTCTTTTACTCAATATTTTCATGGATCTAATAATTTTAATTCTGTGTAGTCCCTGTAAAACCAACCTCCCCTATCGCTTAGTTCAGCAGTTCTCAACCTGTGCGTCGCAACTCCTTTGGGGATCGAATGACTCTTTCACAGGGGTCACCTAAGACCATTAGGAAACACATTATTTCCAATGGCCGTAGGAACCGAGACACCACTCCTCTATCCATCTCCAGGCGGGTCCACCCACACGCAGATACACCCACATACAAGTATTAAAAGGTCACGGCATTAGGAAGGTTGAGAACCACTGACTTAGTTGATGGTCTTCAAGAGTTACTATGACCACAACAATTTTTCACCCCTTTACCCATTCTGGTGACGTGCCCCTAAAAACATGGGTGGATAATTCCTTGACCACAGATGTGTATTGTGGGCTCTAAAGTGAAGATGGCACGGTGTGCCAAAAAGACTTTAGATCTAGAATCAGGGGCCTTGTATTCAAATCTGAGCTCTGTCAATGCCTGCTTGTATGACATGGGGACCTTTCACTCCTCTAGGCCTCAGTTCCCTCTCATGAAAAATAAAAAGCTAGGACTAGGTGGACTCTGTGACCCTTCTAGACCTCTGTCTACAAACCTTTTTGGCTGAATGGTCTCTGCCCATATTTGCACACCAATGGCATAGCCATTAGGCCAAAGAGCATAGATTTTGACCCCGAAGCAACCTCAAAAGTTAAATAGTTCAGTATCCCTTTTGGTTAGCTGAGGAAACTGAGGCCCCAAGACTTTAAGTGATAGGTAATGTGGAGCATGGTTTAAAAACAGGTCATCTGACCTCAGAGCTAGTATTCTTTCTACCGCACCCTAACATCAACAATTCTGGGTCATCTCCAACTTAAAAAAAGAAAAAAAAAAGCTTCTACTTCAAAAGGATCCTGAATATAAACAACCATAAGAAGAGTAGAATAAGAAATAGACCCCTTAATCAGACAAAGATGTGATCACCTACTCTTTAGGTGACCGTGGTATCTATCTAAGGCAGCGGTTCTCAACCTATGGGTTGCGACCCCTTTGGGGGTTGAACGACCCTTTCACAGGGATCACATATATCCGATGGTCTTAGGAACCGAGACACCACTCCTCTATCTGTCTCCAGGCGGGTCTGCCCACGTGCAGATACACCCACATACGAGTATTAAAGAGTCGCGGCATCAGAAAGGTTGAGAACCACTGATCTAAGCAAATGTGGCAAAAAAATTCACTCGAGGCGACTATATTCTCAGACTTGGCCAGCGATCACTGGGGCCGAAGCCATACTCACTTTACCCAATGATCTCGGATCCTGGGTTCCCAAAGTGGGCAATACCACCCCTGAGAGTGCCGGGATGATCCAGAGGACCATAAGTAGCAGCCTTGGATGCAATGGGGTGGGGGGTACTCAGTGAAAATAAGGGGGCAGCAGAAGAATAAGGAAAAAAAGAAAAGATAAGAAAATTTTGAAAAACCTTTCACACGTGTCATCTGTTGTGTAACAGAGTTAAAGGCGCAGTACTTCTATTATTTTCCAAATAAACACAAAAAATTCAAGTTATAACCAATTAGTGGTCAAGTCCGCTGACAGATTTTAGCAAGCCAATATCAGGAAAAGAGCTTGTTGTGCATTGTCAGGAAGTTCGGTATACATCAGCAGGAATACATGCATGGAATGACTTGTTTATAATACAACACTGTACCCTTACATGACACAATATTGCATTGTTAAAATTTCAGTGTAGGAAAAAACCCCCAAATTTACAATAAATTATCAAATTTAAGATGCATCATTTAAAAAATTAAGTTTTTTGAAATGACAAATTTTAAAAAAACATTAAAGGGTTAAAGAAAGTAGATTTCTAGGGAGGACACTGAGCATTATTTTTAAAGGCATATTATTACATGCCAAATAAGTCGGGGAACCTCTGATTTAGATGTTGGAATCTTAGAACTGGAAAGAGCCTAGAAGGTCATGCAGGCCAAGCCCGTCATTTTACAGAGAAAGAAAACTGAATCACAGAGACAGGAAATTACTTGACTATGGCCATACAGGGGCAGCTAGGTGGCACAGGGGATAGAGCACCAGACCCAGAGTCAGAAAGTTTTATTGTTGAGTCATTTCAGTTGTGGCCAACTGTCCAAGATCTCAGCTGGAGTTTTCTTGGTAGAGTGACTGGCTTAGTTTGCCATTTCCTCGTCCAGCTCTTTCTACAGATGAGGAAACTGAAGCACATTGGATTAAGCATCTTGTACAAGGTCCCACAACTTGTAAGTGTCTGAGGCCAGATTTGAACTCAGATCTTTCTGGTTCCAGCATTCTATTATTTGAGTTCAATTCAGCCTCAGACACTTACTAACTGTACAACCCTGGGCAAGTCACTTAACCCTGTGTACCTCAGTTTCCTCATCTGTAAGAAGGAAATGGCAAACCACTCAGGTTTCTGTAATGTTAATGGGATAAAAGATCTTCCCTACCCATTAATAGGCTTCAAGTGCAGCCCATTAAGGGAAGCTTGCTTAGGGGAGGTTTGCTTTTAGGGAGGCTTTCACACCTTTTGCTAATTTCTAATTAGTTACTGAGTCAGGAGGGTTGTGATGTCATCTGGCTCTGGGCAGTGCTTATATACTCTGAGTTGGTATTTGGCTTTGGGGGCTCGCTTATGAGAAGGATCCTGTGATTCCCTGGGTCAAGATTCTGAGTGGCTGTAAGTTCAGAACTCCCCAACTGCTCAGACATAAAAGCTCTCTCCATCTAGGGATGTATGTGAAGTGTATAGTTGATTCAGGCAGTCAGAACCCTGTCTGTTGGTCTTTATTTCTCTGCTTGTATTTTCTCTAATGTTCAGGATACTGACTTTTCCTCTGAACTAGTGAATGTGATTTTAAAAGATTGTCGACCCCTTAAACAGCTATCTTTCCCAGTAAAGTAGAACTAAGAATTTGTGCTAGCAGCCATCCTAGGTATGCCAGTATGGTTACCTCTATAGTATCTCTGCCAAGAAAACCCCAAATGGGGTCACTAAGAGTCTGACATGACTAGATGACTGAACAACAACAACATAGTGTATCATCTCTCATGCCCAGAGTACTGTAAAACAGAGTCACTTACACAGGGTCACAAAAATAGTATGTATTAGCAGCAAGATTTGAATTCAGGCATTTCTAACTCCAAGATCAGATCTCTATCCATTGTTTCTCATAAATAAGGGGAATCAGTAAATGAATAGTCATGGAACTTGTCATTAAAAAGAATAAAAATTACCCAACAGAACTTGAAAATCACCAAAAATATTACTAGGATTGTAGGCTCTAAGATGAGAAGGGACATTAGACACCATCTGATCCATCTCTTTTCTTTTTTAGATAAGGTAGAAAGAAGACAGGGGAAATAGTATATAATTTAGAGACAAAAGACCTTGGTTTGAACCCTGCTTCTTACTGTGTAATCATGAGCCATCAGACTGGAGGGCATAGATTCAGAACTGAAAAGGACACTGAAAGTCATCTAACCCAAATCCTTCATTTTATACAGGAATAAACTGAGGCCTATAGAGGTTAACTGAATCACCAAAATTGTCCAGGCGGTTACTATTAGACTATGAATTTGAACACAGGGCTTCTGAATCTAAATCGAATACTCTTATCTCTGTACCAGCATATCTCTGCATCTCAGTTTCCTCATTTGAAAAATAGGGTTGGACTAGGTGATCTCCAAGATTCCTTAGATCAATAAATCCTCTGAAGCCCTCATTTGACACAGAGGAGTTCTTCAATAAGTCACTGGCCCAAAGTCATGGCAAACTGGAGAGGGGCAGAGAACAGGACTCTATTCCAGATGGGTCCTCTGTCTACTATCCTGTGCCATCTTGACCCTTTCACCCTACAATATCTCTGACTTAACATTTCATCTTTAAACTTACTGGCTTTCTGACCAAAGATCTCTCTGCGGACAGCACTTTTAAATAATATAATGCTCCATATCAGAGAATTATAGATATAGATATAGATATAGATATAGATATAGATATAGATATAGATATAGATATGTGTGTGTATGTGTATATATGTATATATGTATCTATATATGTATATACATATACATGTATATATGTATCTATATATGTATATACATATACAGATACATATATATACATACATATCTACATCTGTGTGTGTCTGTGTGTGCGAATGACAATCTGTTAATCCTCTCTGCTTCAGTGGAGGAAGGAAAATATATTTTGATCTACAAATGCTGAGCAATTCTCATCAGGGCCCAATTTCATTGCCTGAGGCATAACAATTGGTTTGTGCAATTACTGGGGGGAAAGAGTAATGAAAAGAAGCAATCAGGCATCAGCTCAGAGCATCTTTCAGAGATACCCCTGGATGGGGAAGGGGGAGTCCTTAAAGGAATAAGAAGGGAAAAAAAAAACCCATGCAGGGCCTTTATGCACTAGAGTAGTGATTTCTCAAACTTTTGTAGTTTCGTGACCCATTTACACTCTTAAAAATGATCGAGAGCCCCTCAAAGAGTTTTTGCTTCTCTGGGTTCTATCTATTGATATTTGCTGAATTGGAAATTAGAAAATTTAGTATTATTATGAAAATATTTTGACCTTGTAGGCAGGCACCCTAAAAGAGTCTTGGGGACCCTCCAATGGTCTCCAGACCACACTTTGAGAAGCACTAGGCTAGAGATACACTCAAGTATGTAATACTGAGTATTAGTATAGTATTAGATCCAATCAAATATTTGCCTAATATGCCTTCAGATGTGTGACACATGGCTGGTTGACTACTGGATTTAAACCTCACAGATATCATTGGACCTATCATAGGGTCATAGACTAAGAGCCACAAGGAACTTTAGAGGTCTTTTACAAAAGAGGGAACTGAGGCCCAGAGAAGTGAAATGCCTGAGTCTTGTTCAAGATAAATATTGACACTGTCCTCAGAGCCTTGCGGAAGTACCATTATGAAGTCAGGTAGTGTACTAAATGGCTGCCTCCTTTGCTGAAGATATACCACAGTATTTTCCTCACCACTCAGTCTCCTGGGACGGGTTTGATTGTGTGCAGGGTGATTCTGAAGAGTTTCTCTCTGGAAATATGCTTACATAGGAAATAAAAAGTGAAATGCTAAGGCAGAAATGAGCTGTGTGCATAGTGAAATGAACACAGATTAACCGCTGTAGGACTAAGCCCTAAAGAGAAGAAAAAGGCTTACAGAAAAGCCAAATCTGAACCGCCCTTACTTTTACCCTTGATTTTCAAAGGCTAGAAACTCCTTTGGAATATCAGCTCACTCTGTCACCCACATTGTACCCCATTCCACTATAGATTTTTTTTTTCTTTTACCTGTGATTGTAATTCAGACCTCTTTGAGAAACGAGTTTTCTACATTCCTGATGGTCCTTCACTAACACCATACTTTCAGGTATAGTACTAACAGCCTCTATCTTTTGTCAGTTGAAATTCCTAGAAAAGAAAATCTTGTTAACTGCCTCAGTTTTTTTTTTCTCTCATTCACTCCTCAACCCTGTATAATCCTGCTTCTTAACTCATCACCTGACTGACTCTAAGTCAGGCACCAAAAGAGTTTGTGATCACTCTGGACCTTGGAAAAAATCACTTTCCCTGGGCCAGTGAGTCTCCTCATTTTCAAAATGCCAGCGTTAGACACTAGATCAGTTCTAAAGTCTCTACCTTTGCCTTTGTTAAGAGTGCATAATTTGGCATAGGAGAGACAATGTAGCACTGTGGAGAAAGGGATGGCTTCAGGGGCAGAAAGAGCTGGGTTCAAATCATTCCTCTGACACGTAATCACTGTGAACACTCACAAAGAAACTCTCCTTCTCAGTTCCCATGCAATTATCTAAGTCACCCATGGGAGGTCAAGCTATGTGGGTGGAGTTTCCATGCCAGGAATTCCCCTACACCAATGAAATCCAAGGTCCTGACACACCCCTAAAATTTGTAATACTGGGTGGAGATATTTGGAGGACTGAGAGGACTTTGGCACTTGGTACCTAAGTGCCATTTAGTGGGTCACTTAGCTCTGTCATTTTCCATACTCATGTGATCTCAGTTACCCTAAAGGATAGTCATTTTCTTCATCTATAAAGTAAAGGAATCTGATGAGGTGACCAATAAGGAAGGTCCCTTCCAGTTCTGGTTCCAGGATCCTATGAAAACGTTGGTAGCTATTTGTACCAGTTATTCATGTTTTAACAATAACTCACATTTAGAGGTTGCTATAAGGTTTGCAAAGGTATCCTTGTTAAGGAAATCCTTACGAAGAAAGGTTGCAAGCAATAATACAAGCCCTAGAGCCCAAGATTCATCCCTGTCCAATCACTAAGCAGGGACCATGTCCCTGGCAGGTCACAGGCACGATCAAAGTAAACCAGAAACACAGAAGTAAGAGTGGGGTGAAGAGGAAGAACAGGAAGAAAGGCGAAGAATGACAGATTAGATGGATTATGGGTACCCAACCAGAAACTGACTTGAATAACTGAGCAATCCCAGCAGAAAGGTCTGTCTACCCCAATCAGAGGATATTAGCCTCCCCCTAAAACTCTTCAGTCATGAAAGCTACCCTGAGTGTTTTTCCACAGTAAAATAATCAGAGTTATTTTTAATGGCCAACTTCTCTCTATTAGCCCCATAACAATTCCAAAGCCCATTCAGGCTTAAAATAATTTCATCCTTTATGGATGATGTTGTCCTGGATGGGGTGTTGCCTTGAAGTAAGGAAAGAACTTGATTCAAACAGCTGTTCTGATGGCTTCCCAGCTTTGTGATTGTTAATAAGACACTCTGCCCCTCTGAGTCTAAGATTTCTCATCTGTAAAATGGGATGATGAAGCTTGTAGTACTTTCCTTACAGCATTATTTTAAACATTGCATGGCAGATTCTACAATCCAGTGACCAGAGTATCTTTACTATTCTTCACACAAGAAGCTCCATCTCCTAAGTCAATCCATTTTTCACTGACTGTCACTCATGCCTGGAATATACTCACTCCTTGCCTCTACTTCTTGGGATCCCCATCTTGCATCAAAGCTCATCTCAGCCATGAAGTCTTTCCTGGGCACTTGAGATATTAGTACCTCTTGAACTCCAGTTATCTTGTATTGATTTTATATGTATTTTACCTACTTAGATATAGGGTATATTGAGTGTTCTGGAAGGACTAGCACCTCTAGTGTGAGGGTTGCCAAGTGAGCCCTTTTCAGGGCTACTCATCCGTTACTGGTGTCTACCTTTCATCCAATTCTCAACTGTGGCTCCAAGAAGCTGTACCATGCAAAGCAGCCACATCCCAGCAAATTGTTTCAGTAGACAGGCTAAACTAGGTTGAGGGTAACTCATTGATAAGTTAGGGGGATATGTCTACTCCAAACATGTAAAATCTTCGTTCGGTTGAGTGGGCAGATCAGACTAGTTTGCTCCAGTGGCCATGAAGGTGGCTAAAGAAGGCACTGTGGAGCATTAGAGAGTGGTCAGACATTGAATACACCAAGGTTGTCCACTGTGTCCCAAGCTATCACTAGTTATCTTGACATTTGTCCTGCCACTGGACTTCAATGACTCAGGAAGAGAAAATAAGGCTGATGATTTTGGGCAACTCTGCCTCACTTAAATCCAATGCGTGCACAAGTCAAAACATTACCCTTGATGTCACCGGTCCTCTTTGAAAACAAAAGACAAATGACAGCTTAAATATGTGTGTGGTTTTTATTTTTTTTTGACCTTATAGATAGAGACACTTGTCTTTTTTGCCTTTTCATATCCATTGCTTAGCACAAGGACTATCACGTACTAAACACATGATAAATTCTTGGCTGGCCAATCAATCAATTGATTATTGATGACTACATTCTGCTTGCCAGAGTTTTACTTTGGGTACTACCATTTCTGGATTCAAAAATACCCAGAATCCTTCTATATTTTTAATGAAAGAATGTAAGCTCTTTGAGGTTAGACTATTTTTATTTCTGTCTTTGTAGTCCCAGTGCCTAGCACATAACAGGAGATTTAAAAGATTTGTTGAATGGAATCAAGAAATTATCAGTGTTTCCCTTTGACACTGGATTTTGAAAATTCTGGATTATAACATCTGAAGCTGGAGTCCAAGAAGACAGTAGCTGAAACAAATTCCCCAGCTCTCTCCTTTTCTCTTTGTCACCCACCAACTCTTGCAGCCATGGCTACTGGCAGAGGCATTCTGCCCAATTTGTAATTACATAGAGAATACATAGGCATTCTGTCCAACATGTGAAATTTCGCTTTGTGTTCCTCCCCCACCATGAAACTCACATACAATAGTTCAATCTTTTAGAATAATTTTAATTCCTGCTCTTGCTCACAACATCCTCAAATCCCACTATTGGAACGAGGGATCACATTCATATGAATTTAGGCAGCTGAGCAGTGCATCCATCTTGGCAAGCTTCATGGTGCCTGGAAATGCTTGGAAATTCCATTTATGCACCAGTCCTGAGCTAACATTCCCAGCAAATTCAATTCCTACTCAGCTACTCCTTTTGAATGTGCATCCAAACAAGACTTAGCAAAAATGAAAAGAAGTTTCTT
>CM053582.1:556485113-556576807 GCA_028627135.1 Pseudochirops cupreus | reverse complement strand
TAGATAATAAGGAGATGATGAATTAGATGCTAGATAGATGGATAGACAGACATAATTGACAAAGAACAGATATATAGATAGATAGATAGATAGATAGATGATAGAAACATGATAAAGATAGATATTGATAAACAAAAAAGGGGAGGAGAGGGAGAGGGAAGGTGGAAAGAGGGAGAGAGGGAGAGAGAGACAGAGAGACAGAGAGAGAGAGAGAGATAAACATGTACTAAACAGATGCCAGAAACTATGCTAAGCATTAGGGATCAAAACACAAGCAAGCATGATGACCTGTGCCCTCACCCTCAAGGAGTTTAGATTCTAAGGAGAGGAGGGGGAGGACACCCTAACACGGACACTCATACTGGAGCAAGGTATGGAAATGGTTAGGAAATATTGTGGAGGCCTGGATCAAGACCAAAGTGGCCTATCAGAGCTCAGGAGAGTTTCAGGTACAAGGCCCAAAATCCTGGTAGGAAGGAGGTAGAGTTGATGGGCTAGGAGGCGGTTATAGCACAAATATGTCTGGGAAATGCAATGGAGGTCTGGAATTGAGCAAGATGTATAATCACTTTGAGTTACGTGATGTGACTAGATTGCACATTTTCTCAATTCCCTCATGATTCTTTCAATCCTAATATTCCATCAACCATACATAATGCTAAGAATAATACATATTTCTAAAATCACTTAATGTCTACAAGGTGCATGGCCTACAACAACTCTGTGAAGTAACAGAACCTGTAACTATTATCCTTGCAATGTTTTTATGAAGTAGCAGGTTCATAAAAGAGAAGTGACTTATGCAAGGAAACATCTAAGAAGTTCCAAATATTGTTTTCAAATCCATGCCCTCTGTCTACACAATCAGTAGATACCCCAAGGTATCTACTACTGCATCACAGTTTTGGGGCTGGGAAGATAATTAAGGTCATCTAGTCCACCCTATCTTTTGACAATGGGGAGAGTGAGGCCCAAAAAGATGACCTCACTTGTCCAAGGTCACAGAAATATCACCTTAGGCAGAATTTGAATCCACATCTTCCTAACACCAAGGACAGCACTCTATCCACTCTGCAACACTGTCTCCTAAGGTCATACACCTAGTATAGGACTTGGGCATGGTCTTGTGGGAAGTAGGTGACAAGGCTAGGATTAGAAGTCAAGTCCTCAGATTCAGCATTCAGTGTTCTTTCTATTGCCCCTTTAAGACCTCCAGAGTAAAAGTTTATTCATATATTATATGTGCATATAATATATGTATGAATTTTAATTATATGCATATATACATATGCACATATATGTCTACATACATGATATAGCAATTTTGGGTTCTTAAAGTATACATTATCTCATATGAACCTTGCAAAATTCTCTGAAATAAGTAATGCAAGCAAGTAGGCCTGAGAGAAACTGAGTATCTGAAAGGTGTAATGAATAGTTCGCTATTGTCATAAAACTAGTAAATGTCAGAACAACTTGGACCTGGGTCTCCTGTTACTAGATCTGGCACTTTTGCTGTCCTAAAGCCTGACTAATCAAACTGTCTTGGTCTTGAACTGGAGTCAGAGTGTGAGATTGTTTTTCTATCTTCTCTGACATAAGAGAATTTCCCAGGATTTCCTGAACCACATTGAGCAGAAGGGACATTGGCAATCTCTCTGACACAAGCAGAATGTATGATTCTCTCACTCTTATCTGAGATTTTCGACTGAAGGCAGAGACTCATCTTGTCACCTGGAGGATATATGCCTTCTTCTAGGAACTGGCAAGAAGCAGAGAGTGCTGCATTCCTATCCTTGAACTAAAATACCATACCATACTGAGGAAGAAAGAAGGAAGAAAGGAAAGGAGGAAGGAAGGAAGGAAGCAAGAAAGGAAGGAAGGAAGGGAGGGAGGGAGGAAGGGAGGAACAAAGGGAGGGAGGGAGGAAGGGAGGGATGAAGGGAGGGAAGAAGGGAAGGAGGGAGGAAGGGAAAAAGGAAGGAGAGAGAGAAGGAGGGAGAGAGGAAGGAAAGAAGGACAGATAAATAGTGTTTGTCTAAATTTTGAGGAAAGGTACTTTATAAACTTTAAAGCATTGTATGACTATTAGGTATATTGCTATTATTTTACAGTATTCTTTGGAAGGCTTTCTATGCTCTTGTCCAAAATCCAGCATTTGCAAAAAACCTCACCAACAAGGGATACCACCAGTAGCCATGGAAAAGGCTGGATCGATCTGACCCCAGTGAGAATCACACCTTTGATCCTGTACTGATCCATGTTATGTTCTAACCAGATGAGCCCCAGTCAAGGCACCATAGCCAGACACCACCAATTGCCAGACCCAGCCTGGCCTCCATAGCATCCTGGTTTCGAGCCAGAATCTTGATTCTAATGACTCTACAATGGCATGACAAATGACCTTCTGAGAGTGGTGGACAGGGGCCAAATGCTCATGCTGATGCTACGCTACATTAGGTCACTGGCATTTGCCACCAGGACCCCAACTAGGTTTCAACACAGGGGCCGGATATGAGGATGTCCTCTCTGTATCACACTATCAAGTGGCCATGTACCATGTTGTGGGATGTAGTAAACCAGCTACTTATGGGCTTTTTTGTAATTTGTCGAGGGGTGGAGACCTGATGACATTAATCCTGATTAGCTGGACACCAAAATGCCTACCTTGCCTGGTTCAAGGAAATTGTTTGTTTTAATTCCAAATTAAATTAAACCTGAGTTAGAACAGAAAGGGAGTGGCCCCATTGCTTTAATTGCAAGCACTTGATCTGATGCAGCGATGGCGGGAGCTGGACTTGAATTTTTGCCATCAAAGCCATTAGTCAGTTCAGATTTAGGGCATGAACACTTGACTGCCGACACTCATTCCCATCTGTTAAGAGCCCGTTTGCCAATCCATAATGTCATGTGCCAATGGCATTGGGCAGAGGCAGTGTTTACAGAGGATTTACATACTTCCTTAAGAGTAACATTATGTCATCTCTCCTGTTAGAAATCTTTTTCCTTTCTGAGAGCAGCAATATGAGTTCATGGCATGTAATGCCTTCTT
The DNA here is from genome assembly GCA_028627135.1 of Pseudochirops cupreus. Classification (NCBI taxonomy): domain Eukaryota; kingdom Metazoa; phylum Chordata; class Mammalia; order Diprotodontia; family Pseudocheiridae; genus Pseudochirops; species Pseudochirops cupreus. The sequence continues at coordinate 556,573,755 of CM053582.1, read as the reverse complement.
GGATGGTTATAGAAGTAGATAGTGATGACCATAGATGACAGAAAAGTCTATGGACTTGGTAGAGGGGATCAAGGATTTCCAGACAAAAAGAATCAAGAGATGAGTACAAAACACAATTACATAAAAGAAATCATAAAGGTGAGAAAAAGGTAATGATAATGGGATAAGAATGATTTAAATGATTATCATTCATGGAACTCTGAATTTATTGTATTTTTTTATTTTGATAATATATTTTGGGCTTTTTTGTCTTTTTTTTTATTTAGAGTTTAACACATACTCCTTTCTGAAATAAAGAACATTTTTTCACATACAAATTTGAACATAAAAAGTTTATGCAGGAAACTGCAAATATTGGAGATATTATAGCTTGCTTTAAAATAGCATTTAATGAACTCAATATGTTACTTAGAAAGTTTTCCCGCTCACTTGTATTTCTCTCTGAACTTCCTTTTGCTCCCTTCAAAAAATTTCATTTTTTTTATTTTTAAGAAGATACTTCAATGGTACCCATTTAATTCTTTTCTTCATTTTCCCCAAAAGTATCATGAGACTTCCTTCTTCCACAAATCCCCTCCCAAATGGAGGAAACACAATTTTCAAATAACTGTCATAGTCAAGCAAAACAAATCTACGTTGTTTACCATGTTCAACATGAAAATTTTCTTTGTGTTGATCAGAGTTGTTATGTAGTTTCAAGGCTTTTTTGTTATTGTTTTTTTGTCTTTTTACAATGTTGTTGTTACTATATAAATTACTCTCCCTAATTTACTCAATTTACTCTATATCAAGTCATACAAACCTCCCATGTTTCTCTGATACTATCCCTTTTATCATTTCTTAAGGCACAATAATATTCCATTACACTCATGCGATAATTTTTCATTAATTCCTCAATTTGGGGGAGAATATATTTGTTTCCTCTTCTTTGCCGGAAAAAAAAAATTATAAATCCCTTTTGACTCTAGAGTCCTTTTCCTCCATTCTCTGCTCTGGTTGGGGTACACCCCTTATCACAAGGCTCAAAGGCTATGCACAGTTTGATCTCGTGCATAGTTCCAAATTATGTTGTGCAACGGCTGGACCAATTCATAGCTCCATCAACAGCATACCAGTCTCTGCCTCAATGGAGCCTCTCCAATAATTGCTATTTTCCAATTTGCCAGTTTTGTCAATTAGGTGTGGAAGTGAACCTCAGAGTTGTTTTAACTTACATTTCTCTAGTTAATGATTTGGAGCATTTCTTCACAAGGCAGTTGATAATTTTCTGTTAAGACCTTCCCATTCATACACTCTGACTAGTTATCTATTGTGGAATAGCTCTCATTCTTGTGTATTTGAATCTCTTCCCTATATATCTCAGAATCTGTTCCTTATTTATCTAACTTTTTTCATAGAAACTTGCTGAAAAGAGATTTTCCCAAATTAACTATTTTCCTTCTAATTTAAAGTATATTAATTTTCTTCATATAAATACCTCAAAATTGTCCATTTCATCTTTTTCTGATCCTCTCCATCATTCCCTGGTCATGAGTTCTTCCTTTATCCATTGTCATTAAGGCTATTTTCTTCCTTTCTCCTATAATTTGTCTATGATTTGATCTTTTAGATACGTCATATATCCATTCAGAGTTTCTAATGGTTTATGATGTGAGTTCTTGACCTATACCTAGTGTCCGCCAGACTGCTTTTCCATTTTCCCAATAGTTTTTGTAGAACTGTTAGTTATTACATGAATACATTTTGGTCTTTTTGGTTATTGAACACAGGTGCTGCTATCACATTTGCTTCTGTATATTGCATACCTGATCTGTTTCATTGATCAATTTTTCGTATTTTTAGCCAGTACCAAAGGGCTTAATGGCCACTTCTTTGTAACATAGTTTCAGGTCTGACACTGCCAGTCTTCCTTCCCACTTTTTCTACCTTAAAAATTCTGATTTTTTTTCTTCTTCCAGTTAAATTTTATCATTTTTTCTCACTTCCAAAAGTTATCATTTGGTAGTTTCATTTGTATGAGATTGAATAAGTTAGTTAACTGAAGCAGTATTATCATTCTTCTCATATTAGTATGGCCCATCCATGAATAGTTATTAGCTCTCTACTTGTTTAGGTCCATCTATATTTCTATAAAGAATATTTGAAAGCTGCCTTCAGATAGTTCCTGCATGCACATTGATAGGCGGACTCGTAAATATTTTATACATTCTATAGTAATTTTGACCTGAATTTCTATTTCTTCTTTATAGGATCCCCTTATTTTTTTAAATTTATTTTTCACACCTCTCCTATCAGAAAGTCAAGTTTCAAATTCTATTTCTGATATACGCTACCTGGATGACTTTAGACAATTCACTTAATCCTATGGACTTCAGTTTCCTCATCTGTAAAATGAAGGGGTTGGACTGGATGCCCTGTAAAGACCTTTCTAGCACTAGTTCTATGATCCTTATAATAAAAGGCTGAAAAGAACAAGAAAAAAAGAGATCAGGGAAACTCAGCAACCCATCGATTCCAACTGGCAGTCTCTGCACTGTTCTGTGCTCATTGTTCCCTACCTTGGCTAATTCTCATCTCTTCTCTTATCATAAGCTTGGCCATTTTTAGTATAATGCATTTAGCTTGGGAGTTTTATTGCTGCTACCTTAAGTTATGTTGTAATTGTGCATACTGTTTTAGTGATTCTGCTTACTCCATTCTGCATAAGTTTCTTTTCCCATGCTTCTCTGAATTCTTCTTTTGCATCTGATTTTTATGTTTCGGTAATACTCTATTTCATTCATGTACAACAAAGTATTTCTCTAGCTATTCCTCAATAAATGTACATTTACTGTGGTCTCATTTATTTTCAGTCTGCTTTAATCCAGTCCAATAAGCATTTTTAATTGTCTACTCTAGCAAAGCCCTGTGCTAGACTTTGAGGGTACGAATTAAAAAATGAAACAATCCTTACTCATAAGATGGTTATATTCTATTAAGACACAAAAGCAGCAACTCACAGAAATGGACAACTGGGTCAGCTACTGCCATCAAGTCAGCTACTCAGGTCTATACACTCAGGTTGTGCTTAGTAGGTGCCTAACTTTATGGTGTGATGTTGGCAGAACGGTAGTGTCACAGTTTAGGGGAAAGGATAGAGCACTGTATTGGGGGCCAGACTATGGAGGTTTTTGTTGGCATCTCTTTACTGATCTTTGGCTTTGTGAACATGACGTCTCCGGGACTCATTTTCTTTTTATTCAAAAGAGTTAAATGTGACTTATGAAATATAATGCCCTATCTAGTTCTAAATGAAAGGGTCCTATCTGGTCCCACCTTATGCCTTTCAATGATCCTTGAGTTCCCACCATTACAGTCCCACCTGTGACTTAAGGTCACAAAATTATAAGTGGCATGAGGACAGGGTCCGTCTTAACTAAGTATTGAATATTCTGCAGATTTTCGCAATGGAGACTCCACAAATGTTGTTAAATGAATAAATGAAATATTTATTATAAAATGTTTATTCTGAATAAAGCAAAACATTTGTTAAATGAATAAATGATTCTATACACTATATCCAAAAAGCCCCTGTTCCAAGTACAGGGTGTCTGGGAAGAATCGCCCAATAAAGAACAGGGACTGGAACATTGTTTGATTCTGTTATTATCTACAAAATCCTCAAAATTGATTAAATCAATTTTATATTTTAGAATTTCACTAAAATGATAGTTTTTTCCCACCAGCTATCTTTACTGAAGTTAGTTCTTCATGATGCCAAATAGATGATTATAATAAATTGAAATAATTAAAAATAAAAAGAATATGCATATAATCTAGTATAATGTCCCTCAGCCCTACCCCATCAATTTTACGGAGAAGGAAACTGATACTTGGAGAAGTGAAGTCACTTGACTACAGTCACCCAGGTAGTACACACTAAGAGATGGGATTTGAACCTGGTAAGTTCCTGAAACAGGAGACTGTGTAAAGAAAAGAAAAATAAGAGAAACATCTCACAAAACCTTTGCCTCCTTTATAATGTTACTTGGTGCAAATTGCACTTCAGAGAGAGAGAGACAGAGAGACAGAGACAGACAGAAAGAGAGAGAGAGAAAGAGAGAGAGAGCAAATAAGAGAGAGAGAGAGAGAGAGAGAGAGAGAGAGAGAGAAAGAGAGCAAATACTGCATTGAAGGTACATTCTTTCCCCCAAGTTGTTTCAGGGATTAGACCAGAGGATGCCCAAATGCTTGAAAGCCTTAGTTTACCACCCAGAGTCAGTCATTTACCCCCTGGCAAGATCTAACCAACTGTACACAGGAAAAAGAGGATCAAGAGACTACACTCCGAGCATTTTCTTCGACTCCCACAAATATACAAGGTGACAAAGTCCAAATGCTTTGCAGCCGACCTTATGTTACTGGTAATACACATGGAGCTGAAATGAGTCACTTCTCTTTGGGTCTGGCATGCTCACATTTCCTAATAGCCCACTTTCACTCACTATGCCCAATTCATTAACATATTTCATTAAGACAGAAGCATGGAATTATGATATGATTCTTAATTAGGTCCTTGATCACTTAGGGCCAACGATTTTGTACAGCTTATAAAATTCCTTTCCTTGCAGCAAACTACAAGCAGGAAGGGAAAGGGGGGAGGGCCTCTTTAGCAGAGAATGGCTTCTTACCTTAGATTCAGCTGTTCAATCTTACTTTTTCTGAGCAATAAGCAGAATTGTATTTTCTCTTAGGAGGGAAACCGTTAAAATCAAGTTGTCAATTCAAGTCCTCTATTCAAATCATTGATCAATTAAACTCAAATTTAGGCACCTACTGTGGGCAAAGGGCTGTGATAGATATTCAGGATACTAAGGTACAAGAGAAAATAGTCATAGACTAGGAAGAGGGGAATAGAATAGAGACTGTCCACCCAAGGGTGAAGCTTCTTTGGGAGATGAGCTCAATAACTCTGTGAATAAATATATAATTTTTTTTCATAGGTAGAACTATGTAATAGAGTGAGGCTCAGGGATACAATTACCCATCACTCATTCATTCATTCATTCATTCATTCCACAAGCATTTTTAAGTACCTACTGTATGACAAGGATATGAAGACAAAAATGACCAAAAAATTCTCTTTTCTGAATAATCTTGTAGCTAGCCTCTCCCTGAATGACACTGTAGTGGAGTAAATCTCTATTTAGGGGCAGCCAGATGGGGTAGTGGATAGAGTGCTGGGCCTGCAATCAGGAAGACCTGCATTCAAAGCTAGCCCTAGACTCTTACTAGCTGTCTGACCCTGAGTAAGTCACTTAACTCTGCCTGTTTCCTCATCTGTAAAATAAGCTGGAGAAGGAAATGGCAAACCATTTCTATATTCCAATATCTATACAAAGAAGACCCGAAAAAGGGGTCATGAAAAATTGAACACGACTGAAAATGACTGAATATAATAAAAATCCATATTCGCCACAAGCTGGTTATTCCCTATCACCTCTCCTTTTTGGTCCTAGAGAGATGCAAACATCCAGTCTGGGTCAATCCTATTTCCAGTGCTCTGTCCCCTTCTTTTCTGTAGGGTCTGTTAGAAGAGATGTACAGGAAATAATAGGATACACTGATTTTTTGTTCTCACCAGTAAATCACCTCCCTAGGTAACAGGTACATATAATAAAACTATCACCTCAGCTGCAACTCAACACACAAAGAAGAGATTGATTTTAGACCTCTTGATGCATTCAGGACTGTGTGGTTGTTTTTTTTTTAATCACCACAAAGAAAGGGGAAGGGGAAATAAACTTCTGCTGAATAAAGGATAATAAAAGAAAATAATTTGGGGGACTTCTGTGAAGTACCATACTATCATTACAGTAGTTATTGTATAAAATAGACACTTTGGAGTATCCATGAAGAGAAAAAAATTCACAATAGGCTGACAATCCAATCTGTGTTTGTTCAACTAGATAATGGGACTTCTACCTTTCAAAGAATACCAAAAGGTGAATTTCAGGGATGCTGGTGAGAAACAAAAGGGAACTGAATGATTCTTGTCTTGTAGGTCAATTCATCATCATCCTACGTTCCCAGGAACAAGAGGAGGGGAAGATGGATACTGAAACAGGAGAGGTAGGAACTGGGGGAGGGAATAGGAGATGAGGCAAGGAAGAATGTTATCTAGCTCCGTGGAGAAAGCTGATGCTTTCTGAGTGCAGGTTGAAGTATATAGCTTGAGTTTACTTTATTTTTCTTCCTCTTTTGGAAACAAGATTAGTATAAACCTACGGTTTATATGACTTCATATGTATAATATAATGTATGATATTGTCTGCTATCTCAATGGGTAGGGAAGCAGCTAGAAAGAGGGAAAGAGATAATTTATAGCCCAAAATTTAAAAAAAAATGTTAAAAATACATTTGCTAATATGCTTGGTATAAGGTGAAACCTCCTAGTTTTTAAATTTGCATTTCCCTTATGAATCATGATTGGGAGCTTATTTCATATTATAGAATTCAATTATTTTGAGAAATATTGGTTCATACCCTTTGGCCACCAGTTAACGATTCCTGGTCTCAAATGTTTGTATTAATTCTGTGTATATTAGGAATGTGAGACTCTTCTCAGATACAATTTTTTTTTTTGCCGATCAGATTTTCCCAATATCCTATCGGCGTTGATATTTTCATTTCAAAACCTGTTTTTTAAAAATTTTCATGTAATTAACATTGTACATTTCTTTCTTGTCATCTCCTCTATCCTTTCTTTGCGTGATTAAGAATTTCCCCTTAGTCAAAACTGTGAGATGTACCTCTTTCCTTTTTTTAAGCTTCTCTATTAAAATATTGTTACATTTTGTATTCAGCTGAAATACATGTCTAGAATTTATTATGGCATGTAGTTTCAGATGTTAGTCTCAAACTTTTTTCTTGTCAAACTACTTTCCAGGTTTTTCAGAAATTTTTCTCTCCAGGGACTCCTATCCCAAATACTTTCTTGTCTGGCAGCTACCTATCCATAGCTCAGTTCCTTGCTTTGTTTATAATTCTTGCTTAGTTAGTCTATCATGTGAATCTTATTTTCATTTTTTCATTATTGGTTTATTTGAGAGCCAGTCTTATACTCAGGCTTTCTCTCTTAAACTTTTCATCAAATATTATTTTCCTTATAATGGACACCCAAGTCAGAAGAACCTGAGTTCAAATTCTGCCTCAAACACTAACTAACTGTGTTACTCTAGGCAAGTCACTTTATCCTGTTTGCCTCAGTTTCCTCTTCCTAAAATGAGATGGAGAAGGAAATGACAAATCACTCCAATTATCTTTGCCATGAAAAACCCAACCCAAATGGGGTCACAGAGAACTGGACATAAATAAAATGACTCAACAACAGTGAAGTTTTCCTTATATTCCCAGTATAATATCTCTCTCTTGTCTCCTCACTTTTGGCTCTTTCCCTTTCCTTGTATAGCATATCTCTTTTCCCCTGTATAGAACCCCATGCTTAGACATACTCAGTTTCCTTGAAACTAGGGCTTGAACCATGTCTTTCTTACTAGGATAAATTCTGCAGAGAGAGGTATAGTCCCAGCTGAGTAATTAGTCCCCTTTCCTTAGGGCATGTGAAACGCTTCTGCTTTGATCAACTTTACATTTCTATATTCTCCACAAATTCCCACCACCTCTGATTATTGAATTCCCTCACTCTTGTATAGCAGGACACACTCAAAGTTTTCTGTCTCTTTTGGGGTGTGTGTTTGAGGGTAAAAGGTCAAATTGTCAAAAGGTCAAACTGCCACTGGTGTACTAAGTCAAGTCTCCCAATGACAGAGCCTGAAACACATATTGTTAGGTCTCTTGCATTGGTTATACCTGCCCTTGGGTGAGCATGGGCTGTGGATATCTTCATATCCTGTGGATCCAGGTTTAGGTAACATAAATTTCATATATCTTTCTTTCTTTCCATGATTTTAGGCTCTAGTCTTCCACTTTGCTAATCCCATGTTCCCTGTAGATACACTTACAAAAGCCGTGTAAATCTGTCCTTATCCTAGGAACTATAGAGAAAAGCATACCCTAGCTAAAGCATTCATCATGTTCTTTTAATACTTGTCTCTGTAGCATGAGGGAATACAAATTGTTGATAAGCAGTTAAAAAATGCTCAATCTTATTAATGATCAAGGACCTCAGTATCATCTGAAAAATCCATTGTATGAACTGGATTCTGTAAATCTATGATTCTATCATTCCACGATCCAATGTAATGTCAATTAAAGCAATTTCAAGTTCTTTTTCACATCCATAAAATTGGCAAAACATAATTAAAACAATGCAATTCAATGCTATTGGAACCAGAGAGCTGTAGGTATAATCATTGACTGCTGGTGGCAATGTAAACTTGTACAATTGTTTTGGAGGATAATCTGGCAGAACACTGTAAAATGGACAAAAAAATAATCATAACCATTGATCCAAGAATTTCATTCTTGCAATGAAAGTGCTATAGAGAAAACAAGAGAAAAAGGGTACTGGTTCAAAGATTTGTGTAGAAGCATTATAGGCAATTTCAAAAAACTGAAAAGCACCTAAATGTACAAATAACAGGAAATAGGTTAAATAGAATGCATTGATGTAAAACAGGGCTTTCTAACCCCTTTTTTTCCTGTCATGGACCTCAAGGGCAGTTTGATGAATACTATGGATCATTCTATGAATAATGATTTTACTCACAAAAGTAAAATACATGCAATCATAAATGAAGCCAAATGCTACAGAAATAAGGTTAACTTTATTTTTTTTTTTAAGTTCATGCCTTCCAGGTTAACAAGCCTGAATATAAGGGGATGTTATAATGCCACTAAGACCAACAAAACCTAAAAGCAAACATTTGCAAAAATTCAAAGTGACAAAACTCCCAGAAACCCAGGACACTACCCACATTGTTTATTAGAGGAAGAATTAATGACAATTAATCGACAGAATCACAATAGAGAATCAGAAGGTGAACCCGATGAAGTAATAAGATATTTTCTCTCCTGACATTCAGTATTATACATGCAAATGTTCCATAAATGAGTTTAGCTAGTTTTAATGATGTGCAGTATTAAGCATTTAATAAGATGTTTAATGAAAAAAAGTCACATAACTTGTGTTAAATTGCTGACATCAAGTCAATCCGCTTAACTCAGGTGTGTTGAGAATTCCCATCTCAGTATTCTCTTTCATTGGCTAAGCATTCCAAGAGCCAGCATCTCATTTTTCATCATCAGAAGAACTCAATTCCACTTGGAGCTGACATCTTCCTCCAGTAATATCTTCCTCCAAAGACTCCTAATGACACGGATATGACCCTGGGTTCCTGACACACTAGATCAGCAGATTGTAAGCCATGGAAAGCCCTGCACACCCAGCTAGAAAGGCTTCGAAGATGATGAAAGAGCCAACGAAGCTTCTACTATGGCAATGCCTTTCAAAATGGCTGATCCCCGAGGTTCTATACCTCTTTCCTCTTACATGTTTTAGCAACACAGTTTTGCTTCTTAGAATTTAATAACTGTCAAATGCTATTCTTCTCACAGTATTCAATACTGTTTGCTACAGAATAGATATTGCATATATACCTTCATACAGAATTACATTAATAAGTAAGGACTTTCTCCTCTTATTAGAGTCATTGCCTATGAGAAGTTTATTTTTCCCTCCCTTATGGAATGTATCTGACTTAGCATTTCACATGGAGAATTTCAAGCTGGGGCTGTGGGGGTGCAAGTACTTCTATGAGGTCTTTGATTAACTAACCCAGTCACTTACCTGACACATGACATAATGGACATGTATCTTAGAAGTGTTAATTGTCTTTGTTTTTGCTTTCATCCCCAAAACAAGTTAAGGAGGTCTCCCCATCTTTTGCCAATAAAAACTTCACAAATAAACTGACCATATAGGCCCAGCCAACCCCATAAAATCTAATATAATAAATAAGATTTCCCATTCCCTTTTTGTTAGTCAACCTTGGGTAAATCACGGAACGTTTCATTTTCTTCTACTCATCCTCCTTAACTAACTCTTGACCTCAACGATCACAAGGAATATATCTGGAAGCAGAAGTAGTCAATAACACTTTGTTCCACAGCCATCATCCTGACATTCACAAAATGAGGGAGCACCTCTAACACATGTAGGAGATGAGACTCTTCCTATTTTAAAATAAAGGAAAGTTGAGAAATTATCTTTAAAGCTGCTCCACCACCACCCTCAGTCTTGGCAACTGCTGTACAATTGTCCCAATTTGAATACGCATTTGAAGGCCCAATATATTCCAGTTTTAGAAAAACTATGACATTTTTCTGGTTCCTTTTCAGAATACATTTCAGAATTCAGGCATTTATTAAGCCAATATGGTAGTGGGCTGGACACCATACAAGGGAAATCTTTAGTCATTTGAAGATTCCTGCCCTAAAATATATTAAAGAAGTAAATTCTTCATGGTTTTATGAACAATCAGTTCAACTCAAGAAAAATTAAGCACCTCTAATATTTAGAGCTGATTACCTGGCATTGCAGACAACAGAAATATGAATATTATATGTTCCCTACACTTACAGAGCTTATGCTCTTGATCCATCTATAAAGAATATGCTATAATAAATCTGTTTTATATACCTAAGTCTTATGCATAAGATTCCTTTTCTCCTTCCCATTGTAGACTCAGTGCTACCAGTCATTTGGAAAGGTATATACCACCAAATGCAGGAATAAAATTGGAGAGGAAAAACTGAACATGCTTCCTCATTTTCAAACTTCCTGATCTCAGGGAAGAAAATTCCACTTGCTGAAGAAATCATAATTTAGGGAATGGCCATATGTCTATTATTCAAGGACAAACTTTGTGTGATAAGCAAGTTTTAAATTTCAGAAATGAGTGAATAAAAGAATCCCAATTATTAAGAGTTTACTATTAGAAAGCACTGTGGTTAAATTGTAAGGATGCAAATAGTTGCAGTATTTATAAAGCCAACCTCTGATCTCAAGGCAGTCACATTCTAATAGTGGGATATGATACACATAGAAAATGAAACACAGGCCCATGCTCCTTATATCTTACTACAAACCATTGGTGAGAAATATATACAGAAAAAGTACATGCATTAATCAGTTTCATAGGGCAGCTTATATCTCAACTATCCATTATTGATTATTTGAGGCAAACCTGTACATGTAGGAGTTTGAGGAAAATCAGCTATGCCTCCCCCAAAGGATAAGAACCATTGCTCTGGCTAAAGCAGTGGTTCTCAACCTTCCTAATGCCGCGACCCTTTAATACTCTTATGTGGGTGTATCTGCATGTGGGCAGATCCACCAGGAGACGGATAGAGGAGCAGTGTCTCGGTTCCTAAGACCATTGGAAATATGTATTTTCTGATGGTCTTAGGCGACCCCTGTGACCCCTGTGAAAGCGTGGTTCAACCCCCAAAGGGGTCTCAACCCACAGGTTGAGAACCCCTCAATGCTTTAGACACTAAAGGATTATGTATTTAGAGTATAAAAGGACCCCAGAAATCAGTCAGCCTAACACTTTCATTTTCAGATTAAACAACAACAACAACATCAAGAGTTTGGAGAAGGAAAGTGATTAAGCCAAGGTGATATTGATAGGGTGTCCATTTCTTTACCTATGAAATGAGCATCAAATAAGGTAGACTCACTGGTCTCTAGAATCTTTTCCCATTGTAAATATATGATCCATTTAGTCTAAACCAATTGCAATTGTCAATAGACCACATGGCCTCTTGTATATATGTTTGACATTTATTCATCCACTTGTAATTCTAGTAAAGACTCATTTATTAAGCCTCTGCTAAGGATCAGGCACAACGCTTGTTACCAGCAATTTAACTCTAATAACATGCTAATCATAACCAGAACCCAATGTGATCGTTGATATAAACAAGCAACACAACCACAACAACAAAACTATTGGGGAGGAAGAGAAGGTACTTCTTTTTTTCTTTTCCCATCTTTCATGTGATTGCTAATTGGGCATTTTGACCTACAGAGAGCAGAAAGAAAGATGTGAAACACAAAGTCAACCAGCAAGATCATGATCATTTCAAATTCACTGATATTTTAATTAGAGAAAGTGTCAAAATGTGATGTGTTCCCTTTCAGGCACCATTATTTCTTCTCTGTATCTGGTTTCGCCATAAACCAAAGAAATAAAATGCCTTGATTTAAAAACAACAACAACAACAATGAATCATGTACTGCTGACTCCCTCCACCAGGAAAACCAATACAGTTTAATTTTCATGAAATATATTGTAAATCACATTGTATGGGATGAGGGAAAACTTCTCAATTTGGGGTTGTTCACTTTCCCTTCCTCCCTCCTCCTCCATTGCTGCTGTCAATCACTTTTATCTTCCTTTGTCTATTTTCCCACCTTGGTGGGACCCTCCCCCTCTTCCTTTCTTGCTATCCCAGTTGGGGAAGAATTTGGTGAAGTATGCCTCTCCACCAATGAGAGAAGAGACAGTCGGGAAAGGGGGCTGGACTGAGTTAAGTTATAAATTCTTGCTCTGTCTTTTGTAACTTGCCTCTTCTCCATGATGAGTCATGGAGAAGACCACCCTCTTCTCCCAGGGAAGAGAATAAAGTCCTGTTCTTATCCTAAGAGATCTCTGTGTTTATTTTTTTCACTAAATTAAGGATGAAGGGTATTTTTCATCCCAAACAACATGGAGTTAAACTTTTGGAAAACATTCAAGAACACTTTTATTTGTGAAGTCCTAGATGAGATTAGTAAAGGGTTTCATTGTATTTAGACCTTTGACCAGGTATTTATTATTTTGAGATGAGGAAGAAATTGGGATGGAGCTCAACAGTAGACTTTTTCCTCACCTACGCTTCAAAAAAAAATAGAAGTATTCTCAGTATTTTCGAGCCAAAAACCAAGACATTAAGGAATGAGTTTCAATGTTCAGAATATTAATCATTAATTTATTGTATATTTATTAATATAAATAATATTTGTTCACTTAAATGATTTATTCATTTAACAATTGTTAATTACCTGCTATATTGGAGATAGTATGCTAGACATTGAGGACAGAAAGAAAAAAAAAGAAGCTGCCTCTACCGTCAAGGAGCTGAGATCCAATCTGATGATGATGAAGATGATGATGATGACAGCAATGATAATCAAGACTGCCATTTATGTAGTGCTTTGAAAGTTATACACATTATCTCATTTGAGCCTTCCATTAACCCTTTGAAATAAGTCTAACAGTTATTACTGTCATCATTTTACAAATAAGGAAACTGGAACTTGAAGAGGTTCTCATTTGAGCATTGAAAAGCTAATTCATGCCTAAAGCACAATTAGAACCCAGGAGTACTGAGTCCATGTCTAATGTATATTTCTTTTTGTTTTTTTGAGGGGAAAGGCATGGCAATCGGGGTTAAATGACTTGCCCAAGGTCACACAGCTATTAAGTGTGTCAAATGTCTGAGGCTAGATGTGAACTCAGGTCCTCCTAACTACAGGACTGGTGCTCTATTCAGTGCTCTGCCTAGTTGCCCACAACACATATTTTACTGTGTGTCAGTTATGTTTCTAATTATCTAACCAAAGGTGTACGTGTGAAAACAATACCATGCTTTTCTTTTTTCTAATTATATTTGTAGCCTGAAACTCATGAATCCAAGATTTCAGGAATAATCAGGGAAATGATGATTAATGGATTGAAAAGCTAGTGAAAAAGCAGAATCATTCACTCTAATGAGGAAGACCAGATATTTTCTAGGGACAAATGCATATTCCAGAATGAGGGAGGGGCCAAGAAGTATGTTGACTAAGATTTTCAATGTAATCATTTTGAATGTCACATTCAAACTAGTCACAATTTCAACAGACATGATTAGATAGCTCTCCACTGGGCTTTTGTTTCTTTTTTCTCTTCCAATTGCAAGTCCTCTCAATTCCCATGTTCGGTTCCCCTTTTGAGTTGTCAGTATATATAGTAATAGATCTATTCTCTCCTTTATGAATCTTATAAATGATCTCACCTTACAATGTGAAGACGGGAAGTTTATACATTCCTGAAGCATGGAGACATCACTAGTATTTTCTCTTTTGCTGATAAGTTCTTAAAAAGGCTCTGCAGAAAGATCTTAAAAAGGAATTTTCAATATTTCAAAATACAAAAGATATTATACTGGGTACCAAGCTAGAATCTGGACCTACTTAACTCTACTTCCCATTCTTATGCTGAAACCAACCAAATGTCTAAAGATCATAGGTTTTTAAAACAAGAAGGTAAAAGTTTCACCTAGGGTGTGTCTAGGAGGATTTTGCCCCAGGACCTGAATTTAGAAGGCTACTATTGTATTTACTTCCTAAATTAGAAACAACAAAACTTAGTACCTAGTTAACAACAACAAATATAGGAAGCTGTTAGATGATAGACTGGGATATACTCCTTCCTTGCCTAATTTCTCTTAGTTGAGGAAATAATTAATGATAATTTTACCCATGGTTAAAAAAAAATCTTTAAATAAATGATCTTCAGCAAAAGGAGGCATTTCTGAAACTACCTATGAGTGTCTACTTTTTGAAATAAGCACATTCTATGCAATGTCAGGCATACAATAAGTGTTTAATATATGCTGACTTGACTTACTAATTTTTTTTTAAGAAACTGAAGGCCATCAAGAAATGAGTTTGATAATAAAAGTCAAGGTATTTTGTGGAATTGGAAGGAATAAAGAATATTAAAAAAAAAAACTCCCAAAATTTCAAACTAGAATCATAGGAAGCATATCAAAATATAAAACAATAAGAAAAACGACATATGAAGGACATATGTGAAGATGTATATTCAGGGCACATAGACAGACAAGAAAATTCAAGCTTCCAATGCCAGAGGACTATCAGTGTCTTTTGGTGATGTCATTGTACTGCTTTTCTTGAGTCTGCTCCCTGCTGAAGGTTCACATTGCTTTGCTGGTCTCCTGGAATCTATGCAGCTTGGTATCCCCTGCTAGTTATTGTTCCATTAGTCTCATAATAGGTAGGTAAGGATTCATGGAGGAAGTGCTCTGAATCTTTCCTGGGATTTGCTTCATTCCATTAGCTTCTGGGAGGATCTCTTCAATATAAGTTTGTGAGCACTCTCTAGCTCTAGTCTACAAATATAGACTGGCTAATATCTTTACTTGATAAAGGCCAACAATTATGTTTTTGTCACATCCACCAGATCCAGACAATGAAAGCCAAACAGAGTGTTACCATGCTGAAATTCATTCTTTTCTTTTTGATTCCTATATCTGGTTAAAGTCAAAGCCCTGTGTTACAGACATTTATCTAATTTAAGGTTAGATATTACCAAGCTTCGCTCGGGCTTATCATGCAGAATGAAAATGATTTCAGTCAAACAAAAGATAAATTTAGGATTAAACATCGGCCACATATTTTGAATATATAACTAGTTTAAATATGCATATTACAAGCAATGCTGATTTAAAAAATAAGGAAGAGAAAGCTGGCTCAGTGCTGTATTTTGACCAGACAATCCCTTAATGTCTCCCTTCACTTATAATCACCTTTTCTTATAGCACAAGCATATTCTATTACATTCATATGCTGCCATTGTTTAGGCATTTCCTTATCAGTGGACTTTGACTACCTTTCTAGACTTTTGTTACCATCAAAAGTACTTCTAAGATTATTTTAGAAAATATATATCCTTTGGCGTTCTTTTTTTGTTTTGTTTTTGTTTTTACATTTAGCTCAGTGGGGTATATGCCTAGAATAGGAGATCACTGGGTCCCAAGGTATGAGCAATTTTCCTTGGATAATTCCAAATTGTTTTCCTAAATTTTGATGAATCATAGATACATGAATGGTGTACATTAGTAGTACTAATAATAACAATAGCCACAAAATAATGGTGATTCCATAATACTAATAGCTAGTATTGGTAGAGTGAATTTATTAGCTCATTCATCCTCAAAACAAGCCCATAAGGTAAGTGATGTTATTGCTTCCATTTTATGGGCAAGGAAGCACATAGCAAGCAAGTATGTGAGGTAGAATTTCAACTTAGAATTTCCTGATTTTCAAGTCTAGCACTCTAACCACCATGGTATCTCATTGTCTCCTTCAATGTGCTTATCTACTTGCATTAGTGTGTTTAAAAGCCCCTCCAAAGTAATAGCTCTTTTATTTTACAGAGGAAAAAATTAAGGCCCCAGAGAGGTTAGGTGATTTGTTGCACACCATATCAGTTTTAAATAGTAGAGACTCCCCAGGGCCACAGGCTTCAAGTCTTTTGTTCTTTACCTAAATACCCAACATGGATATTTAGTATTGAAGAAAAATAGGGGAATGACCAATGAATTGGAAGTTCCCTCTAATAATTGTCTTTCCATATTAGAGTTTAGTATAAATCTTATTCATCATCAATTCTTCTTGTTGTTCAGTTACTTTCAGTCGTATTCAACTCTTTGTGATGCCATTTTGGCATTTTATTGACAAAGATACTGAAGTAGTTTGTCATTTCCTTCTCTAGCTCATTTTACAGATGAGGAAACAGAGGCAAAAGGGATTAATTGACTTGCTCAGGGTCACACAGCTCAGATCTTCCTGTCTTTAGAGCCTCTGCTCTATCTACTAGATAACCTGATTGTGTCTAATAATAAACACATATGGGTTAGAGATTGTTGTGCCATATGTAATGGGAATACCATAGGAACTGCAAATTTAGACAATTTGCATTCCCTGTCCTTATAGAACTTGCTGTCTAATAGGAGGATGAAACATTAACACAGATAACACAGTACTATGTGAGGGTGAAGGGAGAAAATCAATAATGAAAAGGAAAATAAGGGAAAGTTATAGAGGGGGAGCATTGGAGGTTTGATTTAAAGAATTCAGCAGGTGAAAAAGAAGATACTTCAGGTCTATAAAATAGGCCAAACTAAAAGGCATGAAAATAGGAATGTGTAGCACATGTCTGAGAAGCAAAAATTAGGCTTTGGTGTATGACATGATCATCTGTGTGCTTGTCATATACCCCTATTAGACTGTCAGCTCCCTGTGGACAGGTACTTTTTCATTTTTGTCTTGTATCCCTAGGGTCTGCCCTGGTCAGACCACATCTGGTTGAGGTTTGGGCATGGGAGGACTTCAATGAATTGAAGAAAATTCAAAAAAGGCAATGAAGATGGCAAAGGGATTAAAATTCATACTATGTGGTGATCCTGTGAAAGAAATGGGCTATTTAACCTGCAGAAAAGAAGATCCAATGGGGATGTGAGCTTCATCTGTAAGCACGGGAAAGGCTGTCATATGGAAAATAGGTTAGACCTCTTCTGTTTCTCCCTCAACTAGGACCAATACAAATAATTTGCAAAGAATTAAATTTAGGCTCAACTTCAATTGCTCCATCTGAAATGTTCCTATCAACTAGAGTTAGACACATGTGCCACAGACTCTTTGAAGGGAACTTGGTTGAATCCTCATTGTAGATCATGAAGCAGAGATGTGATGCCCATTTGCTGATACAGATGGGATTCCTTTTGGAGTGTGTATAGCCGCTGAGGTCATTTTCATCTCAAGGAATCTGTGTGTCAACACTACAGAGGTAAATTCCAGCTTTGGCAGCTTCAATTTTTTGTTTACAAATAGAACCAATTATGCATAGACTGAAAAGGAATAGCTGGTTCCTCCTGAAGTAGGTCTATTCAGAATCTGGCCTTAAATGCCATTCTACTTATTGTAATCTTTTGACTTAACAAAGATTAGGGGAAAAAAATGTCAAAGCCCCTGGTGAATATTCAAAGTGAAGGAAGAAACTCACCATGAATGTGTCAAGAGGCCATTGGGCAGCTATCCTCATATGTAATAGTAGCCTCGGAGAAATCAACAAAGGCAGGAAATGAATAGAAGAAACTAATTTGTGCACAGAGAGAGAGCAAGAGAGAAGAATACATCTGGGAGAACATATCTGAGTGTAACCATGGTGATTCACCATTCAGAAGTGCTTTTAGGCACCAACTTCATTTTTGGCTTCCAGATATAGGTCTGAGAAGGGCAAAGAGCTAGATATGGGGTCCTTCATCTGCGCTCTGGACAATGGTCTTTCCCAAATGGCAATGTTAGTGGGGAGAAAATGACAAAATGCAACCATCCAAGGGGTTGCATTTCTTAAAACATGATTCAAACCTCACAACCTACTATAGAAAGAACGATGGATTTGGCATAGGAGCAGGGTTCAGACCCAGCTTTATTCTTTTCTCCTTATATGGGAAGATGTCTCTGGGCCTGGATTTCTTCATTTGTAAAGTAAAACGGGATGGATTCAATATTTTCCGAGGCCTCTTCAATTTCTAATGATCCATGATTATCTCTAAAGTTCCCTCCAGCTCTGAATCCTATATAAGATGTGGTTGAAAACTCTGGGAATGTTTACCCAAGAGGTGAGAAGACTCAGGTAGGACATAATTGTCTCTTGTGTAACCCTAGCAGGTAAGACTCCAGTAGTAGGATTTTCAGAGAGGTAGATTTTGGTAAAGTGTCAACTGCTCTAAAATTAAATGAACTGACTCAGAAGGTACTGATTTCCTCTTTCCTGCTGGTGTTCACATTAAGGTTGGTTGGCCGCTATTAATCAACATTAATTATGTACCATGTGCCAGGCATGACATCTTAGGGACAAGAAGGGACATTCTCTGCTCTCAAATAACTTAGTATTCAGGAATATTGGAGGAAAGACACCTGATCAGGCATTTATAAGAATAGATGGCCTGTGGAATTCCTTCTAATTCTGGCATCCTATATAGTTCTCTGCTCTATTTGTCCTAAAATCTATATTCTAATATTGGCTCCATCAATAGTTAAGCACATCTCCTCTGGTCTTCAATTTCCTTGTCCATGAAAGGAATAGTGAAGATTTTAGGAGCACCTGGTTCTTTTTAAAAGCAATTCTATGATTTGAAGGCAGAGGCATCATGATATTATAGCTTTCTCAAAGTCTTAAATAAATCCATTTATGCCAGTTATGATACCTCACCTTTGAGAATAGGTGATCCCTACACTATTGGAACTTTAATGATAAAATGAGGTTTTCCACAGAGGAACAATAAGACTTTCTTTTGCCTCAAAGGAGTCTTTGCATCAACATTAATTACTTGTATTCTTTTTTTTCAGAAACCTTCTTTCACAAAGCTCTTAAGCCATTTGAAATCACATTAAACTCATTGAGTCCTTTAGATATATCCACAGAATACATTCAAAGTACAAGAATTAGTAACTAATGATTTCCTGAATACAAGATGACTTGCACAGGACTATTTTTGTTTCTCCAGAAACAAAGCCCAAGAGATAAGCTCAACAGGAAAATCCCTGAGACTGAATGTCATAATCCATGGATTCCAAGGTATTCTCTGTGTTCTTTGCTATGAATTGTTTGCAGAGAGAAATCTGAAAATCAACATGGGCTGCTGCCATTTAGAAGTCTGCTCTCAAAAACAATGAGTGTTTAGGAAGAATTGTTCTGATGCCACTGTGTTTTCCCATTCCAATGATCAAATTCATTCAATTCACCTCAAACCCCCTGTAGTGGACAAATCACTGGAGATGAAAAGATGTTTCTACAATCAATGGCTTGCAATGTACTAATGGTAATCAGACATAGATTCAGATTCAATAAATGCTCATTGATCAACCTACTGATTTCACTACATTCAACAAACACTTATTAAGTTCCTATTATGTATTGAGGATATGAAAACAAATGTAAAAGTTCCTGTTTCAGAGGAACTTACATGTTGCAAATATGAAATAAGGCACGTGTTGATCAGGTTAAAGGTGAAATTTAGATGTACTCTTCAGGAATATCATTTTGGCAGCTGTGTAGAGAAATGAGTGGAGTGGGAGAAGATTTGGGAAGAAAGATCAAGCAGGAGACTATCGCTATAATCCAGATAAGAGATTATGATGCCATGAAAGTGGAGGCTGTGTGAATGGGGAGGAGGGGATAGATGCGAGAGATAATATAAAAATAGAAATGACAAGAATCTCACAGGAAGAGGAGCAAATTAGATACAATCTGATCTAATGCAGTAAGCAGTCACTATCATTAAATCAACTCCATGTGAGAACTCAAGCAGGTTTCTATACAAATGTTATAAAAATGATGGAAAATTTCCTTCTAATATTAACATGAAGGCACTGATTAGCAATAAATACAATTATTAAAAAGGAAATTGGCTACTGTGAGAAGACCACGGTCACCATTTCCCCCTCTATTCTCTGGGTTTCCAAAATACTTAGTAATCACTTGGGTTTGATTTTTAGAAAAATTTGATACATGTAGGGTGACCAAAATGACCTTTCTATATTTGGGGTAACTCAAAGGGAGAATATCTAAAGCTTGGGCTTTCCCCCATATTTTGATATCAATATGCTTCCAATAATCCTAAGAATATGGTGGATAAGACATACAATCAGTATAAATGAGCTGTAGCACATTTCCCATGATAAAATAAACACAAAACATGTCCTGCAAAATAGAACCAAAGAGATAGATGCATGACTAAAAACGGGAGGTGGGTCAGTTGTAAGAACGAAGAATAGCAGACAACTTGTGTACAGTAATAGTACACACAAGAGAAAAAGACACCCAATGAAAGTCACCTAGTATGTTGGGATGACTCTTTATACAGATTTTAAAAGAAAATATGGACAATAGTGACACAGTATGAGAAGGCACAGAGAGACTGATATCTGTACAATTGGAGCCACATTGATGAGCCATGGATGTATTCATCTATCTAGTTCATATGTTAGTCCTACATATGAACATTTCACCCTGTTGAAATGTTATTATAACAACTTTTTTATTTTATTATATATGTGTATATGTATATGTGTGTGTGTTTCTGTGCACACAGACACATACCACACATTATTTTTAGGTCAATTTCCATGCTTTATTTTGAAATTGGCCCTATATACAATATGTAACACATATAGAATGCTTGTTAGTTACACAATGACATTATATTTTGATGGCCTGACACTTCAGGTCCCTTTTGAAAGAAGCCAAGGTACAAACCACAGATATATGAGTCCATGAAAATAATAAAGTCAACCATACTTAACATTCTGGTGCCTCACTGACCAATTCTCTTCCAATAGACTGTCAACTTTTTGTGGGGATGAGCTATTTCAATTTGGATTCATTTTGGATTTCCAGTGCCTGGAAGATGGTCTACCAAAAAGTAGGCTTTTAATAAATGTTTGTTCAATTGATTTCTCAGTCCAGGTCAATTAGGCAATATTTAAATCACTGCCCAATAATCACTCTGCTTAACTGATAGCTTCTCTGTAACCTAGCTCTGATCTGAAAAAGTAAGCAAAACCTACCACAGCTATAATCCCTTAGTCAGACAAAGCTGGTTCTTTCTCTTGAGGTAGAGAATTTGTCCACTAGAAAACTGAGGTATTCTTTCTGATTCCTTCCTTTTGATATAGGACTACAGAAGGCAATATTCTTCCTCCACTTTCTATCATGATTTAAACAAATGATTGTGTCTAGTACAAGAATAAACAACTTCTTAATGCAGCAAAACTTTGGCCAGGCCAGGTAACCCACTTCCAAATATTTCCTTAATTGACATAGGGAGATAGAGGCCAAAGTGTATGTGGATGACGGTGCCTACAGGATGAAAGGGACATTGAAAAAGAATGTAGAAGGGTCAGCTAGGTGACACAGTAGATAGACCACAAGCCCTAGAGCAGCGGTTCTCAACCTGTGGGTCATGGCCCCTTTGGGAGTTGAACCACCCTTTCACAGGGGTCGCCTAAGGCTATCAGAAAGCACATATTTCCAATGGTCTTAGGAACCAAGACACTGAGACGCCATTCCTCTATCCATCTCCAGGCAGGTCCGCCTACATGCAGATACGCCCATATACCAATATTAAAGGGTTGCAGCATAGGAAGGTTGAGAACCACTGCCCTAGAGTTAGGAGTACCTGAGTTCAAATCCCACTTTGGACACTTACTAGTTGCGTGACTGTAGGCAAGTCACTTAACCCCATTGCCTCCAAACAAACAAAAAGAAAAAGAATGTAGATGAATAAGAAAGTCAAGCCAACCCCACAGCCTAGGAACTCAAAAGCTTTCCCTGAGAGCCATAGGTCTTTACTTTATCAGTTTATATCACTGTGATTCCCTATCTAAACAGAATGAAGAATCAGGTTCATTGTTTCAGAAACAGAAATGTAGTTAACATTAGGGGCACCAACCTACTTGTGTAGCTGAATCAAGATTTCTATTATCTGTCCCCACCTACTGGTTTGGGGAAACTAATACCTGACTGTCTGAAATCTTTATAGGAAAGCAGACTGGGCATGTGCTCTCAGCTGACTAACACAGTCATGTGATAATTTAAAATGACAATGAAGATTCTATTTCTATTTGGACCATGTAATTCGTGTGTCATGCAGAACTTGGCAGGCAACACTTTTAGATACTTACCATGAATTCTTTTCAGGTTTAATTTATTTTTCTTTGTGTCTTGACTTGGACTATGAGTACCATGAGGGCAAGACCAAGTGACAAATTTAATCTTTCTGCCAACCTCAGAGCCTAACACTGTATTCTTTCCATAGAAGGCACTTTGCTGGAAATATTGATTGATTCTCTGCTGACTTTTGACATCCTCCTCTCACCCTCAAAGCATCAATGTCTACAAAGACTCTTCCTTCTCTTTCTTCATCCTCTTCTTGATGAACTCACCAGCTTTAATTGGTTCAATTATCATTACTATGTACATGATTCCCAAATTTCTAGATCCAGTGCTACTACTCTCTCCTGACTTAGAGGTCCTTACTGGATCCGTTGAGTATCCCCATTTGTATATTCCATTAATAATTCATACTCAATATATTTTAATTGAGTTAATCATCACCTCCATGACTCCCAACCACCCTTCATCCAAATTGCTGCATTTCTGTTGTTGACACCAATACCCTTTGAGTTCCTCATGTACTTATCACCTGACTTGGCCATCCCTCACTTCTCACACCTGAACAGTGTTCTGTGTTCTCCTAACATGTGATCATTTCCACATTCTCTCCACTCACCACCTGGCTTGAGACTGTCCTCGGTATTCACCTAGACTTTTGCAAAAGCCTCTAATTGTTCACCCTTTCTCTTCATTCCATTCTTCACATATCTACCCAAGTGGATGTTATTAAAGAATACAATGGATGACCAAGGACTATGACTTCGCATTTAGGAAATTGTGCATATTTCCAATGATCCCCACCCGACTGTTATCCTCATGCCTTTGTATGTACTTTGTTTTTGCGTGTACATCGATTTCCTCCAGCAGAATGTAAGCTCTTTGAGGACAAACTCTGTTTCTTTTTGCTTCTCTGGTGTCCACTACAGCTCTGGGCACAGAGTAAATGTGCGATAAATGTTTTATGAATTGAACTACATAGAATTAATGCATGTTTACTGAATTGCCTTCAAATGGGCTTACTCCCCTTTGAACAAAAAATCTATATAAAAAAATTAGTTCAACATTTACTTTAAATTCAAAGCACATTATATGCAGAGTAAACACATCAAATATTAAAGGAGAAAATTGGTTCTTTTGATTTTGCCAATTACTCTAAAATTCTTTGGTTCCACTGTGAGAAATCACAATACTTGAGAACACCAAAATAATCCAAATGGCACTTTATAACTGCAGTGTGATTGCAGGGTCATATGTTTCTTTATGGGAATTATTTTAAGAGAACAGCTAAGAAGCTAATCTCTCTCAATTCCAAGGATGGTGATGGACTTATAACTGGTATTTGTTAAATGATTTTTGCTGGGGTTTTTTTTTTCCTTTTGGTTGGAGGGTAGAGCGGAAAGATTATGCCCAAATCTTCATTTAAAGAAAACACCTAGGCCAGCTATCTTTTCATTTCCCACCAGTCTATGTTCCTTTAGACTTCTCCATCCTGTGCCTGCCTTTTTCACCTTTCTTTTATGTGTCAGATTCCCCATTGGAAGCACTTTCCCATCCTCAGCACTTTAATGTATTTGTATCCTCAGCATAATAATTGGCAAATACTTGGTGCTTAATAAATGCTTATTGACTGATTGATAAAAGTTAGAAGAACATCCAAGTACCATTACAATGAAATTTTGGGAGAATTTCAGAAAAATTTAGGGAAATTTTAGCAAAAACTAAATGGATGAAAATACTTCATACTTGGTCTGTGACAAAGACAGTTGATCATAGAGCTCATTGAGTTAGTTGATTAGTATATGGATATGAGATAAACACCTGAAATTGGCAATGGGATGGCCAAGAATTATTACTTTGCATTTAGGAGGCAAGTATTTCCAATGATCACAAACTGCTCCATAGAACACCACTAAAAATCTTGTTGATTCATTCTCCTGGAAATGCTGTTTGGGTATAAATCTTGGAACAACATCTCAAAATAAAATCATGCAGTGAGAGATCCAAAGTCAAAGAAAAAAAATGTGATTAGTATGAGTATTCTACAGCCAGGCAACTCCATGGATAGAGCCTAGAGTCAGGAAAACCTGAGTTCAAATATAACACTAGACATTTACTAGTTGTGTCAACCTGGATATGTTATTTAAGCTCTGTTTGGTTCAGTTTACTCATCTACAAAATGGGGATAATAATAGCACCTCTCTATCAAATGAGATAATAACCATAAACTGTTTAGTACCCTGCCTGATACATAATAAGAGTGTATGAGTGTTTTTATTTTATTTCCATTGATGCACTAGAAAAAGGAAGGAGAGCTCCAAGGAATAGGATTAGAACGATATAGTAAAAATTCCTGGAAGATGGAGATGATGGAGTTTCCTCATTGTGAATGTGCAGTATCAAAAGTCCATATCAAAAATTAAAACAAGCACATCCCTTCGTTGATGGCATGATCTACTGCTCTCTTTTCATGTAGTCACCTGAATCTGTACTGCTTTCTTATGCCCATTTGCTCTAGATTGGTTCATTAGTGTGTAGAACCATATTGGCCCAAAGCAAAGTCCAGTTTGCTTAGTATCCCTCACTGTCTGAGGCTCCTGAATACACCTTGGAATGCAGCTTTCAGAAAAGAGAGGGACCATTTGTTCTCATTATCTCAGTGAATTAGCATAGTGAGTAAAGAAAGAAGACCCAGTCTTCTCTGATATTTGGATAATTACTTCCCTTGGAAAGGAGAAGGAGAGCTCCTGGGCGATGTCTAGTTCCTAGAGCAGGCCTTGGGGAGGGAAGAGAAAAGATTCTTGGACTATGCTGAGTTTCACCACCAAAAAGGCCTTGGAGATAAAGAGTAGTCAATGTGGAAGACCAAGCCTGGTGTTTGCCCTTCATCAGTACCAGACTGATGAAAGCTCTGTCCCAGCCTTCTTTCCATACTATACTAATGTTATGCTATGTCATGCCATACCATGCTATACCATGCCATACCATACCATACCATGCCATACCATACCATACCATACCATGCCATACCATACCATGCCATACCATACTATACCATATCATACCATACTATATCATGTTATATGACTGTGATTTCGTGGGTTCAAGTTTCTTCTCTATGCATCTTTTTTTCAGATGTATTTATCCAGCCCTAACCTCTCTAGTCTCATGTCACCCTTGTCCCTAGAATATTCTCCCTCCAAAAATCCACATCCTGACTTCTCTGGCTTCTTTCAAGACTCAAATCAAATCCGACTTAATGCAAGATGTCTTTCCTACCCACCATCCCCAGCCTCTACTAGAACCTTCCCTCTGAGATCAACTTCCATTTAATCAATATATATTTTTGGTGCATATTAGTTTTCTCATTAGTATGTGTGCTCCTTAGGGGAAAGGAGAATACCTTCTCCTCTCTTTATAACCATAGCACCGAACACAGTGCCTGGCACACAGTAGGGCAGCTCAATGGCACCATAAGGCATAGAGTAGCAGATCTGAAGTCAGAAAGATTCAACACCCTGAGCTCAAACCCAGCTTCAGACACTTACCAGATACATGACCCTGGGCAAGTCACTTGATCCTGTTTCTCTTAGTTTTCTCATCTGCAAAATGAGCTGAAGAAGAAAATGGCAAACCACTCCCGTATCTTTGCCATAAAAGATAATCAGACATGATTGAAAATGGCTGAACAACTGGTAACTAGAAAGCAGTTGATAAAGGTTTATTATTCACTGGACCAAAATATGACACTTTTCTAAACATGTTACTAAACCATGTAACTTCAGAGCTAGGTTTCAGAGACAAGGATTAATTTTTTTTTTATTTTAACACTACATTTCAATGATGTGCTGTAACTTACAAAGTTATTTAATATCATCTCAATGGCCTCCTTAATTATAGTTCTCTCTGCCTCCTCAAATGATCTTATGTTTGCATATAGGAGTATGTTGCATCCCCAGCAGAATATAAACACCTTGTGGGCAAAAATTATTTTTCATTGTTGATTTTGTATCTTTAGCACCTAACACAATGGTTTTCACACAATGAATTAATTGAATCTGAGTTTCTTTCTAGCTTTAAATTGTAAGATTTTAGATAATTCTGGAACAATTTATATAATGTTAATATTCCCTGAGATCATGAGCTTTAAAGCTGGAAGGGATCCTGGGAATCATCTAGTTCATCACTTGAGAAATGAGGAAACTGAGTCACAGAATAAACATAAATTAGCAATCCAAATATGCAAATGACCTAAGATTTCATGAGCTCTCCTATTATGGGAATTTTTCTACTACCAAGGTAGAACACAAACCACGTATGACTGGGTAAATCCTGAGGAATTGCTTGAATCACAAAGAGATTAGAGAATTTTTTTCCAGGGTTGCACAGCTGGTAAGTGTCAGAGGTAGAATTTGAGGCCTACTTTGCCTGATTTTGAGACAAGAGCTATCCATGACACCATAACATAAAAGGAACCTTCAAAAGAATGGCAAATGTCAATTTGAATTTGTACCTTCTTCAATTTACTCTAGAGAGGTTCCTTTTTATTAGTTGGAATTGGGTTCTGTGGAAGAGTTCTTCCCAATACTTCTTATAAATAGTCTTTGGTAATATGAATCATCTAATTTTCCATGAATCTAACAGTAATATTCACCAAGAATGTAAGTACCTCCTCTGTATAGGACAATGTACTAAATCAAAAGCATGTAAAAAACAAAATGAAAAATAGTCGTTGCCTTCTAGGAGTTTATTTTCTAGCAAAGGATTCCAAGGCAATGACACAGTCACCATCCCCAAGTGAACTCTGTTCCCAGAATCTCCCTTGTTGTTCAGTCATTTCAGTCATGTCCAACCCTCTGTGACCCCATTTGAGATTTTCTTGGCAGGGTTACCTGAGTGGTGTGCCATTTCCTTCTCCAGCTCATTTTACAGATGAGGAACTGAGGCAAATAGGGGTAAGTGACTTTCCTAGGGTCACACAGCTAAGTAAGTGTCTGAGGCCAGATTTGAACTCATGAAGATGAGTTTTTCTGACTTCTGGCCCAGCACTTTATCTGTTGCATCACGGAGCTGCCCTTCAAGACCTGCCTGCTCCAACTCAAAGTATCCAGCTGCTCTAGTGTGAACTCCCTGGGGACAAAACCCTAAATAATTTTTCTTTTAATGTTCTCTGCTTCTGATTCAAGAAAAATGCCAAGTTCTCTCCCAAGCCTTTATTGACAATGCACTCCTTTAATTCACCAACCTGAATAAAGTTCAAGGTTTTTGCTGCTGATTTTTTTTATTTCATTACTATAAAATCTAAATATTAACCTAACCATATATTTTGTTGAAGATATTGAGTTTCTTTGTGATATGACATTGAAGTGATGATGCTCCTAAAAATAACTCTGATAGTTATAAAGTGCCTTAATATGGCTGAGAGGCAAATTGACTTGTAAGATAGAGAACCAGCCTCAAAACAGGAAGAGCTGGATTTGAGTCCATCCTCTGACACTTACTTAACTGTGTGACCCTGGGTAAGCCAGGTAATCTCTCATTGCTCTAGGCAGCTCTCCAAGACTTGGCACTGCAGAGTAGGTGCTGACCTACATTGGCAGAGGGATTTGATCACCTGGATACTCCCTACGTTAATGATATCACAGGTCTATTTCTCTGTCAATATCTCTCTAAGTGCTGTTACACCATGAGGGGCAGTGGAAAGAACACCAACCATATTGGGAGGCGAAGAATTCTGGTTTGAAACCTGATTGTGCTAATCATTTGTGTGGTCTTGGACAATTTTCCCTTACTGGGAGTCAGTGAAGAGGTCACTCTAGAAAAAAAGTGAAAGTCCCTTCTTGTTCTTTAATTATGATCCTTTGTGGTCAACAAAGAAGTGTTATCTGTTTGTTTGTTTGTTTAAATTTATAGAAAGCAGTTCCTAGTCTGAGAGGTCTTTTGCCCAACAATATGTACATAATAAAATCTGGAATTTGGAACACAAGTTTGCAGAAAACAGCAATGCTCCTGCATGGCTTCATATAGGAACCTGGATTTCTTGCTTTCTTTCTATCTTTCATTTGCATGGGAAACACAAACAAAAAAATCATAGTTAAAATCATCAGGTGTTCTCAGACACGTTAGATGTCTATAGGAAAAGGCAGAGTTTAAAGTGATTCTGAAGTGGAATGGAAAGAGGGGAGTAAACAATAGTTATGTGGTAGTAATAATAATTTTCTGACCCAAAGTCATATCGGACAGTGGTGTCTTTACTTTGCTAAACATTTTCCAGTTACATTTTAATCTCATTCTGCTGCACTGGGACTATTGTGGGCTACTTGGGGCCAGTGGTCCTTGAGTTTGATATCACTGATACACAAAATTAAGACAGAGAGGTGGTTCATAGAAAGCAGGAGGATGATTCAGAGAATGAAAATGATGGGATACAATGGGATCAGAGTCAGAAGGCCTAGATTCAAATTTGGTTTCTAATGCTTACCATTGATGTAACTATGGGTATGTCATTTAGCCTCTCAGCTTCTCAGTGTCTTCACCAATAAATGAAAGTTTGAATATGTCTCGGGAAGTGTCTTCTAGCTCTAAATCTAAAATGTCATGATGCTGCAAGAGAGCCAATACAATTGTGTCTCATAATTGTGTGTTTATATGAGGTTACATTTAGGTGAATAGATGTTCTGAGTTTCAAAAGAGCTTAGATTCTGGAGACCTTTTAGGGACAAAAGACTGACCATAAACAAGCCTCTGGAAATTGATGAATTTCTGTCTTATACACTGGACAAACAGTAGTGAAGTGTTTTATTATTTTTTCCCCTGACTCTCATGCTAGACATGTGAAAGGTCTGCTCTCTGAAAGACTTGAAACCTCTAGGCTACAAGTTGAAGGAGAGTTGGTAGAGCTCACTCATCCTTTAGGACGGTGGTTCTCAACCTTCCTAATTCTGTGACCCTTTAATACTCATATGTGGGCGTATCTGCATGTGGGCGGACCCATCTGGAGACAGATAGAGGAGCAGTGTCTCCGTTCCTCCATTTTCTGATGGTCTTAGGTGACCCCTGCGAAAGGGTCGTTCAACCCCAACCCAAAGGGGTTGAGACCCACAGGTTGAGAACTGCTGCTTTAGGAGGAAGAAGGCGCCTGAGCAGAGGACTCTATCTGAAGTCAGAGATTAGAAGTAGACAACCTGCTCCACAACTGTCTTCTGACCAAGGCAAGAGTTATCACAAAACCATCAAAGCACTACGTAGCAAATAATATATATCACTATAGGCTAATGGGGAGCCATTCTAGTAGAAACAGCATAATGACATCACCGGAAGTCATCAGTGGCCCTGCCTCAGCTTTCTATAAATGATACTACATCTTTGATGACTTATGGAACTGATGTTCCATATTATGCCCTGGCCACATGTGATCTCAATATAATTACTCCTCCACATGAATTTCCCAAGTATGTCCAATCTTCCCATTGATTGTGTTTGTAGTTATGAGAAAGCATGGCCTACATTTATGGGAGAGGTGGGGAGGAATGCTCAACTGTTGTTTTTCTCATTATGTTATCTGCTTAAATGGCTTTTCTTTGAACTAATTGTGTCTTTTGGTTAACTAAAGATTTTAAAATACTGGTGGGAAGTCAAGAGCAATTTTGAGTTGCTACAGGCTCATAGAGTATCTGTGACCTGGGGTGTATTGTCTAGGGGCTCCATAAAAAGCCATCTGATGGAGGCAAAGAAATAATTTGATTCAGAGTGAATCCAAATGATGCTCAAATCCCCAAAGACTCCCAATAACGATTAGTACTTCTCCAAATCCTAATTTCTAAGTTTATAATTTGACTGTTCAATTCAATCTGGACAGAAACTTGGCATTAAGGGGTCATTCTGGTATGAATTTGTTTACCCAATTAAAACCGAATCTGTTCTGTGGTTCGAAGCTCTCCACATACAAATGAAAAGAAATGCAACTACTTCCTGATACCTGATACTTCCCTGGTGGCCACGTAGCCTTTAAGAAGATTCAATGCTCGGAGAGGATGGGGCTTGTCAGAGCTTGTGGTTTTTCTCTGTGCCATGTAGGTGTGAAAGAAGTAATAAAGTACATAGTGGGGTATAATTTTGTTTCTACCGAAGGGAAATTGGAACCAATCACCTTGCTTGGAAGGGAAAGATGTTATGTTTTATAAAAAATGTAATGAATGGTTTCCTGTTTTAGAAAGCAAGCTATGCTCGTCGGGCACCAGGACTGTGTCTTGGCATATTCAGATTTATCATTAAATTCTTGAGGAACACTGAGATTTATGATCAAGAAGTTTTAGAATCAAGAAGACTAGGTTACAGCCATATATATATATCCTGTTAAATGGTGGACATGTTGAGATTCATAATATAATACCTCCCCTATCTACCTCATAATGTCCTAAGGAACAAATGATAGAGTGTTTTTAAAGCACTACATAAATATTAGTTACTATTAGTAATGGAGCCATGGTTTTCCCAGTATAATTAGTTCCTACACTGAAGCAGATTGCAACTCCTCTTTTCCTGAGTAGATAGCCTTCCTAAATTGCTGAGCCCCAAACAAACTCACTCTGTAGCCACTGCCCTTATTTATAAATGTAAGTTTCTCACTTATAAAAACTCTTACACAAACCTCTCAGATTGCCTTCCTGGTGACATCTCTAAACTGTTTTCTATAGAAGAATTAGAAGCACCTTTCTCAAACACGATTTTTATCCTATTATTTCCCTGGACCAGATGTCATAGTGATTCCTCCTCAGCAAATTCATAGTGTATATACATTATTTTTGTTTTCATTACTTGTGCCCAACCTGTGGTGGAGTTTTCTGAGTCCATAATAGTCTAATCAGCCACAGTTGGAAGCACTGTCCCTTGACCCAGATATAGTGATATAGTCCTCTTTAAACAGGAAGGAAGGCAACAACCAACCAACCATTCACTCTCCTTTAAGCATTCCCTCTCTTCTCTTCCGGTGCCCTTCCCCTGTCCCTAGTCACCTAACAGTCCTTGTTTTTAGCTGGTGGTCATAAATCTCCTCTAAACCTTAAGCTCCTAAAGGGGTAAGATATTCCTCCTCACTTCCAACCGAACCCTACCCTGCCACAGGATATTTAGTTAGTTGGGGCTGTGAAATACTGAAAAAATGTGAAGTAAAGGATCTCACTTGGTAGAATTTTAGATACTTCTCAGTCATTAGGGGAGATATCTAGAGGATGGAGGTTGCCCATACTCAGGGTCAAGGTGCCCTCTGCATTCCCAGAACAGCTTAAATTCTTCACTGCAATATCCATTACTCAGTATTCACTACCCTACTTGTTTCATTCATTCAGACTTTCAAGTAAGCATACCCTGAGCATCAGTAACACACCCATCTTTGTGCTGAGTGGCAAACAAAGAGGTAAACACATGGTAAACATATGGCCTCTTTCCCTAACAGAGCTTACAACATAGTTGAGGAGATAAGGTAAATATACACAGAAAGTACTGCAGCAAGGAATTTTAACCAGACTTGAATTAAGATAGCCTTCTAGCTAATCTTCATACTCAACTCACACAGTTTCACATTTGTAGCTTTTTATGTGCTCTTTTTCCACTCATTAATTTGAGCATTAAGTAGGACAACACCCACCCAACCAACTGTTCATTCTCCTTTAACCTCTCTTCGGTTCTAGTATCTTTCCCCTCTTCCTAGTCACTTAAAGAACCACACATTTTTCCCACTCAGGAAGCCTCATGGATTTCAATCATCTCCACCAAAGATTTGACCCAAACCTCCAGGATGCCCTCTGTGATTGATTTCACATGTACATTAATACCTACACATTTACTGAGATGTGTTCTGTAGGGCCCAATGCAATTGTGGCTAGTTTTCCACTAAAATAATCCTTCCTATAGAATGCATAAGGTTCCAAAGGTCTACCATCATCAGTGTCCATCTGCTTTTAGCAAACTGTACAGAATCACACAATCTGAGAGCTAGAATAAATTTTAGAGCTCGTTCTTCTGATCTCTACCTGACATATCTGGAAAGGAATTATCCCATCTCTGCTTGAAGATCCCACCGAGACGGAACTCAGCACCTCCCAAAGAAGTCCAGTCCACTCCAATAGAACTTGAATTATTAGTGACTGCTTCCTTACATCATGCTATATTAATCTCTTTTTGTTTCCCACCCATTACTCTTTTCCTTCCATAAGCAAATCAGATGAGCCTTGGATGTTCAGGTGGAGAGTTTCCATTTTGTCCTACCCAGTTCTACATTTCAAACCTTCAATCACTTGAAGAGTATAGCTATCATATTCCCTCTAAGTCAGTCTTTTCTCCAGGTTAACATCCCTGATTGATTCAATACAACTAATGGTCTCCACACAGGGCACCATTAATGTTAAGAAAAAGGGCAGGTTCTGAGATAGCTTCATCTTAGGAGAGCATTCATTTATCACGACCACTCCTTCATTCATATACATATAAATATAGATATATGAATGTATATATCTATAACTTTATACATTTACATATATATTTGAGGGAGGAGGCACTCACAACTTAGGAGAATCTGAAAAGGTGGCATTCGTATTGAGCTTTGAAGGAAGCCAGGAATTCTAAGGAGCAGAGGTGGGAAGGGAGAGTTTATCAGTAATGGATGCAGGGGAGGAGCAGAGAGTGCTGAGTCCCTGAGACAAGAGATAGAGGGTGAGTGTGGCAAGCAGCAAGCAAGGCAAATTCATGTGTCCTAAGACATAAAAACCTGCTAATTATAGGAGCACTGAGCTGGGAGATTCAAGTGAAGTTGCATGCAGGTTTTGGAAGGCTCTCCATCAAAAGAGTCAACACTTTGCTTGCCAATATTCTGCCAGATTGTGACTAAGGCCAAAATAATGAACATTTCTATAGAGCTTACTACATGCCAGGCAATGTACTAAGTACTTTATAATTTATCTCATTTGATCCTGGCAACAACCTTTGGAGGTGAGTGCTATTATTCTTCCTATTTTACAAATGTGGAAACTAAGGCAAGCAGGGATTAAGTGACTTGCTTAGGGTCACACAGCTAGTAAGTGTCTGAGGTCATATGTGACCTGACATCTTCTTCCTGACTCCAGGCCTAAAACTCTATTCACTGGGCCTCCTAGCAGCTCTATATAGGAGGCTTACATAGTATTTAAAGTTTTGTCAAGTATGTTACAACAACTTTGTCATTTGATCTTCACACCAGCCCCATGAGAAAGATGTTATTATTATTCCCATTTTACAGATGAGGATGATGAAATTTAGTGACTTGCTTCCTCCGAGTTTATACAAGTAGTAAGTATCTGAAGTGAGGATCAGAGCCTGGTCTTTGCAATACAAAGTTCAGCACAATAGCCACTATACTACACTGCCCCTAAAAGTAGGGACATAGAACCAAGGGGTCCTTTGATATGGAGTATTCTCTTCTTTTTCCAACACAGTTGATGCATCACTATCAGCCTCAAGAAAGAAAATAAAAAGTAAAGAAGCAGAGTTATGCTCAACAGTGTTTCCTTAAGAAGGTAAAGCCAAAGCCAAGCTGTCAATCCCGTAGGCAGCCTGATCGTCTATAAGAAACCATGGTGTTTTGGTTGTTCATTCCTTTATTTTCAAAAAGGATCAGTGACATTATGGGGTGATTCAATTTAAGTAAGGCAGAGTTGCACAAAGTCACCAGCCTCACTTTCTCTTCCAGCGTCATCTAAGTTCAATGGCAGGACAAAAATCTAGATGACTGATGATGTCCTGGGATGTACTGGATGACCTTCACATCTTTGATGCTTGACCAAACTCCCTACTACCAAGCACCTGCTTCAACCTCCTTCATGGCCACTGGAATAGATTGCTTTCATGCACCCATTCTGCTAGAGGAAGACTTCACATTCTTGGGGTAGACAGCTCCCTAAATCACCAATGGGTTTAAGACCCTTTGGAAACCCTCCACCTGGTTTAGCATGCTTGCCAAGTTGTTTTCCTCTGGTTTGGCCATGCTACAGCTTCTTGGAGCCACAAGTGAGAGTTGGGTGAGAGGTAAACACGAAAGGTTGATGAGTTGAGCCTTCATACCAGAGGTGCTATTCCTTCCTGAACACCCCATAAACCTTCAAGAAACTAGGGTATGAGAAGCTAGAACCTCCCACTTCCCCCATGGGTCTCTTCTTAGTGATTAAACCTTGAGAAAGTCACATCTCTGAGATTCAGAGAGAGGAGAGCTGTCTCCTCTCTGTGCAGCAAACTCTCAGATTCACATACCTAGCCTTCATTTCTCTTACCAAGATCCAATATCTCATCTACAATAATCTGCCAGAAATCTCCACACACCTTACACACTTAACATATGCACTCAAACAACAAACATTTATTACGTACCTGCTATGTTCCAGGCAGTGTGCTCAGTCTTGGAGACACAAAGGTAAAAATGAAAGTTCCTGCCCTCCAGGGTCTTAGATTCTATTAGATCCCCTTCTTTCTTAAGCCCACCTATCCTCCTAATTTCCTCATTTCTGGTGAGAGCAAGTCACCAACATTTACAGGCTTGGAGGTATCTTTTCATTATGACTCTTGTTCAACCTTCATACCCAATGACATGCCAAGTCTTATCTGCCTCCATCACATATCTTACATCTGTCCTCCTCTCTCCGCTCATCCAATCACCCTAGTTCATATCATCATTATATCTCACATTGACTAATGTAATGACCTCATAACTGGTCTCCTCATTTCCAATCTTTCTTCTTTTCAATCCACCCTCCAAACTTCTGCCAAACTGTGATTTCTAAAACTAAGCTCTAATTCAGCCCCCTTCATTATATTTAAGAACCTTCAAGAGAGCCCTATTGTCTTTAGGATAAAATGTAGTTTCTTGTTTTTGGTCTTTGAAATCCTTCACCATCTGGCTCCAAACATCTTTCCAGGTTGATTATACATTCTTCTCCCAACTCCCTCATACTTTGTGTTTTAGCCAAGCTGGCATATGTGCAGTTCCTGGTACATGGCATCCCATTTTTCATTTCTATGACTTTATACAGACTATCTCCCATACCTTGAATGCATACCTTCCTCACCTCTACCTCTCTGAATCCCTAACTCCCTTCCAGGTTGAGATTAAGCACAACCTCTAAAAAGTGACAATTCCTGATTCTCCTACTTAATAACTCAACTTCCTCCTGAAATGTCTTTGTGTATGTTTACTTACCTATATCCCTTCTTTCTCCCTCTCTGCAAAATATAAGCTTCCTGAGAGTAAGGCCTACTTCCTTTTTTTTTTTTTAATTTTGTATCCTTGATACTTTGCATACTGCCTGACACAGTAGATAGGGATAGGCCAGAGATGAGAGCTAAACACATGATTCCATCCACGCAGGTCTTTCCCAATTGTGGAGCTTCCTTTACAAATGCAAACTGGCACCTTTAGGTGCTTAAGGTATACCTGTTCAATTGTTGAGTCTAGAAGATGATGATAGAATTAGCTTATCTATTAAAAAGGTTGATTGGAGGTATTGAATTCTCACCAAATGCTAAGTATATAGAAGATGATTTAGGGTCACACACAGTCTGCTTCTTATTTAAAATGGTAATACATCAAACTACTAATTATAGTTGATAAAATACATTAACAAAAACTATTTATTAATAACTTACTGGGGTGGCTAGGTGGTGCAGTGAATATAGCACCTGTCCTGGAGTCAGGAGGACTCGAATTCAAATCCGGCCTCAGACACTTAACACAAAACTAGCTGTGTGACCTTGGGCAATTGCCCTGCCTCCACCCTCCAAAAAGAAAAAAAAATAATTAAAAAAAAACCCTACTATATGAATACCACTACAAGGTCTTTACCCTAAAGAGATGAAAGAAAAAGGAAAAAGGATATAAGTGTATAAAAATATTTACAGAAGCTCTTTTTGTAGTGGCAAAAAATTGAAAATAGAGGGGATGCCTATCAATTAGGAATGGCTTGAAGAAATAATGATATATGGTTGTGATGGAAAACTATAGTACTGTAAGAAATGACAAGGGAAATGGTTTCCAAAAAACCTGGGAAAATCTATATGAATTCATACAGAATGAAGCAAACAGAACTAGATCATTGCATACAGTAACAGCAATCTGATAACCATGATCACACATAAAAGATCTACCTACTCTGATGGATACAATGAACCAAGAGAGTTCCAAAAAATGCGTGATGAAAAATTATATCCGTGTCCAAAGAGAACTGATGAACTCTGAGTACAAATGGCTGTATAATTGTTTTTTTACTTTCTTTATTTTTTCCTTTTTTTGTAACATGTGTAAACGCATAATTGATATTGTATTGCTCGCCTACTTTTTTTAAAATTTTTTTTATTTACTCATTTACTTTTAATTTACAAGATTCAGTTCCACAATCACTTGAGTTTCAGATTTTCTCCCCTCCCTTCCCCCCCCCGCCATGGTGGCGTGCAATCATGTATAGGATCTATTGCTCGCCTACTTGATGAATGGGGAGGGACTAAAGAGGGAGTTTGGAGCTCAAAATTTAAAAAAAAGAATGTTAAGAATAAATAAATTACATATATATGTGTGTATTATATATATTAATATATGTAAATATGTAAAAGTTACTATATGCAAGGCTCTGTGTTGGACGTGGTAATATGGAGACCAAAAACAAAATGAACAAACAAAAAAGAACCAAATCCCTGTCCTCTAGGAGTTTACACTCTACTGAGATATCCAAGCTTCCAAGGCAGAACAAAATGATATCCATTATTCATTGCCTTGAAATTCACATCAATCAAGGAATACTACTAAGAGCTAGGCACTGTGCTAGGTCCTAAAGATGGAAAGACAAATAGTATACATCCCATGAATTCAAGGATCTTATATACTATCAAGGCAATCAGCGTGCAGACATCTAAGAAGATACAAAATATATACAATATAAATTCAAGAAAACTGGACAATTGGTGCATTCCCAATAACACAATTGCTTACAATCAAGTATTTAATCTTTGGCAGTCTGTAAGAGTTAAGAACTAGGAATTCCAGAGATCACTCTGATCACCAGTGGTACCTTGCTCACTTTGTAAATTTCTACATTAACTTGAAAAACAATGACGTGATCCATTAACTTTATATCAAATTTAGAAAAAAAATGTGGACAGGACATTTTGGGTATGGCATAGGGTAATAGAAAGTCCCCTGTACTAGAACATTTATGCAAGAAGTCAAAATCCACAGGAACTGTGCAATCATGAAATATGTGAGACCCCTTTACATGCCCTGCCCCTTCTAAAACTCCCTATATTCAAAGAGGGCAACCCTAGCCTTCTAGTTCACCAAATTCAGAAAAGTTGGCATCATCTTTGACTCCTCCCATTCTCTCAACCACTGTATCTAATTTCCTAGGTCTTGCCAATTCATCCTCCATGATGTCTCTCGGATCCATCCCCTCATCCTCAGTTATTTAAACCTCATCTTTTTCAGGGCCTCATCATCACTCTTTTATAAGAGCCTCTTCAAAGGACTCTCAGGTTTTAGACTGCTCCTCCTCCAATCTATCTGCCTCCTAAGTGCCAAAATACAAGTACTAGAGAAGAAAACTAACCATGTCACTTGAATATTCAAGAAACTTCAATGTTCCCCTACTACCATTTCAATAAAATACAAAATCCTCAGCTTGCCATTTAAAGCCTTAGATAATCTACTTCTACCTTATCCTTCTTAGGCTTACTGCCTATCTTTACTCTTTTCACACTTTCTTAAGGGCAGCTAGATACCAGAGAGGCTAAGGCTCAAGAAGATCAGTGTTCAAACCAAATCTCAGGCACTTATTAGATGTGTGACCCTGGAAAAGTCACTTAAAGTCTGTCTGCTTCAGTTTCCTCATCTGGAAAATGGGCATAACAACTGTCTCCTTGGATTGTTGTGAAGATAAAGTGAAATAATATTTAAAAAGGGGTTTTGCAAACTTTAAAGTGCAAACTTTAAATAACTAGTTGTTATTCCAGAGAAGCTGGTCAATATATTTTTCTCCAGAACTTAGTAGACCATCACCTCCCTCTATCCCTCTGCACAGATCATTACTCATGCCTAGAAAATACATTCTACTCATGTCAACTTCTTAGAATATTTAGATCCTATAGGTTCATCTGCTGTCTCAAAAAAGAAGCTTCTCTCTCTCTCTCTCTTTCTCTCTCTCTCTGTCTTTCTGTCTCTGTCTCTGTCTCTCTCTTTCTCTGTCTTTCTGTCTCTGTCTTTCTCTCTCTCTCTCTCTCTCTCTCGCACGCACACACATACGTTAGTTCAGATATCTGTACTTCTTCCCCTTCAAATTATGATGTCCAGCACTTAGTATAATGCTTCGTACATAGTAGGCACTTAATAAGTGTTGATTATTGATATAGGTTACATATCTAGATATATAATGATATAGTTGACTATTGATATAGATAAACAACATTGATATGCTAAATCCAGAGGTGAGCTGGTAGATGTTTAACAAGTTATATACATGATGCACTTTTAAACTTAACTTGAATTATTAACATTATCTCCATCACTTAAATCTACACCATCTTCAAGATAATAAATCTGTAGCATTTGTTGATTTCTGAGTAAATGCTTATACTGAAAATTCAACAATCAGTTCTCTGAGCTGGTATGAGATGGTTCTAGCACATCTCTGATTAGATCTTTTAGAATGTAGAATGTAAGATCTCTACAGGAGTTTTTTGTTTTTTTCACTTTTTCTCTCCACTGCTAAACACAGAATCATGCAATTAGTCAGTCAACTCACATACCTTTTGCATGTCGTATGAACCAAGAACTGAACTAAATGTTAGGGATACCAGGAAAGGAAAGGAAAGAGAGGGAATAGCCCCTTCCCTCTAAAAGCTTACATTTCAATAATGAAGCCTATGAAGTATAGATGAAGGGTGATCTTAGAAGGGAATCCCCAAATGCTCCCATAGAGGAGGCGCTCAGAGAAAGCTTTTCAGATGGCATTAACTGGCTGTAGACAGTTGCAAACAGGACATAACTGGACATAACCATACTGAAATCACTGAAGGGTTCTCAGGTGGAAGAAATTAAGACTGAGATCTCACTAAATCAAAATGAATATAATCAGAGCCTCTCAGAAATAGAACAGACCTCAGAAGGCACTTAGTCTAACCTGAATCTGGCCACATTCCCTTCAATGATATCCCTGACAAGTGGTTAGCCAGCTTTGACTTAAAGAAGGCTTTCCATTTGTAGGGACACAATTACTGATTTAGTCCAATAACCTCACTCTTTCTGCTCCTGGAATACTCTGCATTGCTACTGCTATTACTATGAGGTCTCATTTAGTGTAATCTCCCTTCAGGGCACTCAACGGGACCTGCATGAACGAAATGAATTGATGCAGTTTCTTAAAGCTTCTCATTTAGTGCCACAGAGTCCCTTAAGCCCCAGAAGAATGGGGCTCATTAAGTGACCTGGTATGGACCCCGTGAGTAGCTCTATAGGCTGTTCAGTGGAGCAGACAGAACTCTGTGTTTGGACTCTTGTTTTCATGACTGTTTAAAGATCTGACACACAGGTAGCATGGCACCATGGACAGAAGCCAATCTTGCCATCAGGAAGACCTGGGTTCACATGCTGCCTCTGATATATCCTGGCTCTGGGACTCTGGCTAACCTCTCAGTGCCTCAGGGAAATCTCTCAGACTGAAAACTGCAAAGACAGCGCCAGTCTTCAGGCAGAGTAAGCTTCCTCAAGCTCCAGGTTAGATTGAAGGATGACTAGTTAGACTAGATCAGAAGTTCTTAATCTCAGACCTGTGAAATGATTCATTACTTTTTACAACATTTTGATAAAGTTATGTTTATTTACTTGGTTTCTTTTGTAATCTTACATATTTTATTTTACACGTTTAAAAACGTAATATGGAAAAGAGGTCTATAGATTCCCCCAGATTGCCAAGAGGAATCAGATACAAATCAAAAAAGGTTAAAAATTTCTAAAGTAGATAATCCCTAAAGTTCCTCCCAGACCTACATCTAAGATGTTAAAAAAAGAAAAAAAACTCCTGAATCACTTGATGGATCCAATCTAGCCTCTGAAAACCTCAAATCAAAAATAATCGGAAAAATAAAAAGTGACCACTTTTTTTGGCCAAGTTGACCACCCCCATCCCTGGCCTCTCTTGAGACACTGAGGGCCATCCCTCATTTCCCAGCAGAGAGCTTGCTCATTTGCAAGATAAAAGAGGCCCCGGTTTCTGCACATGCCCATAATAGACTTCACCACTGGAGGCAGCTTTACATAAGACTGGATTCTCAGGGACCAGAGCAACAGTCAGTCAGTCGGGGGAGCTTTCAGCATGCCAGGCTGCAGAAGGGAGCTGAGCTCCTACACGGTGGCGGACACGCAGCGGCAGCAGCCAGAGGGGATGCTACTGCCTTCTGTGCTCCCGGGAAGCAGCAGCTCCGCAGCCCAACCCAGAGCTGCTTAAGAGAACTAAACTGCTGGGCTATGGAATACAGATGTGGTCGCTCAGCTAGGAGAAGCTGGCCCAGAGGAAGACAGCATGTTCTGCTCTAAGGAGAAACTATAGAAGCCAGTTGTGGTTAAGGGGAGGTTTGGGTGG
The DNA here is from genome assembly GCA_028627135.1 of Pseudochirops cupreus. Classification (NCBI taxonomy): domain Eukaryota; kingdom Metazoa; phylum Chordata; class Mammalia; order Diprotodontia; family Pseudocheiridae; genus Pseudochirops; species Pseudochirops cupreus. Next base: position 556,532,597 of record CM053582.1, on the reverse strand, counting down.
GTGTTGTTTTTTTTTTTTCCTTTTCGTTCTATCTCCCTCCTCCCCAAAGTGTAAAAATGCAAAAACGTAACATTCATGAAGATCCCATTACCTAGGAGGAATCTCGACTTCGGCAGCAGATGCCCACTTGGCATTTATTTGTTCTTGGAGGGTTTTGCCTGGCAGGCAAAGAATAATGTGCCCAAATTGGTCCATCTCCCAAGGGGTCCAATTTTTCTTCCTGGGTGTCAGAGAGCCCTGACTCACGACAGTGCAGCTGACAGGGGCTGTCATGCTAGAGGTACCCTAAGCCAAAGCAAAGGACCTAAGGAAGACCTGTGAACAACACAAAGGATGGGTATGTTTTGTCTTTTTTCTTCTTTAAAAAAAATGTGGGAATATATGTATGTAGATACATTTATGTAGCCTGTACATAAATTCTGGCTTAATTGTCACAGAGACTGCCTTGCCTTGTATGACTGTAGAGTCAATCGCCTGCCAGAGAAATGCCTTGCTTAACTCTTTTTAAACCATCTCAAAAGATGATTTTCTTTAAATGGCAGAGAGGATATTAGCTAGTAAATTGGGTGATCCTGATTTGGAATTAAAAAAAAATCCTTGAATGTTTTTTTTTCCTTTGATTGAAAAAAAAATACATGAATTCTTTTTTTGGGGGGATAACTTTTCTAAGTTGTTTTTATTTCCAGGTTTCAATGTAATTAGGCTACTGAGCGGATCAGCTGTAGCCCTGGTAATAGCCCCCACTGTGTTACTGACAATGCTCTCTTCTGCTGAACGTGGATGCCCTAAGGGCTGTAGGTGTGAAGGCAAAATGGTATATTGTGAATCTCAGAAATTACAGGAGATACCCTCAAGTATATCTGCTGGCTGTTTAGGTCTATCCCTTCGCTATAACAGCCTTCAGAAACTTAAATATAACCAGTTCAAAGGTCTCAACCAGCTCACCTGGCTGTACCTAGACCACAACCATATCAGCAATATAGACGAGAATGCTTTTAATGGCATTCGCAGACTGAAAGAGTTGATTCTGAGTTCCAATCGCATCTCCTATTTTCTTAACAATACCTTCAGACCTGTGACCAATTTACGGAACTTGGACCTGTCCTATAACCAGCTGCAGTCTCTGGGATCAGAACAATTCCGGGGCTTGCGGAAGCTGCTGAGTTTACATTTGCGGTCCAACTCGCTCAGAACCATCCCTGTGAGGATATTCCAAGACTGTCGCAACCTGGAACTCTTGGACCTGGGCTACAACAGGATCCGAAGCCTGGCTAGGAATGTCTTTGCCGGCATGATTCGCCTGAAAGAACTTCACCTAGAGCATAATCAGTTTTCCAAGCTGAACTTGGCACTGTTCCCTAGGCTGGTCAGCCTGCAGAACCTGTACTTACAATGGAATAAAATCAGTGTCATAGGGCAGACCATGTCCTGGACCTGGAGCTCCTTGCAAAGGTTGGATTTGTCAGGGAATGAAATCGAAGCCTTCAGTGGACCCAGCGTTTTCCAGTGTGTCCCCAATTTGCAACGCCTCAACCTGGATTCCAATAAGTTGACATTTATTGGGCAAGAGATTTTAGATTCGTGGATATCCCTCAATGACATTAGCCTGGCCGGGAATATATGGGAATGCAGCAGGAATATTTGCTCCCTGGTCAACTGGCTGAAAAGTTTCAAAGGGCTGAGGGAAAATACCATCATCTGTGCCAGCCCCAAAGAGTTACAAGGGGTGAATGTGATTGATGCCGTGAAAAATTATAGCATTTGTGGCAAAAGTACCACAGAGAGGTTCGAGCTGGCCAGGGCTCTGCCCAAACCCACCTTCAAACCCAAGTTGCCCAGGCCCAAGCATGAGAGCAAGCCCCCTGTCCCCCCTACGGTGGGGGCCACTGAGCCTGGCCCAGAGACCGACCCAGAGGACACGGAACACATCTCTTTCCACAAGATCATCGCGGGCAGCGTGGCCCTGTTCCTATCCGTCCTAGTGATTCTGCTGGTAATCTATGTGTCCTGGAAGCGGTACCCCGCCAGCATGAAGCAGCTGCAGCAGCGTTCGCTCATGCGGAGGCACAGGAAAAAGAAAAGGCAGTCCCTCAAACAGATGACCCCCAGCACCCAGGAATTCTATGTTGATTACAAGCCCACCAACACAGAGACCAGTGAGATGCTGCTGAATGGGACAGGACCCTGCACATATAGCAAATCGGGCTCCAGGGAGTGTGAGGTATGAATCCCTTGTCCTAAGAGAGCGGGCAAATAGTGTAGCTGTCTTGAACTACATTGACTATGAAGGGAAACGTGTAGGGATTTGTGAGTGGGTGTATGTTTCTTGTCGGTTTCTTTCTCCTCCCTAACCTTTCCTCCTCCCCAGCTCTTTGTCAATTTCAACTTAACCCTGATACTGTTTCTTTTCCTCTTTTTTTCCCCTACAAAGTCAACTCATTGCAATTTAAACGCCACAATCTATGAGGAGTCTGAGCCCCCAGCTTTAGGACAATCCCTATTGTACAAGAACCTTCATCGATTTCATTAAAGTCTCCCTTGTTTTAAGATAAAACTTCTTTCATCAGTAATCCCCTACATCTGCAGTCACGCTGCTCCCTTCAGGCCAGACCTGCATACAGTTGAGGGTGGGAGGAGTCGCTTTGCAATTCACTGAACATATCTAGGGGACTAGGGAGGGATTCTGGTATCCCAAGGTTCAGTTCATTTGGGAAAGATAACTATTGCAGAAATATTGCAATAACAGCCTCATAAACAGAGCTGGGTTTAAAAAAAAATCAAAGCAATTGCAAGGACCAATCAAAAGATGGTGCTGAATTGAAGCAATATCCTAGTCCCTTTCAGGAGTTGCACCTGGGAGAGAAGGAAAGGGTTAAAAATGCAACTAGGGAATTGCAAGATGGAGTGTGATGAGTGCAAATGCAAAGTTTCAGAGTGGCTGTCTTCCTATTGAAACCCGAGCATGTGAATTCCTACTGATGTTTTTCCTCACTGTTGATTTCTTTGGACATTCAAATGGCACTGCAGAAAACCCATCAAAGGGCAGATGTGGAGAGATAGAATCCCCTTCCTGCTCCATGGAAAGATCTCAGAAAGTAAGACTGAGGAAGGGAGAGAAAGCTTGTAAAGACTTCTGGTTCATGTTGGGGGGAGGGGTGCTGTGTGGTGTTTCTTTTGTCTTTTTCTTCTTTTCTTTTCTTTTTTTTTCATAGATCTCGTATTAAAGAAAAACAGCAAAGCTTAGGAGCTTAGTCTGGGTTCTCTGTTTGGGGCTTCTTCAGCCTGTCCTGTTTCTGAGCTATGCACACCACTCCTCTGATGGCTAACTGAGGCTTCATTCAGAGGCTGGAGAGGAATCTTTCCAAGACCCACATCCTACCAGCCACAGGCTTTGTAGGGAGTGAGGGGGGAGCCCATTTGGGGAAACTCCTTAAGAAATGAACAAAATGACTCTTTAAAAAAGAGAGAAAGAAAGAAAAGATTTTTTTTTAATTCCACCATAGTTTCCATTTGTTTCTGTATTGCAGATGTTAGGGGGATTCAGGGATATCCTTGGGTAATGTGAAATCTTCCATCAACATGGTTCTGGCCAAAAGCTGATGGCACCCTGCCAGCTGCATGCCCATGCTTTCTTATGCCACTGGCAAAAGTTTATTGACTGCAGCACCCAATATCCCAGACTCTGTATTTAAACAATTTATATCAAGGTTCAGACAAGCTATTCCTTTAAATCTGGGGAGGGTTGACTGTGGAGCTTGGGGGGCATTAAGGGGGGGGTCATTTTTCTCTTCCATCCCCCAGACCGAACAGCTCTTTTACAGAAGCTTTATTCAGGGATGGCAACAGCTCGGCTATTGGATTTAAATTGGCTTGCTGAGCCACACGTCCACGCATCTTCAACCATGTCACTGTGTCTCTAAAACAGGACCACTGCAGCAAAGACAGGAAAGCAAATGGGGGCTGGGGTGTTGTGTTTTTTTCCCCTCTTAAAAAAAAAAACAACTGTTTTTCCCTGGAATTTTAATATTTTGCTTTCCTATACTTGGGAGGAAAGGAATGTAATGCTCCATGGAATAAAAATTTCAATGAAAGTAGACCTTGGAAATCATAGATTAATTGGCAATTAAAAAAAACATTAAAGCCATTTCCCAGTTCTTTTTTCCATAAAACTTTGTTTTGGTTTAGAGGCCAACACAGACGCCCCAGTCAGAGGGGATGTGTCATTACTGCAATGTATTTAACTGTGTCATACTGCTATTATCCATTGGTTTGTGGCAAAGCATCAGAAATTCCTAGATGAGGAATCATGCAGGTTGCTTATCCACTGTGCTAGAAGAAAAAAACAACTGGATAGTGGAAGCTTCTGCGATGGTGGTAACCAAGTTGTAATTTTGCAGTTTCTTGTGAAATGTCAGTAAAAAGGAACCTATCTCAGGCAGAAAGGCTCTTGAGTCAATTTGGTGTGTGTGTGCGTGTGCGTGTGTGTGTGTGTGTGTGTGTGTGTGTGTGTGTGTGTGTGTGTGTGTGTGTGTGTATATACTATTGGTGATGGTATTAATTAAAGGTGGTATTCCAGGAGGAAAAAAAAGGACATTTCTAGTCTGTGATTTCACCTGTGCCTCTCATGTGATAGACACTAACTCCCTTAGGCAAAGTATAGATGATAATACTATTGTTAAATTTCACTGATTTTGTTGTTTTTGCTCTGTTCCCCCTTCAATCCTAACAATGCTCCACACATGTATTAGAAGTGGATATAGATAGATTCGTAGATTTCAAACATTCACATTATGCTAAATAGTGTTCCCCAAATTAAAGGTAGAATTGGTGTCCAAAGGGGAATGGAAAAGGAAATGAATGATTAATATTTAGAAGAGTAGCATTGAATTGCTCATTTTTTATGCTCCATGTTGACCATAAATGAAATACTAGACAGGAACCAAGCTAAAGGCTCTAGACAAGAAAATCCATGTTTATTCAGGGATAATTATGGTCTTTAATCTAGTTGTGTGGGTGCCAAGAACATTATAACAACCATATTGCCTATACAATGAGAGAACAGTAGCAAGCAGATCTCCCAAATATTTTCTCGTAGAGAGAGGAGCCACTTGGTATCCTAGGGCAATGCTTTGAGAAAATAGGGAATTCATGTAGTATATTGGAATTGAGCAGACCGTATGCCTGCATTACCTTGTCTCTCTCTTTTTTTTTTTCATTTAGGGAGGAAACAACTCTAGTAGGCATGATAAAACTATCATCATAAGCTAGGAATCTGAGATGTGGGTTCAAATCATCCCACAGTCACTAACTAGCTATGTGGCTCTGAGCAAAGAATTTTCCCTCTTCTGAGCCCTATAGCTTCCTCATCTATAAAATGTGCGTGGAAATATCGTCTATCTAACAAAAAACCTGCAAAGATCCAATGAGTCAATGTCGTAAACTGCTTCACAAAACTTAAAGGATATGTATATATGAAAGTGAATAGAAATCAGAAAATATGATTATTTTCAATGTGGATGAAATGATAATGATGATACAGTCTTGTTTTTGTACATTACTCTATTGTTTGTGAGTTACTTTACTTACTTTGTCTCATTTGATCCTTAGGATAATCTTGGGAGGGATTGTGCTTTTACTAATCCAGTTTTATAGGGGAAGAAATTGAGGCTCATAGAAGGAAAGTCATACAGCTTTTTTTTTAACTTTTATTTATTTTAGTTTACATCATTCATTTCCACAAGATTTTGAGTTACAAATTTTCTCCCCATCTTTCCCCTAGTCATACAGCTTTTTAATGTCTGTAGGAAGATTCAAATCCAGATCCCAGGATCACAAGAGCACATATTAATGGTTCAAAAAGACTTCAGTCATTGTCTAGTTAAATTCATCCATTTTACATTGAGACCTAAAGAGTTAAGTGACTTGCTGGAAGTCATAACACTGGTAACTAGTGTTAGAGATAAGATTTATAGCCCCAATTCTGTCATTGTCAAACCTGAGATACTATCAGCTCCACCACAGTCTGCTAGATGTCTGCAGATCTTCATTGTAACTCAGAGAAGAGAGGACCCCACCCCACCCCAACCTCATGACTTTGCCAAAGTCCACTGGTGGAAGGGGAGAGATTCTTTCTCATGACAAAGTTAAAGATCACTGTTATTATTATTATTATTATTATTATTATCATTAATTTATTCCCTTGAAGTCTCTGATGCCAACCATCCACACCTCAACCTTGTGAATTCCTTGTAGGCTGGATAAAATGACAGTAGGATCATCTAATCTCTGGACGTGTTTCATGGGGAGAGGGCAATGCAATATCTATGACATCACCCAAAGGTGGGATAGCAGTTACACAATCTCCTCCACTGATCTCTGGAGAAGGGTTGTGCCTGAAACTTCTAGCTAGACCTTTGATAGTTCTTGGTCCGGGCTCATGAGTCATGGGCTTCATCTGCTCTCCAGAAATGTAGCTTGATGTCCTTCCCTTGTCTGTTTCTTAGCTTAGCATTAGGGAACAAATCCCTAATGCTACAGTCTTCTAACTAACACACACATACACATCCCGAAAAAGTCTGCCTTTTAAAAATGAGTTTTCTGTTTTCCCAAGATGTTGACATTGGATCTTTCCAGAGTTTAAAACATTTCCCCCTCTTAATGTTCTTTTCGGTGAATCCACTCCCCAGTTAGAATTGCCCAGCTGGACTTCTGTGGAATAACACTGCCACCTTGTGGTTGATTCTGTCAATCACAGTTATTTATCTCCAATTTAGGCATTTTAGCTTATTATCCTGCCTCCTGCATGGTAGTGTGTTTATTTATATTGTAAGTCATTCCAAAGATGTATCACTTTGAATCCCATTTTGCTGCCTTTCACCAGGGTGCATAATTGTAATGGAATCTTCTTTTCAAGGTCCCTTCTGCATAGTGGCTTGTATACTGTAATCAAATGTAGTGCTGGGAGGAGGGGGATTCAGAGAGGAGCAGGAATAGTTACCAAGAACTCAAAATCGGCGCTGAGAATTCAGTGTAGGAAATCATTCTGGATAATGAAGGCCCAAGAGAAACCTCTTAAATTATTTAGACGCGTAAATGTGGGCCAAAGATTCTGACACGTTTTCACTGAACTTTTCAATGTCTCCATTCCAGAGGATTCTGAAAGATGGCCTAAATTGAGTTTGCAAGAAGAATGTTCCTGTCTTAATAGGGAAGGCTGGCGATGTGCTATTCCGAGATTAGTTATTTAGCAGGTCTGCAGGCACTGAGGAGGGGCTGCACACACCACTGGCCTGATGCTCTCTGCTCGTATGGTCGTATGTGGGGAGCTTGGCACTTTTTCACCTTGTATCTTCCTCTCTGTTCGTTCAGTCAGGCCTTCCAGCAATGAAATGCTCTGGCCTAAGGATTCACAGATGATGACACCTTGCTTTCCCTCCCAAGGAATGCTCATGTACACAGCTGTCTTCTAAGATGGAGTCGAAGATGTCCACGGATTAGCACGAAAACTATCCCTTCTCCAAATTCTGCTTTGCCCTCTCCCAATCTGGTATTTACAGGAAGGAGAATATGAAAGAGTTTATTTAGAGTAGGAGTTCTTAACCTTTTTGTAGCCTGGACCTCTTTGGCACTCTAGTGAAAACAATGGATTCCTTCCCAGAATAATATTTTTAATTTAGGAAAATCAAATGCATAAGATTACAAAGTAAATCTAAGATTACTCAATATCCATGTGTATATATGTACATATGTGTATGTCTATGTCTATGCATATATATATATTTCCCCACCCAAGTTCACTGACTATAGATAGGTATAAGCACACACATGCATATGTATATATGTTTACATGTAATATACATGTGTGTATATCTATACACACGTATATTTCCCCACCCCAGTTTACTGACCTCTCCTCCATATGCATATATGTGTGCATATACATGCATACATACACACATATGTGTGTGTGTATATGTATGTGTGTGTGTCCATGGACCCCTGGATGACATAATATGAATCCCTGATTTAAAAGTACAGATTAATCCAATCATGGAAATTAACACTAGCCCTGGTCTCGAGAACCTCAGAGAAATTTAGCTTGGCCAAATTCAGTTCTTGCTGTGAGACCAATGGCCAGTAATGTCCAATATAATCTTGCCCACTGCTCCTCTTTCAGCAGATTTGCAACATCATCCTTACACATAGCCTGACAAGGTGATATAATGTAGGTGGAATAAAGCACTAGCCTTGGAGTCAGGAAAAGCTGGGCTCACAGCCAGCTTCTGACACTCACTAGGTCATGCGATTGTGGGCAAATCATCTCACTTCTCAGTTTGTTCATTTTTTTTCATCTGTAAAATGGAGCTAATTATGCTTCTGGTAGCTATTGTGTGTATGTGGCTAAAATGAGATACTGTGTATTAAGCGCTTTACAGGTGTTAAAGTACTATATAGAAGTCAGTTATGATTTTTGCTATTGTTTTTGTTACTATTATTAATTTTCTTTATATTTAAAGGAGTTTAAATAGAAAGAGCCCAAGACAAATCACTAACCTACTGTTGTTCTGTTACCGTAATCATTATCACTATTACCATTATTAGTTACTAAGCATTTTAAGTCCCTACTGTGTGCCAGGCACTTATACTAAGCAAATGTTATTACTGCTCCTATTGTGGCTACTAAAACTACTCATATTATTCAGAGATTCCAAGCAGGTTCTTCTTTTCTTCTCCTGTTTGATCATAAGAACAGACAAGGCCAGGAAGACAAAGAGAATGACATCACTGATGAGTGGAAGCAACACGTTGAAAACCAAATAGAATTGGTTCTGCCCAAATGGTTTCTGAAAACCCCTTGGCAAAACTAAATTCTTAGACCAGCTTCGTGCATATGGAAAGAGTGATTGCTTCTCTGCCCTTAACAGGTCATGGAAGAACCATACTGGAAATTCACAGGAGGATGGAAATTGGGATGAGTTTTCAGGTTTTAGACCCCACATTTGGCAGTGCAGTGAGTGAATGAAGATGTTAGTATGAAAGTAACCGTGTGTATGTGTCTGTGTCTGTGTCTGTGTGTGTCTGTGTGTGCGCCCGTGTATCTGTATCTGTGTGTGTGTCTGTGTGTCAGTGTGCATTTTTCAATTCAGATCTGAAAATAATTTGATTTCAGTTCTACTTGGGGGGAGGGGAAGTGAACACACTTGTTCAAAAGAACGTAAGCTTCTTGAAGGTAAGGATTATTGTGCTTTAGCTTTGAATCTACAGTTCCCAGTCCATGATAAATGCTTGATAAATGGATTTTTTAGCCTTCTGTTTTTACTGTACCTGTGATTTCATCTTTACAGAGAACTCCTAATGAGGGGATTTCTACCCATGCAGATTAGCACCAGCTCTGTAATATAAAGTCTTAGAGAGCTGACTGGGACACTGAGAGATCAAGCCACTAGTCCAGGGTCCCCTAGCTAATATGGGTCAAAGGCAGGACTTAAATCCAAAGCTGCTTTCTATCCATTACCCCACCCTTCCTCTGACTTTTTCATGAGTTGAACTGAGTTGAAATCTCATTCAGTACTCACCTAGTCATGCTTGTGAGCATGACTAGATAGAGTGCTGGGCTTGGAGTTAGGAAGCCCTGAGTTCAAATGTGACCTTGCACACTTACTAGCTATATGACCTGGGCAAGTCACTTAACCCTGCTTGCCTCAGTTTCCTCATCTGCAAAATTATCTAGAGAAGGAAATGGCAAACTACTCCAGCATCTTTGCCAAGAAAACCCCTGAGAGGGTCATGAAGAGTCTTACTCAACTAAAAACAAGTAAACAACAACAAAACAAAACAAAAGCAAAGAAAACCAACTGGCATCAGACCAGTGATGTGAGCAGCCCCTCTAGAACTTGAAATTGGCATATTTTTTAAGGTAGTAGCAGTAGTAGTAGTAGTAGTAGTAGTGGTAGTAGTGGTGGCAGCAGTAGCAGCAGCAACAGCAACAGCCTCAGTGGTAACCCAACCATCTTTTCTGGGGTTGGTAGCCAAGCAGATCTGCTTGTGTTTATACCAAGTTCAAGTTGTCAATTACTTCAATAAGTGAGACTTCAGAAGCTAGTCATTCTTCCACCACTGTATAACATAAGACATTTCTCAGAGGAACTATTTGTCAAGAGCCTACTCTGCGGCAAACGCCATTCCAGGCACAGGGGATGCAAAGAGAAAAAGAAAACAGTGTCTGCCTTCAAGGAGCTTGAATTCCACAAAACTCTAAAATATACTTTTTTAAGCAATAAGAACTACATACAGCAATCACAAAGAGGGCATCCCCAAAGGTGGCCTTAAGCATGGCTAGGAAACAAGAATTTGGCCACAGAGCCATGTAAATCTGCCATGTCTCATCTCTCATGATAATCATATGTTCAATAATTATGAGCATGAAATTATTTTGAATGCTGACACATTGCAGGAGTTAAAAGTATGATATAACCGAGTTTCATACTAAACTGGAACAGGTTCATATCCCACCTGTCAATCACTTGGGTTGAGATTCAATGAAAAAAGTACCTGAAATCTGTATTTAGCACTGTCATTTTTTTCTCCATGATCTCTTCTAGGAAAGTGGCAATGTTTAATGCCACTTGTCTTTTTTCATTTGTAACTCAGCATGAATCCTCTGCAAATTGAAAACCTTCTACCTAACTTTTTTTTTTTCCATTTGTTCCACTAAAGATTGGTTAACACAAATCCAGTCTTCTCCACTGGATATGGTTAATCTCTGGTTGAGCAAGATGTGTTTCCTATTTCTATCAAAGTTGTTTTAGATGGAAAATTTTTGCTTGTTTTATTGCCATTAGGATGTCTAGACTTTAATTACTACAAGCACACAGATTATGGAATCATACATTTAGAACTGGAAGGGACCTTAGAAGTGATATAATCCTAATTATTTAGAATATTCTCATCCCTTTATAATCTTATTTAATCCCATAGCTATTCATATTACCTATTCCAAATTCATTGCCACCAATAGCCCAACCCTAGTCCTCATTCCTGGCTGCTCACTCCCTTATCTGCATCCACTTCAAGTCTAATCCTTTGCCCAATACCCCATTGCAGATTTTAAGTGTCTTCCATTGTGCTCTCTGGAATACATATTTCACAATTAACAATTTAAACTTTTCTCACTCATTCCATCCTCTCATGCTCCCTGAGATCTTACTCCTTCTTGGTGACACTGTTTCCCTTCATCACCCTTTCCAGTCTTGACAACACTTTATGTATTACCCCATGACTCACTGGTTGAAGTGGGGAAGTCATAATACTCCTTGATTCTTGGATACTTCTAGGCTATCATTCTATTACCATTACTCAGCAACTCCTCTGTAGGTCCATCAAATCCTAATGTATCACCCAATAAAGATTTTGGTGGCTATTATCTACCGAACATCTTTCCTTTCTCAATGATCTCAGTGCCTCTCTCCACCTCAATACCTGCCGTCATACTTGGGAACTTCAATATATACATTGATGCTTCCTCAAATACCCTAAATTCCCATTCTTCTATTCTGTTCCATTCCCATAACTCCACTCCGCAGAAAATACATGCAAAGGTTCTTATATATTTTTTTAGTTTTTCCATCACCCATAAGTATTTCACTATCATGTTTATTCACTCTGAAATTCCTTTTGCCTTCTCAAACTATTTTAGCATTCCATCTTCCCCTATGTCTTACAATCCCTAATTCTGTTCTTTTTCTATACTGTGGCCACTATCCCCTCCACCCAATAGTTCTTTCCAATTCCATTATCCCTACACTAGGTAACCTCTCCTCACTACCCTATCTCAACTTGCCCTCTTGGGTTATCCCCACACTTTGCCAAACAAGAGCTTTGGGGTGCTTCTCCCATCTGTCTTCTTCACAGGCTGCTGATCAAAGCCAGAGGAAAGCACAGAACCATACAGATTGAGCCAGCCACAAATTTATTTTCTAATTTCAACTGGGATCTTGGTGTGGCAAGCTAATCACTCTATTCCTCCCTACTTCATGACCCATGTCCATCTTTACAGCAACTTTTCTAAACCTCCTGGTCTTAGTCTCTTTTCAAGCCTCCCACAATACCTGCTCCCAGTTTTCTCTCTCACTCTCTGTCTCTTTCTGTTTCTCTCTCTTTCCCAACAGTATAGTGTGAAAAGTTATAACTTAGTCAACTAGAAAAATTTGTGACTTGTAAAGGCAGCAATGTGGTGCAGTGAATAGAGTTCTGGGCCTCTAATCAGGAAGACTAGAGTTTAAATCTAGTCTAAGACACTTACTAGCTGTGTAATCCTGGGCAAGTCACTTAACTTCTGTTTACCTTAGTATCCTTAACTGGATCACAATAGCACCTATTTTGTGTGGTTGTTATGGGTATCAAACGAGATATTTGTAAGGCACTCAACACATAGTGGGTACAATCTAAATGCTTATATGTTTCCCCTTGAGTGTGAACAAGATTGCCAATCCATCCCATGCTTCCTTGACCTGAAACCCAATAACCGGTGAAGAAAGGGTTGTTTTGTGATGCCACACTCCTTGGGTTAGTTTGACTCTAACCCCCATCCAACAGGCACTGCCATGATCATCAAAATCATGTTGGTAATAATTCAACCACAAATTCTAAATCACAATATTTTATTATTTGTCTTTTCATATTTCTAAAATTAGAAGATTTTTAATCCTCTTTTGCTTCCTATAAAGGCCAAGTTGATGGACATTAGAGCTAATGGCCACCTTAGAGGTCACTTAATACAGTCCTGTCATTTTTTTTTTTTACAAATAAGAAAACTGAGTCTGACAATTGAAATTAATTGATATACAGTCAAGAGAAGGGTGAGAATTTTTTCATATTAGTCATAGAATCTGACTGAAAGCAGGAAGGTACTTAAGAAACAATGTGGCCCCTCTCCTTATGGATAATAAAGCTGAGTTATTTAGAGTTGAAATAGCTTACCTAAAGCCACAAATAAATGGCAGACTAGAATCTTAACCTAGGTCTCCTGACCCTAAATTGGGTGGTTTTCCTACTCTTTTTCAGTTGTTTGTTATCTTATTTTCTCTTATTCCTGTTATTCTTCTATTGACCAGAACAATCATCTTGGTTGTATATCTCAATGTACCCTGGTTCCTCCATTCAAAATCTGTCTAAAAGTCCTATCCCTTCAGGTAGGCTACATAATTAAATGCTAATAGATCAGGTCACTCACCAGTTTCTTAACTGGAAGGAACCTTACAGGTGATCTGATTTTATAAATGAAAAGTCAGAATCCCAGAGTTTTGATATGACTTACTCAAAGACCTTCACAGCTAATAAGTAAGTAAGAGAGTCAGGATTAAAAGGAGATCCTCTGACATCAAGATCTAGAATCTTGGCAATTATCCCAAGCTTCTGTTGACATGAAGCTTCACCTTATCATCCTAGCTTCTGGTGTTCCATAAGTCTTTGCTGAATTGAACTGAACTGAAGCTAATTCACTTCACTTCAATCAATCAACAAGTATTTATTAAGTGATTTTTGAAAATTAATATCTTTTGATTTTAAATCAGTTTACTTCCAAATACATCTCTCCTCATCATCTACTCTTGTGACAGAGTCATCCTTGTTGCAAAGAATGAAAGTTAAAGAGAAGAGGGCGTTCTAAAAAACTGACCAATACATCAGTTGACCCTGAAGAGTGTATGCAGTGTTCGATGCAGTCACCCATAGTTCCCTACCTCTCAATGAGTGGAAGGGAGACGCATTTTTTCATTTCTTCTCAGAGGCCAAGCTCAGTCATTATAATTAGAATGCACTTCATTTCCATTTTAGTTGTTCCTTCCATTTATATGGTATTCGTTGTGTATATCGTTTCTGCTACCTGTACTTATCGCCACTGTCTCGCCAATGTTTTCTTCATAATTGTAATTTCTCACAATACAGTAATACTCCATTACACTCATGCACCAGTTTCTTTTCCTATATTCAATGAGTTTGATGTTTCCAGTTCTTTCCTAGTGGCAGATATAGAGACCAATATGCTGCTATACATACTTTCTGTCTTTGACATCCTAAGAGTTATTAATCATGTGTTGATCGATGCTGATTGGTATATTAATTTGTTTATTGATTGACCAAACAACTGGGCTCAAATATTTGAAGAACTGTCATATGGAAAGATTATTCTAGTTCTGTTTGCCTTTCACATGAGAAAACTAGAAGCAATGGGTGGGGGCTGTAAACAATGAAGCTTTGCTAGATGGGCAAATTTCCTAGAAATTAAAGATGTACAAAAGCAAGATGGGCTACCTGGGCATACAGTAGGTTCTCCCTCTCTTGAGGTCTTCAAGCCAAAGCTGGCTGACCACCTGCTTGGTACTTGTAGAATGGATCTCTGTTCAGCTAAGGGTGGGGATAGAGGTATTCTGCAGTTCCTTCACAATCTGGGTTCTGTGCTATCTGTGTGAGTGTGTGTGGCTCTACTCTTAATACCTCCCAAATCACCCTAAGCCAAACTCACCCACCCAAAGTTTTATCTGAATTCCACTAAAACAACCAAAGATGTATAGAAATATGGTCTCTCTCGTTTCTTTGGTTTGCCAACTCCTGGCGGGTCAAGGAATCTGATTGTTGAAGGTCAGGATCCTGGTATAGGCTGCATGGCTTTACTGTACCAATCCATCAATCCTGAAGCCATTAGTAGGCCCAATTCAGTCTCCACTGTGATAAGCCCCCAGAACCCATTGTCTCATGTATAAAACAGCATGGCAAATACTAAATTTAGCAAAGCCAATTTCTTTTAAAGCTTCATCGCACTAATTACGTCCAACCAGTGTGTAAAATACATTTTGTCAGTAAAGAGCAGAGGACTTCAATTAACCACAAACCCTTATTCAGCACTCCCAGGGCTTAAATTCATTAATGAGGTGGCAGAAGGAGACTGTTCCTAGACAGTGAGACCGGTAAGGAATCATTATGAAGTGGTATTCAAGGTTTACTCTTCCTGTCATCCGTACTTGAGAAAGTGATTCTGGGTGTTTGCATACCCAATTACACAAGCAAAAAGCAGATAGGATCTTCAGTTTAACTCCCTGGAAACAGACTGGAACCAATAAGGCAGCAGCATTGGACTGGGGAACCCAAAGACCTGAGTTTTAATATCTCATCTGGCATTTATTAGGTGTGTGACCCGAGGGCAGTCATTTAACCTCTGAACATTCTTTTGTTCATCTTCCAAAGGAAGATTTGAATACATGATCCCAAAGATTCCATCCTGTTCCAAATACCATCATGATAAAGATCCTACAGAAAGCAGATGGACAGGATCATTTTTGAGAACAGATAGTAGGGATTCTAGAGCAATAACTCTAAGCTTTTCATTTTCAGTGAAGAGAGCTCAGTAAGATATTTTAGCCATGAGCCAACCAATTTGCAATCAAGACACGACAATATTAAATTCAATTTACAAATGGGAATGATCAAGGACTGGAACAGAATGTTTACAAGTGAAAGTCCACAGATACAATCATTATAAAAAACACTCACATATCTACAGCACACAATTTAGACCAGCCTTGTGATTTCAGCAATATAGGAAGTCCCCAGTGAGGAACATCCTTTACTAGTACAGATCTCCACCTCTCCACCCTGTAATCAATCAAGGCATAGGAATCAATTTAAACAAGACTAAGATCGTATCTGCAGACAAAAATGACAGCTAGAGAAAGGGAATCCTCCATCTACTGAGGACCTTGAGCGATGTCACATAAATATTAGAGTGAGAGTTAGAGGAGTATTTGGATTTGACTCCCATCTTCAAGAGTCATTATCAAATTTGGTTATCAGAAAGATCTGCTCTTGCCAAAAACTGATCGAAATAATGCTGCTCCAGATTGCTTCTGTGTTACTAGGTATCTAAGCATTAGACTAAAGAAATAAATCTCTAATAGTAGAATGACAGGCAATAGCTAGTAAATTTTAAAAAAAACAAACACTTTTTTCATCAACAAACCTTTCTGAGTTCCTAAAACTGTATAATGTCAGCAGTTGTCCACTATGCAACTTTGCCAAATGATCTATGTAATCTGTATGACCTTCAGCAAGTCACCTAAGCTTTCTAGGCCTCAGTTTCCTCACTGGCCAAATAAGAGAGGTTTGGATTCACTAGATTTTTTTCCAGTTCTCCATTTAATGAAAGTCATTTCTCTACTATTCCATTTCCAATGACAGAGATTCACAGCCTTCAGATTTGCAGTAGTCCATTTCACCTTTGGACAGCCTTAATCATTTGAACATTCATCTTTACTCTGGTTCAAAATCTCCCTCACTAATAACTTTCACCCATTGCATTTGGGTCCCTGGAGAAGATGACTAGTCCCTCTTCAACATGACATTTCTTAAAACACTTGAAAATGTCTTTCATGCCACACCTAAGTTTTATCTTTTCCAACTTAAGCATCTCTAATTCTTTTAACCATTCCTAACATTCTCTGGTTTCCTTTGCCATGCTCTTCACCCTTCTCTGGATGAGCTCCCATTTGTCTACCATCCCTCTTAAAATGTGGTGACCATGGATATACTCAAGTCGGCATACTCCATTGAGATCTGATTTGGTCCTAGCTACTCATATGGAAACTTCAGGATAGTAAAGAAAGGTTTTACAGATCTCTTTTTTTTTTTTTTTGCTTTTTTGGAGGGTGGAGGGCAGGACAATTGGAGTCAAGTGACCTGCCCAAGGTCACACAGCCAGTAAGTGCCAAGTGTCTGAGACTGGACCTGACCTCAGATCCTTCTGACTGCAGGGCCGGAGCTCTGCTCACTTCACCACCACTCACTTCACTCACTTCACCACAGCCACCCCAAGGTTTTACAGCTCTTAATTTGAGTTGGATATATGTAGTTCTATGACATTTTCTACTATACAATACTGTACATGTCTTTATGCTCTGTACTTTAGGTCATCTTTTGGTCCACCACACCAAAATGTGTGTGACTATTTTAGATTTATACACAAATGCAAAAGCATTGAGCTAGCTATAAATTTAAGGGAGTAAAGGAACAGGGAATAGCTAAAAATTAAAAGAGAAGTAAATTCTCCCACTATATTGGGTTCAAACCACTCTTCTTACTATTAAAAATATGAAGTAATCAATCTT
The DNA here is from genome assembly GCA_028627135.1 of Pseudochirops cupreus. Lineage (NCBI taxonomy): Eukaryota > Metazoa > Chordata > Mammalia > Diprotodontia > Pseudocheiridae > Pseudochirops > Pseudochirops cupreus. Next base: position 556,515,441 of record CM053582.1, on the reverse strand, counting down.
CTCTCCATCTCTTTGATGGTTAATTTATCCTTTAATTTATACTCACTACTCTTTGCCTCAACTTTTGCTTAGTTCCCTTCCAAGGCTTCTCTTAGGATGTGGGCTCTTTATTTCCCTATAGGGCCTTTAAAGATACCAAGTTTGCCTCTACTCCTTCATCAAGCCATCTCATCCCTTTCTTTTCTATCAATTACTTCATGTATTTCTCCTGCATAGAAATTATCTCAGATACCTTGGCTTTGCCTCTGAATTGCAACCTATAGGAAGTGCCTATCCAGAGAAAAATTGTAAAGAAGGTCATTTGCCTTCAGCGACATTGTCTCCTCCTTCTGTGTCTTTTCTCCCATTCCTGACATTCTTTCCCCAAATCTCCCCTCCCCTCCCCATCAAATACATAGTTAGTGTTTTCATAGCTCCACCCTATTCCTATCACATTTTGTTGCCAAGAAATAATCTAAATTCTCTCTTTATAATGATTGACATGATGCCTGCCATGGGTACATTCATGACAGGGGGTGTAGCTAGAGGGAGAAGAAGAAGGAGAGGGAAAGGGAGAGGGAGAGGGAAAGGGAGAGGGAGAGGGAGAGGGAAAGGGAGAGAGAGAAGAAGAGGGAGAGGGAGAGGGAGAGGGAGAAGGAGAGGGAAAGGGAGAGAGAGAAGAAGAGGGAGAGGGAGAAGAGAGAGGAAAGAGAGAGAGTAAGAGAGAGAGAGAGAGAGAGAGAGAGAGGGCATTCATTAAATGCTTACTCTGGGCCAGGAACTGTGTTAAGTATGAGGGGATAGAAACACAATGTTGTCACTACTCACAAAGAGCTAACATTCTAATTGTTGTTCAGTCAGTCATTTTTCAATCACGTCCAAATCTTTCTGATGCCATTTGGGGGATTCTTGGCAAAGATATTGGAACAGTTTGCCATTTCCTTCTCCAGCTCATTTTACCAATGAGGAAACTGAGGCAAATGGGGTAAAATGACTTACCTAGGGTCACACAGATAGTAAGTTCCTGAGGCATTCTAATATGGAAAGATAGAACATAAAAAGGAGCTGGAGATCATGCAGGACACCCCAGCAGCAAACACACTGGTGTGGAGGTAAAATCGCTGAGAGAATCAACAGTAAAGGATGTGAGCAGCATGGCCAAAGATCCTCAAGTTATGGTGATCTCAGGGAAGGACTCACTTTTCAGGGAGAAGGCCCCAGTACAGAATCATCCTGCAAGACAACTGGCATGGAGGTAGAATGGAATGGAAAGTGACCAGGAAGTTAGGATAACCCAATAAGTATCTAAGCAGTAAGCTAATGAAATGAAACAGTAGGGTGGCAAACACCAGTCAATAGGCATGGAGCCAAAAGAGCTTTCTGGAATTCCTGAAACAGTATCACAAAGGCTCTTATTTACTATGCCTATGAATAAAGCTATGCTTACCTATAAGAATATAGGCATGACTGTAATTCCCTATATTTAATCAACAACTATGACATACAGTGTTAGTGTTCTAAGGGACTTTATAGATCATCTAAGGCAACATACTCATTTTTTAAGCTAAGGAAATGGAGGCCTGGAAAAGGAAGGTCAAAGTTGTGGTCTTACATACCCCTGGTGTTGGTGATTTTTGTCCTATGTTGACAAGATTATAAATAGCGATAGGGACTGGGATCTGTGATTGCTTTGGCATAGGGAACTGGGCCTAGAAAACCCATTTCCCAATGCAGGTTGACTCCTCTGCAACTTATAGGCTTAGAAGTACCTGGTCTTGTGGTGTCAGACTCAAACACAAACAGGGACCACTAATCCATACATAACCGCCTCTGAGGGTGCTACAGATTGACTTAATTTTCAAGTGTAACGTTATATATATTTTGTTGTTGTTGTTGGGGTTTGTTGCTAGGTATTCCCCCCTTACATTTCAGCATGGTTCAGGCCACACTCACAGGTATTCTGGACCACATGCACGTGTTTAACACCCCTAGCATAGAGCACTGAGAGGTTAAGTGATTTGTCCAGGGTCGTAGAGCCCATCTGTGTCAGAGGCAGGACTGGAACTCAGGCTTTCTTGTTTCTGAAGCCATCTTTGTTCAGTAAACCTTAGAACCTCTTACAGGATTAGTCTCCTTTTATTTTCTTTGACCAGACCTTTGATTTCATCATTGTAGATAGCTTGGGCAGCTAGCTAGGGCAGTGTAGAGAGTCCTGGACCTGGAGTCAGGAAGACGAGTTCAAATCCAACCTCAGATACATACTAGTTATAAGACCCTGGGCAAGACACCTAATCCTTTTTGCCTCTGTTTCTTCATTTGTAGAATGAGCTGGAGAAGGAAATGGTAAAGTACTCCAGCATCTTTGTCAAGAAAATCACAAATGGAGTCATTAAGAGTTGGATATGACTGAAAAGACTGAAAAAAAAAAAACCCAAGAGTTAGCCCTCAGTGAAGAATTCCCTCTAACAATGGAAGTAGGTATCTGCTCTGAAACTTAGTCTGACAGAGCTGTCTGCAGTACTCAAAGGCTTAGTAACTTCCTTAGAGGTGATTTTCTTAGGCAGAAAGACCAATATATGGCAAGACTTCCTGATTTGGAGGTCAACTCTTCACGTACTACACCAATTCTTTATTCTATTTCTGCTTAACATCCTCCATTACTAGTTAGATACCATTCTAATTCTTTCACCTTTTATGCTAATGACTACTGTACTAAACCAGGGAGATAAGCCATAGACTATTGTGAGCCAGATTATATCTATAGGATGGTATTTAGTTAGAATGTAAGGTCCTTGTGAGGAAGATCGATTTCATTCTATGTTATACCCCAACCACCTAACACAGTGCCAGCACCTAAGAAATCTTGTTGATTGAATGAATGAATGAATGAAGTGAATGAATAAATGATGTAATTCTGATTGCCTCATTCTAGCTAAGAAACGGATGGTCTAGGATAGCTAGATGGCACAGTAGATAGAGCGCTGGCCCCAAAATCAGAAGGACCTGAGTTCAGTTCTGACCTTTGACACTTGACACTCATTAGTTGTGTGATCCTGAGCAAGTCACTTAACCCTGATTACCTCATGCAAAACAAAAAAGAATGGATAGTCTGGGAAATGTACAGAGAAGAACAACCAAAAGAGTAAAAGGCCTTGAATCTATGCCATATGAGGATCAATGAAAGGAATTGGAGGGTTTTAGTTTTGGAGAAAGGAAGACTTTGGAGACAGAGGGTGGAAACATCTACCTTCAAACTTCTCAAGGGTTGCCATGTGGAAGAAGGACTGAATTTTGTCTGCTCATCTCCAAAGGGTAGACATAGGAGAAAGAAGTTTCAAAGAGATCAAGCTAGGCTTGGAAGGAACAACTTCCTAACAATCAGAACTAGTCAATAGTAGAATGGGCTGTTTGAGGGAGAATATGGGTTCTTCGAGCACTGAGGTTTCTCAGCAAAGGCCAAATGACTGCTTTTCAAGTTAGTTATAGTCATGATTCTTAGACAGGGCAAACTGGACTAAAAGTCCTCAGATGTTCTTTCCAATATTGAAAATTTGAAATTTAATGGTTCCATTAATCTGTATCCCTGAGGCCTTTCAAGTTATATGTTACCTGATGGCTCTGAGTGTACAATGTACATCCAGTAGTGGTCAAGGAGGTAGTCATGGAGGTGGCTTTGGTGACGATGATGAAGGCTGCCATATGTAATGGGGGACAGGTCAAATAGGGAGATCTTGAAAGATTATAACACGCAGTATGCTCAACATTTTGGTTATATAGAGTGAACTTATCAAAATACAAATCAACCCATCATGTGTGGTTCATAAAAATACCACCCTCTACTAACCACCACTCTTCTTGGTAGGGTCTTTTCCTCTTCAGTTAGGTCTTGGGTTCTTTCCCGTAGCTATCTTCTATTGTTATAATATTATTGCTATAATCTATAAAGTTTGTATTCAAACTTTACAGTTTACTGGTCTAGTCTAAAGCACAATCCTGCTTTCACCCACCACATGTAACCAGAACAGGATTCTTCCCTAACAGGCCAAGATAGACTCAGATATGACATTATTTAATTTGATTATTCACATGTTAAATTATATAATATTATTTATATATACATATACATGTACATGTACATACACACACATAAAATTACTTTACTAAAAGGATCCTTCCAAAAACGTGGCTAAAGGGTAGATTTTTCAACAATTGATGGTTGGTATATGTCTTTCTAATTTCTCTAATCTCTACCACGACCCAAAATGAAGAAAAGAAAGTTTATTTATGGGCAATGACTCCTAGCTCCATAAAAGCCCTAAGATCAGCACATTGTGTCCCTGTGTTGGATTTCCCCTGATCTTCTTTCTCCTCTTGGACCTTCCTCTGTACTCCCACCATTTCCATCCCCTCCAATGCCACCCAAGGTCCCCCAGAGTATAAAACCTTCAGACGATACTCACAGGAAAATGTTAATGTCTCTGAAACCTTATCGAAATGATAATTAAAGTGTTATAGCCAGATAGAATTGGTTTTTACTAATAAGAGAGTTCAGGAGCCTATTTACACTCACAACATTGCTTGAACTATACACACACACAATATAATAGTTGTACATAAGATATACATATATTAAATATAAATATATAATATATACATAGATTAAACACATGAGTAATTAAATATAATGTCTACATGTTGATTCGAGTTTAGGAATAGAAACGATGCTGTCTCCTAATATATCTCAAAATAAATCATGCTTCAGTTCTATTCTCCGAGCCAGGATGTTTTTTTTAAATATAGATTTGGCTATCCGATGATCACATAAAAGGTTATTTTTCTCTTCCATTTTTGGATCTTTGCGTGTGCTCATTTCCACCCATCATCTCTGCAAAGATGTGATCCATGGTATCTTTGCCATCGAAACAGCAGATCTGCTTTTGGAGCAGAATGTTGACTTTCATTTAATCATAGAATTATAGTGCTGGAAGAGGCCTAGAAAATCCTTTTTGACAAAGCAGAGACTGTCCAGAGGAGGGTAAGTAGAGTGGTAAGATTATTTGACTTGGCCCCAGAGGGCAGAACAAGGAATAGCGGGGGAGAGGTGCAGAGTAAGGCGGATTGAAGCCAACTACAAAAACAGAAATAAAACAGCAAAAGTCAGCATGGTTCCTGGAGTTCCCTGGGAGGCATGAAGGGGGATGAAGTTGATGACCTGTTGTTGTCTTTTGATCTACAGGCACTGGCAGGCAGGAAATTCAAAGCCAATGATCCTGAGTACTCTAGAGATTTTATTGGGTTTCTATAGTGAATCTATGACCTTAACCTCCAAGAACTTGTTTGTGTTCATGCCCCAGAAGCTCCTCATAGTCTCTCTAGACACTGTAGTCCTGCCTAGAATTTAACATGCAAAGCCCATGCCATTGGATAATAATATGTAATAATCGAGAACTCTAGACAATAGTGATATACAATGGAAAGAGGCTGATATTTGGAATATAGATAGTATTTGGCTTCTCATCCTAGCTTTACTGATTATTGCCCATGTGACCCTAGGTAAGTCACTTAACTTTGCTGGGACTTATTACCCAAGGGGACTGGAAGTCAAAATATTGCTAGGAATGTCCTCCAAACCGTCTGGTTAGCCAATTTACAGGTTACTGTAAAGGGGAAAGTCATCTGGCAGCACCTGTCATTCATCTGACTTCCATCTCTGAGAGGGGAGGAAGGACAGTGTTATTTTTCAATTTTGTGTCACTAACAACAAGCAAAACAACAGAGAGACAGAGACAGAAATAGAGCCAAGGATAGATACAGAGATAGATGTGGATGTCGGTATTTGCATCAAGTGAGAAATATAGCTAGAAGTAGACTTTAGATAGATGTTTGGAGAGAGATAGAAAGAGCTACAGATAAATATTGACAGAGACACAGAGAGATGAGTGATATCAATAGAGACAGCAATATAGAAGCAGGTGACAGTGATAGATGGACAGAGAGATGGATAGAAAGATAGACTGAGATAGATAGATAGATAGATAGATAATAGATAGATAGATAGATAGATAGATAGATAGATAGATAGATAAAAAGGTAGATCGATGGATGAATAGATGGATAGATGGATGGATGGATAGATAGGTAGATGGATGGATGGATGGATGAATAGATGGATAGATAGATAGATAGATAGATAGATAGATAGATAGATAGATAAATGGATGGATGGATGATAGAGATGAGATGCATCATGATGTCATAGAGAAATGGTATAGAAGCTATACAATCCTGGGTTCAAATCCTACCCTGACACAAATTGTGTGCCCCTGAGCAAGCAGCTTAACCTGTTAGTTTACCTAATCCAGGTAACTCTCTAGAACTACAAGTTGCAAAGAAGGTGCCAATCTGCATCGTTAGGAGTATCCCGACCTAGGAGTCCCCTAGATGAAGGGTAGGGAGAAAGAGGAAGAAAGAGACAGACAGGCAGACCCAGAGAAGAGGGGGTGGTAGGGAAGGAGGGCAAAATAGAAAAACAAAAAGATAGAAGGAGAGAGGGAGAGATAAAGAGGCAGAAAGAGAGAGAATGATAGAGGGAAGGAGAGGGGGAGGGAGGGAGAGATAGAGAGAAACAGAGGGAGAAAAGGAGGTAGGGGAGAAAAAGAGAGACAAAAAGAGAGAAAGAGGGAGGGAAGGAAAGGGGGAGGGAGGGAGGGAGAGAGAGACTAAGTCAGAAAGGGAGAGAGACAGAGGCTATCCCTCCAAACCTCTGATTTCATCAGTGTAGGGAACTCCCATTGTGGAAATATCCCTTCACATTGATGCAGAACTGCAGTTCATAGGCCTTTTATAAAGTTGATTTTTATTTTTAATTTGTACTTAACAAACATCAAATAGAATGGTTGTTTGCAAAAGCACCACAGAGCAGAAAGGACTACAAAGGAAACTGTAGGTCTTTGCTATTCCCATCTTGCTAATCTTTAAAAATATATAATAAGATCTGTCTGCAAGTTTCAAAGTTTGCCTGCTGGTCTATTCTTTTAAATGTTTAGTCTTAAATAAGTACTCCCAAGCACAGAGAAGTTAGGTGAGTGATCCAAAGTCACACAGCCAATTCTTGGCAGATTTCAGGCTTTAACCCAGGTCTTTCAGATGCCTAGACCATCCTTGTATCCCTAGAGGAGGGGGAGTGAAACTGAGGCTTCTAGGTCACATGTGCCCCTCCAGGTCCTCAAGTGCAATCCCTTAGATTCAGCTAAAGGGCCACACTGGAGAACCTCGCAGGGCACATGTGGCCTGGAGGCTACAGGCTCCCTACGCCTGCCCTATACAGGGCAGTTTCACCGTAAAATCGTAATCATCACAATGTTCATTACTGTTGCACCAGTTATTATTATAAACGCGGGGGGATGCTGACCCGTGACTTAAATGTGTACAAGATGCTTTCCTCCCAAAGGCCCCATGAAGAAGGAACTAAAAGTATTATTTTCTCCAGTTTATCATTTAAGGAAAGAAAGTTTAAAAAGGTCAAAATGATTGAGAGGCAGACGCATAGCTGCTGATCATTTCTAACATGAATCTATTTCATTTTATGTTTCAATTAAGAAGCGTTTAATCTTTCCTTCCTGCCCGGGGCACCAGGAGCCAAAATGGTGCCGTAAAACCATCTGGCTAGCCGACCCACAGGTTACCGTGGAGAAGAAGAAAAGCGAAACCCCATCTAGCAAACATACAGGGCCGAGTAGCCGCATTCCCGTCGGATCCCACTCTGGATCTCTGCTCCAGGAGGAAGTTCGGGGTCAGGCCTTCCTCAGGTCCTCTGCCATCGTGGTTGGCCATGGAATCCATCAGAGAAATTGGGTTTTACAAAGGCATTTGTCTTTGCATGATAGTTTATACGTGCTTCTCCTCGTTGTATAAATCAGCAATTCTCAACCTGTGGGTTGCCACCCCTTTGGGGTCCAACGACCCTTTCACAGGGGTCACAGGGGTCGCCTAAAACCATTGGAAAACGCATATTTCCGAGGGTCTTAGGAACCTCCTATATCTGTCTACAGGTGGGTCCACCCATATGCAGATACACCCACATACAACTATTAAAGGGTCGTGGCATTAGGAAGGTTGAGAACCACTGGTATCAATTGTTCTGCTACTGAGCACTAAGGCCAGAATTTGACCCTAGGTCTCTCCAGACGCCAAGGCCAGGACTCTTTTCATTATGCCATGAAATGTTTGTTGAATTGAATAAAGCCGCAAAGTGGCCTATAGACAGGTGACTAGGCAATACTATTTCCAAAGCTCAGGTCTGCACACCATGTCTGGAACTTCCAACCAAGGAAATATCACCATATTCGCTTTTACAAAATGTTCGCCAGCATGCTCTGCCCCAGCAATCAATGGGCAATTTATTTCCATGTTGTTGGCTCTGTTCATAGTGGCCTAGTGATTAGTTAAGAGAAGGTATTTGATCTCCTAAATCCAATTTGTATTTCGATTGTCCTATCAGAGTACAGATGCCATCCCTGGTAATGCAATGAAATTGATTTACATTTTAAATGCCTCTACATACTCACAATAAAGGCATGCATCCTGAACTCACCCTCGTTTGGGGTGAGATGTTTAGAAAACACAACCCCATGCAGGAGTTCATTAAACCTCTTCCACTTATTTTTAAAAGAAATGATAAAGAAGAACCATAGAACCATAACAAAAAGAAAGGCGCATATACTCCGAGAGGGCATGACGAATCGCAGCCTGGGAAATAGTAGTCCTCTGTGTGTCCCTGGGCGCAATGGACAAGGCACACAGCTACCCCACAGTATAGAGACAACATTTCTTCAGCTGATTTGCTTCATTAAAATGCACAGTTCCAACAGACCCTCTTAGAGCCTGCAGCTGAATGAGCTGGGTCTCAGTTTTACTCCCGCGTCGTGGACGATGTTACAGAGAAAATATCCCTCCCAGTCACTAACTCTGAAACCTCCCTCTGCCAGCATGAAAGGAATTACCCAAGCCCATTTCTATCTCTAAAGAATAAAGGATGAGACCCTGATCAAGATGATTTGAAGTCAGAATGCCATGAAAATGTCCTATAGCTCTTTCCAATTAGTTGTAAACAGCATTCCCTAAGACTATTTTTAAGGAATGGATCTTCCAAGGACAGCCAATTCCTTTATTATGGTCATACATGTGGCCCTTGAAAAGGAGAACTAACCTGCCTGTTAATGGAGCTCACAAGAGATATTGCAAGTTAAAGTCCAAGTCACAATTTTATCAAAGAAAGTATAGCATGCAGTGTGCCACTCAGGAGGAATTTGAAGGGCTCATGATGAGGCAGGGGGAGGGTGGGGGAAGAGACTGCCAACAGCTGCAGCCTTGGCCATGCCATTGTGCTAGCCAAGAGATAGAGCAGCATGGATTGTGGTGTTTCGAAAGAGAGAAAGTAAACCGAGATGTCTATGCAGGAAGTGTTTACAAATCTCCTTTCTAATTAGGTAGAAACCTTAGGGGAGTCAGGCAGATAGCCACCTCTCATGCTCAGTGTTGGTCCCAAACTAGTATTCTTTACTTGATAAAATCCACAAAGCAAACAAATCAAAGTGATTAGAATTGTTCTGCTCACAAGGAAAAATATTTTTGCTTTATTTGAAGTTGGGGGGGGGAAGTGTGTATTTGCAATGAAGTAGAATGGTTTATATAGTAGAGTGGGAAATAGAGAAACCATCGTCAGTTTGCAGGCTTGGGGAAATGACCAGATATTCTTAAAGATTAATGTCTCAAGTAGCAAATTAAATGGAAACATTAACCAGTCTTCTAGGAAGGGGGTGACTGCTGCCTACCACTTGCAAGCTGTTGCCCAGCGTTCAGAGTAGCATCTTTTTCAAGGCCCTTTTAATAGCCCCAGAGCAGAAAATTTCCAACATTAAATCTGCTGCTTTCTCCCCTAATTCCACATCATGTCAATTTTGTGAACAATTTATTCTCAGTACAAGTGCAATTCTATGTAACATCTCCCTTTGAAGCATCTGCCCAGTGCTTTTCTTCTATTGTCTTTCTCCTCTCCCTTCCTCATTCCCAATTCTTCTAAAACTTGGAATCTGTCACATTCTTCCCAATGTTCAGGAGATGGGGTGTTACTGTGTCAGGGAACTATGTTCTACCTGAATGCTTGAAGGACTTGGCACCTGACTTCCTAGTGGGGGAAGGATATACAGACTTTGATTCTGGGGAAAATAGGATATATGTGTGTGTATGAGGAAATATGATACAGGATATATGTTATGATGTATGTGTAGTGGCCTGATATGACATAATATAACACAGCATGACATAGTATAACATAACAAAGAATCATATAATATGTTATGTTATATATATAATACAAAATGATGCAACATAATATACATCCTAAAGTCATAGGCTATCCACACAGCCTAGGAATGCAGATACACCCACATACGAATAGATGCACAGATAGATTCATAGATAAAAAGATAATACATGTATGTGAATTTTTATATTTATATACATACATGTATACATATTTTTATATACACATTTACATCTTTTTATATGTATGCATGTGTATGCAGCTAGGGTGGCATAGTAGATAGAGCCCAGGGCCTGGAGCCAGTCATCTTTCCAAGTTTAGATCTGGCCTCTGACACTTACTAGCTGTGTGACCCTGGGAAAGTCACTTAATCCTATTTGCCTCAGTTTCCATATCAATAAAATGAGTTGGAGAAGGAAATGGCAAAGCACTCTAGTATCTTTGCCAAGAAAACCCCAAATGGGGTCACAAAGAGTCATATATGACTGAAATGACTTAACAACAAATACATGTAGGTGTGTGTATATATGTGTGTGTGTGTGTGTGTGTGTGTGTGTGTGTGTATATCAGTGGTTCTCAACCTGTGGGTCATGACCCCTTTGGGGGTCGAACAACCCTTTCACAGGGGTTGCCTAAGACCATCAGAAAACACATATTTCCAATGGTCTTAGGAACCAAGACACCACTCCTCCATCTGTCTCCAGGCAGGTACGCCCACATACAAGTATTAAGGGGTCACGGCATTAGCAAGGTTAAGAACCACTGGTGTATATGTATACGTGTATCTATATTATATGTATGTGTACATATAATGATGTTGATACTGATATTGGCAGGTGTGTGTTGAATTCCTAGGAACTTGTTAGAATTGTTGACTCTATGTTTTAGTTCACATGACTAGGCTTTTATTTAATTCTTTCATATTGTCCAGTCCCTCACCCCTCCGCTCGAATGACTCAAGCACACATATTTCTTGTTAAGACTCTTGAGTGTTACAGTGTTGAATCCCACTCAGAGAGGGGGAAGATACTACGTGCTGATGCAGTACATTCCACTTTGAGATGATTCCTATTCTTAGGAAAATTGCACTCTAATTAGTATAAATTTATGTCTCTTTGGCTTTTATCTGAAGCTCAAGGGATAAAATTATAATACATATTTTGTTAGGAATTATGTATATATATATACATATATGGATATGTGTACATATATATGTAGTATAGTGTGTATAATATTATATATATATATATAAAAATACTTTCAAAAAGTCTATTTAAACCCAATAAATGATAGTCAAAACACTTGTAAACTTGCAAACTTGTAAAAGGGTCATATTAAGCCAAATGCAGATCAATTGTAATGACTAGTCTTGATTCTGGAAAACAGATAATGATAATAATAATAATAATAATAATAATAATAATAAACAAAACACCCCTCCTTTTCCTCAAAAGAGAGTTACGGAACCACAGAAATGGAGCATTGCGTACTTATGTTGTCAGTCAATTTTCTTGGTCAGTTTTGTTGGACTTTGTTAAAAAAGAAGGTTCAAAGTGTGTGTGAGTTGAGTGGAAGGGGGTGGGGACAGTACAAAAGGAAGGAATTAAATAAGAGCCTAGTCCTGTGAGGCAAGAATTGTATAAGTCTGTAAAAACCCAGAATTCAACATTATAACAAGTCAGCGTCATAACCAGAAATATTTGTGTCTGAGACATAGGATAGAATAAAGGTGTTCAGTTAGAAGAGGGTAAAGGATCAGGATACTAGATTATATGGGGGAAGACAGAGACTCCAGGATTCTGACATGAAGCTTTTCCAATGGAAGGGATCAGCTAGCTCCCCCCAGTACACTGAAGGACAGAAAGTATTGTTGAGACCCTCTGAATGAGGCACCATGTAGCAAAGCCCCACCTGCCCTCCTCTAGTTCCATATCTAACACTAAAATTGCTGTACGTTGACTGAATTTTGTCTGGAATATCCCTTTTCCACCTCCATTGTATCAACCCAGGAGAAAATTTTAATTCTTGCCCTTTACACAGGGCAGGTTTACAGTTAGTTAAACAATAAGGAAAGGCATAGATGGAAACCTCCTTCTGGCATCTGCAATGCAGAAGAGCTAAGAATTCACAGATCTTGAACATGACTCTCCCAAATCCTTCCTGTGTGGGCTCATCAGCTAATTAATTAGTTGATAATTGCCAAGTGTTAAATCTTATTAGTATTTTTTTTTAATACAGGTTCAGGTGAGAAGGAAATCACTAGCTGAAATTAGAAATGCACTATGCCAAAGCTTTTCATGCTACACCTTCACAATGTGATCCCCATCACAGGTTTTGTTGGCTTGTTTTGATTTTTTTCCCCACTTTTGAAAACAGCCTCAGCTTAAGCTCATTTTTCAACTGTGCTATTGGCTTTCTCTAGTTCACAGTGAGCTCTCTGCCAAATGATTCCTTCGGTGGTCATCAAAATATTTTAATAGCAACAGCAGCCAATGTGTTAAATGTGCTTGCTTATAGAGAACTGTGTTGCCTCTAGAAATCAGAGGCAAGGGCTGTTAGGAAGATGAGCAAGAAAGGAGGAGAAGGGGGAGAAGATTTTACCTGAGGAAGACCTTGCCTTCCTTCTCTCCTGAAACACGGAATACTTGAAATATGAAAGCCTTTAGAATTTTGCAAAGTCCTTAAACTGAAGTCCAGTAGGTGGAGAGCGCTTGAATAATTCATAATTTTGACATCTGCAAAGCTTTGGGAGGAATTTCTTTATCTGTTACATTTCTATCTCCCCACCTCCTAACTCAACTGCTATTCTCAACACAAATACTCAGATTTCAGAGGCTGAAGGTGGGAGGGAGCCCCGAGGCCATCTAGTATCATCTGTACTGTGGCAGGACTCCCCTCCGTAGCATTCCTGAGCTCATTTAGTCAAGGTATTCCACCACCTCACAAAGCAGCCCATTATGCTTTTGCTCAGTTATGATTATTAGGATTTCCTCCCCAAGATATGAAGCCTAAAATGGCACCTTCTTCAACTTCTACCCATTCATTGATTCTGGTTCAGTCATCTGGGGACAGCCAAACCAAGTTTATGTTTTCTTTCATGTGACAACTCTTCAAATACTTGAATTCAGGGATCATGTCTCCATTGCCTTCTCTTTTTCAAGATAACTACCAGCACCACATCATTCCACCCCCATACCTCTAATTCCTTCAACCAGGACTTGTATGACATTCTTCTCCAATTCATTCACCCTCCTAGTCACCTTCCTTCAGACCAGTTCCAGTATGTCAGGGCTTTTCCTAAAATGTGGCATCCAGAATCAACACAGTATCCAAGGTGTATTCTACACAAGACAGAATTTAGAAGGATTGTCACCTCTTTCATTCTGGAAGCTTTGTCTTGATTTATGCAACCTAGGTACTGTGGCCTAGCAGAAAGATGGCTAGCTTTGGTGTTCAAAAGAATCTTGTGCATAATCCTACCTTTGAAGCATTCCAGCTGTGTGACAGCGGGATATATGTTATAATATATGTCATAAATGTTTGATAAATTAATTGAATTGACCTACCATTAAGCCAACTCTCAAAGACTCTAAGTCAAAGATAAGTTGTTAATCAACAAACCTAGAAATAATTTATGTATCAGAAACTCACTATACCAAGAAATAAAAGGTCCAGACAACAGGAAGGAATTAAAGAAGGAAAGAAGAAAGGAAGGAAGGGAGAAGAAAAAAGCAAGTCTTTATTAAGGACCTATTATGTGTCAGGCATTGCACTAAGCACTTTGCAAATATTTCATTATATCCCCCTACAACCTTGGGAGACAAATTCTATTGTTATCTTGATTTTACAAGTTAAAAAGAATGAGACAGACAAGGGTTAAGTGACTGTCAAGGGTCACATGCTGGTATCTGAGGTCATATTTGAACTTACCTTCCTAACTCCAAGTCTAGCACTCTATCCTCTCCACCACCTAGCTGTCAATAACAACCAAAATTATAAACACTGTTTTCCCCAATATATTACCCTGCTGACCCATTTGGAGTTGGTCATCTGCTAGAACCATAAAATCTTTTTTTCCCCACATAATCAGTACTCTAGTTTCTGGGATTCCTGCATCTTCTACCTGGTAATTGACTTCTTGAGCCCAACTGTAGAACTTTATATTTATCTATAAGAATGTTCTTATTTTAAGTTCACTGCATTAGCCTGTCATCACAATGGTGGCTTTTGCAATCCATTGTCTAACATCTTAACTATCTCACCCAGGCAATAAAAGTTCCCAAGTCATTTTAACAGGTAGTCTCTGATAGCTGGTATTTCTCATATATAGTATGATACCATAGATAGTATGATATATTTCTCATATATGATAGTATTTCTGATATATTTATCAAAACAGAGACACTTCAAGATGATTGATGAGAAATGTTAACCTCGAAAGTGAGAACATGAATGTTGTGATGAAGAAGGGGGGAAAAACAGCAATATCAAAACTTGATACCTAGGAAGCAAGTAGGTGGCATAACAGATAAAGAACTGGGCTTAGAATTGAGAACATCTTTGTGTAAAGTCTGTCTTAGGGACTTAAGAGCTATGTAACTCTAGTCAATTCATTTACCCTCCCTCAATCTTAGTGTACTCATCTGAAAAAATGATAATAATATCTGTCACCTTCCTCACAGAGTTTTAGCAAGGATCAAATGAGGTAATGTATGTGAAGCACTTTGAAAGTCTGAAACGTTGAATCAGTGCAACTATCATTACCACAAAGTTGAGTGTTATTTGCAGTCAGGTACAGATTTTAATTCAATTAAACATTTGTTAATTATTTACTAGGTGTAAGTCACTGTGCTAGAAACTGGCAGTATAAACTTTTTTTTTAATCTTCATGTTTTTGATTTGATCATAGATGGGGTCCAGTAGGACAAAGGTGATTTCACCATTTTTTTCCATTCTTCTTCTGTTCCATAAATTTTCCAGTCCAGTGCACCATCCTTGAACATTTCTCGTCATTCTTTTTCTCTTCGACCTTCCCCTTAATAAAAACCACCTGTCCACTAATTATTTAGATAGAAGGAGAGAGAGAACACTTCCTAGAATGCTCAAAGCAGCAGACACTGGAGCTGAACCTCCAGGAAATCCAAGAATTAACAAATGGAAATGATGAGTGCATCCCAAGGATAAGGGAAATAGCATAGGTCAAAGGACAGAGAGAGTTGTGATGCTGCTCTCGGGAAAGATAAAAGAGACAGATTAGCCGGAACTTAGAATGTATACAAGGGACTTAGATCAAATCAATTTGGAAACAGAAACTCAAGCCAGATTCTGAAGGTACGAGGTGGAAGACTTTGGATTTTATCCTAGAAGTAATGGTGAACCATTATATATCATTGAGTGGGGGAAGAAAAGAATCAGATCTGTGTTGTAGGAAAATCACTTTGGCAACTCTATAGAAAATCTATTGGAGAAGAAAGACACTGGATACAGGAGAATCAAGTAGGAGGCAACTGGCACAATCCAGATGAGGAGTAACAGGGCCTGAATAAGGGTAGTGGTCATGTGGGTAGAGAGAACAGGACATGTGTGATAAACATTTTAGAAATAAAATTGACAAGATTGGGCAATTCACTGGATATTGATCATAAGGGAGAAGGAAGAGTCAAAGTTGACACTAAAATTGAGTTGCTTGATGATTGAAAGAAGGATGGTGCCTTTAACAGAAATAGGGAAATTTAGAGGAGGAGTAGGTTTAGGGATGAATGGGGGCAGATGCTGAATCATGCTTTGAGTACATTGAACTCTAGATTTGTACTTGTTGCCAAGTGGAGATATCCAATAAGCAGTTTTACCTCTGCCTCTCAACTTCCATGGCTCCTTCAAGGTGTATATAGCTCAAATCCCTCATTTTGCATGTGCCCTCTCCTGGTTCTCTACCACTACTTGAATTTTCCATCTGAGATTACCTTCAATTTAACCTGTATAGATCTTGTGTTCACATAGTTATTTAAATGTTGTCCTCCTCATTAGAAAGGGAACTGTGTAAGAGTAAGTAAGGGTTTTTTTGGTCTTTATTTGTATCTAGAGCATCTCACACATACTAAACCAGTGGTTCTCAACCTTCCTAATGCCACGACCCTTTAATACAGTTCCTCATGTTGTCGTGACCCCCAACCATAAAATTATTTTTGTTGCTACTTCATAACTGTAATTTTGCTACTGTTATGAATCATGATGTAAATATCAGGATGTATTTTCATTGTTACAAATTGAACATAACCCACAGGTTGAGAACTGCTGTACTAAGCACTTAAATACTTGTTGACTGACTGATGTTTAGAAACTCAGGAGAGGAATTCAAGTTGAATGTATAAATTGTGCAGTCATCTGCATTGACATGATAATCAAACCCATGAGGGTTTCAGTAAGGAAGAGTTGTATAAAAGGCGAAGAGAAGAGGACCCAAGACAAATCTTTCAGGTTACTCACACTTTGTGAGAAGGAACAAAAAGCAGCAAAAATCCCTCCATTCAGCAATAGAAGATAAGAAAAGATAATCATTGAGGTAGGAAGAGAACCAGGAGAGAAGTCTTGCCAAAGGCAAGAAAACAGAATGTGTAAGGAAGGATGGTCAATAATGGCATACGCTTCAGAGAGACCAAAAGGTGTGAAGCCTAATAAAAGACCATCAGACTCAGCGTAAAGATAAAAAAAAGTTATTATGGTTCCTGTTGTTATTGATACCATCAGTAGTGGTAATTATTGTAGAACTCAGGGCAAATAGCGTGATACAAAATTGATATCAGATCCAGGTCCTGCCCTCATGGAGCTTCTATTGTAGTTTTTGTTGGGCGATTAATGGCCATTGCCAGTTTCATTATGAAATCCTTCCTTTCTGGGTTTGCAATTAGAATTCTACCCAACACAATTGGATTAATGTATTATTTACTTGATCTTCATTGATCTGTGGAGATGAATCACAAGATAAAACATGGCTCATTTTCTTCCCAACATCTGTAACTGCAGGAACAATTCTGTAGCACCTCAGAGGTGCCAGCCCCCGACACAAACTACCCCTGATGTTTAAGGAATGGGATAACTAATAATCTGTCTCTTTGGTCACTGTGTCATTGCCTGGACACTTACTGCCAAAATAAAGTATAACAAATTTCTGAAACTCATTGATGAGCTATAAATCAGACCCCAATGATATCCACTGCAAACCTCAATGAAATATCCCTTTGGATGGTAGAGGCAAGGAGAAAAGAGAAGGAAAGGCATGAAATCAACCAAATATAGCCTTGATTAATGTCAAGCCCAAAGAATTAATTTTAAATGTAAACATATTAAAAGTCAGGTCAATATCCATATGCCTTCTCAAAGCTAGAGAAGGAAACACTGGGATATAAGAGAAAGGAGACTAGACATAAGTTCAAATCCTGGTTCTAACATTTTACTACCAATGTGATCAATAAATCACTTAACTTCCCTGTAAATGAGCATTAAGATCTATTATCCCCTCCCGGTCATTGTGAGAAAGGGGCTTTGTAAAAGCTAAGGACAAATATGTGTGAACTGTGAATAATATTCTAAGGAAAGCATGTGTTCTTATGTAAAGGCAACATGGAATAGTGGATAGAACAGCAAAGCCAGAGCCCAGCAGGCCTGATTTCAAATTCTGATTATGCCACTTGCTAGCTATGTGACCATGGGCAAATCATTTCACTTTTTCTGGACTTCAACTTTCTCATGTGTTAAATGGGAGTAATTACATCTGTGGCTTCTACACAAGATTGTCATAAAATTCAAAAGAAAGACGATATGCAAAGCATTTTAAAGACTTAAAAATACAATACACATGTTGGTTGTGTTCTGTGAAGGTATACATCAAAGGCTGAGTCAGGCAATTTGAAAGCTTTCAGGCTACCTTGAATCAGAGGAGAAGGAGTTCATTGGACATGGGGGAAGGGAGTTGTTCAAAGCCATATTAAAATTATTCTGTGTTTCCCATTGCTTCTCTTCCATACTGTCCGTAGAACACGGCTGTGAAGGTTTGCTTTTGAAGCCATATTTCTGAAAGTCTCTTGGTCTCTCGAGTTTCAATCGGAAGGATGGTCTTACTTTAATAAAGGATTCTTCATCCTACCTCTACCTTTATATTTCCTGCAGGTTTGTAATGGAGCAAGAATATATTAATCTTGATGTAGCAGTTACAGGGCACAGATTCTTAGTGGAGAACACGTAAACTGATGCTGGTTTCTTTTGTTCCAATGATGTTGGATGAAATCAAGAATGTGGTTATTACACAATGGTCATTCTGCAGAGTGAACCCAAGCGCTAGCTCCGTGAGTGTCCCCTTGGAAAATCAACTTGAAGAAAAGGAAAACAATCGCTGTTTGTTTTTTAAGCTACTACTTAGCCAGGAGGAGAGAATGGGGATGTGATTAAAGTCTTTTGTGTATGTTTCAAAAGTTTATACACTGGACAAACTAAAATCCATTCTTTTAATGCTGGGCAAGGAAAATATTGCCTGATGTTAGGATCAGACAACTTTACAAGGCACGTCAAAGTCATGCTTGAAGAGAAGAACCTCCCAAATCATGTTATTTTAACAAATCATGAAATAAGGCACAGATGTGGAAATTACAAGGTAGAAAGGGCAGCATTTACTGGAATGGTTAAGTACAATAGAGAGAAAAGAATTTGCTTGGGAAGATCTCATGTCTCTATTCCAGGTTTCCCCAGTTGGCAAACCCATTTCTCCCATATGAGCTGAAATATTTGTGACAGTTAAGAGGATTGGGTTTCCATTCAAATTCTCTGAACAATATTTATTTTGGAGGGAAGAAGGCAAGGCAATCAGGGCTAAGTAACGGCAAGTAAGTGTCAAGCATCTGGTCATATTTGAACTCAGGTCCTTCTGACTCCAGGACCAGTGCTCTATTCACTGTGCCACCTAGCTGCCCCTCTATTCAAATTCTCTAATGATGATTCAACGTGGTTTAGAGATGACGCTGGAGTTTTGAAGACTATTCCAGTTGAGTATGAACTCTAGCAGATACTAACAATCTGGACAGCTTTTTTATATGTGCATGGTGATGGACTACGACATCCGAGTGCCAGATTATTTAGCAGCACATGATTTTATTCTTTTCTTTTATAATCTCTCCCTCCCACTATCCCCTATCGAATATTATTAAATGAAAAGCAAAGGCCTCAATGCATATGTGCATAGTCCCCTCAACACAAATTCCCATACTGGATATGTCTAAAAGTGTATGTCTCTTTACATAGATTAAATTCGTCACCTATCTAGCAGGAAGTAAGTGACATTCTTTTGGATTCATAGTCCAAATGATGACTCATAGTCATGGATAGAGTTGTCAAGTCTTTCAAAGTTATTTGTCTCTTTAATGTTATCATTGTGTGAGTTGGTTTCCTAATTTGGCTCACTTCACTTCTCATCAGATCACAGAGTTCACTCCAATTTCCTCCAAAGTAGTTATAACACAACAACGTTCCATTTCATACATATGCTTCAATGTATCTAGCCAATTCTCTAATTTAGCTTAGCTAAATTTGAAGAAATTCATAACCCAGATGTTGAACACCAGGGAAGAAGTACTCATGGTGACAACAGTTTATTGAATCATCTACTATGGGATTTTGAGACTGTGATCAACATCAAAACAGAGAAATGCACATAGATGAAATTACAGATTCCCTAAGAATCAACATAATAGATCCGAGCACCAATTTGTGGAGGAAGGACCTTTACTGGTATGGTGGCATTATACGTCACTGGATAATATAAACAACAAAAGATAGATAGATAGTTAAGTTAAATAGATAGATAGATATAGAGATATAGATATACACACATTTATATACACACATATATAAACACATATACACACCTACATATGTATACAGACACACACATGTGTATATATATATAACATATAACGTATATATAATATATATGTGTGTGTATATATATACACACATATACATATATACATATACATATACATATATACATATACATATATATATATATATAAAATTTTTTTTACTACTGTGTCCTGGACACAAAAAGATAAAGTATAGCTTCCCCTAGTAACTGGAGGAACAGCATAGATTATTATGAAAATTACAGTAGACAGTCATTGTGTCAAGTACCATCAGCTGCTAGCCCCCCTCTCAAATTACCTTGACTTCATTTTGTACATGCTTACTTGTGGAGCTGTACATGTTCTAGCCACTGAAACAAAGTAAGCTCCTTGGGGGCATGCAATGGTTTATTTTTGTCTTTGTATGCCTTGACATTCATTTCAGTCGTTTTAATTATATCTGACTCTTCGGGACCCCATTTGGGGTTTTCTTGACAAAGATACTAAATGGATTTTGCCATTTCTTTCTGCAGATCATTTTACAGATGAGGAAACTGAAGTAAATAGAGTTAAGTGACTCACCAAAGTCACACAGCTAGCAAATGTCTGAGACCACATTTAAATACAAGTTTTCCTGACTCCAAGGTCAGCCTTCTATCCACTCTGCCACCTAGCTGCCCTGCCTTGCACTTAGAAGGTCTTTAAGAAATGATTGGAGAGCTTAGGTCAAATGTGATAAGTAAAGAGACTTGAATGCAGATGCAGAAGGACATTAGAACCCATTTAGAACAAACCCTTCCAGGATCACAGTGCTAATAAGTGTCTGAGCCACATTTGAATATAGTCTTCCTGAATCCTGCCCAACACTCTGTTCACTACAACCTGTTGTCTCACATGACCACATAGCTAACAGAAGCCAGAAGTACTGTTTGAGGCACATATTCTGAATCTGCTCTTGTCTCCAGGGTACTATACTGATGCTCAGCACCAGAGTACGTGATTCAGAAACTCAAGGACGTGTGATATTATTGCCTTTTGTTGGCCTTCTGGCATAGAGATTATAAATCATCTCTAATTTAGCAGGTGGTCTTCAAAAGTTACCTTGGAAAATCTGCTGATGATTCTTAGCTGGGATTGTCATTATTTAATTAATTTATTCATTCAACAAGCATTTGTTAAGCACCTACTACATGCTAGGCATTGTGATAGGAAAAAGGAACTGAATAATTCCTGCCTTCTAGGAGCTTCCATTCTGTAATTGTCCTCAGAACACAAGCATGCCATGCATTGCTAGAATTATATTTAAAGTCTTCCCAGATAAGTAGAGCTTACCATAGTCTTTTTTTCCTTTAGTCTTTGAAATCTTAGCCTTCATTCCACATAATGAGGAAGCATCAGAGGATGAGAGTAGTGAAGGAAAAGGTAGCACATACACTTCAAATGATAATAATTCGCAGTAAGTAATATAGGATTCCAGTGGAGGAAGAGAACTAAGGAACAATAACCTTTAAAGGGGGGGAAATGAAAACTTTCTAATAACTGTAGTTATCTAAAAGGGCTCCATTGGGAGGGAGGAATTCTTCCTCACTGGCAGTCTTCAAGGAAGTGTTGGAGCATCACTTTCTCCCTTTGTATTAGAAGGGATTCTGGTTCTGTAACTTATAGTCTTAAAGAGTTACCTGGAGCATTGTGAGGTCAAGTCCTACAGTCACATTATGCCAGATGCAGATCTTTCTGATCCGAGGATTGCCTTCTATCTACTCATCTCTGCTCACACTAGTTGAGAGTTTTCTCATCAGGACTTCACTATATCAACCTACCCCAGAGTCTGACACTTTTTCTACGCTTTCACCACCACCCCCCCTAAAAACATCTTCACAACAATCCTGAAAGAGAGTAGTGAAGTTATCAACACCAGATTGACCACTAGGTACACATTGAGCCCTACTTTGTGCTAGGCAGTGGAGATGCAAATACCAAAGTGAAACCATCCCTGCCCTCAGAAAGCTTATATTTTCTACAGGTAGACAGCTTAAATAACTTGTAAACATATACATACATAAAACTATATACTTATAAGTAGCATGCCGTAGTGGATAGGATACTGGACGTAGAGTCAAGACGATCTTGATTTGAATTTTGCCTCAAATACATATTACTCATTTGATGGAAAGCATGTCATTTACTTCTCTAAATCTATTCCTTTATCTTGAAAATGCAAAGGCTGGCTTCAATGGCCTCTGAGAGCCCTTCTAGCTTCAAATCTGTAATCCTATGAAAATAGATGGTGTCCCCAAAGTCTTAACTATTAAAGCCTAAAATTGCACTAAGACTTTTGTGACGTCCTGTTTTTCTGTCTTTAGGGACTAGGCCTGTGATTTCACTGATGAAGGGAACTCCCTTTTGAGAAAACTCCCTTTAACAACTCAATCAGAAATTTCTTTGCAACTTCTAATCTGAGAGAATTGTGTTGATGACTGAGAAGTTAGAAGACTTGCCCAGGGTCATACAGTCAGATTATGTCAGAGGGAGAACTTGAATCCAAGCCTTCCTGACACCAAGCACAGCTCCATATCAACTTCACCATCCTGGTCTCCTTCTATGAAAATATAGATGTAATAAGACGAGAATTTTAGGGAGAGTCACTGGCACCTTGGTGGAATCAGGAAAGGCTTTACATAGTGGTAGACTCTTGGGCTGAGCCTGAAGTGATATAAGGATTCTCCAACTCTTGGCTCCAGGCTTTTTCTCTTGCTGTCCCCCTATGATGAAATGCTCTAGTTCTGTGTTTCCATTAGGTCTGCTGCATCCTTTCAAGTTCCAACTAAAACACCATCTTCCATAGGAAGTGTTTTCCAACTTCCTCTCACTTAGAGACCCTTTCCTCTCTTCATTGTTTCCTAGTTATCCTGTATATAGCTTGTTTGTACATATTTCCTTGTCATTTAACCTATCAGATTTAGGAGAAGCTTGAGGGCGTGAGCAGTCTTTTGTCTCTTTTTGTAATCCCAGAGTTTACCTAGTACCTTACTATAGCATATAGCAGGTACTTAATAAATGTTATTGATTTCTAGACTGATAAATGACAGAGGTGAGAAGCAAGGACACTCATCACCACTCAGATCTTATAGATGGAGATACCAGTGAGGGAAAGCGTGTTAGCAAAAGTCCCAACTAGCAAATGGCTAGGATTAGACTCAAATCTTTTGCCTCCTATTTCAATGCCCCTTCTGTTATCCTACCTTGCCTTGGATTCAAGAGAGG
This sequence comes from Pseudochirops cupreus, assembly GCA_028627135.1. Classification (NCBI taxonomy): domain Eukaryota; kingdom Metazoa; phylum Chordata; class Mammalia; order Diprotodontia; family Pseudocheiridae; genus Pseudochirops; species Pseudochirops cupreus. The sequence goes on along the minus strand of CM053582.1, from coordinate 556,491,984 downwards.
GCTACAATTGTGAACCTAGAAAAGCTGAAAAGGCATCAGGAAAACATCTTGGTGAGAATCTTGGCTGAAATGGGTGATTTTGTCTCTGAACGCAGATCTGTGATTTTTAGCTGGTAAGCCTAATTTGGAAAGCCAGTCAATATTTCCTGCCCTGCTGAGGACCGTTTCCTCCCTCAAACTCTCCCTGCTGTAAGATGGGAACCAAAATCACTGTAGCCACCACTGGAGAGTGGAACAGCCATTCACCTAACAGCTGCATAGTTCCCAAAGGGGCTGCTAAAATTAAAATGGAAAAAAAAAAGAATTTCGGTTATAATTGAAACCATGTAGAGGACAGAGTTAGCTGGGACTGAGATTATCTGAGAGGAGCATGGTCCATGAGCCTTCCAAAGAGACTTGGGGGCTTTCAGTGGAAAGGAAGTCATTTTCAGGTTGACCCAAGAGTGATTACCTTTTAGTAGACTATGATGATCTTGAAATTGAAAGAAAATAAAGTGCTTTGGGAAGATAGAATATTGAAGATGTGGGGACCATATGGGTAATCTAGCCCAACTCCCAAGATTTGTTTCTGGATTTTTGTTTGTTTATTTGTTTTTTGTTTTGTTTTGTTTTGTTTTAAAGGAGAAAGCAAGGGTTTAAAGAGGGGAAATTATATGACCAATCTTACAGAGCTAGCAAGAAGTAGAGCCAGGACTGGGAAGTGGGTGTGCCAGGTTTGATTCTACTCTCTCTTCCTGTCTCTAGCTTCACCACTCTCCAGAGGATCCCTCAGGCAAACCTGATTTTATGTCAATTTCCATCTACCACGTGGGTTCTTATGCAGTGTGTTCTGGCAAAACAATTATCTTCCTGAATTCGGAGCTACTCCAGAGGAGAGAAGTATGGAATGGAGGAAAGAGTGCCCAGTGTGGCGTCAGAAATCACAGCTCTGCCACTTGCTACTTTTGTATATGGGGTGTACAGGGAGGACTAGCACCCCATGTGAGAGAGCTTGCTGAGGCATTTTCAGGGCTGCTTAGGGACATCTTTGGTGTTCACCTGTCAATTAACTCTCACCTGGGACTCCAAGAAGCTGTAGGATACAGAGCAGCCACACCCCATTAAACTGTCTTAGAAGATGGGATAAACCAGGTTGAGGGTAGCTAACAGGCTTCAAATCCATTGGTGAGTTAGGTGGATGTCTAGCCCAAGCATATGGACTTCCCCTGGTAGAATAGGAGGATGAGAACAATTTGCTCCAATGGCTGTGAAGGTGATTGAAGCAGACACTGTGGAGTGCTTAGAGCTTGGTCAGATGTCTAAGACACCAAGGTCATTCACTGCTTCCTGGGCCATTGCCAGTCATATTGACTTCTGTCTTACCACTATACTTTGATGATTCTGGAAGAGAGAGTGAGGCCAATGGCTTTGTGCAATACTGTGCTAAATCCAGCTCATGTGCAAGTCAAGATATCACCCATGATGTCACTGGCCCTCTTCAAAAATGAAAGAACAACAATAATGACAATAACCTTGAACAAGTCTCTTTATAACAATAGGCCTCAGTTTCCTCTTTTATAAAATGAAAGGGGGAGGGGCCAGCCATAAGGACTCTTTAGACCCTTTCCAGCTCTATGCTTATGATTGTGCATTCCTAGGAAAATGTCAATAGTAGTTTTCAAGCCTAGTGCCAGGACAGGCATCAGAGTACCTGACTCCCTGGTCTGGCTACCCATTTTACCACTCTTTCTTTAATTCTGACTAGTTCAAGCAATTAAATAATTCATCAACCAACAAGGATTTATTAAACATCTACCACGTGGCAGGCAATGTGTTCTAGCACATTCTAGGACTACAAGGACAAAAAGCCCCTGACCTCAAGAAGCTTACATTCTGTCATAAAGACTACATGTGTGTGTGTATGCATATACACACATACATACACACACAAACACATATATACATACACACAATATATTTCCTGTCCTGTTGAGTCCATTTCCTATCTCAAACTTTCGCTACTGGGACCAAAACCATTTTAGCTGAATAGAAGGGCAGTTGTCTAACAACTGTATAGCTTCATAAGATTAAAATGATGTGGATGTAGAACAGATATATACATAAATATGTATATATAAAATATACAGATATATTATGTAAATATATACATGTACATACAATATATACATAGGTATGCATTGTGTGTGTGTGTGTGTGTGTGTGTGTGTGTGTGTGTGTGTGTATCTTACAGGACAAAGTCTGTGGTGGGTAAAAGCACTAGAAAATGTAGCCTAGGGAACAGTTTGAAGGAGCCAAGGAATTCTAAGGGGCAGAGATGATGAGGAAGCACATTCCATGCATGAGAGAACTGTCAATGCCAAGGCCCAGAGGGAAGAAATAGAGGGTCATGCATGAGACCTGTTTGACTGCAACACAAAGTACAAAAAGCAGAATTATATAGAATAAGGAAGGAAAGTAAGTTAGGGGCAGATTGCGAAGTACTTTAAAAGCTTAGCAATGGTCACCTTCCTTTCCTTAGACCTGCATTAAGAAAGGTACATCATCCAGACTGAAGAATGTGGCTGTCCTTTTTCCTGTGCCCAGGAAGACCATTTCTAAGAGTCATACTTTAAGAGACATAACAACTATTCAGTGTTTTCAAAAGAAGACTCATTCTAGTTCATTGTTATTATTATTCTTAAAACCTGATACCAAAGACTGAATATGGTATTTCACATGTGTTCTTCAGAAGGTTAGGGAAATGTAAAAATTATGAGATAAAAATGATCAAAGGAATAAGAGAAGATTATATAAGGTTGGGCTGAGGGGAACTGATCAGGACACTCCCTCATTCAGCTTGATAAGCTTATGTGCCAAGAGCCTTTGATTCTTTGCAAGCCTTTGGGGTATCTGAAAGCATCTTTTCTGATAGAATATAGACATGCCAATCAGCACCTTATTAAGAGGACAGCAACAACTTCTGATTAGGTCTCAGACACAAAGATTACTCTAAGATGAAATGGTTGGTATGGATCCATCCCTTAACAGCTTAAAATATTGATAGTTTCAGCAATAGAGGTTGTTTCAAAACGATTTTCTTGTCTAGGACTCTTGGGAGGAGGCACCTTTGTCAGAAAAGTCATTCTTCTGTGATTTTTGTCCCCTTTTTACCTGTCTCTTTACATATTTCTTCTAGAGGACCATGGAATGGGTGGGGTAAGAGGTAGGATCCCGCCCTTTTCTCCACCAGGGAAGAAAATAAGAGCTACTCTGTCTGTGCTCATTAATCCTAAGTCCCTTTTATATTCAAGGCATTCTGATCCCAGAATCTAGCTTTCTATAGATGGAAGGAGATATCTTAAGACTTGGGGTTTTTTACAAGATTTCAGAGATCTAAGGATCTAAAGACATAAGGAAGTCTGTAACAGTGAACCATCAGAAGAAGAGTATGGCTCATGCATCTTTATGACTATTAAATAACCAAGAGGATTATACCTAAAATGTAAGAGAGAAGGAGATTAGGGTCTGACCATACCCTATATTACAGTGAGTTATCTGAGCAGTGAAAGTCAGTGGTGTCAAATTCACATAGAAACAGGGGTCACTAAACCATACACAAGGTTCCCTGCAGGCTACACATTGTCTTAGTTTTAAAATGTAATGTTATTTCTGTTTTATTGCATTTTCATTTCTGTTGCTAAATATTTTCAGATTTCCTTTTAATTTGTTTCAGCCCACACTCAGGAGTGTTGTGGATACATTCAGCCATGGACAATATGTTTGACATCTCTAATGAAGTTGAAAGAAAGATGGCCTTAGATTCATACAGAGGAAGGTCCAGAAAGTCTGGCCACAATACATTGTGGTCGTTTGACCCTGGAAAAGTCATAGAACTTTGGGCCCAGATAAAGCTCTAAGACTGTAAATTACCAATAACTGATCTGTACTAGCACAATCCCCACACCCAAGAAGAAATGATGGACTTGAGTCAAGATATAAATTGATTATCATCCATCTAGTATGCTCGTGTGGCCAATAATTCTGTTCATCAAAGAAGTAACTTCTGGAAAGAAGTGTTTGTTTGATTTTTTTAATCACATTGTAAGACCCACCATAGTATAGCAAATAAAGGGCTGACCTTGGAGTCAGGAAAACCTGGGTTCAAGTGCTGCTTGGAAATATAAAGCCTGAGTGTCCTTGGGCAAGTCATTTAACCCAGCAATGCTCTTAGCAACTCTCTAGAACTAGAAGTTTCAGAGGAAATTTCCTCTTCCAGGATGAAATTTATGCTAATTATTCCCAGGTTTTATCCTTATCCCTTTCCCTAAAACCATTCCTACTTAGGAAGAAGTTGGTAATACAGTATATTCTAAGCCAATGGGAGCTCTGTATCCAGAGGAACAAGCTAGGAGGGAGGAATTCCAGTAACTATCACCATTTAGAATGCATCTGATGAAGGACTCTGGGTGACATCCTAAGAGCCAAGAGAAGTTAATGACCTTTTCTAATCACTTTCCTTACTCCCAGTCAGTGATCTTGGCCCTTGGGAGCATTAAGGCCCAATCAGTAACAATTCCAAGTTTGCAGAAGAAGCAATTGGCAAAAGCAGAATGAAAAGCCCTGCCCTGTTCAGTGTTCACTTATCCTTAGCATCAGAAATCCCTTTAGGTTACCCTGAGTGGTTGATGACCTACCTGGAGCCTCAACCCATCAACTCCACATGATGGCAATTGACTGAATCTACCCAGCACCTTCCCTCAATTTCCCAAATCACTCATAAAGATGTTTAAAGAGGGATTTGGTAGTCTTCCTCAAATGGGATATTTGTAGCAGCACTGAGCCATTTCAGAAAACCTCCCTTGCCCCAAACTCACAAACATCTGCCAGGAGAAAATGGAAAAGGGATCAAGGAGGCTATTTTAGGATTTTCTGTCTCAATCAAAGACCAAATGATTACATATAATACTTTATTTTTCTTGGAGCTTATTTTTTTTGAAAGATAAGTCATATAACCATCCTTTCCTGAAGTACTTTTCAACCCTTGGAAAAGGAATATTGTAACTCATTCGTGGGCAGCATGACTCATGGAATGTTTCTTTTTTTAAAAAATAGACACAGAAAGATAGACATTTTAAACACTGACATTCTCTTCCTATGGAAGTTAAAGTCCTTGAGAACAGGGTTGGTTTGACTTTGTATCTCTAGCTGCTAGACAACAGTGGTTCTCAACCTGCCTAATGCCGCAACCCTTTAACACAGTTCCTCATGTTGTCATGCCCCCCAATCATATAAAATTATTTTCGTTGGTACTTCATAACGATAATTTTGCTACTGTTATGAATCATAATGTAAATATCTGATATGCAGGATGGATTTTCATTGTTACAAATTGAACAGAACCCACAGGTTGAGAACCGCCGCAAGCACCTAGCAGAGAATGAATGATTAATAAAAGTTTGTTCATTAATACGAACTGCATATGCATGTATATACAAATGTATACATATATGCCTATATGTACTTATATACACACATGTATGTATGTATGCACACACATATATGCACGTGTGTGTTTGTGTATACACGCATAATACCAGTGTCATATGTTGGAAAGAATCTTTGAAGACCTAGGTTCAAATCCCACCATGATACATTACTTTTATAATCGTGAGCTAATAATTTATCTTATGGGCCTTGGGCAACTCTACAGAATTCATGTACTAAATCTTAGATAGGTTATAGTGGGTGGAGGGAAGGAATCTCTATGCTGGGAGTTCCCCACACTATAAAAATCACAGATCCTTCATGGATTCAAGTATTTATTACCTGACATGCAAAAAGAGGCAACCAAGACTTTATCATGGGTGTTGGAAAAGGAAATAGGCTAGAATTATGATGAGAACTGCTAGGTAGCCAGCCCAAGCAAGGACCCTGTGGACATCAATCTATGTGTCATTAGCCAATCATTTCTAAAGTGCCTACTCTCTTCCCGACATTCTGTTAGGTACTGGGGAGACCTGGTAAACATACAAAGGCAACGAATGAAACATTCTCTGTTTGAGGTATCTTACTTAATTCTAACACCCATGACAGTAACCTTGAGCAATTAAAGTAAAGCCTTGAAGATGTTGGGAGATTCTATGGGGATGATTTATGGTAAAAGCCTATGCTTCTGTCTCACAGGGTTGTGGTGACACTTACCAGCTGTGTGACCTTGGGCAAATCACTTAAAATCAGTTTCCTCAACTGTGAAATGGGGGTAATACCCTACTTCCTTCCCAGGATTATTAAGAGAATCAAATAAGTTATTATTCTTTTTCTTTTTTTTCATAAATTCATTTTTTTATTTTTTTCATTGACTTGTTTATTTACTTTGAGTTTACAAGATTCAGTTCTACAATCCCTTCAGTTTCAAATTTTCTCCCCTTCCTTTACCCCCTCCCCATGGTGGCAGGTATAGGATCTAAAAATACTTTCACACTGGACATTAGTCTGGTTGTATAGAAGGGTTGTAACCAATGGAGTGAACAATGGGGAAAAAAGAAAGAAAACCAGACATGGAAAAGAATGATAGCACGTAGATTGTTTCAGTCTCCATTTAAGCTCTGGACTTTCTAGATCTTTCTCTGACTGTAGACATCTCCTTCCGTCCTGGGACTTGTAGAGCTGTCTTTTAGCTGTGTGTTGCTGAGAAGAGTCCAGTTTATCAAGGTTGGTCATCACACATACAATGTGTCTGTGATTGTGTACAAATTTTTCCTGGTTCTGCTCTTCTCAGTTAGCATCAGTCCGTATAAGCCTCTCCAGGTAATTATGAAGTCCATCTCCTTCCCATTTCTTATAGCACAATAGCATTCCATTACATTCATATACCACAACTTGTTCAGCTATT
>CM053582.1:556453805-556484613 GCA_028627135.1 Pseudochirops cupreus | reverse complement strand
TATATTAGCAAAGCCCAGCCATGAGCAACTGATGTTTTTTCCAATTAGTTAGATCTAAGTTATTATTTTTTAAGTGCTTACAATCCCTGGCACATCATAGGAATTACATATCTTATCTATCTATCTATCTATCATCATCATCATTATCATCACTGAATGGTTGTGGAAAAATCTCTAAAAAGGGTAGTGATTTTTATTGCCATGACTACCTTTTCTAAGTCCCCATAAATTTACCACCTAATGAATGACAAGACAAAAAAAAAATTATTAAAGCACATAGACAGGTAAACTACTCCTTTCCAATGATTCTCCACAAATGATGCCAAAATAATATTCCCAATACGCAGGTATGACTGTACCACTCTCCTGCTCAAAGACCTTCAGGTGCTCCCTATTACCTTTAGGAAAAAATGAACTCCTCATCTTGGCACATATGATCCCTCATAGCCTGGCGATAACATTCCTTTCCAGCTCTATCCCATGGCTACCCTTTCTATCATCTGTGTTCTAACTCAACTAGACTAATAACTTCTCTCTTGATTCCATACTCATTCTTCCAGCTCTGTGCAATCCAAAAGGACTTTTGCACTCTCTCCTCTCCTACTTATTGAGGTGCTATAGTAGACAGTGTGCTGGAGCCCAAGTAAGAAAGAGCTAAGTTCATCTCTCATCTCAGACTCTTACTTAGCTGTGTGACCCTGGGCAAGTCACTTAACTGCTGTCTGCCTCAGTCTTTTGAAGATTTCAAAAAGATATGTAGGTGTGGGTATGTATATAATGATAATCTTCTTGCTGTTCTTAATTTCTACCTGTCAAAATCTGTATCTGACAAAGAGAAGCTAAGTAACAGAGTGAATAAAGTTCTAGGACTGGAGTCAAGAAGACCTGAGTTCAAATTTGGCTTTTTGGTCACAACTTACACAACTCACAACTTACAAGCTGTGTGACCCTGGGCAAGTCACCTACCCTCCTTGTGTCTCAATGTTCCCACTGATAAAATAAAAGTGTCAAACTAGATTGCCTCTGAGGTTCCTATCCTTTTAAATCCATAATTAAGGTTTGTTCTAGGTGCTGTTTCTCGCCTAAAGTTATTCTAGGCCAAGTAATACAGCATTTATAAGACAAAGAAATGGAGGCAGTGTTCAGAACACACAATGAGGCACAGAAGAGAGGATGCTGGGAAATGCTGAGATCTTTCTTGGACGTCAGCTTCTGAAAGTTACTGTCAGTCGCAGCAACAGATATAGGCTCTAGAGCGGGAACACCCACACAGGCCTGACACTCAGTGCCCCAGGTGGGCAGCATTAACTCTAATTTAGCATCTCAAGGTCACCACTGTGCCTTTCCTCTTAATGGCGTCATTCTCTGTCCCACTGCTTATGGTTGAGTGTCTTCTCAAATATTCCTAGATCCACGGTTCTAGAGTCCTTTGGTCCCTCTCAGATTCCACCCCTACCCACAGCATTACACATCTGCTAATACTCTGCCCTGATTCCTTTATTTATTCCTCATTTCCCAAAGAGCCAAGATTTTACTAATAGGAAATCCCTGCACCAATGTGGATTAGAATACTTTTCATGCCATATTAGATTTGCTAATGAGCAGTGGCCAAAAAAGATGTTGGCTTTATGATTGGTGGGATTTTAAATATAGGCATGATTTTATATGTATATGTAGTGGCAACCACACTGACATACCCAGGATAGCTGCTAGCACAGCTTCTTAGATCTGCTTTACTAGGAAAGATAGCAGTTTAAGGGGTCAACAATCTTTTTTAATCACATTCACGAGTTCAGGGGAAAAGTTGGCACCCTGAATTTCAGAGAAAATGCAGAGAAAATACAAAAAGAGAAATAAAGACCAATAGACAGGACTCTGACTGCCTGAATCAACTATACACTTTACATACATCCCTGGATCGAGAGAGCCTTTATATCTGAGCAGGTGGGGAGCTCTGAACATGAGGCCACTCAGAATTTCAACCAGGGAATCATGGGATCCTTCTCATAAGCTAGCCCCCAAAGCAAAATATGAACTCGGAGTATATATACATTTCTCAGAGCCAGAAGGCATCACAACCCTTATGACTCACTGCCTAATTAGAAATCAGCCAAAGGTGTGAAAGCCTTCCTACAAGGAAACATCCCCTAAGCAAGCTTCCTTTAATGGGTTCCACATGAGGCCTGTTAATGGCCAGGGAAGATATTAAATCCCATTAACATTACATTTATGCTACCTTTCCTAGAAGAAGAGGCATAAAAGACCTCAGTTTAAAGAAAGAAAATATGGCATGAGGGATTGGGAAAAGCTGGTTTCAAATCTACCTCTGATGCTTCTGAGCAGTAGGAGGTCAAGCAAGACTTATTGAAACTTGTTTTTCTCATCCTTCTGGCACATAACAGGCACTGATTAATTGATTAAGCTTAAAATGGGAATAACAACAGTTATTGTGACAGCCTCAGAGGGTTGATGTGAGACTCAAGGAAAATAAGATTTTTTTTCTTGTAACTATCTCAGAAATCAAGCAGTTTGACTATTTTTGTCCTCAATGGACATGAAAGGAAACTGAGACCTTGCGATATCATGTGACTTGCTCATAATCGTACATGCAGTTAATGAGCATCAGAAGCAGGATTCAAACCTAGTAATGCTGGCATGAAATGAAGGTAACTCTCAGGTGTGACAATGCCCCTTGGATCATGATGTCCAGAAAAGGAAGACACACAGTTCAGTACTATTGAGGGATGAGGGTTCATATGCCACTGTTCTTTCTTATCCTACTGAAAGCTGCCCAAACCCCATTCCCTTGTCGACAGTCTGCCTCCATTTGACATAGAGTCATAGACTCTTTAAACTAGAAGGGAGGTTAGAGGTGATTGTCTCCAATCTTCTTTACTTTTCAGAAAAGTAAACTGAGTACTAGAAAGGTGGACCAACTTGTCCAATATCATACAGCAATTTACTCTGAAGAACCAGGATCTGAATGTGAGTGATAGGAGACCCTTAGGTATTTGATTGGCTCTATATGGTATTATGGATAGATGTTAGGTGGTGCAGTAGATAGAGTGCCAGGACTGGAGTTAGGAAGACCTGAGTACAAATCCAGCCTCAGATACTTCCTAGCTCTCTGACCCTGGGCAAGTTACTTAACTCTATTTGCCTCCATTTCCTCATTTGTAAAATGAGCTGGAGAAGGAAATGGCAAACTTCTCCAGGATCTTTGCCAAGAAAATCCAAAATTGGATCCCAAAGAGTCAAAAATGACTGAACAACAAGAGTGGCCATTCTCTGTTATGTCTACATCTGAGCCCTACTTCCTGAAGACAGGGGCTTACATGCCTTAAATGCTTCTGCTCTCCCATTCCTCCAAGCCAGAGTACATACAGTGCCTTACACATATTGGATACATAGGCACTGTTTATTGATGAATTGATCCCGGAGGCTAGCCATGGAGGGGACAAAGCTGCTGTGAATCAGCCAGAAATCTGGAACCTGCTTCCTGCCGTCTATCATCAACTTGCTTGTAAAGCTTTGGCTGAGCATCTCAGCATGCCGGCATCATCAGCAGGCCAAATAACCGTTACATTATTTAACTCCCTCACCAGGGAGTGATGAGCCCTGTGGGGCTGCTACTGAGGGCTCTCCGTTGTTTTGTTTTGGTTTTTTCCACAAGTGAAAAGATCTCAATAGAGGCATAATTTTGAGATGTGTTCTTATCTTTCATTTGCTGGGAAGATTCAACAGTGCACAGGCAGAAGGCTGTCATGTTTGGGGGGAAATTAATTCTTTTTTTTTAACCTGTTTCTCTACAGCCATGCTTATGAGAATTCCAGGGCTCAGGCTATGTTTAAAATAGATACATGTGGGTTTTTCCAAAGTAGTCATTGAACTTGTCTTCAACAGAATTCAACCATGGCTAATCATCCTCAGAGAGGATGATAACTGACAGTGTGATGGGCTCTGAAAGCAACTACTAACCACTACAGTGTTTGTCATTCACTACAATTCATCCTTTAGAGAGGTTCAGCAAGGCCTTTGCAATGTCTGAGGTTAAAAAAGTATGAGAAAGTTTGCCCAGGAACCTAGGAGTACACCAAGTAAATGTTAGTCCAAAGAGGATGAACTCCAGAGTTGGTCCAATTCCTCGAGCATCAGGGGCTACACTTTCTGTTCTCAGTTCTTTTAGTTGTTTCAGCCTACATATCCCCCCTTCCCTGGGGGAACCAGGTAGTGAAGTGAATAGAGCACCAGTCGGAGTCAGGAGGACTTGAGTTCAAATCTGACCTCAGACACTTGATAGCTGTGTAACACTGAGCAAGTCACTTCATATTTGCCTCAGTTTCCTCATCTGTAAAATGAGCTGGAGAAGGAAATGATAAACCACTCCAGTATTTCTGCCAAGAAAATCCCAGATAGGATCACTGAAAGTCAGACATGAATGAAATGACTTAACAACAGCATATAACCCCCCACTTCCTACAAAATGAGGAAAAAATCAAATATTACCGAACTCCACCCCAGAAATGAGAAATCTTAGCTCCAAACATAAGGAAAAGGTTAATATAGATGACATTTAATGGTGACAAAGTTTGAGGCAAATACAATGGACTTGGTACCAAAGTTCTGCCAAAGGGCAGATTCTTGCTATTCCACTAGCAATTACTGAGTGGACAGTGCCACATGAGAGAATCAAAGCATCATCAATTTCTAGCTGGAAGGACAGACCCTAGGCATCATCTAGCTCCAACGCCTCATTTCACCGATAAGAAAACCAAGGCCTAGATATAAGGTGACTTGGAAAAGGTAGTGAAAGTGTTTTGATGAGCCAGGATTTGGATCTTGTTCCTCTGACTCTAAATCCCACCCTCTTTCTTTTCTTTTCAGAAAATGAGCCTGGAAGAAGGGTTTGTCAGGGTGGGATTTTTACATGCCTATAATATCATAATTAAGTAAATTTAAAATAAGAACAGATTTTTTTAAAATGCAGTAGCATCAAAAAAATTCCTAAATGTGTAATGGAAAAAATTCTTGTTTGTAATAGTGTTACTACCTTCCAAAAGCCTTTGTATGTATCACATATATACCTTTTGATATACATGTGAATGTAAGCTCCTTGAAGGCAAGGATTGGTTTTTTGGCTTCTCTCTATGTCTTATGCTTAGCACCACGTTTGGTTAGCAAACTCTTAATAAATCCTTCTTGAATGGGCTGCTAGTGGTCCAGTGAATAAAGCACTAGCCTTGGAGTAAGGATGATGAGTTCAAATCCAGCCTCAAACACTTACTAGCTATGAGACCCTGGGCCAAGTTACTTAATCCCTATTACCTCCAAAAAAAAGTAAATAAATAAAAATAAACTGATTTATTGTTGATTGATTTTTAAAAAAAGGTTCCTAGTAACAGGGAATGGAATGAGTTATGTGGATCAACAATGAGGAGAGAACAGAAACACAGCTAAATCATTTCGAAAGCTAGCTAGGCCTCTGAATGTTTCTGTTATTGCTCCGTCATTGCACAGGTAGGAAAATGGGCCTTTGGGAAGGGAACCCATCCCGATTATTGGCCCACCTTGAGTTATACAGCTATTGAATGGCAATGCTTGGTCTCAAAATCATGACTCACAACTATTGGATGGACAAGCTTTCTACTCTAAAACATTCCGTACAATTCTCTTCAAAGCATATGCTAAATGAATGATTCTTAACATCCTATGTATGGCCTAGTCACTGAGATCTTCTGCTTTATTTCACCCAAACCTTGGAATGAGTGATTCCTTGATGAAATGACCCTTTTCTTAGACTGGAGAAGAGCCTCTTTTTATTAATAGGATAATAGTTTCTGTCTTTCCTCTAGGCTTCAATGACTCTTCCAAAGCCCCTTTGGTTTGGTTTCTCAGGAAGAAGCTATCCTAGGTAGATCAGAAGTGCATGCAATTCAGTCCCTTGCTGACAAATTAACATTTGCTCTTCAGCTGGGGATACTTTTGTATGGTATAAAAATAATAATCATTTATTCCTACCATCATAGCAGATGAATAAGAACACTTAAGATATAATGAAGAAAAAAAAAACTTAAATTATTTTGCTTTAGGGATGATCACTTGAGAAACAACCAGGTCCTTGTGGGGAAGCTTTGACTCCATTGGAATGGGACACAGTGAACAGAGAATAAGAACGCCAGTCAGAAGACTGTGGTTCAACAAGTACAGTATCCAATATTAATTAACGAATTGCTTATCCTCTCTAGGCCTTGACTTCTTTTTCTGTTGTGTGAGAAGGTTCATCTCTAAGGCTCCTTCCGTATCCAACACTTTGATTCCATGAGAGAGACACCATTTGAATACCAAAATACTGAAGATTCATCCGGTTTGACCTAAGTATAGTCATTCACCATGGTTTTATTGGTAAATAATCCATGAGTAATTTTTTCCTCACTTGATATGTTGTAAGAAAAATGATTCCCTCAAGGTTATTTAGCAAAGCTTTGGAAAGCTATTAATAGACAGCAAATTTAAACCTATGGATAGAAAAGCCTTAACTTTGAGCACTCTGGTCCCGTCCTTGTAGGAAAAGGTGGTTTTGTGGGGTCTTTTTAAGTAAACAAATAGCTTGGATTATTAGCCATCTCTTTGTCACAAACAGGCAGCTGGGGTTTAGAATTTGCATATTTCCCAAGCAGAAGGAATTTAATAAGCAATGAACTGAATCCTACCATATTATTAAATACTCTAAGAAAACAAAAGCCAGGCAAAATCTTATTTGGCCATAACTAGACCAGAACTCCCAGAGGCAACAGAATTTTACCAAGACTGGTTACAAGTCAGATCAAAGTTATCCCCTCCACGCTATCTCCTCCTGAATTGTCCCTCCATGAATCTTAGGGGCTCTCTCTTTTTGGTGAGCTTCTGAGGATGACTGCAGAACTAAAGGTGTAAAGAGATATTTAGGGGCAGCTAGATGGTGCAGTGAATAGAGCAATGGCCCTGGAATTAGGAGGACCTGAGTTCAATTCTGGCCTCAGGCAGTTGACTCTTACTAGCTGTGTGACTTTGGGCAAGTCCCTTAACCCCAAATGCCCTGCCTTCCCCACTACAGAAAAAAGAGGGAGATTTTTACTGGGAGTGGGGATGGGAATAGGACCAGGGCTACTCCTGCCTCCACTCAATGGAGGCCTCAAGGAAAGGCTGGATGACCACAAATATGCTATTATCAGAATTCTTTTCAGAGTAGTTTTCTAATGAGTGGCTTTGGAAATGCCTCTCAACCCTTAGATTCTGTGAATCTTTATGATCCAACTGCTTCTCCTGCCACTTGCTATAAATTCTGGATGGCAGCTTACAAGATACCACTGTGGTGGCGCTTAATTATACCGGCCTCACCTGCCCACAAGGAAGAACGTTGCAGAAGTGGGAAAATGTGAGTTGAAATCCTCACACATGACCCTATTTCCCCCCATTATGTGCTAAGGAGAAGACTTACTTTTCTCATCCCCTCCTCACATTCTCTTCTTCTGTCACTGTGTCTCCCTTTGAATCTCTCTGTCTCTGTCTCCCTCTCTGTCTTTAGTCTCTCTCATTCTCCCTCTGTTTCTGTCTGTCTCCCTCTGTATCTCTGTCTATCTCTGTGTGTCTGTCTCTCTGTATCTCCCTCTCTTTCCCCATTTTCAAGTGAAGGGGAAATACTTAGCCCCAAACACTCACACTACAACAGGGATGATAGCACAGTCTAGGGAGAAAAGACAGCCTTGGACTCCATTTTAAGGTTTTCTGCCTGTTATGAGATTTATAAGGTTGTTAGTAAAATAAAATCAATATTGGTTCAATCTGTCCTGCCAGGGAGTTTCTAAACCATAAAACCAGGAAGGGAAGAACCCAGTTATTTAATGCCTTATGAGCTAAACATCTATTGCATACTTAATGCAGCTTCAGGGCCATGGTAAAGACTGATCTGGAAGACAATGGAATCTGAAGGAATAAGGCTTAATAAACATTCATCATGATAATAAAAGAATAAAATTAAAAAATTAAATAATAAAATTAAAAATTAAAAAATAATAAAAGGGACTTGCGAGATTAACCTTGGTTAATTTTGGTTAAAATGGTTTAAAATGAATGATAGAGAGAAAGTGACCCAGAAAGGGCTCTACTTACAGCCTGGGCTTATATAGCCCAGGGCCTGTTCAATGAGGCTTCAACTTGCCACCCAGGCTGGCTACTGCTTCCTCTTCTGTCTCTGGTGAAAGACTCTGGTGTGGGTCTGACCCCATCCCTTATCTTTAGCACCTCATCTCCTCCTAGGTCTCTCTTAATACTGGAAGTAAAAGCAATCTCTCTCTCTCTCCCTCTCTGTCTCTCCCTCTCTGTCTCTCTCTCTCTCTCTCTCTCTCTCTCTTTGTCTATCTCTCACAGTTCAAAGCTAGTCCTCAAATCCATCTAGCACAAACGCATTAACATTCCTTGGTCAGAAAAAAAGAGATAAACATACTCAAATCTCAAAATTTCCAGTAAGTGCCTGGTACATAGTAGGTACTCAACAAATGTTTGTTAAGAGCCAAAAGCCTTCTCCATAGCACTACCAGCACCAACCTCTGCCCCAATGAGAGATGCTACAATAAAAAGCTGCATAAGAGAATGAAACAGTCCAGTTAATATGACAGTTTCAGATGAAAGGAAGTATTCTAGAAATACAGGGGTAAACTCATTTTAAGGTTTTCAGTTTAGGGGGTCTTTAAAGGGGAGAGGGGAAGAGTTCGGGTGATTTTCTCCTCCTCCTCCAAAGAGTTCCACTGCTTTGAACCCAGATGCCAGAGACAGTAGTTGGTAAATGACTTCTTTCCTCTGATTATCCTCCCATAGTGCCCCTTCACTAAACTACATAGACATTATTGTGCAGACCCTGCCAAAACTGGTTTCCACCAGGTACATGTTGAAAAAAATCATAATTAGTATGTAATATCTACTTTTCACCTACGCATAAAACTAGTGGAAAATAATCATAGTGGAAGTTAGCTTAGAGGCTCCATGAAAGTAATCTATTTCAACATCAAATTTTGATGCCCTTCCAGGTCACCAATTCCCCCCCCCCCCCACACACACACACACGCTTTTTTTTTTTTCCAAATTTGACCAGCCCACTGATAAAAGTCTATGATGAGTTAACCTGGAGCAAGCATCCTAAGGACCATAAAACCTTTCCATCTGCCTTGTAGCTGAATCTTTCATGTATATTGTTTCAGTCATTAGAATGGAAACTTTGAGAGTGAGAACTGGATTATTTTGCTCTTTATACGTGGCAAGCACTTAACATATATATGGTTTATTCATTTATTCAACAAAGTTTTATTGAGTACCTACTGTGTGTAATATTCTGTGAGGGATGCAAAGATAGTTGAATGATTTCTCACCAACATTTGAAGTGTTTGACCAAACCAAGGAACCAAGAGGTTCAAGTATTGCATAGGTCATATTGCCTACCCTCATCGAGTTTCCTTTCGAATAAGAGAGATAAGCCTTACATAA
This sequence comes from Pseudochirops cupreus, assembly GCA_028627135.1. Taxonomy (NCBI): domain Eukaryota; kingdom Metazoa; phylum Chordata; class Mammalia; order Diprotodontia; family Pseudocheiridae; genus Pseudochirops; species Pseudochirops cupreus. The sequence goes on along the minus strand of CM053582.1, from coordinate 556,475,097 downwards.
AAAACAGCCAAATTTGGGGGCAGCTAGGTGGTGCAGTGAATAGAGCAGTGGCCCTGGAGTCAAGAGGACCTGAGTTCAAATCTGGCCTCAGACACTTAACACATACACACACACACACACACACACACACACACACACACACACACACACACAAACACACACTAGCCCTGCGAACTTGGGAGTCACTTAACCCTAACTGCCCTAACTTCCTCCAAAAAAAAAAAAAACAGCCAAATTTGAAACTGAAGATCATCCAAAACAGAATGGTGAGAGGAATGGAAACAGGATGCAACAAAATTTGAGTAAGGAATTAAGCAGGAGAAGTATTAGAAGGATGCCATCAAAGAAATATCTGAGAAAAGAATATAAGGCATTCACTGACTGAGAGCATATCTGATAAACAGTGTGAGCTTTCCTTTTTGAAGAAAAGCTTGATTTTGAGTTATATAGCTTCAAGAGCCTTTGTAGGTCAACTATGTTATAGGAAAACTTTGAAGAGACATAATTTCTGGGTGATTAATTATTTTATTAAGTATGACTAGTGAAAATTTAATAAAAGGATGGTCATTTGGCTTTCTCCTATAAACCAAAGCCCTTTTACAGAGGCCTCTTGATGCTTATATAACATTGAAAGAGTGGGTATTCCCAAAAGGCAGGAATCAGCTCAGATTGGTTAACAGTTAATGAGAAAATGAATATTATAATTAGGGGTGGGTGTATTCTAATGAGGGGCTGGGTACCTGACTCTGATCATACCACTCATGAACAAAGAGAGACTCCTCTCAAGCCAGACTACTCCCACTTCAGGCAATCTACATGAACGAGATCTACCCTCTACTCAACCAGTGAACAATGAACAAAGGTGGGTTAAGAATTCCACCTAAATTAGATTCTCCTTGTAAGGTCTTCTATTGGGTTTGAATTTCACTTTTGCCACTTTTGACCCAAGTGACCTTGGGTAAATGATTTAACCTCTCTAGGTCTCATTAACCCATTTTCTAAAATAATGAGGCTGGACTACATGCCCTCTCAAGCCCTTTTTGACTCTAGGTCGATGATACTGTAATAAGTACATCAAAATTCGCAAGTGTATCTGCTCATTTTGTTTTAAATTTTTTTGTATCTACTCATTTTAGATCATTCTTTAACAATATGGAAAAATTCTGTCATGAATCACTTGCAAAGAGAGTAGAGTATTCTTAACCCTGTGTTGTTTTTCAGTTAATGTTTTTCAGATGCCATTTTGACTTCTAAACTTAAATAGAGACAGCTGACTGACCGGCTGGACCAAATATACCAGCTCAGCGATTTTCTTCATCCTAAACTGTAGAGTAGTGGTGCTCAATCTTTCTAATGCCGTGACCCTTTAATACTCGTATGTGGCATAACTGCATGTGGGTGGACCTGTCTGGAGATGGATAGAGAAGGTTCCCAAGACCATCAGAAATATGTGTTTTCCAATGGTCTTAGGAGACCCCTGTGAAAGGGTTGATTGACCCCCAAAGGGATCATGACCCATAGGTTGAGAACCACTGCTCTAGAGCTCAGTAGAAAGCGTTAAGAACCTGACACACTATTTACTACATCGCCTATCTGCCAACTCTCTTCAAAGCACAGCTGAGATACCAATGCCTACATGCGGCATTCCCATTTTTCTCCATCATTTGTACTTTTTCTCTTTTCATATTAATTTGCATATCATTTCTCTTTTCTTGCTAGCATACATGCTTCACCAGTCTAATAGATTGTAAGCGCCTTGAGGGAAGGGACTATTTGGATTCTGTCCTTGTTTCTAGAACACATAGTGATCAATCAACCAAACAAGAAGTATTTATTAAGCATTCAATATGTGGAAGCACTTAAAAAAAATATTTCCTGGCTTCTAGAAATACAAAGGAAAAAAATGAAACAAATCCTGTCCCCAAGAAGCTTACATTCTCTCAAGGAAAATGAATTGTGCATATGCATATAATCAAAATCTGTGAAATGCCTGGTACATAAAAGGTACTTAATAAATATTTGTTAAAATGAACCGAAACTTACCCAGAGAGAGAAAAATTAAGATAACCCTTGGTATATAATGTAGAATTCTCTTGTATCATATCCCGAAATGAAACAGAAAAGGAAATTTTTTTTGTTCAGTGATTTTCAATCAAGTCCAACACTTCATGAGTCCATTTGGGGTTTTCTTGGCAAAGGTACAGGGGTGGTTTGCCATTTCCTTCTCTAGGTCATTTTTCAGATGAGGAAACTGAGACAAACAAGGGCAAGTAACTTGCTCATGGTCAACTAGCTAGTAAGTGTCTGAGGCCAGGTTTGAACTTAAGAAGATAAGTCTTCCTGACTCTAGGCCTGGTACTCAAATGGACCAAATATATCAGTAAGTTTTTTTAGTTCCACATCTTCAAGCTCTATTTCCTTTCTTAGATTTTGACAATTACTGAATGCAAAAATCTACTTGTTCTGACTAGGGTATTAATATAGAAGAAGAAACAGATGTCTATATAGAAATGTTATCAGGACTGTAAATAGACAGGAAAAAACCCCTTCATTAGACTCCATATAACTCATCCTTCCGTTTTTTCCTAATTCGAAATTTGGTTGGTTTCACTTGGAATGTACTTGAAGAGCGCTATGACTCAATTTTAACAGATGATAAGTCCAATGGATTACACATAGTATAAAACATAAACAAAACCTGTGCCCAGGAAATTCATAGGATCCTAGATCTAGAAGGCACTTCAGAAACCATGTAGTCCAATCCCTTCACTTTACAGCTCAGGAAATTGAGAGCAAGGGACGTTGAATTATTTACCCAAAATCAAACATATATTAAGTATCTGAGATAGGATTTTAACCAGGACCTTTGACTCCAGAGTCAGTGGTTTTCCATCAGGTTTTAGGAAAGGATAACCAATTTCCTGATATGTGAGGCCAACGTAGCCAGAGTGGCTGATGCTGAAGAATCTCTTGGTAAAATATTAAACATGAGTGATGTAGCCATGTGGGCAGAATTATATTTTGATGGATCAAAATGTTTTGATTAATGGGCAGAGAAGAAGGGTATGACCCATCCAAGTCCACTGCTTCTCTGAATTTACATGGATAAGGTGCCAAGTAAGGGAGCATTTTCAGACTCAGAATAAAGATGAATAAATGGAACTGGGCTGTATGGAAAATCTGAAGCCACATCCCTTCAAAATAAGGCATCTTTCAGTTCCCTCTAATAGCAAGGATTCTACTCACAGTTGTTGGCATCTGACAATAATGTTATACTTAACAATATCTTTAAATATAATGGATACCATAGAGTGATAAAAACTAGAGGGCCCATAGAGATCACCTAGTCCAGCTCTCTCATTTTATAATTGGAGAAAGTGAGACTCAGAGCATTAAAGGATTATTTGTGTTATTAAAAAGCCTCAAAGCCTCTAATTCTGATCCCAGTTCTCTTTACACTATTATGCCTCCATCTCTAGTTCTTCTCTTGTTGGACCCCCTACCCAGTCTGCAGGCTTTGTCGCCTCTTCCCCCCCAACCCACTGAAATGAAATTTCTAGACATGAACTGATCAGCAAGATGGCAGAGGAGTTGATTTTTCAAAAAGCACAGCAGGCCAAATCCTCCCCAAGAGGGATTATGCCCCAGATACCAAGTAACTAAAGTTGAATCCAGAAGGAAGGAAGGGATGAAGGGATGAAATGGTGAAGGGAGGAATGGAGGAAGGAAAGAAGGGAAAGAGGTAGAAGGAAATGAGAAAGAAACAAAGAAAGGAAAGAAGAAATAATCTTCATGTAAAAGGCTGAAAACATAAATATATGGAGTTCCCATGAGTGTTTTCCTTGTAAATACCTCAAACAAAAGAAACAAATAGTAAATGAACACAATTATCATAAAAGACCAAGATCCAGTCAGGAAAGCAGAGGTGTTATTTTTTTTTCCCCCAAATCTATGAACAGTATATATTTTCTTCCCACCCCCATAATTGAACATAGGTCTGTGTTTAGGTGACAGGCTGTAGGGGGCCCTCCCATAACAGTGATTTACACTAAATTTCCATCATGTCTGTGGCCCCACAAAAGGCAACATCACCTATTCTGCTCAGCCACAAGTAGGAAGTAGATTAACCAGAATTAACTTGGGGCAGTGGGGGCGGGGTGTAGGAGAAAAGACCACATGGGCAGCAAGGAGGCCCAGGCAGCAACAGCCAAAGGAGAAAGAGTTGGTAGAAAGGAGGCTAGAAATCCAGCTCAGACCAGGCTTCTCCCTTCAGGCCCCAATCCCATCCATGAGCTTGCTCTGAGCAGGTGGTCCTGCCAACTCCGCCCCTCATATGAGAAAGCTAACAAGAGCCAACCTGGGAAATAGGGAAAGTTGATGGGGGAGAGAGTGGATCTGGACCACAGTGGAAGAGAGTTAAACAAGAAATTGAAGAGGAAAAATATAGCCACACAATGGTCAAGGGACAAGGCCCAAGTGAAAACCTATCATACAAGCAGATAGACCAACTGAATTTCACAAAGACAGAAGGCTAAATGAGGACACAAAGAATAAATATATATGAAGAAGGAAAATCTCCCAAAGTTCACTGACCCAAAGGAGAATTCTGCAAGCTCCCTGGCAATCACAGAACAATAGCACAGACTCCAGAATGGCTGAAAAGAACTAAGAGAAATTAGAGAGATTAGAAATTAAAGGTAAGGAGGTGAGAAATCAAATCCATTAGGCAGAGACAAGATAAGAATCAGCAGAGGAAAGACTTTAAGACTGCATAATGGATATTCTCTCCAAAGAAAGAAAAGTCTGTCTAAGAGAGAACATGACAAATATGGAACATGAAAAAGCAGAAGCAGAAAACAATTTGGTTGAAGAGGAGTGAAAGACAACAGAATTAAAAAATAATAATAATAACTACCATTTCAATGCAAGTCATAGCAATTAACCTTAAAGACAAAAAGTGCAAAAAGAATTTCAGAGTTAGAATTCTAAACTTAAGAACTCCAATGCCACACTGCAGGAAATGATACAAGAGAACTGTTTGGGTTTCATTGAAAATAATGACAAAAACCTCAATGTTTCATCAACACCAAAAATGGCCTTGAGGAAAAAATGCTTGAAACTTTATGGAGCATAGTGACAAATACTTACAATATAAGTTACAATCAACTGATACTGTAAGCATGGAGGAGAAAGACTTAGTTATGAAGGGAAACAAATTCAAATAACACAGGATTATCCCGGGTCAACAAACATTCATCAAGGTCTTACTGTGTTCCGGGCACTTTCCTAAGAGCTGGGGATAGAAAATCCCTAAAGTAAAAAAGTTCATAGCAGAAGAATGGAATAGGACGTCGCAAGGACGTCGCAAAGCATAGGAGCTCAAACTCAACCCAAAATAATAATATACGAAGCTGAGCTTAATTACCATTGAAGAAATGTGGACCTTACATAAAAGAGGAATTTAAGGAATGTTTTTTAAGTTTATTTAGGCTCTCAAGAGTAGGGGGAATGAGGGTTAGAGCAGTTAAAGGGAGGGGAGACTAAAGAGTCTCACTTCAGCAGGGAAAAGCAAGGAGTGGCATTGAGGACTCAAGGGGGCTTGGGAGCTGTATGACTGTGCAAAGCGATAGAAATGTTCTAATGGGTTTTGGCCATAGGACACTTCCCTATTAGTGACCACCTTCTCTGAGAAAAGACTGCCCAGGTCAACTCTGTACCCCAGAAAAGAGCATTCTCAAGGGCAGTCAGTACTCAAAGTGACAGTGGATACAAAAAGGCTAGCCTTAAGGATGGAGACTAATCAGAACACAGGCAGGGAGCAGAAGGGAATGGCATTATCTGGCACACAGAGTAACTTCCACCAGACACCACTGCTTCCATTGAACACTGCTTCCTTTATGAACTGTTTCTAAATGAAGCACAGGAGAAAATGGGGAAGATGGGGTGAGAGTTAGAGAAGCTACAAAGTAGAGGAAAGGGAGTTCAAATGCAATACTTCTGAAGCCCTACCTTCCTGAGTGACACAGAGAACATAAAGGAGGAACAAAGAAGGTGAGAGTGCAAGCTGAGAATTGGGAGCTAAGGATGGAATCCTACATGTCAGGAACAAATAGAAAGCCAGTTTGGCTGGATCATTGAATGCAGAATATGAAGTAAAGTACAGTGAAGCTGGAATGAAGATGGCGCCAGCCTGTATAGCGGTTCAAAAGCACAACAGAGGCATTGCTATTCTATCCTAGCGGTAATAGTGAGCCTTTGGAATTTGCCATGTAGGGTAGTAACATGGGTAGTCCTATATGTAAAGAAGAATTCCTTTGACATCCATGCACAAGATGGACTGCAGTTCAGTCAACAAACATTTATTAAGTACCCGCTATGAGTCAGGCTAAGTGCTGGGATACAAAGAAAAGCAAAAACTGCTCATTCTCTTGAGGAACTGACAGTGGAGAGAAATTCAAAGAATGGTCCAATTAGGAGATATTATATTGGGTACCAGATAACATCTCCTCCCTCAATTACATGGGAATCTCCATCCCTTTTTGCATTCATTGTCATGATTATCTCTTAAGTCTGCTCCTGATCCTCTTATCTGCTGCCTATCCTATTTATTCCAACTCCTTAACTAGTTTAAATATGGAAAGCTCCCCAAAGCCAGATGATCTCTCCAGGTCTGATCTCTCTCCTCTACTCCAATCTTTCATTGCCAACTGCAGGAGAGACAGTGCCATCTGGAAGTCCCATCTGCATCTCTAAAGTCATCAAGACCAAAACCGAACTTGTTTCCCCCTGCCCTAAATTTCTTTCCCTCCCCAAACTCCATTTCTGGTGATGGCATTTCCATCTTCCCAGTCACCTGGGCAGGACACATAAGAATTTCCTTTGACCTATACTTCTCTTTTACTTCTCAGATCAATCTGTTATTAAGTCTTAGCCAATATTTCAATAGAAGAGAAGTTCTTTGGGGTCCAAGACCATTTCATTTTTTATTTGTGTTCCCACACTCTACCTAGCACAGACTTCATGTCTTTCCAGGTTTTTCTGTAATTCACCTGCTCATCATTTCTTATAGCACAATACTATTCCATTATATTCATATACCACAATTGTTCAGCCATTCCCCAATTGTTGGACGTGCCCTCAATTTCCAATTCTTTGTCACCACAAAAAGAGTTCCTATAAATGGTTTGGTACATGTGGGTCTTTTTTCCATTTTTTATGATCTATTTGGGATTCAGACCTGGTAGTGGTATTGGTGGATCAAAAGGTATGTAGAGTTTTATAATCCTTTGGGCATAGATTCAAATTGCTCTGCAGAATGGATGGATCAGTTCACAACTCCACGAATAATGCACTAGTGTTCCAAATTTCCCACATCTTCTCCAACATTTATCATTTTCCTTGTCTGTCACATTAGCTAATCTGATAGGTGTGGGGTGGTTCCTCAGAATTGTTTTAATTTGCATTTCTCTAATGGTAGATGCATAATAAATGTTAATTGGTTCATTGGGTACATCTTTACTAGATATCTTGCTTCTATTCTGCTCCACTGTTCACAATGATGCCACTCAAGTCTATATCTTCATCACGTCTCACCTACACAGCCTCCAATAGCCATCTCAGTGACCTTTTGGCTTCCAGCTTCTACCTTCTCCAATCCCACCTTCACAGTGCTTTAGAGTCATTCTTCCTAATGAATAGGACTGATTGTGCCACTGACCTGCTCAAACATCTTTCCTCTAGCAATCCGAATCCAACTGAACTTCCCAGGTCTATTTTATCCAACTTCCTTTGAGACACAGCACATTCCTGAACAAATAAATCATTCATGCATCTCATCTAGGTTCTCTTCCTGCCCTTAATTTATGCAAGGACACAGTCTCTCTTTACCTCCTCTCTTCAAGTCCTTTTTTTTTTCCATTCAATTACTAGTCCAGGGTTATTTCCCATGTGGTCTTCTCTACCCAGATAATGATTTCACCCTTCTCAAATTTCCTTAGTAACAAAGGAGACATATAGTCAAGATATATCATCCTTCTTGTTTTTCAGTCATTTCAGTCATGTCTAACTCTTTGTGATTGCATTTGTTTGGGGGAGGGGTTGGCAAAAATACTGGAGTAGATTGCCATTTCTCTCTCTAGCTCATTTTACAGATGAGGATACTGAGGCAAACAAGATTGAGTGACTTGTCCAGGGTCACACATCTAGTAAGTGTCTGAGGTCAGATTTGAACTCAGGTAAATGAGTGTTCCTGATTCCATGCCCAGTGCTCTATCCAATATACCATGCAGCGGCCAAATTCTACCTCCAATTATGCTTCATTGTGAAGGTATATCCTTTATTCTGCCCCAGTCCCCATTTGAAAATAACCTCCTTGAGTGAATGAGCTATGCCACTCTTAATTTTTGTATCTTCAGAACAATGTCTTGAATATGAGGCACTCAATGAGGAGGGGAAAAAAATGGAAATAGTAAATAGCGTTAGACTTGGAAATGGCTTGGGTTCAAATCTCACCTCCTTCCTTCATTGTGTGACTATGGGCCAGTCACAACCTCTCTGAATCTCATTTTCTCAAAAACTAGGAATAATGACAGTACCTTAAAGGGTTATTGAGAAACTCTATATGTCCAGAGCATTTTTCAGTCCCATATACCTCATGCTTATTAATATTTATTGGGTTGAAAATGAAAACTCATCTCTCCTTCTGAATAACACACATTATTTGGTGCAAAGGAAAGAATTAGTGTCAGCATATTCCTGGGGTGTTTTTTTTAATTCACTATTTCCAGTGTCACAGATACTGTCTTGTATACACCATCCTGAATTGAGGCTTGGGGCTAAATCAGGAGATCTAAAACATCTCTCTGTCCCCTGTGATTTAAGGAAGCTGGTGTTAAGAGGTGCTGAGTTCAGCAAATACTTCTGCTCCTCAGAAGGGGACTAAGATATCAGTGCACCAGGGAATCCCCAGAAAGATCAAGAGGAGTAGGGAAGGGAGGAAGGAACTTCCAGTTGTCCTGGCTCTTTTTCCCCACGCATGCAAACACAGAAATTAAGGCCATAAATTGTGGTCTCTTTGGGGCTATGAAACAACTTGTGGAGACATGTCCCTTCTGGGCAGTGTGCAGAGATTCTGAATTCCATTGAAAACATATGGAGACTCTGGGGGGAAGGTGTGGATTTGCCACAGTTTCTGAGTCCTTGTTACTTGTCTAAAAAGATAACCTCATCATAGCCAATTGGACACTACCCCAACAGAAATAACATATAATACTAAAATAATAGCAGGCACTTGTAAAGTACTTTGCACTGATTTGTCTTTGTCCTCAATGCCCAGCACCTGTCTGACACATAGTAGGCACTTATAAAAGGCTCATTAAATGATTACTGTCTGACACATAGTAGGCACTTATACAAGGCTTGTTAAATGATTAATTAATTTTTTGGACCCCTACAAGAAGGTATTTTTTGTGAGGTAAATCCTGGAGACATCATTATGCCCATTTGCCAGACATTAAAATGGAAACCAAAAGAATCTAATTGACTTGCTCATATTCGTAAAATTAGGAATTTTGAATCTCTTTAGATGAGGGATTCAAATATAGTTCTCTCCTAACTCCAGATCTAGGACTCTTAACCATATCATGCTTCCATTCAGATTATACCAGTGAAGGAATGGTTTAAAGTCTCTCTTCATTTTCTTGGAATAACTAATGGTTAAACAAGTTCATTTATTTGTTTTTTATCAGGCAACTAAATTAATTGTCAAAATTAGAAAATTTCTCTCCCCCTCTGTGCTCTCTCTCTCTCTCCTCTCCTCTCCTCTTTCTCTCTGTCTCTGTCTCTCTGTTCTCTGTCTGTCTCTCTGTTCTCTGTCTGTCTCTCTGTCTCTCTGTCTGTCTCTCTCTGTCTCTCTGTCTCTCTCTCTCTCTCTCTCTTTCTCTCTCTACCAGGGCAAACAAGTTCTCTCTTAAATCCAACTGTCTTTCTATTGTCAGAGATTCACCCGTTGTAGACACTCCCAAAGGGCCTCCTTGACTGTATGACTGAGTCTTTCTCAACAAAGGACAAAGATCTCTTCTACAAGAACATTGATGATGAAGGGGTTAGGGAGATGCTTCCCCTGCTCCCCTTTAGGAGAGGCCCAAGGGGAAATTCAGAGTGATGCCCTCTGAAGAACAGAGTTTTCTTCCATTCCTGGGTCTCCTCCAGACAGCAGCTCAAATACTCCTTAAAGCTGCTTCCTTCTCTGACTGTGTCTAAGGTTACCAAGCTGCTCTTCATATCCATTAGTGAAAACTCTAAATGAGAAAGAGAAGGATCGACACACGTGTTGCACTTTGTTTAATATGTTAACACCTTGTTAATGGTTTCTTCTATGATTTTATCAAATAGGCCTGGGACCAAGTCAATGAGCCAGAGTTGTTATAACCAACTGGCTGCCCCAAGCCACCACCCCCTACACAGACCCTTGTCACCACCATCTATGGAACTATAAAATTTCAATACTTCCTATTATTATATGATTATTCTCATGCTATGATTCTTCCAATTCTCTCACATGTGGGATCTTTTTTTTTTTTTAATGAGAACAATAGGATGAGGAAGAAAATGTCAGCCCTTACGTTGTTACAATGCAAGTCTACTGCTGGCTTCCCCTTGGCTATTCCCTCAAATCCTTTGGCCCCAAGCCACCTGGTAAATTGTGTTACAAAGAAAAAGCTGTAGGTAAAATAAGCAGACAGTCTCACATAACTTTTTCTGGAATCAAATGTGTGTAAGATTAAATGCCTTGAAATCCACTGGAACTGAGCCATTTGCATCAAGGGATACTAGTAGAAACTTTGGTCCAGAGCCATAACCAGAATCTTGGCACCAGGTCAGAATCAGATAGGATGGGGGAGATGCGAAGGAGTCATTATGGAAGCTGAGGAAGCTGAAGAAGTAGGATCATTTTAAGGTATTTCAAGGGAACATGAATCAAATTAAGTAAGAAGACAGTGATCCAGGGACTGACCTTCCTGGAAAGGAAAGATAGATAACAGCAATGAGAGGGATCTGCTGAGTGATGTAGCAAAGGGAAAGTCTGAAAGTGACAGGGGAGAGTAAGGAGTATGACACCCTCTCTTGGACCTAAGAATCAGATGGTATGAGGAGAGGAGAAGAAGGATAGATGTGAAGGATGATCAAAAGAGAGAAGAAATACAAGAGAATAAGGTTTAGGGTGGGAAACCTGTGGCCTCAAGGCCACATGTGGCCCTCTAGTTCCTCAAGTGTGGCCCTCTGACTGAATCCAAATTTTACATTTTGGGGCTGCACTTGAGGACCTAGAGGGCCACATGTGGTTTCAAGGCTGTAGGTTCCTCACCCCTGAAGGATGATGTAGAGGGTTAGCAATAGGCAAGAATCACAATGACACTGAGAACAGAGGACCACAGGGACTGGGTCCTAGGGCTGAATTGACTGTGGCTGAGGACAGCACATATCTACTGGTGCAGCCATAAGCCACCTTCACCATTGACCTTGCACTAATCACAGACATCCTGTTTGTTAAGTGAATCTTCTGCAACCATGAGGTATGCCAGAGACAGTCTCCCCCAAGGGGAAGGAGCTGGTATGGAGACTTACAGATCATAACAGCACCAGAAGCTGGTATGTTGATGGCAGCCCTGGAGGTGGTTGGGAGAGACAGTGGCCTTCTACTGGGGGAGATCAGTGCTTGGTCTACAGGGGAGGCAGATGATCAGTACTTGGACCCAACCCCAGCTCTCTCATGCTAGTGCTAGCTCTCCTAAAGTCCATGGCTATTACCACTGGACACCTACCCTAGTCACTTACTAGGACAAAGTAAAAAAAAAAAAATCTCCAAGTTGAAAGATGATGATGGAATGGCTAATTCTTCATTCCTAAACTACTTACTGCCCAGTGTGAAAGCATCTCTCTCAATCATGGGTTCAGTACCCTCTCTTTGCCCATTTCTTCCTTTTCCCTCAAGCTGAAGGTTCCTTTTCTCTCTTGAGCTGCCTCCTCTGCCCACTTCCTGATCCATATCTCTATTCTTTGCCCTACTGAACAAAATGGGGATTAAAAGAGAGAAAAGAAATGTGCAAGTCCTAGGGAGACAGATAAAGACTGAACCCCTGAGTTCATTGGTATAGGGCCAGCTTAAGACCTAGAAAGACCTGGGTTCAAGCATAAATCATAAGAAAAATATCTTTTCTATTGGGATAAAATGCCTCATTTCTTCTATTTTGATGTGGCATTTCCTTTAGAATATTTGATCCTAGAGAAAAAGGAAAGTTAAAATTGGATTCTCATTCCCACTCTGACACTAACAACTGACTCCTCTCCTCTGACCTCTGTTTTTATTAATCAATCAATAAGCATTTATTAAACACCTACAATCCAGGCACATTTTAGGTGCTAGAGCTATATGAATAAAAATGATAAAGTCTCTGCCCTCAGGGAGCTTAAATTCCATCCAAAGAAATAATATGGAGTGATGATTTTGAACCATAGATCATAAGCTCAATGAGGGCTATATCTTATCTAAAATATGTACATTCTCAGCACATAACACATTTCTCTATGTACTGTAAGGTACTTAACTATTTGTCAAATGAATGAGTCATTCATGGCTAAATATTTTCATGCCCCTTTATATAACACTCTACTCAGCATTAATCACACTTGATCAAATTTAAAAGGTATGGAAAAAGGAAAGAGCAATGAATGTGGGCACAAAATTCATGTGTTTGGAAATGGTCTCTGATACTGTGAGATTATGAGCAAACTACTTCCCCTTTTCTGGGACTCAGTTTGTTCATCTGCAAAATGATCGATTTGTCCTTCATAATCTCTCAGGACCCTGTGGGTTGTGACCCCTTTGAGGGTCAAACAGGGTCACCTAAGACCATCAGAAAACACATATTTCCTGTGGTCTTAGGAACCGAGACACCACTCCTCTATCCGTCTCCAGGCAGGTCCACCCACATGCAGATACGCCCACGTACGAGTATTAAAGGGTCATGGCATTAGGAAGGTTGAGAACCACTGCTCTACATAGTCAATCATGTGATAGTTTTGCTAATGAAATTAAGAAAATACAAAAATAGACTTTATATGGAAGACCAGAGTGCATAGAGATCTCTATATGCAACCAACATATACAATCACTGATTTGGTGATTGACGCATTGGCCAATACTCCAAAATGCCAATGGATCTGCAATCTTATTGGTGTAGGCATTACTTCCCATGGAATGGATCCCAGCCCATTCAGGCCATGCCCTCTCATTCTGTGTCAGTCTCCTCCAGGTGGGGGAAGCAAGGAGGACTAATCTGATGATTTCATCAGTGGAAGAAGCCCCTACCCCCCCCCCAAGAAATCAACCCCTCTACTAAGAAAGATTGATCCTTAATCTATAAATTATATTCTTTACAAATATTCCTGGGGCACTGAGAAATTAAGTGCCTAATGGAGCTACACAGTCACTATGTGTCAGGATTGGAACTCGAACCCAGCTTTATGCATAATAAGCCATATTTCCTGTAATTCATATTAAATGTCCTAAAATAATTCACTGTGGGAGAGGGGATGGAGGGGCAACTGAATATGATAGATTCCTTAAAAGAAACACTGACCACTTCTGGAAAAAGAAGGTCAAACATTTGATTATTTTTCTTAATTAGAGAAAATTATATGTCTTTTGTGGAGAAAAATACTTGTGGTCATTTAAGGATTATTGAGTTTCAAAATAATTCTGAAGACATAAACTTAGGCGAGAGACTGAAGAATATTCCATATAATGTCAAAAGTACATGTCATTGACAGAAAGGAAAATACTTTCTCTAGTAATTGAAAATTGCCATCAGTTTTATGCAACACAAACAAATGGCACCATCTAAAGATATTCAGTGTAACATGTGCCATCCTGATTGTGTGGGAAACATCCCCTTTCCCACAAAATGCAATTCTATTTAAATAAGTAGATAATAGAGTCACAGATGGGAGGAAGTTATTGGACTCTAGAATACTAATGAAACCTATGATTCAAAGATACATTTCAAACACTTAAGAAGGGCAATTGATAAATCTATTTTTTAATAGCTACATTTGCTTCCTGTGCACAAAGGAAGAGGATATGTTCAAGATCTGAATGCCCCAATCTTTGTATACAATTACTGTTAAAAGGCAGATCTGTGGCCTGCCTTACCCAGGCAGAAAGACCCAAGATGTGCAGGGACCAGATGCCAAGATTAGATCACACAAAGTTTCTGATGATTATCTCTGGCTATAGCATCAATGTCACAGTTTTAGAGTGGTTTTTTAGGGTGGGGTGGGGGGTGTAGAGGAGTTTTTGTTTTGTTCAGAACCATAGCAAAGATGAATATAAACAAGTTTTAACCAAAAGGTCCTGAAAATTGTAGAGTGTTTAAAGGCCTCTCGGCAGCACAAAAACACCTGATCTCAACACATAGACAGAAAGAATAGGTAGTCCAAATGGGAAGCTACCAGAAGTAGCTGTACTCATCCTACCATGGATACATCCCACTCAACTGCAGTCTGGTTCAACCTTAGCCCAGCCACCTTTTTTGTGGTGCCGGCCTTCACATATACTAGGCTGGTCTATCTTTCCACCTGAAATGTCTTTAAATGTTGGATAGAAGCATCGTGCTGCTTGCCCTAGCAACAAAAATGACTAGTTATAATGTTGATTTTATGTCTTGCTCCTGGTGATCAAAATGGCAGCCAGGAAATTGTCATCTTCCTTGCAAAACCAGAACAAAGCTTTGGATGAGTCTGTGGGAAAGACAGAGAAAGCTGGAAATAAGATAGAAAATATAAGAGAATAGTGAATATATGAAGAATAAATTCTCATACATCTTACAAAATATACTCATTGGGAGGGGCCTCCAAGGCCCTTCTACAGCGTTCCTAATAAGCAATTAGCTTCTACCTAAATATCTAAATTGAGAGGAAACCTTCAAACTCTAAAATAAGTTCATTACCCTTTGTGGTACCTTTAATTATTAAGAAGATTGTTTATCTTTCCTTATGTCAAGACCTGAATCCATCCCTGAAATGTACATTCATGGCTGCTCCTTCTTTATATACACAACATGGATGGTCACAGGTCACATGTGTGTGATGACAAAGTTAGTGGAAGCATGAAAACTCACAAGTGATTAAAAGTAAAGAGGGAAAAAAGGTAAGAATGACTGTAGTTACAGACTCAAATGTGGAATCTTCTGTTTCTCAACTGAAAATTACTGACTTGATTACATATGACTATGAGGGAGTGGGTTCTTACCATGAAGGTTGTAAGATAAATGTGCAGATTGAGTTATATTATTCTCTAACTTGATGAGCATTTAAGTCCTCTGGAGATACAGAAAGCATGCTCAGTGCTAGGGACAGAGGCAAAAAAAAAAGATTGTCATATTCTGTGGGTGAAACACCAACATATACTGTATATGTGTGTGTGCATGCATGTGAGTATGCATGTATACACACACAGAAAGTATAAATTAAGAAATTATCATGAGTATTTCCTCTCTAAAAGTGTACTGTGACTTTTGTTGTTTAGAAAGGCTACCATACTAATCAGAAACAATCATGCCACATCAGAGTCAAAATTTATCCCCTACTAATAACACAGTGAATATAGTATTGGTCTTGGATTCTGGGAACCTGAGTTCAAATATTGCTCTGATACATACTAGCTGTGTGACTCTAAATGAATTATTGGGCCTCTCTGAGTCTCAGTTTCTTTGCCCATAAAATCAGATGTTAATAATGTTCCCTACCTCACAGAACAGGTAAAATAAAATCATATGAAGGGGCAGCTAAGTGGCACAGTGGATAGTGCTGGGCTTGGAGTCAGGAAGACTCATCTTCCTGAGTTCAAATCTGACCTCAGATACTCATGAGCTATGTGATCCTGGACAATTACTTAATTCTGTTTGCCTCAGTTTCCTCGTCTGTAAAACGAGAAGGAAATGGCAAACTACTCTAGTATCTCTGCCAAGAAAAACCCCAAACACCCAAAAGAGTTGGATGTAACTGAAAACAACTGAATGACAACATATTACTAAATGAGAAAATGAAAGGATTTTTTTCACACCTTAAAGTACTATAAAACTTTAGCTAACATTATTTTTATTGATACATCATTGTTCTGGAGACCAAGTACCTGGCACTCTTCTGCTAACATTTCATCAGGTTGGTATAAAAACACACATTTCATCAGGCAACATTAATAGATATTGGCTGCTCTGAGGTTAGTTCCCTTCTAGGAGGAAGAGTCCATTGAAATATTACAATATAATAGGTTGCAGATTTCTCAATCTGTGTGTCATTTCTTATAAATGAGGGAAGCAACATGGGACTACCTCATGGAGTGCTCCTGAGACATAATTACCATAAAGCACTTTAGGAACAGAAAGTATTACAGATCAGCTAACTAGTCATAAATATAACAAGTTGGGGAAATACCAGGAGCTCTGGAAAACCTGCAATCCATAATAAATCATCAGGCCACTCTGAGACTGCAGCATCTTTGGGCAAACAACCAAGAAGTGATTCTCACTGTTTGGTGAGCTTTAGAAACCCTGAACCACGATAGCATCCAATGAGGTAAACAGGTAGAAGGCTGAATCATCCAGGAAAGTTTATAACCTTTCAGCAGTAAGTGTGGCTCATGGGATTGCTTTATAGTGATTTTACCATATTTTGTGAGTCTATCATTGGCTTTTGCACCATCATCTCACAGGGAACAGTCATGGATATTTTTTTTTTCCACAAAGGAAACAATTTCTTCTTTCTTCCTGTCAATCCTCCTGCAATGGGCTCCTTGATGTTAATGAGTCTTTTAGAAATTCCATAATCCATATAAAACAATATTAGACTCCACAAAAGTCATTCATAGTATAATGTAGTCAAGAGAAATTTGCCTGCCTCCCAAGGCCTTGGGTTTGAATTTCAGCTCTAGGCACCTTGATCAATTCATATCTTTCTGCCTCTGTGTCTCCATATGTAAAATGAAGGGATTGGACTAGGTAGTCTTGAAGATCATTTCTAGCTCCAAGTCTGTGACCCTCAAGACCCCAGCTTCCATGAATGCCCTGGGTTTTATTTTTTCAAAAGTCTTTGAGTCTCTATCCTCCTGATACAGTGTCTGTATGACTTGAGAAAAGTCACTCTCTGGGCCTTTGTTTCCTTTTCTCTAAATTGGGAAAGTTGAACTACATGACCTCTATAGACATTAGAGATCCATGATCCCATGACCATCTGAAAATCTCCCAAGAGGGTGATTATTTAGCATCAGGCTGACAACTTTGTGCAATTTTACCTCACTTAAATCCAATTTACCCATGAGTCAAGACATCATCCTGTGGTGCCATTGATACACTATGAAAATGAAAGACAGACAACAAAAACTTTTCTCATGTTATACTGAGGATACCCAGAATACATGACTTAAAAAGTAATGACTGAGGATACCCAGAATACATGACTTAAAAATGTAATGACACAATCAGATCATTTTAGAGGCGAAGGGCCTTAGCAATCAGCATGTCCAACAAGAACGGGTGTTTGCTCAAATTATGACACGTTGAAAGACGGCCTAGTAGAGGGAAAAGAATATGAAATCCAGAATCAAAAGACCTGGGTTAGAATCCTGGCTTTCCTACTTACTACTTGTGTGACTTTGGACAAATCATATCATTTCTCTGAGCCACACGTATAAAATATGGTATCAGGACTAGATGACCAATACAAAGAAGAATAAAACTGGAGGAAAAGTAACCCAGGAATTTAACTAAAGAGAAAGAGATGTTATCTATTGATAACGTTTGCATGTCTTGTTCCTCTTAGGATCTTATACATAGAAGACAGTATCAGCCCCTTCCCTGGTTCCAGGCAGAACGCACTCAAATGCCAGCTCCCAGATGGTTAACAGAATGCTCTCCTCCAGTTTGTTTCCTTGCTGTGTATGCAAGTAGAGCTGCCTTCCTCTGTGCTCTCTCTTCTCTTCCCTCTTTTTGGGAAGGTGCAGAGGGAAGAGCACCAAACTTGGAGTCATGAGACCTTGGTTCACATTCTTTTCTGTGCCTATATTTCCCAATCTGGAGAATAGAAATTTAAAAAATAAATTCTTACACTGTCTGTTAGTACTATTGTCTAGAAAGTGTTCGTAAATCTTGAAGACTTGTGAATTGTTGCTGTTAATTTTTTTTTATTATTCCCTTTTCCATCTCTTTCTACTTAATGAAATCTTTACCCTACCCCTATTAGTCTATAATCTCCATGAGATTAGGGAACCACTCTGCCCTGAGTAGGTGCCTTATTTGTTGAATGAATAATTTCTTCTCTTAGGTTTGATATTAGAAAAAAAATTCCTTAATAATTAGAGATATCCAAAAATGTAATAGGTTGCCTCATTAGCTAGCCAGTTCTTCTTCCCTAGAGGTCATCAGACTAAAGTTTAGGGATCACTTGTTTGATGTGTGTTAATAAGGATTCTTATTCAGGTATTTGATGTAATAGATGGTTCCTAAGACACCTTCTACTTTGGAAACTCTGGAATTTTGGGAATCTTCCTTCCATTTCATTGGATTCCACATACTTTTATTCTAAAAGATAAAGAGCTATATAAAAGTCAATGATTATTGAGTCTCTTGAGTTAAAGCAGGATCCAGACATGCATTTCTATAATATATTAAGGTTCATAAAGGGCTTGCCTCACAATAATGCTGCCCAGATGATTTCTGTAGAATGCAGGTCTGACCGAGTAACTCCACTACTCAATTCCAGGAGCTCCCTACTATCTCCAGAATCAAATACACAATATCCTATCTGGCATTTAAAGTTCTCTACAATCTCAGCCGTTTCTACCTTTCTAGTCCTTTTATAATTTACTCACCCACCTCCACCCAGTCTAGGATCCAGACAAGAAGACATGCTATCTCCCATTTCTGCACCTTTGCACTGGCTGTTCTACATTCTTTGATACCTTCTGTCCTTAACTTCCACCTCTTAGACAGCCCTGTTTACTGCAGGAGGACCTTCCTAGTCTCTCTTCACACTCCCCACTAGCACTGTTTGAACTTTCCCTCTATGATAGCCTTCCATTAAAGAGAGACAGAGACAGAGAAGGAGAGAGGGAGAGACAGAAACACAAAGCCAGAGAGAATGTACCTACTTAATTATATTTATTTTTCCCATTAGAATGTGAGCTCCTTGAGGACAGGAATGATTTTTGCCTTTCTTTGTATAACTAATGCTTAAGATTGTGCCTAATACATAGTAAACTTAATAATTGCTTTTTGACTGATTGAACTTGGTGAGAATAATTGCATTTGCCTTTTGTTGTTACCTGGAAGTGTGATTTTATAGGTTTAGAGACAGCAAGGCACGTTAGCAGCCATTGTCCAACTAAATGTCATGGAGATTTTTCTGGGGGCATAGAGAGGTTAAGTGTCTTGTCCTGGATCACATTATCAGTTGGTGTGGGTGGTTGGACTTGCAACCAGGTCATTATGACCCTGAAATCAGCTCTCTGACCATTCTACCATAATAAATTATTATTATTATTATTATTATTATTATTATAACAATAATAATAATTATAGTTGACACTTATACAAACTCTTAGCATCTGAAAGGTGTTTTTAATCCATCAGAGGAGAGGCAGCCACTATGGTAGATAGTTCACTAGAGTTGGAGCTGTTCTATTCCCCTCATAAGATCGTTGTGAAAGTAAATGAGATAATGTTTATGATGAACTTTGTATACTTTTAAAGCATGGGATTAAAGCAGATTCGGAAGTCAGGTGTACCTGGAGTCAAAAAGACTCATCTTCCTGAGTTCAAATCCAACCTCAGACACTTACTAGCTGTGGGACCCTGGGCAAGTCACTTAAGCTTGTGTGCCTCAATTTCCTCATCTGTAAAATGAGCTGGAAAAGGAAATGGCAAACCACTCCCATACAGGAAAAACCCCAAATGGGGTCACAAAGAGTCAGAGTCAACTGAATTGGCTGAACAACAACATAAAAGTAAATTATCATGATCATTTAATTAACTCAAGAGGGTCCCTGTGAGGTTGGTGCTATTATTATCTCTGTTTAAATATGAAGAAATTAAGCAGAAGAGAGGCCAAGGCTTTTCTAGGGTCACATATCTAGTCCACCCATACACAAAAGGATCTCCCACTATGACAGGCCTGCAAAGGCAGTCAGCTAGTCTCTTCTTGAAGCACTCCAAGGAGGGGCTACCCGCTCCCTCAAAAAGCACTTTTGGAGAAGTTTAATTAAGAAGAAGTTTTGTTTTGTTTTTTCCTGACAAGTCAAATATCCTAGTAAATCTGTTTTCTTTTAAATTCACTAGTTCCCACCAGATGGAGATTGCAACCTGCCCATCTTATGTGACTCTTATCCTTTACTTTCCAACAGTTCACCACAAGGTATACACCTAATATACTGGAGACCTTTCTCACTTTCTCCTTCCCTTACTGGGGCATCCGTGCAATACTCTGGCCATCTGCCTATCATCTATTGTTCTTGCTCAGTGACACGTCCACTTTCCCTTTCTATAACATGATTCTTTGATGACCTCCTTCATTCCCAGTCTTCCCCGGAATCCCTCCTTGGTTTTAACATGCAACCTGATCACATTCACCATCCACTTCTCCATTGCCCTCTGTGTGTTTGTTGCTCAACATTTGTTCTTCAAAAGTAGTGATGTTCTGGGTCTTACTGCCATATAGCAATGCCAGCAAAGTGTTCACATTGAAAAGCTAGACCTTCCTGTTGCTGACCCCAGGCCTAAAGAGGCCTCCTGAGAACTTTTTGTTACTCTTCCCAGTTCTGTTCTCTGGAGTCGGAAGTCCCTCTCTCAAGTGCAGGTAGTCTTCTTCCAGATGCTAGCCCTTCAAATACTCAACGAGAGATATCATCTCAAACCATCCCTTCTTTAGTCCACACATCCATAATTCCTTTATATTATTCTCATATGATATGATAAACTCCAGGAAGGCAAGCATTATTTAGGTTTCATCCTCACATATATAGTGTCTGAAACTATGCCTGAAGTAGTGGGTGCATAATAAATGCCCATCAACTTGAATTTCTCATGAAACTTTTGGCTAATTCACCTACTTTCAGTATGAGGGTGGTAGAGGATTAGCAAGGGAGTTCAGACAAGAAAAGACTTGGAATCATCACCATAGGGAAGGCGAAGGAGAAGAGTAATGCCCAAAAGTGGAGGTGGGGTGTTGGATTGAGTGCTGG
>CM053582.1:556429633-556447466 GCA_028627135.1 Pseudochirops cupreus | reverse complement strand
ATATATTACATTCAACTGCAGGGTATATATACATACACACACGTATATACATATACAGATATATAAACAGATAACTATATATATATATATATATATATATACATATAAACAGATAACTAAAATACAGAATAAATTTCATTTATTTAGAGAGACTATGTTTACTGTCATCATCAAAAGAAATAAAATAATTAGTGCAGCTATTTGTAGTATTTCTGGCATATAGCACTCAAGTTACTTATCAGTTATTCTTTGTATAACTTCTATTGAACAAACATTTCTTAAACACCTTCTATGTGTCAGAAATTATTCTAGGTGCTAAAAATACTAATCCAAAAATCAAACAACCCCTGCCTTCCAGAGGCTTATCCATATGATCATTCGTTTCCTTTTCAGATCATAAATATCTATGATGACTTTTATAGCACTAATTATATGTAAATAATTGTTGACTATATGTTGCAGTCCACTTGCCCAAATTATTTTGCTCCTCGAGGTGTCTTTATCAGTGAATTTTTCTGAGATTGTGCTATCCTGTGATTGATAGAAAGTGATTTGTCACTGTTCGGCCATTCAGTCATGTCCAGCTTTTCACGATCCTAAATGGGGTTTTCTTCACAAATTTATATGGGAATGGTTTGCCATTTCCTCCTCTAGCGGCTTAAGGCAAACAGAAGTTAGACAACTTCTCCAGGGTCACATAGCTAATAAATGTCTGAGGCCAAATTTGAACTCAGATTTTTCTGATTCCAGGCCTGGTGCTCTAACCACTAAGCTTCCTATATGCCCCCTATAGAAAGAGAGCATCACCCTATTGTGATTAAAAGGATGAGGACCTCATGGAAACTGCATGGCGTCCCAAATAGAATGCCCCCCATTTTCTTCCTCTTATCAATTCTGGGCCTGCTTCATTGGCAAGAAATATGTATTTAAAGAATAACTCAATGGCACAGACTCAGAGTCCATCCAAGAGCATACCAAGTATAGCAGAGGCAGTGGCACTACAAAAAAAAGTTCTAATTATCTTGGAATACTGAACTTGGACTAAGATGATTTTAATTCTAATGTTAGTTACCCACTACTTCCTTCCTATATGATCTTGGGCAAGTCAGTAGCCTCTCCGAGTCTTTGTTTCCTTAACTGTAAAGTGATTGGGTTGGACTAGATGACTTCTAATGTGCCTCGAAGATCTAAATGCATGCTTCTATCATCTGAATAATATGAACATTATGAATCTGTTCTTTATCCATTTTGTTTTTCTTATGTGAATGGTTAAGCCAATATTTTTGAAATTACTATAGATTTCATGACATTTATATACTCTTGCTAAACAATGTACATCTTTTTCTTAAATAGTTGAAAAATTGACTAAGACTTTCAAACACTTAGTTACACACGCGTCAGAAAATAATTTCATTTATTTAGAGACACTACATTTTCTGTCATCATCAAGAGAAATAAAAGAAAATTAAGGGTAATAACCTCTTTTGGAATTTATGATTTTATTTATTATAATCTTTTATTTACCTTATTTATTTTATTATTAATATGACTGGAAGACAAGAGAAATCAACAACAAAAACAAAACAGATTAGACCATATACTATGGAGAAGTGGGGAAAGGAGTAGTTTTCCACTAGAACTTGAGAAAGTAAGGGATTGGGTGGTGAATACTACTGGAGAAGGGAAATGAAGGGAGAGAAGAGGTCAAGGAAACTTTTTCCCTTGTCACATAAAAATCTGTAAGATGATGAGAAATGAAAATGAAAAGGGGATAATGAGAAAAGGAACACAGTAAGGCGCTTAAGTCCATGATTCAGAAGTCACTTCTAATATATTGGTAACCTCAACTGCCCAAGAAAATGGTGGATTTCGATTAGTGGATGAAAATCTTGGTTAAGTGATCAAGAAATTCAATTTTGTAAATTAATGATGGGTTTCTAGTTATAGGGGTGAGTATCAGGCTAAACCTGACTGGTTCATTCCCCCCCCCCCATTCATTATTCATTTCCCTTTATTCTTCTTCTATCTCATATTATGATACTTTAATGATTTAAGAAAATGTACTGCAGAGAAAAATGAAAGTATAAATGATTTATTCTGTAGTCTTTTTCTCCCTTCACTCTTTGCAGAAAATTTAAAACTAACAGTGTTAGTGCTTCAATAAGTGAATTTAAATTAGATGTTATTTTTTTACCCAAGAGTTTATTTATGATGTGCTGTTTGTGGAAGATCAAAGATGGGATAAGCAGGAGGGATCCCATGGAAAACGAGGAAGGCAAGAGAGTTTAAAAAAAAGAAGAGTGCTTAATGGCATAAGGAATAACTAGTATTTTTACATCCCTGCTATGTGCCAGGCATGGAGGATCCAGAGACAAAAATAATACAGCCTTACCCTCAAGGAGTTTACATCTGATTGGGGCAGATAACATTCCTACAGAAAAGAAAACACAAGATGAGTGAAAAGAACAACCTGGAGAGCTTTCCAAAAATCCCAGAAGTTTTAACAACTTGCAAGGGAATATTCAGCCCATAGGAGATGGTACAGTGAGCCAACCCTTGAAGTATGCTAAAGATTTTATTAGCAAACTAGAGAAAGAATTTCATTTCAGGCACTGAGGACAGCCCATTCAAAGGACTGGAAGTGGGTAAAGTACTGAGTTTCAGGAACATCTAACATCAGTTTGGCTGAAATCTGGACTATATGAAAGAAAGGAATGTGTAATAAACCTAGAAAGATGGGTTGGTACAACCAGGGACTGTAAAAGACAATAAATGATAGATGGAGGTCTTTGTATTATATCCAAAGGCCAACAGGGACTCAAGGAAGTTACCTGAGTAAGAGAATAACATGATCAGAATTGGACTCAAAGATTATTTTGACAACATGTTGCTTGCAGAGGCAGTAAAGTACATTGGGGTAGGGCATTGGGCCTGAAGAAAGTCACTTAATTTTCGTCCATCTCAGTTTCCTCAAATATACCATGGTGCCCATAATAGTATATATTTCCATGATGTTGTAAGTATAAAATGAGATCATATTTGCAAGGCACTTAGTCCAGTACTGGACACATAGCAGCTGTTTAAAAAATGCCTGTTCCTCTTCTTACTGGGCTCCCACAGGATCATAGGCCGGTTTCTTGGTCTCTCTGGGCCTCCAATTCTTCCTTTTTAAAATAAGGGGTTTGGACTGGAAGATATCTAATACTCTTGTAAAATCATGATGAGATTATATTTGAAGCTATTTCTTATTACTTATAAATTTTGAATATACTTATCCGTGGTTATTCTGCCTTAAAATAGACAAGAAAGTTGAGTCCCATATATAATAAGCAATTATATTTGCACTTTATTAGGGTCTACAGAGACACAGGAAACTAGGCTGAAAGCCACTAAACTTCCTACTTCCCCTGGGATGAAGTCTT
The DNA here is from genome assembly GCA_028627135.1 of Pseudochirops cupreus. Classification (NCBI taxonomy): domain Eukaryota; kingdom Metazoa; phylum Chordata; class Mammalia; order Diprotodontia; family Pseudocheiridae; genus Pseudochirops; species Pseudochirops cupreus. The sequence continues at coordinate 556,444,044 of CM053582.1, read as the reverse complement.
TGTAGAATCGACGGGTGTTAAATTTCACAACAAATAAATACATGCAAGTTGATGGGTACAACAGATGCCAGTATAAATGCCAGCTGATTGTAAAAATCAATGCTTGACTGCTGATGGTTGCTTATCCATTTGGAGGACTAGACCGCTACTACACCTCCTCTTCCCTTTAGTGGCTCATATTTTCCTGCAGTTCATTGGGACCATATTGGAGGGCAAGAAAAGGAGCTCCCATTCCAATCACTGGGCCTGGCTCATGTTCAGTCATTTTAAAGAGAAGATGTATGAAAATAAGAGTCAAGAAGAAATTGGGGAATTAGTTATAGATTTCACTTAATCAGGCACCAACACCTTCCCATCCCAACCTCTACCATCACCATGTATAATTTGAAAAGGGACGCCCCTGGTCAAATGGTCCCTAGATGTCTGACCCTGGAAAAGTGGCTCCATCTGTTATCTCACCTATAAAATGAGAGGGTTATACCTGATGGCTTCTAAGGTCCCTTACAATTCTAAATCGATCATAATAGTTGTTTTCTTTTCCCCCTTTGGGACTTCCCCATACTGTAAGTTCCATCTATCAGTGGAAGCATGATTCTGGGCCAGTTAGATGGTAAGGTCTACTGTTGCTATGCTACTGAAGGAATCTATCGTCCTGGGGACCATCACTGGACGTTCTTTTTGCTCGCTTTGGCCACTCTGAATTTAGATGCCAGTGAAGCAGCTCTGATATTTGCATGTTTGTTTAATTGGGAACTGGTCTGTTTTGTTCATCTAATCAGTATTGAGTTTTGTTTGATTGAGAAGAGCACTATGGGCCAGTGGAAAGAACATGACTTGGGAGTCAAAAGTACCTCAACTTAAATCCTTTCTCTGCTACCCGTGTGATTTGAGGGAAGTTTGTCTCTCTGGGCCTCTGTTCCTCTTCTGAAAAAGAAGGGCAGCTAGGTGGTACAGTAGATAGAGCACTGGGCTTGGAAGCAGGGAGACTCACCTTCCTGAGTTCAAATCTGACCTCAGACACAAGACTCAGACATGACTGAACAGTCACAAACAATGGACTTGGACTAGATGAAGTCCAAGCGTCCTTTCAGCTCTAAATCTGTGATCCTTGGATTACTTATTCAGAACTGGGGTACCAGTTCTTGATAATAATCCTAGTTTTGAGGAATTTGAACTACTGTTCAAATACCAAATGGTTAAACTGCAGCAAGGTGAAGAAAAGGGATCCTTCACACTAATTTATTTACACAGACATTTCCTACCTGCTGACTGTACAAAACCATTAGGTTTGGGGCCAAAGATACTTCACAAAGCTCCGCAGTGTAATTAGATACTGTCTCAATCCTGGAAGTTGAACTAGGGCCAAAGCTTAGAAGAGTAAGAACTACAAATACCTGGGGAGCTTTCCAAAACTCAGCTTTTGAGAAGAGAGGTTGAAACCAAGAGATAAAAAGGCATTACATCAGCTCACATCTCCTAAGCCTGGAGAGAACCAAACCCAGAACAACATGGTCAAGTCCAACCAAAATCAAGCCAAAGTTAGGCAATATGAAAGTACTTATTATTTTGGGTGAATTTCCATAGTTCTCCATGAAGAAATGGGGCTTTCCAAGAGATAGGAATTTTGAGATTTAGAGCTGGGAGAGGCCTCAGAGAGATCATCGAGTTCAATTTTTAGTCTTATTTTACAGATAAGGAAATAGGGTCCCATAGAGGATTAATGCTTTACCCAAAGAAAACAAGAGCTGAGAGCTTGCATAGGATAGAGATGGGATTCTGACACCCCAATATTTGTGCGCTTATTGATGGTCTTCTAGTAGGTTCAAACGACATGGGCCATTTCAAAATGCCAACAAATTACTAGAAGGACCTTCTATCCTTTGAATCTCTGCTAATACATAAGGGAATATGAGAAGGAACATGGCAAAGTGAATGGGGCACTGGACTTGGAGACAGGAAGACCAAGATTCAATTCCTGCCTTAGACACTGACAAGCTTTATGATCTTAGACAAGTCACTATGCTTAAGGGAATCTCTGTTTCCTCACCTGTTCAATGGGAACAATAATAATGCCTATTTTATGGGACTGTTGTAATGATCAAATGAGATGATGCATATAAAGGACTTTTGAAATCTTAAAATGCTATATAGAAGTAATCTGCTATCTTCCTTACTGATATTAACCATGATGATGAGAATCATATTCTCTAGAATAGCAAGAAAACTCTTGATCTAATAACAGTCCTACCATTATTTAATTTCATCTATTCTTTCTATCCAGAGATCAACAGCTTGATGCTCAGTTGTCCACCTTCCAGCCATTAAGAATTACCTCGACTTTTTAGCTCCTGATCACTAGCTTAACAACTCAGAACCCACACTTGGGAGCCAATATAATACAGTAGAAGGGATGCTGCAATTGCAGTCAGGGCATCCAAATTTTAAACTCACCTTGGTACTTACTTCTCTTGTGCCCTTGGACAAGTTAGTTCATCCTTTTTGGGCCTCAGTTTCCCCATCTGTAACATGACCTTTAAGATATCTTCCAAATCTAAAGCATAGACCATCTTTTGCTTTTCACCACTATATGACATATTTTGGGGGTCAAAAAACAAAAATTAAAAAAAAACAAATGAAGACTTACTTTTACATCCCATGATCCTACAATTCATTTTTTAAAACTCCTTATTATTTCTGAATATGGCTATGAGACTCCTATTATATATCATGCTAAATCTCAGAATCTCACAGTGAAAAGAGAACACAGAAGTCAGCTCTTCAAACCTGCTCCTGAACAAGGTCCCCTTCTCCAATATCCCAGACAACTGGACCTCTACCTTGGCTCAAAGACCTCTAGTTATAGGATACTCGGTATCTCCTAAATCAATGTAATCCAATAAACATACATCTAGTGCCTAGTGGTTAGCAAAGTAGTAGAGAACTCCCAAGACACCCTTTCCACTTTGGGGAATTTCTAGTTGTTCAGGAGAAAGTTTCTCCTTAAAACAAGCTTAAATTTGCTTCTCATTAAATTTCCCTCAATACTACTAGTTTCATCCTCTTGGATAAGTCAACAGCCAACAAATATTTATCAAGCATTTACTATGTTCCTGGTACGGTGCTGAAGGCCAAGAAATACTCATTTAAGTCCACTTTGTTATAATTGACCCACAAATCCTTGAAACTATGCAGATCCCCAAGTCGTCCATTTAACAAGCCAAACATCTTCAGGGCTTTGTTTTTGTTTTTTTTCAACGAGTCCTCATATGATATGGACTTGAAGGCCTTGCCATCTACCTGACCCCCCTTTGGATACTGTTTAGCTTATGAATAGCCTTCTTAAAATGTGTCACCAAGACTCAGACCCAGGGTTCCCTTTGTGATCCAGAGTAGGAATTTCAGCTCCCTAGTCCTAGTCAGCAGACTGCTTCAAGCATCTTTTATTTCAGAGATATGGGTCTCCATCCATGCTTCTTTTGTTTATATCCAGCCATAAATCCTATATAGTGGCCCACTGGATATACTAAGGGCCTTCCTTTACATACCCTGATTTCATATGACTATCAACATAGTATATGGGATGACCCTGATTGGTCCTGGACTCTCACTAAATGATGGGCCCATTTCTGGACCTGACCATATGTCTCTTTAGAGCCCTGGACATACCACTTCTCTTAATGGAGCCCAAGATAACATTAACTTCTCGTGCTTTATATGCATTCATTTATATCCTAAGGTTCCAGAACATCAAGTACTAAACCAAGAAAAGGTCTTTGAAATTGAACTTTCTTTTTGAGTACTTAAAAATCTGACACATATCATGTGATAAAAAAGGCTGATGAAAAATAGTATTCCATTGCCTGTATTTGTTTATTTTTTTACTTCTCTTTTCTGAAATGAAATAAGAGCTGCAGGTATCGTGTTACTAAAATTTGGTTAGCTTCTCATCTGCTCAGCCTAGGAGAGTACTTCCAAGCTGATTAAGCTGTTAGCTAGCACATCAGTGGTATAAAAAGAAATATCTAGCCATTGTAATGGCACTCCCATGTATATCTGGGACCGGCATTAAGATAGGCCCACATGCAGAAATCCTAAGTGACATAACACATTCAATTGGGGAGTGATCATTTTCCAAGGAAATCCTGTAAAACAATGAACTCAACTATGGCAATTTAAAAAGAATTCCAGATTTCTCTGCAACTCACCTAATATTTAAGGCAAGGGAGAGCTGGAATTCTTACACACAACAACAAGAAAGATAGACTAAGATTGAGAGAGAAAGACATAGACAGGGAGAGAATTGAAGGAGGGAGGGGGGGAAAGAGAGAGAGAAAGCAAGAAGAGAGAAAGACAGACAAAGAGAGAGACTCAGAGACTTTGACCGAGAGGCACAGAGAAGAGAGAAGTATAGAGACAGAGAGACAGACAGACAAACAAGCAGCCAGAGAGATGGACCCAGTACACAGTGTGTCCCAAAAGTCTTAGTGCTTTTAAGACTGCATTAAAAATATTGGGACACTTTGTGAATTCCTTTGACAGGACATAGGGAGTTCCTCAATTTCTAACCAAGTAATTTTCCTCTCAACCCAGAAGAGATTGTTAAGCTATAATCAGCATCTTTCTCTTGTACAAGTGGCATTGCTTCATGAACTGAGTCAGCTTCCCTTTCATATCAGAATTAAGAGGATGGTGATATCTGTGACTCTGAGAACCTTGAGTGTTCATCTGTTTGGGCAACTCGTGCTCTCAGCAGCAGCCTACTCTGGTGGAAGAACACTACAGCTAAAACTAGGAAGGCCTGTCAGTCAAAGCCTACTTCTAACACATAATAGCTGTTGGCCACAGGCAAATGGTTTAACCTCTGCACATTCATTTTCAGTGTTGTCCTAAAGTGAAATGAGATGATGATAACTCATGTTTTTACAGCAGTTAAGAGTTCCCAAAGCATTTGAAATACATTATCTTACTTGAGTATTACAACAATGCTGTGGGTGCATGGCTTTAAAAAACCAAGAATCACTTGATATCATTCCCTAGTTCAGCTAGCTTGAGAATTGCTCCTATAATGCCCTCTGAATTGCTTTGCCTTTGCATATATTTGGTCTGCCCTGGCATCCTTGTGTTCCTGAATACCTTTTCTACTTGTTGTTCCTCCAACCCGGAATGTTTTGTGATGTTAAAATACAAGTCTAGGAACTCAGTAGTCACTGATGGAGAAAAGAATTTGCTGTAGTGATCTTGAGAGATTTTTTCCAATTTTCATAGATTTGTTGTCCTTCCAGTTTTATTTTTCAATGATTGCATCATGCTAAGTTCTCTTTAAACTCATTTTTTTCTTAACTACTTCAGGCTTCTCAGAATCTATGCCACAATAACCTCTAGAAAATTTTGAATGCAAACATTGCCCTCAACGCCCTCTAGGATCCCTTAAAGATCCTATGAATTAGGAGTTATGTGTTGAAATTTCAGAGGTAGTCTTATAATTTACCTGTGAGAAAACTTCTTAAAAACAACTATCCAAAAGTATAATGGGTTTGAAGGAGCACTTGACCCCAGCTCTTTCTCACTCCAACTCTATCATTCTGTCCACAACACATTTCCTGTCTTCTGGAGCAAAGTAAGGGGAAAAAAATCTTCTCCTACATGACAGCCCTTGAAACATGTAAAAAGAACTATAATATCCCCTCACTACTACCACAAATTCCACTTTTCTCCAAACTAAATAACCCTATTGCTTTCAGTCCTGACATGGCCTGGACTTGATGCCCTTTAGCAGCTTGATGGCTCTCCTCTGGAAGTCCTCAAGCTTATCTATGCCCAACCTAAAATGTGGCAGCTAGAATGTCAATTAATAATCTAGATGTTCTCTGACCAGACAGTATACAATACACCTGGAACCTCCTTCTTCTTGGAGGTAATGTCCTTGCAAAGATCATATTTATTATTATTATATTCTATATTATTATTATTATTATATTGCTGTATTACCTTATTCTATTTACAATTCATTCAAACTTCCAAAACTTTTTTTTCAGACCAAATGTGATCTAGCCACACCTTTCCTAACTCTGTGAAATTAATTGATGTTCAACCTATACTTACTAAATTTCATTTCACTAATTTGGTCCATTTTTTTTGTCAAGATTGTTTTGAATGCAAACTCAGTCCACCATTGTACTAACTATCCTTCCCAGCTTTCTTAATCTCAAAATTTGGTAAGCATATAATCCACAACTTTATCCAAGTCATTGATTAAATTATTTAAAAGTACGGGGTCAAGTACCAATCACTGAAAAGCCTTGGTGGATTCCTCTTTACAAGCTGATATCAAATAATTATCAAGTATCAAGTCCAGAGGGCAAGTATTTGCTGGCTAAAGCATTTGCTAAGGTCTTTTTGTCTCCTCATGGTGGAAACTGATTTACATCCCTTAAACTTCCATAGGAAATGGTCAAAGTATATGTTGATGCCTCTTTCTTTATCTAGTTCCCATTTGGGAACATCAGTACCTTGTTTAACTGGGTCAGATGGAGTTGCTTTAAATGCATGTCCTACTTTCCAACTTTAATTCTTCTAATTTGGTATTGATTTTCAGTTTCTCTCTAAGAAATTGATGATCTGGCTATCTGCTCAGATACAATCAGTTTCATTTTTGACAGGAGCTAACCATATCTAATTCCTATCAATCCTCTTCATAAATTAATCCTCTGTGATTAGGAATGCAAGGCTTTTTTTGTGCAACCATGCTGGCCACAAGAGCACACTTTGGTCACCAAAAGGGTTGATTTGGGATATAACTATCCTTATCTGAGCAATATTGTGGAATATTAATTACACTACCTCTATTTCTGAGAATCGTAGATAATAAGATCCAAAGTCATTGTTTTCTTCTGTAACATTCATACTGGAATTGATTGTTTTGTATTTAGTAAACTTTCTCCTAGACTGCACTGTGCATAATTCCCAGGACAATATTCTCCAAATATTCCTCCCCACCACTTCTATAATAGATCGACTTGAAACTCTTCTATCTAGTGTACACAACCTTTTGCCAGCTGAGCACTCATATTCATTCAACTTTCTATACCTCTCAGTTCCAAGCAAGTTAATGGTCCTTCTCAGTTATCTTCCCCTCTGGGTTTCTGCTTATTTTGTTCTATCTCTAATTCACAGCTAGCATATTCTTTAACCCCGACCTTAAAACTCACGTCCTCCAAGAAAATAACTTATCTTGTGCCAATCACTCCCCTCCCTCTAGAAGTCAAATGCTTTGGACCTTTTCTTCTGGGAATCAACTTCCTCGGCTACAATGTTTTATAGTTTCATGGCACAATCACTTGCACACAGTAGGCTCCAATAAAGATTTGTTGATTAATTCACCATCTGTAGTTAGGGCTATATTTTTTACATTCACTCATTCAAAGTCCTTGGGTCAAAATAAGAAACTGATATGATTTTATTAGGGGAAATAACATTAAAAAAAGACATTGTCATCAGCTTTGCTGCATCCCAAGGACCAAGGACCTTTCCGTATGACCCACAGCTTCAGTCTTCCATATGTGAATGCCTTAAAAGCACAAAGCGCTTTAGTTTTCAATTTGAATAAGTGGAAACCAGACAGAGCCAATGGTGAAAAAAGAAGAGTTGTCTGGAAATCTTGAACCCTCTACAAAGGGAGGGTTTGGGAGAGTTTTTTGCTCTGACCTCTGGTCATGCAATCAGAGGGGAGAGGTGGTACTGAGGATGTGTAGAGAAGGGGAAGCCCTTCATGATGTAGAAGTTTCTGGTGATAAGCTGTTCTAGGGGGAAGCATGATGTTTGCAGAATTGAAACCAAGCAGGGCCGCTAGTGGGAAATGAAGAAGTAGTTGGAAAAGTCTGAGCCCCATGCCAAGGGTGGGTTAGGAGGAAGAAGGATTGATCTGGGGAATGAGGAGAAGACTATAAAAAGGCAAGAGGGGCAACAGGGAAAGTTTTGTACCAGGAACAGTAAGGAAACCAACATGGCAATAATGTAAAGAAGAGGAGAGGGAAACAAGTGTGCTCACTCAGGAAAGACAGGACAGAACCAATCCATGAGGAACTTTAAATGTTAAACAGAGGCATTTATCTCTTGTGCTAAAGGCATTCGGGAGCCAGAGAGGCCTCTGGGTTTGACGGAATCGCTCTCCTCTTTAGGTATAAAAGCATAAAACAAGAGATTCTCAGAGTGATAACGAACCTCAGAAGTTCTCTAGTTCATCCCTCTTCTATATTGCATGACATAGGGGAAGGGTGTTCAATATGGAGTCAGAAAAGCCTGGGTTCAAATTCTGCCTTCAAACTTCTTAGCTATGCGACTTTGGAAAATCATTTAACTATTCTGGAGGAAAAAGTGGTTAATAGTACTAGTCATACCTGTCTCACAATGTTGTTAGTATCAAACAAGGTAATGTATTTTAAATGATTTGTAAACCTTAAGGCCTTTGAAAAATGCCAATAAGGATGATGGTGGTGGTGGGCAAGATAATATAGTGATATTGATTACCTTCTGGAAGCATCATGCTCAAATATGGTGATAAATATCTTGGGTTGGTCACCTTTATGTGTCCTTTTAAGTTAGTCAATCAACAAATTAAGAAAAAATTATTAAGCTTTAATTTTCCTCCAAGAACGGTGCTGGGCATGGAGGAGGGAAGAGGGAGGGAAGGAAAGAAGGGAGGAAAGAAGGGAGGGAGGAAAGAAGTAAAAAGGGAGGGAGGGAAGAAGGAAGGGAGGAAAGAAGATAGGGAGGAAGGAAGGATGGAAGGAAGGAGAGAGGGAAGGGGAGAGGGAGGGAAGAAGGAAGAAAGGAAGAAGGAAGGAAGAAGAAAGGAAGGAAGAAGGAAGGAGAGAGAAGGGGAGGGAAGAAGGATTGAAGGATGGAAGAAAGAAAAAAGAGAGAGAAGGAAAGAGGGAGGAAGAATCACTGCTCTCAAGGAGTTTACATTCTATCAAACAAATCATCATAAATAAATGTTTTAGTGATCATGCTTAATCACACTCTTGATTAATAACTACAAAAAAATTCAAAATTGTTTCCAGAGAGTGACAAATCAGTCTGCTTTAAAACTGGAATCAGGCTTAGCTTGGGTTTTTTTTAGAAAATAAATCAATAACCGCTCCCCCATCCTCCCACACCAAATACTCAACTCAATTATCAACCATCTCTACAATTCCTAGTTGTACAGCAGTAAAAGAATGGGGGTGGATGTGAGCTGAACTCTTAATAAATAGCAGAATAAGAGGCAAGCATTCATCCCCCCTATTTCAAGACCAAATGGAATAAAAAATACAGGAGAGACTCAAGGCCCTGCAGTTCATGCCAGCCCTCCCGAGATGGGAAGATAATTAAGCTAAGGTGCAGATAAGCGGCTAGCAAGAGCTTAGGTGCTTACTTAGAGCAAGCTGAACTCAGGACCCTTGCATCAGTGCTGATCAGGAAATCTACAGTAGGAGAAGGATAATTCTCTCCCATTCTCTTTCCAGGGCTCAATGTCAAATACATGAAGTATTAGAAACCACATTGGACTTTATAATACTTTGCCTCTGAAGACCTAAGGCCATTGAAGAGAAAGCTTAACATGTGCAGTGGTTTTGCATTCTAAAATTAAAAAGAGGGAAAGGAGATCAGGGAATAACATGGATTTTCCACTCTGTTACCACCCAAGCAGCCCCTGCAAGGCCAACAGGGGGTGGGGGTAGGGGGGAAGAACAGGTAAAAGATTAAAGAGTTTGGCAGCATTCATATCCCCTCAATATTTTCTAATTAACAAATATTATCTAATTAACAAATATTATCAAAGACATAAAAAAGTTCAAAAACAAAAGTGAGTCAGTAAGTAGAATGCTGTTAAGTGCCTACTGTATATGAGAGCCTAGAGTTAGGAAGATTCATCTTCTTAAGTTTAAAACTGGCCTCAGACACTTATTAGCTGTGTGACCCTGGCAAGTCACTTCAACCAGTTTGCCTCAGTTTCTTCATCTGTAAAATCAGCTGGAGAAGGAAATGGCAAATCACTCCAGTATTTTTGCCAAGAAAATCCCAAATGGGGTCACAGAGAGTCAGACATAATTAAAAACAACTGAACAAAACCAACAGGTGAGGCAACATGCTGAGTGTTGGGAATACAAAGAAAGGTTAAAAATGAGAGAAAAAAAATGGTAATCCCTGCCTTCACTTCAAGAGTTTCGATGAGGGAGATGTGACCACAATTCTGTAGATATGTAGGGTGAAAGGAAGGTGGTATTAGAGAGAAGGCATAATAGTGGGACCCAGGAAGGGCCTCTTGTAGAAGTCAGAACATTCCCTGAGATCTAAAGTAAGCAAAAGGAAGCTAGGAAACAGGAGTGAGGAGCAAGAACATTTCAGGCATAAGAAAAACTCAGTGAAAATGCCTGGGGCAGGGATGGAGTGTGTCAGGAGAGGAAAAACAAGGAAGCCAGTATTACTGGATGGCGGAGTAAGAGGAGATGAGTATTATGTGAAATGTATGAACAAGCTGTAGGTAGAAGATAACCAACCAGTGATAATCAATGGTGGAAAAATTCTAGCATTAAAGGTGGGGTGGGTGGAGGGAGAGATGATGATGATCGTGATGTCACTGATTTTTTTTTTGGATTTTATTCCATTCTATGGCTCAGATCTGGCAGGTCAAATATACAATATAACCGACAACAAGATACAATCACTTTTTATCTCTCTCTATTGGAAGAGCTTGCAATCAGAGTTTGGGGGCACTAGAAGAATTGGAGAGCTGTCTATACTCTAGAGCTAGCCAGCTATAATGGATAGAGTGTGGGGCTTGGATTCAGGAAGACCTGGGGTGAAATTCTGCCTCTATCATTGACATGACCACAGGCAAGTTATTTTGTCTCCCTGGTGATGGTAGTATTGTATTTTTTTTTTTTTTAGCATTTTAATAGTTCCATTGCTCTCTTATATTCCCCCACCCACAGTCTAGCTTCCTTAACTCCCAGGTAAAATCCCATCAACTATGGGAAGTCTTTCCAGATCTCTCTTAATACTAGTGCCTTCCCTCCATTATCACTGGTTGGGTATCTCCTGCCTAAAGCTCTGTTGTATATCTTAACTTGCAGACTGTCTCCCCCACTTGAATATAAACTGTGGGGAGCCCTGCTGTCCCCAAGCAGGGCTGAGAAAAATGTGGGAGCCTTGCTGTCCCCAAGCAGGGCTGAGAAAAAGTCACTGACCCAGAAGTTGCTAGTAGGTGCATAAAAAGAGAAGGGACTTCTAGAATGGTGAAAGTAGAGAGGCAATGTTTACTCTTCCAGTCACAAACTTTATAGAGCCATAATCCTCCTCCCTATTTGTCTTCCCCTGAGGACATTGCCCATTTCTCTGTTCCCAGGTCTTGGGCATAAATGCCACTCTTATCTTGAGGACCTAATCCTCACACCTGTGTGTTTGAGCTCTTTCCTGAGGGATGGGGAATCAATCTAGGCCCATCAGCAAGCCAAATACCTGAGAGGGCTTGTTCAGTCATCAGGGTCAGAGTCCCACTGGCCTGTGGTCCTCTATAATAAACTTCTTGAGAACTGGGACTATCTTTGTCTCTTTGTATCTCCTGTACTTAGTTCTTGGCCCATAGTAGGACCATAATGAACCTTTATTGAGTAATTCTTCCCTGTGTTCACTCTTCCCCCCCCCCAAGTTTACATCATTCATTTCCACAAGATTTTGAGTTACAAATTTTCTGCCCGTCTTTCCCCCACCCACCGCCCCAAAACAGCCATCCCAGTGTGTCCCCCCTCCCCCAGTCTGCTCTCTCCTATATCCTCCCCCATCCCTCCTCCCACTTTCTGGTAGGGCAGGATGGATTTCCTTACTCCAATGCCTGTATATCTTATTTCCCAGTTGCGTGTAAAATAATAATAACAATAATAATAATAAAATTTTAAACATTCAGTTTTAAAACTTTGGATTCCAGATTCTTTCCCTTCCTCCCTCATCACTCATCCTTACTGGGAAGATGAGCAGTTCACTATAGGATGTGCATGTGTAGCTACACAAAACATTTCCATAGTGGATACATTGTGAAAGACTGACTATATTTCCCTCCATCCTATCTTGCCCCCCACTTGTTCTGTTTTCTACTTTGACCCTGTCCCTTTTCAAGAGTGCGTGCTTCTAATTACCTTCCCCCCGATCTGCCCTCCCTTCCATCATTGCCCCTTTCATCCCTTTCCCCCCTGCTCTCCTGTAGGGCAAGATACCCTATTTAATGAGTATGTCATTTCCTCCCTAAGCCAAATTCAGTGACAGTAAAGTTGACCCATTCCCTTTTGCTTTCCTGTTCTTCCTCTCCATTGTAGCAGTTTTCCCTTGCCTCTTCTATGTGAGAGAATTTACCCCATTCTGTCTCTCACCATCTCCTCTCATTACATTCCTCTCTCATCTCTTAGTTTCACCTTTTAAGTATCATCCCTTCCTATTCAATTGATCCTGTGACTTCTGTCTATGTATACCTGTACACATATATACACACTTTCACATATGTATTCATACACCCATATGCCCTCCTATATAGACATATATATGTATTTATTCATATATATACATTTATATTCCCTTCACCTGTGCTCATACTGAGAAAAGTTTCTTAAGTTACAATTATCATTTTTCCATGTAGGAATGTAAATAGTTCAACTTTGATAAGTTTTTATGATTTCTTTTCCCCATTTACCTTCTCATGCTTCTCTTGCTTCTTATATCTGAATGTCAAATTTTCTATTCAACTCCGTTTTTTTCATCAAGAAAGCTTGAAAGTCCTCTATTTCATTGAATAACCATATTTTCCCCTGAAATATTATGCTCAATTTTGCTGGATAGGTGATTCTTGGTTTTAATCCCATCTCCTTTGACCTCTGGAATATCATATTCCAAGCCCTTCAATCCCTCAATGTAGAAGCTGCTAGATCTTATGTTATCCTGATTGTGTTTCTACAATATTCAAATTCTTTCTTCCTGACTGCTTATAATATTTTCTCCTTAATCTGGGAAATCCAAAACCTGGCTACAATATTCCTAGGAGTTTTCTTTTGGGGATCTTTTTCTTTTTTTTTAATTTTTTTTTAAATTTTGGTTTATTTACTTTTAGTTTACAACATTCAGTTCCAGAGTGTCAGATTTCCCCCCCACCCCCCATCATGGTGGCATGAACTCAGATACAGGATCTACAAATATCTTCCCATTAATAATTAGTCAGGTTGTAAAGAAGAATTGTAACTGATGGAATGACCAATGGGAAAGAGGAAACAAAACAAAACAAGAAAAAGAAATAGAGCAAGTAGTTTGTTTCAATCTGCACTCAGACTCCACATTACCTTCTCTGGATGTGGATATCTCCTTTAATCTCGAGTCTTTTGGAGTTGCCCTATAACCTTGTATAGCTGACAGGAGTTGGGGATCTTTTTCAAGAGGTGATCAATGAATTCTTTCAACCTCTATTTTGCCCTCTGGTTCTAAAACATCAGGGCAATTTTCCTTGAGAATTTCTTGAAGGATGATTTCTAGGTTCCTTTTTTGATCATGGCTTTCAGGTAGTCCAATAATTTTTAAATGATCTCTTCTGGATCTATTTTCCAGGTCAGTGGCTTTTCCAATGAGATATTTCACATTGCCTTATATTTTTTCATTTGTTTGGATCTGTTTAGTAGTATCTTGATTTCTTATAAAGTCATTTGCTTCCATTTGCTCCAATCTAATTCTGAAGGAATTATTCTCTTCAGCGAGCTTTTGAGATTCTTTTTTCATCTGGCAAATTCAGCTTTTTAAGGCTTTCTTCTCCTCATTGGATTTTTGGGCCTCTTTTGCCATTTGAGTTAGCCTATTTTTCAAAGTGTTATTTTCTTCAGTCAAGTTTTTGACTCACTTTTCATGATTTTCTTATATCATTCTCATTTCTCTTCCCAATTTTTCCTCCATTTCTCTTATTTGGTTTTCAAAATCCTTCTTAAGCTCCTCTATAGCCTGTAACCAGTTCATATTTTTCTTGGAAGCTTTTGGTGCAGGAGTTCTGACTGTGTTGTCTTCCTGCCATTCCACGCTTTGATCCTTTTTCTCCCCAAAAAAGGAATATAAAATTGAATTGCTGTGCTGGCTTTGCTTCCTTTGCTTGCTCATGTTGCCATTCAATTACTTGACTTTTGAGCTTTTTGCCGCAGTGGAACTCTGCTTCTAGAGAGGAGAGCTTTGTCCCAAATTGCTAAGGTTTTCTCAGCTGCCAGAGCTATTAGTTGGGTGACCTCTCAGAAGCCACCACAGGCTCTGGCATCTGGTCACACACCACAAGACTTCCACCCAAGACAGTGATCCAGATCCAAGCAGGTTAAAGCAAGAGCAATTACCCTTAAGAATGGTTGCTTGACCCC
>CM053582.1:556407464-556429133 GCA_028627135.1 Pseudochirops cupreus | reverse complement strand
AGGCTAGGCTCAGCTCCCAGCACACTGCAATGGACCCTTCCTGTCTGCCTGCCAGGCTGCCTTCAGTGGGAGATTTGTTTCTCTCTGGCATTTTGTGGCTTCTGTAGTTCTAAAGTTTGTTTAGAGTCATATTTTATAGGTATTTGAGGTGGTTATGGGGGAAGCTCATGGAGTTTTCCTGCTTCTATGCCACCGTCTTGGCTCTGCCCTGGGTGTTACTCATTTAGAAATAACTTCCCCTGAAATTCACATATGCTGTCACTAGGGGGTCAATGAATCAACAACTTTGGTACAAAATTAAAGCCACTAGAGTATAGGGGAATTACACCTTGACTTTGACCTGTGTTGTAGTAAGGATCCAATGAGATATTGCATGTAAAGTTCTTGGGAAACCCAAACCGCTATGCAAATGCTAATATGATTACTATTATTATGACTACTCATAGGACCTTATAGCAAGTCACTTACCCACTCTAACCTTCAGTTTCCTCATTTGTAAGATGGGAGTGGTGATAAGAACACTTACCTGACCAGTTGTTGTAATGAGCAAATGGCCAGAAAGTGTTTCCAAAATGCCAAATACTGAAAGCAGAAAAATAAAAATAAAAAACTCAAGACATCTAGCCCCACCCCCTTCATCTTGCAATTGAGGAAACCAAGGCACAGAAAAGGCAAGTGACTCACTCACAGTCACACAGTCTGTAGTCAAATCATAACCGGAAATCAGTTCTTCTGTCTCCTAGTCTTTATTTTAGTCTCAAGGTATATTACAAAACTACTAAATCAAAATTAATTTTAATTTTGTTAAAATTTACCCATCATGATGGGTAGGGAGAGCTTCCAGGGGAGAGAGGGAGGTGTCAAGAGTTGACAGCCTGCCCAGCCCTACGATCCTAAGAAATCTGGAGTTGTCCTAGAGGCCCTGTGGTCTCTAAAGAAAGGTCTACAGCTATGTGCTTCTTTGAGCTTACAGCTGCATGAAGATGCTTTGCACCCAAATACCCCATTTATCAAAGTTTTGTTTCTGTCAGCAACAACACCATCATCTTGTGCTTTCCAATTTCCCCGTTAAAAGACTTTCCATCCTTTTGCTAAATTACACCATGAGTTGTTTACTCCAGAAATGCCTTCATGAAATGAAGCCCATAAGCTGAATTTGCAGCCACTGGCTATCTGAAGAAAGTGTGTTCCAATTCTCCAGGATAGGATTGAACCCAGGATTCCTTGGGATTAATATTTCATTAAGGCACCATGACTGATGGTCGTTTGATCATTTGGTGATTGTTATTTTCAACCTCCAATTCATTTCAGAGGAAAGAAGGCACTACTTCCCATCGTGGACTAGCCTGCCCTGAAATGTCTCCATCCACTTCATTCATTACCATTCCTCAGTCTTATCTGGTGAAAACTTAGACTCAGATATGGAACACTTTAGATCACAAAAGAAATCTCATTAAATGTCAACTTGGGAAATGACCTTTCTGAAGACATAAAAGTTGGGTTTGGGGTTAATTTATATAAATGGGTCTTAGTTTGGCTAGAAAATGCAGAGTTCTTTGTATTCTACCATCTCACGTTGCCAGTTTCTCAATTTTGGCATTTCCTGTGCATTCCAGTTTCAGATTGCTGACAGATGCATTTGATTTTACCATCAGTTTCCAAATGTGTATGCTGACTCTGCTCTTGATTACCAAAACCCCTTTCCAGACTCATAATAGAAATCTATTCAGAAGTGTTAATTAAAAGGCATCCAAGGTCATCTGATTATTGAAATGGACTCCAGATCAGTAACTGGATTGTACCAGTCATTGCTCCATCAACTTTAATCCAGCTGAAGCATTCATCTTGCTAATGGTTTAATTTGTGTGGTGGTTGTTTTTCACAATTAAAGCTACTGAAGCTTTAATATCACCCAAGGAATATACATTGTTTATTTAGCCTGTCCCCTTGGCATTTCCACTAATTCCAGAGAGCTACATTTAAGGGTTAAAAGAATAACAGATGGTAGAGACTGGTTTATTGAAGAAAACTTTTGAGACAATCACTACTACCTCTCTTTGTGAAACTTCAATATTTTAAGGATCTGTAATTTCATCCATGTAAACACAACCTTTATTGATGCCAATAAAACCACCTCTTCATCTTTGTAGAGAATCATTGGGAATTCCCTGTCCAAAAAAAATCTGCTACCCTGAGGTTAACCTAATGTTATGCTTTTCTGAGCTCATCTAGGCTAGTCCTCAGAAGACAGAAACAGTCCATAACTGGGTCAATATCCAAAGCTATGCAAGTTTCCAGAGCTGGGGCTGCTGACAGTCTCCAAAAATATAGTTATTTCCACACCAAACAAGGCATCAGAGCAAGACTTCAGTGGAAAATGAATACATCTTTGTGGGTTAATGGTTTCATTCTGAATTGTGTAGAAATGGAAATGTTTTTTTTTTTTAATGGAAGCAGGTACTCTGGAGAAGAGGAAGAGAGAAATAGAGATATGTGAGTAGACTCAATATCCCTACATCATGATAAGAGATAAAATAACTGATGGTGTAGTATGAAGCACTTAAGTGGTATCATGGATAGAGCCTGGAGTCAAAAGATCTGGGTTCAAATTCAGCCTCAGATACTTGCAACGGGCATGTTGTTTAACTCTGTTTCCCTTAGTTCCTCATCTATAAAATGAGCTGAAAAAGGAAATGACAAACCACTCCAATATCTCTGCCAAGAAACAGGGTCACAAAGAGCTAGACACAAGAGAAATGACAACTGAGGATCAGATCTAGATCTAGACCTGAATCCAACATTGAAATTCTCTAATTCTGCCTCAGAATGATCACAGATCACCATTGTTCCTGGAAGGAAGTGCAAGTGAAGAAGTAGTGACTCAACCAGTGATAGGAGAAATCTGATCATTCACTCACTTACCTAAAAAAAATACATAGATATAAAGTAGCTCCCTTTCTATCTACCTCAATACAAATGTTTTCCTCTATGAGGAGTGCAGGGAGAGGAAATCTGTTGCCTTTGATTTCCCTATCAAGAAAATAAGGGGGTTAGATGAGATAATTGTGGATACGTCCCTACTTCAATTTAGTAATACATTCACACTCTGGTGGTGAGGAAAGTATTGATGACGCATTGTGATGTGAGTGGGGCAGGAAGCACCTAGCACCATTTCTTGATTCAGATACATGATTTCATTAGTATGAGAAAGAACTCCCTGTTAGGTAATTCACTCTATCAAAGCAGATGTTCTATAATTTAAAGTCTTAACAAGGGTGGGGACCTGTGACCTTAAGGCCACATGTGACCCTCTAGGTCCTCAAGTGTGGCCCTTTGACTGAATCCAAACTTCCTTGAACAAAGCTTTTTATTAAGGGAATTTGTTAGGTAAAGTTTGGAATTCAGTCAAAAACTTCACTTGAAGACCTAGAGGGCCACATGTGGCCCTGAGGCTGAGAGTTCCCCACCCCTGGACTAGAGAATTCTCAGAGGAATTGAGCTCACACAACCAGTGTGAGTCAGGTGCAGGACTGGAACCTAGGTCCTCCTGACTCCAAGGCTGGCTTCTGATTCAGAATCCCATAAAACATAAAGTTGCTAATTTATGTACTCTGCACAGGATTGGTGATAAATAAATGCTCACTGATTTGCCCAGATTGTGTTAGAGACTTCCTGTCGTTGCTACCTAAGTAGAGACAGAGAAGCCTGTAAAAAGGAGGAGAATTATTATGAAAATGATGGTGGGAGAAAGAGAGAGCCAGCAGGCAATTGAATAGGATCTGACCAGCTATCCACATTACTCTACAAGAAGATTTTTTCTTAAATTAAAAACAAACAAAATTTTGAATTGATGGAGTTAAAGCCAAAATAGTAAAACTACAGGACATGAATACAACCAAAATATAAGGAAATAATATGGATTTTTTTTAAACTCTGGAAGTGAACTTTGAATCTAAATGCTAATTTTTTTTTCTACAAGGAAACTGAGAATTGGCAAAGCTGAGTAACTTGTTCCAAGTCCCATACTACAGTCATCCTAGGTCATTCTCTAGGACTCCAATCTCCCTAGTCCCAGTGCAGATTTTCTCATGCAACTTCCAAACAGATACTTGAATTTAAGACCAGCAATCTCACACCCAGGCTCAGTAACCTAAATCTGAAATTTTGCAATGGAAATCTATGGGGAGAACATAATGAATGCAACCAAAGGATAAGAAGGCTGCTTCATTAAGATTGAGGCAATTACAAATGTAATTTAGGATTTTTAGCCTTAGTCTATTATTCATACCCAACTGACTGGAAACTGACCAAGTACTCAGTCAGTGCTATTTAGTCCCACTTCTATAGGAGACAAGAGGTGGCGCGGGGGGAGAGAAATGGAAAATGATGAAGAAGAGGGTATAAAATTGAATTGCTATGAAGGTTGAACTGTAAAATCATCTTAAAGATGCCAAGCACTCCATGAAAATTTACCTCTAAGGAGCAGGAGGATTGGAAGGAAGGTGAAAGAAGTTAGTCTCAGAGATCAAAATCAAGCCCCTCATTTTATAGATCACAAAACTGATAGGGAGAGGGATCTGTCCATGGGTACATAACTAGTAAATTGAAGAGTAAGGAATAAAGTCTAGGTCCCTTTCATTTTAAGCAAATCTAACACATCCTTGGTCTGACTTAGAAAACAAGGGGATATTTGACACTCATCTCTGATCAATAAAGTCTAGTTTACATTGGAGTTATTTGTGTACATTTATTAGATTATAAGCTCCTTGAGGATAGAGACTCACACTTACTTCTCTTTCTTTCTCTTTCTGTTCGTTCCTTCCTTCTTTCCTTCCTTTCTTCATTCCTTCCTTCCTTCCTTCCTCCCTATTCCCAAAGGTCAGAACATTACTTTATATGGAGATATCAGGGGTGTGAGAAAAACATATAAGCAGGAAGCAGATATAGACACAACAATCATAGCTAACATTTACACAGAACTTTCAAGCTTGCAAAGTACTTTACCCACATGATTTCCTTTCATTCTCAACAAGAGCTCTGTGAATTCAGTGCTATGCAAATGAGGAAAATGAGGCTCAGAACCAGGTAGGGACTTCACCGAGGTCACACAGTAGGCAGGGTTGAAGGTAGAGTATGATCTCAAGTCTTTCCTGATTCCAGACCTAGCTCTCTTTCCAAAACTGTCCAATGCCATGCAGGCTATCTGCTATTAGAACACCTGTCCCGGCTCCCATCCATTGCCTGGCCACTTAGCCCTCGACCATTTATCTGTAAAATGAGCTAGAAAATACTCTTAACCATGTATTTCACAAAGCTACTGTGAATTAAATGTTTCTTTTTTTTAAGTGAGTTATTCTACATAATGACTTCATAGATGTTTGTAGAACTGAGTTATCTCTTTACAAATGGAATCTTTATTTTCTAATATTAGGCTAACCACTTCAGTCATTTTGGTCACATCTGACTCTAAGTGACCCCATTTGGAGTACTCTTGGTGAAGATTCTGGAGTGGTTTGCCATTTTCTCCTCCAGCTCATTTTCCAGATGAGAAAACTGAGGCAGACATGGTGAAGTGACTTGCCTATGGTAATACAGCTAATAAATGTCTGAGACTAGATTTGAATTCAGAAAGATGAGTCTTCCTGACTTCTGGCCTGGTGCTCTATCCACTGCTCTACCTAGCTATCCCCAGGCTAACTCCTAGAGTCTTTAAATAATAAGCCTCACTTAATAATAATAATAATAATATTTAGAAATATATTTGATAGAATTATAAAATTTTAAAGTATGACATGATCTTAGAGGTTGGAGAATTTTTTGCTTTAAATTATAAGGGACCTTAAAGGTCATCAAGTCAAATTTCTTCATTTTTTTTGTTGTTCAGTCCTTTCAGCAAAGGGCTTTTCCATTTCCTTCTGAGGAAACTGAAACAGACGGGAGTAAGTGACTTGCCTAGGGTCACACAGCTAGCAAGTGTCTCAGACCAGATTTGAACTCAAAGATGAGTCTTTCTGACTCCACACATGACATTCTACCCACTGCATCACATAGCTGTCCCTCATTTTACTGACCGGCAAACTGAGGTGCAGAGAGGTCTAGTGATTTTCCCAAATTCAAATAAGTATTTGGTGGGTGAGGCTGTATTTGAACTCAGGTCCTCAGACTCCAAAGTTAGTATATTTTCCAATGCATCACTCTACCTCCTCAGGATTTCCTGGCTGAGTCCAGCACATTTTCCAATATCCTGCATTGCTTCTCTTTAAAAAAAAGGGATTTCCACATAATTTGTGAAGAACATATGCAAATCAGAGTGAAAGCTACAGTTACAAAGCACATTGAACAGAGAGAAAAAGAAATTCTATCTACCGATTTGTCCCCTCCACCCTTAAAAAGAACCTATCATACAATAATACATGTCTTTCTTAAATTACCTTTAACAGACTAAATAAGCTTTCTCATTCCCATCTGAGTTTCATTCTAGCTATGGAAGGAAGACATTCTTGACCAGTAAGAAGCTGGCCAGTCCACAGGATTGTAGATCACAGATTTGGAGCTGGAAAGGACCTCAGAAGTCAGCTCAAATCCCATTTTATTATTCAAGAGACCAACCAAGAGAACATAAATGACTTACCCAAAGCCTAAGAGTGGCAAACCTGAGATCTGAACTCAGGTCTTCTGAATTTCCCTTTCCACTGTAGCATGTTGTCCTTCGATTATTCCTCCTTGAGTTTGCTGCTCTTGGTGAACACTATTTAAGAGCTACCATTTTCCAGAGATAACCCCCTCCCCCCAAGAATACCAGTAGTTAATCTATTTAGCCAAGGCTCACTCCCACGTCAAACCATTCCATTTCATTGATAACATCTTCAAAGACCAAAGTCAGCTAGTAATCAGCTATTGATACCCTTACCAAGATCAGTTTTTATCTACCACATAATCCACTTTGAAAGAGAAGTTAGGGGAATGCACAGTGATAGATTTTATGTTTAAAATGAACTAACATAATATAATAATGGACTTAATGAAAGAGCCTTCAGTAATGCTGTCAGCAGATTCAAGCTACAGATAATAGCTATTTCTACGTGGAGAGCATCCCTCTTAGAGCAATTCTGGTTGTGAAAGCCTGGTTCCTTCATTTGCTTGAATTTATGACATTCTGTGCCTGCAGTTGTCAGAATACACAAAAGCAAAGTGTCTATGTGGGAGCTGCCATTGATGGGGGAGGGGGAAGCAGCAACTTTCTGATTTGTTTCAGGAGCCCTAATTGCTGTCCTTTGTCCTGACCAAGAGGCTGAGCCATCAATGGAGAACCCCTGAAGACTTACACATAAAACCAAACATATACAAACACACATACATATACCTAAACATGTGCTTTAAAAATGTGATTTCATTACTGTGAAGAAATCTCCATGTAGATTTTCTCTTGCCATTGCAGATGGAAAATTCAAATGTAATATGTAGACATTAATTACCTTGCTTAAGGTAATTACACAACTAGTATATGTCAAAGGCAGGTTTTAAGCCCACATTGCTATGTCTCAAAGACTGTCTCCTATCTACCAAGTGTGTGTGTGTGTGTGTGTGTGTGTGTAGAGAGAGAGAATGTATATGTCTGTATATGTACATGAAAAAGGGAGAAAGGAAGAAAAGAAAGGGAGGAATGAAAGAAGGAAAGGAGGGAGGAATGAAAGATGAAAGGAAAGAAGAAAAAGAATGGAGGCAGAGAGGCAGGAAGAAAAGAAAGAAGGGAAGAGAGAAGAAAGGAGAGAAGGAAGAAAACTATATACATAATATGTATATACATATAGGTGTGATATTTCTCCAAATAAACTTCTCTTTCATTAAAATGAAAACATATTCAGAATAAGATGAGTAAAATTGAATTCATCTAGACTCAGTGTTAATTAGGTACCTTCCATCTCCATAGCACTATAAACTAGGCCCTAGAGATACAAGGATAAAATAAAATGTTCATTCCTCTCCTCAAAAAACTTATATTCCACTGGGAGGAAGCAATGTGAACAGAAAGAAGTAATTATGAGGTAATTTCACTACAACGGAGAGAGCAACAGCAACAGAGGATTGTGGGCAAGTGTCAGGAGAGGTTTCATGTAGGAGCCGGCACTGAAGCTGTGCCTTGTTGAAAGACAAGGCTTCAAGGAGTAGGCAGTGAGGAGAGAGGCATTCTAGGCAAGGGGACAGCCTAGGCAACTGCATAAAAGGAGGAAATGGAATATTCTGCACAGGAAATAGCTTACAGACCAGCTTGACTGGACTAGCCGGTGGGTGATGGAAAATATTATGAAAAAAGACAAATGTCAAAACTTCAGGCTAAGCTCTTCAGAAATAGCACAAGCTTAGACTCTCCCTTGCTCTAAATGTACTCTTAATGAGATTTGTCATTACTGAATAAAATGTAATCATTAGATATTACATGAATTATAATTAGATAGCTGTTTATAAGGCACAGTTCTGTCCAAAGGCCACTAGCAGAATGCCATCATTAACTCTCATCTGCTAGTGAACATTCTCAAAAGGTGATATGGAATCATTGCAGTATCCTCTTCAGTTTAGAGAGATCTAATGGGCTGTGCAAATGCCTTGACCCATCCAGATTTTATTCTACCCTAGCTAGGAAACTGAAAGCAACATGCCACCATGGTTACAATTAGGATTACCTCTAGTTGGATCTCTAAATCGTGGAGCTGACAATGTTTATCTTGGGGCTCTTTCACCCTGTTTTTCATACAAGCAAAATGGCTGTCCTTTGCATACCAATTTACAGGTACCTACACACACATGACAGGAGGACAGTTACATTAGTTGAATGAGTCTCATTTAAGTCCCACACAACCCTGTGAGGTGGGTAAAAAATTAGTATTATCTTCATTTTGCAGCTGAGAAAACAGTTTCAGAAACATTAAATTAAATTGAAGAACTGTGTCCAAGATCACACAGCTAGTATTAGAGTAGGGATTTGAACTCAGTTCTTACTGATAGCAAGCCTGTATTTAATCTACTATATCAAGTTGCCAAGTAATTTTAAAAATTATTATTATTGTTTTGTTATCAATATTATTATTTTGGCTTAGACCTGGGATTCTTTTGTATAGGGAGCTTGCACTGAGGAAATCCACTTACCAGGTTGCAATTATTCTACAAAGTAACTAGGTAGCAGGAGGGCTCGGATGCTAGCCTTAGCAGTCAGGGAGAGCTGAGTTCAAAGCCTATCCGAGACACATACTAACTGTGAGACTGGATAAGCTGCTTTAATTCTTGGCCTCGAGATGCTAGCCTATTCAATGGACGCAATAATGGCATCTACGTCCTAGGATGTTTGGGAGATTTCAACTGGAGATGACATATGTGAAGGGCTTTGCAAACTTTAAAGTGCTATATCAATTTCAGCTATTATTCTTACAATTTAGAGTGCTGGGGAGATTCTTGGAATACTTAGAGGTTAAGTGACTTGCCCAGGGTCGCACAGTCTGTATATGTCACAGACAAGACTTGAACTGAGGTCTTCTTGATGCCTGTGCCAGATTTCTGTCCTCATGCCATGTTGCCGAGGACCACAGCAAATAGAAATCTCAGGATAATAGATCTCTGTCAGTTCTTTTCAAACCATACTACATAGATGCCTATGTAGAAGACCAAACCTGTCTGATCTCTGAGTATTCCTAAGATACTGGGGCAGGTAGGTGGTGCAGTGGATAGAGTCACCAGAGTGAGGAGGGTCTCAGTCCAAATCTGGCCAAATTTGCTAGCTGTGTGACCCTGTAACCCTGATTGCCTCACAAAAGCAAAACCAAAAGGATGCAACTGTCAAATTGAAGTGATGGTGAAATGAGTCTGGCCCTTGCCCTTTCCTTGACTGATAAGACAATATCATATTTAAATTCCTCTGCCATGTGACATCTTCCAAGATTTGACCATTTGAGTCAGGACTGAGCAAAAAGGCCTCCCAGATACCAGACAGACAGCTTGATGTAGGGCTGCTTCCCCAAGGGGTGCAATGCTTTAAAGGAAGTATGGGAGTTTGTGAAAGAAGAGTTTCAGGGGATTTTTTTTTCTTTTTTGGTTTCACAACTTGCCTTCTCTTGGAAATGTGACAGTGTGAATCTGCTGCCTCATCTGTGGCAGGGCATCTGCCTATATTGCCCTCTCCTGCTCTGTGGATTAGGTTAGTCTTTTCAGTCTCACCATGACCATCATGAAGAGATACAAATTCTAAAATGGTCAGAGAAGGAAGAGATGGAAAAGCCATCAAAATCAGGTTGCCTTGAAAACCACGCCAGGAATTCCTGATGTTGGGGCCCGGTTTGTGTTCTCTCTGCCTTGGGAAAGAAGCCCAAATGTGTCCAGATCCTCAGAACTGGTGTTCGGAAACATCTTCCCTGTCAATTTCCTGTCTCCATATGTCACTCACAAAGGAGGTGAGGGCAAAAGCAGAGGAAGTGAAAGATAAATTTCTTAACCAGAGTTTTAGAAAACAGAATCCCTTACAGGTCGTCTTCGGTGTCAATCCCCACAGTAACAACAACAGTAATAGTAACTCACTTCTAGATAGCACTTCAAGTTTCTAAGGCACCATGTGTATACTACATGCAAACACCTGGAATACAACAAGCACTTAATAAATGCTTATTGACTGAGTGATATTATATATACCTGTGCAAAGACAGCTCACACACACCTCCACATACACACACGTTCACAGAAATAGACACAGATAACAGAAATTGTTTGGTATTTGAAACTTTTCATAACTCGTCCCTTTCTATCTTTCTATTCTTCTTACATCTTCCCTCCTGCATGCACTTTATCATCCAGCTTTACAGGCCTCTTTGCTGTTCTTCAGACCTGATACTTAATCTCTCATCTCTATGCCTTTGCCCTGGCTGTTCCCTGTGCCTAGAATGCCACCTCCCCACCTTTGCCTTTTAGTTTCTCTGCCTTCTGCCAACACTCAATTCAAATCCCACCTTCTGCAGGGAGACTTTCCCAGGATCCTTTGCTGCTACTACTTTCTGAGATTACCATCTACTCTGCATATTTCCTGAATATACTTTGTTTGCATGTTATTCATCTGGGTTAACCCCTGCCATGTTAGTTGGTGAGCTCCTAGAGAATAGAAACTAGTCCTGTCTTGCTTTGGGTCCTCACCAACCAATAAATAAATGCTTTCTGACTGACAAACTGATTTATGATTTCCTGGGTCTAGTGATAAAAGTTCTTCTACTCATGGACATCTGCAATTTACAGTCAAAGCCAGTGCCCTGGGGCACTGAGAGGTTAATGACCTGACCAGGGTCACACAGCCAGCATATGTCAGGGACCAGACTTCAGCTCAGGCCTCCCTGACTCCCAATTCAAGTTACTAAGTATTTCATGAGCCCTTCCTACAATCAAGCCCTGGGCTAGGTTCTGAGGACCAGAGATTAAAAGCTGTGGTTCCCTGCCCTCAGAGGACTTTTTATCCTACTAGGGAGGTACAGAGTGCTCAGAAATGAGCAAAAACAAATACAAAACATATGCAAGGAAAAGCAACACCACTTCAAAAGGGAGAAATAGCCAATAGTCATGGTGGGGCATAAATGGGTCAGGGGTGGAATTAATAAAGAGTCAGTTGACCGAGACAGAGATAGAGGAACAGAAAGAAAC
Organism: Pseudochirops cupreus; assembly: GCA_028627135.1. Lineage (NCBI taxonomy): Eukaryota > Metazoa > Chordata > Mammalia > Diprotodontia > Pseudocheiridae > Pseudochirops > Pseudochirops cupreus. Next base: position 556,417,466 of record CM053582.1, on the reverse strand, counting down.
AAGAAATCTAGAATCAGAGACAGAGAGGAGAGAAATAAGAATCCAAAGTGTGTGTTTGAATACATGTGCATTTCCCAGGCGTCTCAAAGAAGTTTAATGTAGTTTTAAGCCATTAAAGCTTAAAACTGCACTAAGACTTTTGGGACACCCTGTATATTCACATATACATAAGTATGCATGTATCTATATATGTGTGGATATAAATATACTTATATTCATATATGTTTCTATAAATATATTAATATATGTATATACACATTCATATATAGAGAAATCAATAAATAGATATGGCTATATGATACGGTATAATAAAATGACTAGGAGCCTGCCCCAGGGTCAGGCAGTACCTGGTTGCAGTCCTGCCTCTGACATCCACTGGCTGTATTACCCTGGGCAAGTCATTTACCCTGTACTTGCCCCCAGGCAAGTCACTGTGACCCTGAAGTTGTAAAGCAGGCACAGATCTTCATTGGGAGAGGGAATTTCCTACATCACTGAAGTCACAAGGCAAGTCATCTACACGTGTACATAATGTCATAGAATTCTTGCAAGGACCCTCTTAAGAAGGTATTGGTTTGTTCTTGTTGCTGAGTTGTTTTTCAGTCATGTCTGATTCTTCGTGACCCCTTTTGGGTCTTTTTTGGCAGAGGTGCTGGAATAGTTTGCCAATTCTGTCTTCAGCTCATTTTACAGATGAGGAAACTGAGGCAGACAAGTGACTTGCTCAGGGTCACACAGCTAGTAAGTGACTGAAGACAGACTTGAACTCAGGAAGATGAGTGTCCCTGACTCCAGACCTGGCACTCTATCCAATGAGCCACCTTGCTGCCCCTAAGTAGGTATAACATGTAGATATAATACCTATAGTTGATTCATGAAGCAGATAAGTGGCAAAGACTTAGAGTCAGGAAGATCTGAGTTTGAATCCTACCTCAGAAACTTATTAGCTTTGTGACTCTGAGCAAATCTCTTAACTTTTCTCTGCCTCAGTTTCCTCATCTGTATGATGGTAATAATAACAGCACCTTGACAACAGGGTTGTTGAGAAGATAAAAAGAGATAATCAATGTAAGGGACTTTGACAACCTTAAAAAGCTATATACATACCATTAGCGCCCCCATTTTGCAGAAAAGAGGCTGAGGTTGAAAGAGAGAGATATAAGCAAAGCTACAGTATCAAAACCAGGTCTTCTTGATGCCATGTTCCACGTGTTATCATCCGTTGGACCATAACGACTCCTTCCATTTCCCTTCTCACCATCCCTCCCCCCACTTTGATATTAGACTCCAGAAACACTCCTGGGCAATGTGAAGGTAGTCATCTATACTGGCTTAGCCCAACAGATCATCAGTGCCTCTGGGCACAGTGACAGGCGAATGATGATTATACTAACCTTATTTCCACCATTTGCAACCCCTCTTATTTATAAAGTGACTCTTCTTGCTCTGAGTTCTAGGAAATCCTGCAATTCCCATCTTTCACTTCACTAGTTAAAGACAGGTACAACCAGCCCAAATGTAAACCCCCTTCCTCCCAGGTAACTGAATTATTCCAGGAGGAAAACCACTCAGTGGGCAGGAGAGGAATGTGCAAAGTTGGGAAACACAGCTAAGCTAAGATTGATGACCCAAAGCCTCCAGCTTCTGCTGGTAGGTGAAGCTAACAAGGACAAGGAATGGGACTCCATCTGGCTTGAGTTACAGTCTCCGTACAAACTCTACAATGTTCTATATTTTCTGGTTGATACTTTCCAATGGCAAAGAAATATACACATGATTTGGTTGGTTGGTTTTTTTTTCTGAGTAATAGAGGAAAAGAGATGGCTGACCATGTCCCCACTTTTTCATTTTGTTTTCTGAGACAGATGGGTCCCAAGTGGAAAGTCAGAGTGAGGCAATGGGTATATTCAGGGTCCCTCATGAATGACGGCATGAAGCTCAAATTAAAATTCTTCCTTTAGTAGTTTTAAATTAAAAAAAAAAACTCCTCCTCAACCAGGATGTGGTGCTAATTGAAATGCTATACATATTCGATGGACCACAAAGGAGGCAGAGTAGCTGACTGCCAGGGCCCATCTATAACCCATGAAACTGCTCCTAGGCCAAGAGTGGCAGAGCTAGGAGGGAAACAGTATAAAGGGAGAGGTGAAAAAAGAAGGCCGCACTGAAAGATTTCACGTCATCTCAACTGTGAAATACCATTCATCAGGCGGTATTAGAGCTGCTCCCTTGGAGTTCTGTATTCATTTCTCAGTGTCACATTTTGGGAAGAATGTTAATACATTAGAAAGCACTAATCCAATTGGTTTAAATTCAGTAATCATGGTTAAGTGAACCCTGATGCTGAAGACAGCAGTCCTGGGTTCAAATCCCTCCTTTCATGATTCCTACCTGTGTAATCTGGGGGCAAATCTCTTTCCCTCTCTAACATGTGGCTGATTTCTTCATCTCTCTACATGAAATGGTCACTGAAGTCTCTTCCAACTCTGAATCTATGATCCTATGTGCTAAGTACTGTGCTAGGTACTGGAGACACCGAGATAAAATGAAAAGCAGTATAGTGGAAAAAAGCGCTGGCTCTAGCATCTATAAGGCCCTGAATTCAAATCCTATCCCTGATGCTTAGTACCAATGTTATTTTGCCAAGTGATTTAACCTCTCTGGGCCTCAGTTTCCCCATATATAAAATTAAGAAGGTTGGACTGAGGTCCCTTTCAGCTGGAGATTTGTGATACCATGGGTGATATACAATATTTTCTATTCTTAAACCCCTTATCTGGAGTCTGATGCTAATTAAAACTGTTGGGGGTTTTTTCTTAGCATTTTGCCTTCTTGGCCCCTTTACGGTGGGCCTTGTTCAGCCTTCCAGGTACAACATACTTATTCTAATTACTTGAGGAAGCCAAGATGTTCAGGTCTGCTCATTTCCCGGACTAGAACACTTTGGTAGGACTACTTTGAAGGAAGTAATAAGGCCGTGCCCAGTGGAAGATGGTGAAGGTTCTAGGACTTTTATTCCTTACAGAGTTTATGGTGATGAAACTACAGGCCTGCAATGTTGGCCATGTCAACTGTGCTGTCAAACTTTAAGAAAAACACAGAGAGGTGGAGATGGGTGGAATCCAAGGAAAATTCGTTGGGAAAGCCAAAAAGTTTCATTTTCACCAAGCTCTAAAGTTGGGATCCTTGTGTCTTGGGCAAATCCAAATGAAATGGGAGTATGGCAGAGGGTTGAAGGGTATGACCACTTCTCTTATGGTTGAGATAGAGTGGAGCCAGAGGCTAAATGATTTTAAGAGGCAGGCCAGAGGAAAAAAAAAATGAGTGTTTAAAATTGAAGTGGAATATGGAAACTGTGAGCCAGACATTGAACTTACTGGGGAGAAGGGACAGTGACCTATAGGTCTATAGATGACAGCAACAAGGTTCTGGACAGGATGAAGCAAAATTTCAGGGAGGAGAAGTAGCCACTGAAGGATGGCAGAGTGGGAGGGTCTACAGTTGGTGATGAGGAGCAAAGACTATGCCAACTCCTCCAGTCCCTGGGGGAATGTTGACTGTGTTTCCTGGAAGAGGGAAGTAAAAGAAGGAGCAAACAGTCTTGGAGAGGACACTGAGATCAGGAGAAAGCTGGGTTTAATTGATCAACACAAGATGGAAGGAAAAGGAGAGGTAGAGATGATGAGCCACACTGTCTTTCTTTAGGACAAAATCTTAACTGGTGTTTTTAACATTTAGAAGGCTGGGTGACATAATTGGTCAAGTGTTAGACAGAGAATCAGTAGACCCAGGTTCAAACCTCACCTCAGACACTTGTTAAAGCCCTAGAAAGAATGAAAGTTTTTCACAGAGAAATGTGAAATTGATTAATAATGACAGTAACTAGCATTTATGCAGAACTTTAAGGTTTGGGAATTTAAAAAAAATAAGAACCAAAAAAAGAACTTTAAAGTTTGTAAAGTACTTTACATAGGTCATATCATTTGATATTCAGAATAACCCTGTCAGGTAGATACTATTATAGTCTTCATTTTTACAGATGCCTATTTTCAAAAGATTTACCCAGGGTCATCCAGCTACTATTATGTGGGTGAGGCAGGATTTGAACTCATGCCTTCGTGACACCATGTCCAGAGGTCTATCCGTTAGACCACTTAGCTCAGCAATAAGAATGAGAGTTAGTATTTCATAGCAATAAGCTCCTTGAAAGTGGAAACTCTTTCCTTCTTGTTTGGCCCAGCATCCAATACAATGCCTCTCACACAACAGGCGTTTAATAAGTGGGTGTTGATTGATAGATTGGTTGGTTCCAGATGACATAGTGGGAACACAGGTGCAAGAGAGGGCTAGAGTACATTCTACTTTCGTTAACTGGGGAGATGACACAACTGGCCTCTGCCTATTCATATCAGGCAAACTGGGAGGAAATGGACTGATAAAGGTGTTGTTATTTGCCCAGAATCATATAAGCAGTGATTGTTGAAGGCAGAATTTAAATCCAGATATTCCAGAATGCCCAGGCCAGTGTTCCACACACAGTAGAAGATATGATGGATTTGGATTCGGAGACTCTGGTTTGGTGCCTAGCTGTGCCACTGACTGTGTGACTTTGGGCAATTTAACCTCTCTGGGACTCCTTTTTCTCACATGTAAAATGAGGTGCTTGAACTAAACAAAGTCTTAGGTACCTCCAAGTTCTAAATCTATTCTATTGTGATTTAAAAGAATCACAAACCTGGGGGAAGTCTTTTCCCCAAGTTCTTCTCATCAGCACATGAAGATGCCATATCTGAGAGATAACATCATCAGACATTGGCACAGTCATGCCACTAGCTGAACCAGGTGGCACTCATATATGTCTCTCTCTCTTAGAACCAGTCATGACAACAGAGAATCCATGGTCCTACACATATAAGGAAAATTCCATTTGGCGATGGAGACCGCCATGGGAAGATTAACTGCAGTTGGGGGGCAGAGTGGAGAGAACATTGGATTTGGTTCAAATCCAGTCTCAGGCACTTCCTAGCTGGATCTGGACAAGTCACTTAATCTCCTTCTGCCCCAGTTTCGTTATCTGTATACTGGAGATAACAATAGCATCTGCCTAATGTGTAATGTTTATAAAACACTTTGAAAATCTTAAGATGCTATATAAATGCTAGATATTACTCATGTTGTAGTTAACATAAAAGGCAACATCTAATAGCCACTGAGATGGAAGACTCTTAAACCATCCAAGTCAAGAGTTCTCCCCTTTGTTAAGGCCTCTGGACTCCTTCACAGAATCATGTCTTACAACAACTGAAGTTCTCTGCTCAGTGCATTAGAGGCCATGGACCTGGGTTTTGTGTTCTTCCTAAGCTTTCTTTTAAAGTACTTTAAATGAAATATTACTTTACCTAAAAATCACCATCCACAAGCTCTTTGGTTACCTTGGAAAATGAGGGAGACATTGCCAATGAGAAAGGAAAACTGAAAAACCAGAAGAGAAAGAGAAACAAAATTGTGACCTTTGCCCCCATCCTTCATTGCCAAAGGCAAGAAGAAGGTCCTTGGTTGAATGGGATGAGGAGAGCTGGATTCATATGTGCTCATCGCGAGGCCCTGAGAGAGCAGGTGGCCCAACATGTGTTCTTTCTCCAGCTCTAATATTACTTATTTCTCCTGGGACCTCAGTCATCACAGCCTACCCTCAGGACTATCTATAAGAGGTCAAGAGAAGCCAAGAAAAGCTAAGTAAGCTTCCAGCTTTCAAACCACAGAGCAATGCTTAAAAAAATTAATGATAAGGGTATATAAAAATAAGATAGAGCATCCCCCAAAAACCAAAAAGTTAAAGCTGATTTTTCTTTTTTTTTCTTTAATTTACCAAAAATTTCTCATTGACAAGCATGAGAAAAATGAAAAGCATTTTGTTTATTTTCAGTAAAGAATCCTTGATGGTTCTTGCACAACACGTAATCCTTTAAGACATGCTGTCCTTTGTTAGTGAGAAATCTTAATTCACATCTCCATCACTTAGGCTGTATGATGGAGTAATGAATGGATAGAATTGATATCATTAAACCTAGATTAAAATCTCTTCTCCAATAATTATGAGCTATATGGTCGTGGTCAAGGGTAAGAAGTAAGAAATTTGGACGCAGAGGCACTGGATCCTGTCTCCTCTCTGCCCGTTTCTCTCTATGTAACCTTGGGCACATCACTTCCCATCTAGGACTCAGTTTCCTATCTGGAAAATGATGGTGTTAAATGATATGGCGTTCCAGTCCCAGCCAACTCTAATTTCACCATCCTGTGATAATCTCCCACTTCTTAAAGTCCCAGTTTTCATTGCCTATAAAATGAGAATGAGGAAAGTACTTTGCACCTAAAGCATTATAGAAATATATGTTCTATTTAAAATAAGGTGATACTTACTTGATACTTACATGATAGCTATTCTGAGTTTGAAAATAGCAGTTTTTCTACTGGGAGAGAATTTCTTTCATAAAGCCCTGAACTGCTTTATTATGATGGTCAACTATGCAGCACTTATAATGAAATCAGTAACCAGACATAGCGGCACTTTTAGTACCTGCTTCTGGAAGGCTGAGGACAGTGGATTGCCTGAGTTCAAGAGTTTCCAGTTGCAATGAGCTAAGCCAATTGGACAGTTTCACTAAGCCCAGCACTTATACAGTGAACCCGTGAAGAAAGGTCTACCAGGCTGTCGAAAGAGAGAGGAACCAGCCCAGGTTATAAAACAAAGCAGATGAAAGTGCCTGTGTCAGTCAGTATTGACATAGGCCCTGTGAGGCATCAATGAAGCGCTTGCCTGAACAAGATCGGGAGACTCAGTCTCAAATACACACACACACACGTGGTACATTTGTTCAGTCATGTCTGATTCTTTGTGACCACAACAGGCCAGGCCCTTCTATCCTTCACTATCTCCCCAAATCTTACTAAGTTCCTATTCCTTGCTTCCAAGACACTATCTATCCATCTCATCCTGTGCCATATTCTTTTCCTTTCACCTTCAATCTTTTCCAACATCAAAGTCTTTTCCAATGAGTCCCATCTTCTCATGATGTGGACAGAGTCTTTCAGCTTCAGCATTTGTCCTTCCAATGAGTAGTCTGAATTAATTTCCTTAGTTATTGACTGATGTGATCTCCTTTGCTGCCCAAGGATCTCTCAAAAGTTTGAAAGTGTTGATTCTGCAGGACTCAGCTTTCCTTATAGTCCAGCTCTCACAGTCATACATTGCTGCTAGAAAATACACACACACACTCACACATATTCTCAAATATATATGTATATATGTGTACATGTATACATATATATTTGAGCATATATATATACATGCACACATATATTTTATATATTTGTGTATATACCTGTGTGTGTGTGTGTGTGCGTATAGCAGTGACAGTGCAAAAATTTGGAATCAAAGGATTATTGGATCAAATAATAACTCTGCTCTGTATCACCCACATGACCTTGGTCAAGTCACTCACCTTCTTTAACCCTTGATTTCCTCAGCTATAAAATAAGAGGATTGAACTCAGTAACATTTAAGATCTCCTCTATCTCTAAATCTATGGTCTTTCCACCTAATATAATCATATACTTAAGGAAAGAAGTATTTTTCCAAAGTTGTTCTCATTCCTCCCAGTGGAAATATGAAGATTCGACATCTGAGAGATGGCATCATCACACTGGCACTGTCAACTAAAAAAGTCTCTCCACTCATGTTTCACATGCCACATGTCTCTCTGTCTTGTTATTCCTCATGACAGAAAGGGATGTATGCCCCTATTCTTGTTGCTATGTGTGCTATGAAAATTACTTTTGTAATGGAGACTGCCATGAGAAGAAATGAAATGGCTTATTAACACAAAGTTTGCCACTCCTGGTGTAGATTCTTGAAAATTCTCTGAATCTATGGGCTGGTAGTAGGTAAGCTAGATTCAATGGAACCAAAAAAGGGAAAAAAGAAAAAGAAAAAATGAATCCATGCTTATATTCAGAGGTTTCTTCTCCTTTTTGAATGGAACTGTAACTAACATCATCTTATAATTGTAGAATGAGTCACTGAGATAGGATATGTTTTAGGTCAGGTCACAGAGTGTTGTAGAGAGAGGAAAGAAAATTAAGTCTGTCCTTCTAAGAGAGTAAGTCTGCTCTCCCTAAGAGTCCCCAGAAAGAACACTGAATTTGGAATCAAAAGGACTTTGGGTTGTTGTTAGAGGTAGTGAGGTGGCCCCTTCAGTAGACTACTGGGCTTAGAGTCAGGAAAATTTGTGTTTAAACCCTGCCTCAGACACTTACTAGCCATGTGACCCTGAACAAGTCACTTAATCTCTGTTTGACTCAGTTTCCTCATGTGTAAAATGGGGATAATAATAGGACCTCCTTCATAGGGTTGCAATAAGGATCAAATATTTCTAATATGCTTAGCATAGTGCCTGGCTCAGAGTGGGTAATATAGAAATGCTGAAGGACACATAGGGTTAGAGGGTGTGATCTGGAAAAGGATCCAATAAAGCTGACTGAAGAGTAATTAGATAGGTAGGAAGAGAACCAGCAGAGAGGGATGCCCCGAAAACCTAGAGAAAATAGGATATCAACAAGGAGACAGTGATGGATGGCATCAAAGGGTGTAGAGCAGTGGTTCTCAACCTTCCTAATGCCGTGACCCTTTAATACTCATATGTGGGTGTATCTGCATGTGGGCAGACCCACCTGGAGACTGATAGAGGGGTGATGTCTCAGTTCCTAAGACCATCGGAAATACATGTTTTCCAACGGTCTTAGGTGACCCCTGTGACCCTTGTGAAAGGGTCATTCGACCCCCAAAGGGGCATGACCCGCAGGTTGAGAACTGCTGGCGTAGAGAAACCAAAGAGAATGAGCGTTGAGAAAAGCCCCTGGATTTGGCAACTAAGAGATCAGTAGTAACTTTGAAGAGAGCAGTCGGGAGGAGGGGAATGAAGAGGTCAGAAGCCAGATTGTAAGGGGTTAAGTAGAGAGGGAGAGAAAAAAAAGTGAAAACAACCACTATAGATGGCCTTTTCAAAGAATTTAGCTAAAAAAGGATGATAGTGGAGATGGAGGAATCAAGTGAGGCTTTTTTCAGGTTGAGGAAGACATGGACATGTTTGTAGGCAGTAGGAAATGAGCCAGATATGGGGAGAAATTGAAAATAAGTGAAAGACTGGGGAAGTCAGAGGGGCAATCTGTTGGAGCAGATGAGATGGAACAAGGTCACTGGAACAAATAGAGGGGTTAGCTCTGGTAAAGAGTAAGGTTGCTCCATCATATGAGACTGGGATATAAGAAGAAAAAGTCCTAGAAAGCATCTGAGAGAAAGAAGATGAGGAAGAGGGGAGACAAGAGAGAGTTCACAGTGAATAGACTCAAATTTTTTTCTGTAAAGAATGAGGTAAGATTCTCAGCTAAGAGTGAGTGGGAAGTAGGGAAGTCATGCGAGGTTTGAAGAGGTAGGAGAAAACTTGAAAGAACCACTATGGAGTGTGAGATACTGAGCTGATAAGAGAGAAATGGTAAGATTTCTTAGCAGTGAGAACCCAGTTGAGGTTATATAACATAAATTTGTAGTGATCCCAGTTAGAATGGTTGCATGGATTTCTTCACTTTCATTCAGCAGCACATGTGTAGGAGCGGAGGTGACAAATGGTGGGAGTGATCCAAGACTGAAGCTTGGCTGGGTGTAACTGATGATATGATAAGGGGGCGAGGAATTCAAGAGAGGAGGACAGTACAGAGTTGAATTGGTTTGCCAAGATTTTAAGAAGTGGAGAAGAGGAGAAGGTAGGGAATGCTAGAGAGACAGCCTGGGAGAGAATTGAGGGATCAAAGAACTGGAGGTCCTGATGCTGAAAAGAGAAGGGTTTTGTAAGGGAAGACAGAAGTAGCAGTGAAAAGCCAAGATATTAGGGTAGAATAAAAGGATTTCAGAATTCTTTTTTTTTTGAAGGTTTTTTATTTTTTTTT
>CM053582.1:556370629-556406964 GCA_028627135.1 Pseudochirops cupreus | reverse complement strand
ACAACAGCTAACAGGATTTTGATTGGGTGGTAGATATGAATAGCATGAACCTCAAAGAAAGAGGTGTAACTGAGTAATGGAGGAAGGGGGAGAACCTGGAAGTGGAAATGGGGAACAAGGAGCATTTCAACTCCCCTGCCATGACCAGTGAGCCAAGAAGGAGTGAAGGTGCTACCAGTCTGGAGAGGATGGCTAGGGAGGTTGTGTAATCAGGAGGAAAACAAGTTTCAGTAAGAGTTAGTGGAGAGAAGGAGTGGGAGAGGAAAAGATTTAAGATGAAGGGAAATTTGTAGCCTGTGGAACAAGTATTCTAAAGGAAACAATGGAAGGGCTGGGTGGAGTTATGTTGAAACTCTTAAGTGGGAGAGTTGAGGAAGATACAAATGATAAATTAGGTGGTAGGTCATGTAGAATGGTGTTTGGATGGTGATCTATAGCTATTCAGAGTCAATGGTCTGTGAAAGGTATAGCCAGCTATGGAAGCAGCCCCTTCCTTTGCCTTTTACCAAATTATAATTTCAAAGCAAGCCAGAGAATTGAGGATAGGGACCAAAGATCCTGCCAGACTGGGCTATTCAAGGCACAAAAGTACTATTGTACTCTTTCTTGAAAGAGGGAATGCCAGCTTATTCTTAAACAACATAACAGAGACAATGTAAGATGGTACATATATGTATATACATGTATACCTATGTATGTATAGGATAACGCAAGTTTATATGTGCAGGTGTGTATGCATTTATGTTTACATATGTGCATATATGCACAAATATGTATGTGTGTGTATAGTCCCAGAAGTCTTAGTATAATTATAAGCTATTAAAACTTAAAGCTATTAAAAATTTTAGTAGCTTAAAACTGCATGAAAACTTCAGAGATACATACAATGTGCGTGTGTGTGTGTGTGTGTGTGTGTGTGTGTGTGTACAAATGTATGTGTGTGTCTATATTTCTTCTGGGTCCCTGAAAGAAAGATAATACCAAGAAAATGATCTGAGGGTTTTAGTGGACTACAAGCTCAGTATGAGTCATCAGCACAACATGACAGCTGACAAAATGCATGCAAACTAAGGCTGTATTAAGAGAAGCAGAGTCTGGGGTTAGGGGGATGTTAGTCCTATTGTCTTCTGTCCTAGCCAGACTGGAATTCTGGATTTGAATCCAGGTACCATATATTAGGAGGATGTTGATGAGCTAGACAGCACCCAGAGGACAACAGTCAATACAGGAAAGGAACTGAAGATCATGGTATATTAGAAAAAGAGAGGGAACTGGGGATGTTCACCTGGAGAAGACATGACTTGGAGAAGCATGTTAGCCACCTTTTAGAATTTGAACGGCTGACATAGGGAAGGAAGTCTAGATTTGTGTTTCTTGATTCCCAAGGGAAAAGAAAACTACTTTTAAGAGGCAAGTTTAGGTTTACCATATGAGAAATCTTCCTGATCACAAAAGCTAACCAACACTAGAAGGAACTACCTCAAAATGGGGGCCAGGGAGGAGGGATGGTCCTTTTCCATTGGCAGTCTCAAAGCAAAGACATCATGACCACTTGCTGAAGATGATAAAGAGGTTCTCTGCACAAATATCAGTTGAACTCTGAGATTACATGATTCTGTGAATAGATATCATAAGTTGTTCTTTAGGTTCAGTGATATATACCTTTACTTATTAACCAGACCCAACAAAATAGTATGCAAATAGTAGTGTATCTGAATTAATCATAAAATCTGTGACAATATCAGCTTTGCTCAGGTACATGGAAACGCACGTACCCTATACTTCATTGATAGCAAAGTAGTAATAGATTATCTCATGCAGAAAATTAATCTATTATGTCAAGCTGGTTTATTTAATTAGCTTCTATTTATAGCTTTAAACAGCTACTGGATAATTCTTATTTGGGAGAATTTGCTAGGATTAGGGGTATATAAATGGGAAAATATTTTTTATCTGTGAATAGTAGGTGGTCTATGCTGGCACAATGGGTATTTTGGCATCTCACAAGTATAATAATATTTTAATCTATAACTGATTATCTCTGAAAGAACATACTAATATTTAAAGTCATTTTTTTCAGGTGAAATAAAAACTAGGAGGAATAACTAATACACTGGATGACAGTCAGGGTCCAACATCTTCACAGATCAGAAAATTGAATTGAATCTAATAATATGACATTTAATCAGGATAAATGTAAAGTCTTATGCTGAGTTCAAAAATTTAACTTAACCAGTACAAGATGGAAAAGACACAATTAGACATCAGATTTGTCTGAAAAATATATGGTTGTTTTAATAGACAGAATACTAGATATGAGTCAGAAGTATGATACGGCAGTCATAAATTAATGCAATTATAGGCGTAAGAAGGGTAGAACTTCCATGAATAAGAAGATGAGCCTTACTATAAATTACTCTTGTCTTATCTCATATGGAATATTGTATTGTGTTCCAATGTTTATTGTAATAGGCAGTAAGTATTTAAATGATGTTTTGAGGTTTACAAAGTGTTTTATTTCTGTTCTCTCATTTGGCCCTAGCAATAACACTGAGATAAGTATGATCATTATCACCATTTTATAGATAAGGAAACTATGGTAAAGAGAATTTAAGTGATTTGGCTAGCATGACAAAGTTACTAAGTGCCTGAGACAGGATTTTAACTCAAATCTTCCTAAGTCCAAATCTCTCAGCACTTTTACATGATATCATGCTTGAAATTCTAGCTATAGCAATTATGACAAGAAAAAAAAATCAAAGGAATAAGCATAGATAAAGAGGAAACAAAATTATCACTTTTATGCCTATGATATGATAGCATATCTAGATAACCCTAACAAGTCAACAAAAATTAATCAAAACTATTAATAACTTCAGTAAAGTTGCAGAATATAAAATAAACCCACTCAGATAACAACAGTTACTCTATACATTACCAACATAACCCAATAAGAAATGATAGGAAAATTCCATCTAGAACAACTATACATGTATGAAAATTACAGTAATGAATTGGAGAGCATGGAAAAGAAAAACAGCAGAAGGGGATGAGAGCTCATGCTGTGTGAGAATTGACTGACTGTAATGAGAATGTTTACCATGGATAAGAGAAGGCTGAGAGGGTGAAGGGAACATAACTTGCTCATTTTGAAAGGCAGACATGTAGGAAAGAGAGTAAACGTGTTTTTGGTTCCAAGAGAGCAGAAATAGGAACAAAGAATAGAAATTACAATGAAGTAAGTTTAGAGTTAATGGAAGGAAAATTTTCCAAATGATGAGAATGATTCAAAAGTTTAGAAAGTGTCCTCTGGAGGATGTGTATCCAGATTCACCCAAGTCTTCAGAGAAAGAGTGAATACTCCTTTGACCCCAGAGTGAAATTCTGCATTTAAACCTTGGTCAACCCAAAGCCAAAACCAGATCACCATTTTGAGCCCAGACTGAGCCCCTCAAGAAAATCTCAAAATGGACCTCCTACTTCTCAATCATTTCTGCTTTTTCATTCTTTCTTATCAAACATAATCTTTTCCATTACTTTCTTAGATTCAATTTAACAAACTTTCCCTATGTGCTCTTTGTTTACTTTTCCTCTTAATGATGGCCCTTATCCTGTGGCTACCTAGTGAAATAATCACATTATCTGGCAAAGTATCTTTCCCTATCCTTCTTTAAAAAGGAGTAATAGAGAGAATTTGCCCAGAGGCATATTTAAGTTTGAGGCCTTGAAATACTTCCTAACAATTAGAGCTGTTTAAAATTCAAATGTGCTGCCAGGGGAGGTGGTTGGTTCCTCTCCATTGAGGCCTTCAAGAAAAGACTGGATAACCATTGGTCCATTATGTTGAACAGGGGATTTTTTTTCCCGTAATTGAGTAGATCTAGATGGTCACTGAGGTACCTCCTCTCCATAAAATCATGTGTTTCTGTGATGTTTCTTTTATGTCTTTTGAAAAATGAACACAGTATTTGCTTGCAATTTATCACAACAATAATCACAATTTTCCCAGAGTGGGTAAAACATACAACCCCTTCCATATGCACTAAAATACAGTCTATGAATTGTAGTCTATGTGTTATCATTTTGTCTTCACATCTCCAATGCCTATATTCTCATTTGCTACAATGATTCTCTTTGATTAAATGATTCAAAGACACAAAAAGTCCAGGAATACAATAAACAAATAATCCCTAGAATGAAGACCCCTTCCCAGTGGACAGAAGTGTAGTACTGAGTTCCTGTCTACCACATAGAAGCAAAGGGAAATTGCCAATCTTTTCCTATATTCTCAGTGACCTGACTCATCTAGACTTTCATTAGGCAAGTCTTGGCATTCATTCCATTCTAGTAGGGTGGTAGGGATAATGACTGAATCAGAAGTTCTCATCGTTCTAGAAAAATACCAGACCTTTCTCCCAAAACAAAGAATTGCCTTCTGTTTCACTTATGTTGGATTTAGATAGGTTTGATATTCTCTGTGTTTGGTTTTCTTTGAGGAAGAGATAAGAAAGAATGAGGAAGAAGATAGCCATTAGGGAAACCAGATATAAACATAAACCTTGAATGATAAACCATTCACTGATCCCTCTATATGTGCCACTCTTACTACACACTGGTAATATAAATAGAAAATCAAAATAATCTGGGCTTCTGTGGATTTTACACAGAGGATACAACACTTAAAGGAGTCAGCTATAGGGCAGATGATGAAGTCCAGTGACTGCTAGGGTTCAATGATTAGACTAATGAAGAGTCTTTAAAGCCACCTAGCTGCTCCAAGGCAGGCCTTCAGAAGTTATCCATCCAACATGCTCATTTGACAAATGAGGACTAGAGAGTTTCAGTGATATTCCTAAGCAGCAAAGAAGGTAGCAGTCCAAGACAATCCTCCATGTTACCAGGATGATTACATTTAGAGACTTCTACTCATCTAAGCAGTGCACATGGCCATATGTAATCCCCAAAACCTTAGAGCTTGAGGGGTCAACCCATGACCCTGACAATCCATGAAGGGGTTGAAGGATGTCTTAGGAGTTGAAGTAGATCAGAACTCTCCATTCCCTCCTATCAGACTGAATATGATACCAGCATCCAGAAGAGAAAGGAGAAAGGAAGCTAGTAAGAAGGTCAAGAGGAAGGGCCTCCTACAGTTCCTTCCTCTTGGTCTTATTAGAGTATGATAGAAGGTCAAAGAGATCGTTAAGATTTGAATAAAGTCTAAGAAGGAGAAAAAACATTTTTTAAAAAAGGGAATATGATAGATGCGTAGTATGCACATCAAAAATCACAGTAATTTACATAGTTAATAATTCATGTAGTTGACGGAGCACTAGGCTCACTAACCTAGGTAGTACAATCATTATTATCCTCATTACAGAGAAAAACAAGGCACAAAATCCAACCCAGGATTTCCTAAGCTCCATGAGGGCAAAGACAATTCCGTTTTATCTTTGAATTCCCATTATGCATATATTTGCTGTTGTGTGTTCCTTTTGGTCCAAACATAAAATTTCATCAATGTAGTGAGTTTCTACTGTGGAAAATCCCTTTGCAGATGTAGACTAGTAATTTGTGTCAGAGCATTTTCTAGACCAGCGGTTCTCAACCTTCCTAATGCCCTGACCCTTTAATACTCCTATGTAGGTGTATCTGCGTGTGGGCAAACCTGCCTGGAAACGGATAGAGGAGGTTCCTAAGACCATCAGAAATATGCGTTTTCTGATGGTCTTAGGCGACCCCTGTGAAAGAGTCGTTTGACCCCCAAAGGGGTCGCAACCCACAGGCTGAGAACCACTGGTCTAGACCATTAAAGGTTAAAGGACTTGCCCACAAACACACAGCTAGTAAGTATCAGAAACTTTCTTTCTCTCAAACATACTACATCCTATCTTGAATATAAGATCACCTGATCATGCCTACTATTTGCAGGCCCTGGGCTAAAGCACTTTACAATTACTCTCCCATTTGATCCTTACTACAACCCTAGGAAGCAGGTTTCACAGCTGAAGAAACCAAAAACAAATAAGAGATTAGATGATATGCCTGGAATCCTTCTGCTAATAGGTTTCTGGGGCCACGTTTGAACTTCGGTCTTCCTGACTCTGAGCCCACTGAGCCACCTAGCTTCTCCAAGGAAGGCCTTCAGAAGTTACCCATCCAACATGCTCATTTATCAAATGAGGCCTAAAAAGTTTCAGTGGTATTCTTAAAGTCACATCAGTAGAATCATAGGGTCATAGCAGTTCAGATTAAGAAGGACCTTAGACACAACCCAGTCCAACCCTCTCATTTTTTCAATGAAGGAACTGAGTCTTGAGAGATTAAGTGATTTGTCCAAGAACACACAGATTAAAAGGTGCAGAACTGAGATTCACTGACTCCAAGTCTGCTCCACTGCATTAAGTAAGCTTTTAATAAATGTTAGCATAATTGGACATCCATCCATCCATCCAGTGTTTTTAATACATTTCAGAAGCTAGAGTGATGAAACTAGCCTCTGAATATGTCTTTGGTATCCTGCTGAATACATCTTCACACCAAGTACTTCTGCCTTTCAGAGATCTGCCCTCCTGAAGGAAGTGTGTCATGGGGGCAGGGATGATGCTTTCCATCATCTGGCTAAGGAAGGCTGCTTCACACATTCCATCCTGTTTAACTTCTCAGACTTTCTTTCTGCACTTGAAGTTGGAATGTGAAATAGCTGCCCAGGATGGCATTGGCTACTTGTCCATTCATACCTAATTTCCCAGATTGCTGTAATTCTATCAGAAAGACAGTGATGCGTGAGATTAAATGGAGTTTATGAAATAGACATGTCACTTGTTTAATTTCCTTTAAGGAATTCACCTCTGACGCATTTAACAACATCATTACATTAAAACCAGAGCCTCCATTCGTCTCTGTGTGTCCAGAAGTGTAGGCCCACCCTTCAGACACAGGGTCACCTTTTCTTGTCACTGTTCATCTCCAATCACCAGGCAATAAAAAGACACTGTCAGAAGCAGTGACTGGGCAGATTTATGGCAATTTATAAACCAGAAGTCTAATGAAATTACATGGCTGGACCTTCTCAAATCCAAGCCAGGCTTTGAAATGGGGCCAGTGAAGCAAATAGGGTGAAGGTGTGCAAAGGAGGTCACATGTGTGTATGCGTGTGAGTGTGTGTCTGTGTGTGTAAATCCTTATCTAAGAGAGGATCTCAAGCATACTGCCTTTAAGATAGCACCATTTTTGTACCTCACCCCTTCTTTGCAGAGGTGAGAGGCTACGGGTATTGAATATTGCATATACCATCAGATTCAGTTGATAAATACTATAAGAGACATACATACCTTTCTTGTACGTGTGAAAATAAATAAATATTAGAATATAACATTCTAGATTGGGGGAAAAAACTTAAGAAAAAGGATCCAAAAAGGTTCTTGCATATATGAAAAAAATAGTGGAAACACACACATGAAGTATAGGAGACACTCTTGGTCTTAGAGTCAGGAAGACCTTGGTTTGAATCCTCCCCCTGAAGTTTTGCATTAGCTCTGTGATCACAGTCTGGTCCTGTGACTTCTGTGGCCCTCAATTATTTCCTCCATCAAAGGAAAGGGTTTGAAGAGATAACCTCTGAGATTGCTATAATCTCTGAAGTTCCTTCCAGGCTTAACATTCTACGATCTTAGGACCCATCCATCATTAATATTCTGTGTCATCAGAGTCCAAATACACTGTTCTTAATTCCTAGAATTTGAGAGTCAGAACAAAATAATAGACAGAGAACATGAGTTGGAGCCCAAAAGGTCTGTGTTCAAAACCTGCCTCTGATGCTCAGAAGCTATGTAACCATGGGCAAGTAATTGAGTTACACTGAACCCTGGGTTCTGCACGTATAAAACGAGTAATATAATCATAGCGCTTACCTCACAGCATAGCTTTGGACATCATATAAACTAATGTATAGAAAGCTTTCAGCAAATTTTTCAACCATTCCGTATGTTGCAGCTCTCCTTATTAACAACATATCCAAAATTCAGAGACGTGTGACTGTCCCCACAAACAAGGATTCCTAATGCCTCGCTACAATGTCATTGACAGACTAGCAACCCAGCATCAAATGGAGTTTGGTACAGCTAAATGAATCAATTACCAGGTGGCCCTTCATAAATAGAATTGCTAACTAAAGAGCTATAAATAAACTATAAAGGGGAGGGGTATTATTTCAGAGCATAACAAACAGGGGAGGGAGGCCCATTAATGAGAAAAATGGAAAAGAGGTGGCAAGTTCAAGACTGCCTCAAAGAGAATACATCAAGTGGATGTTCCCATCCCATCTCCGTTTCAATAGCAGCCAAAATTGCTTCTCCAGAGACCCCAGTCCTCTGAATAGTACTTGTACTCAGGGGAAATAACAGGTTCAGAAAGATGAGCAAACGTCGCCTGGATATGTAGTCGTACTTTCTTATTTCTCTAGGTAACAAGAAAGGTCTGGGTATACATATATTGCCCCCACCGGTATTTTTCATGTATTTCTGATGGGGGATGGGATTCATTTTCTCACAGTCTTTTTCTGTATAAAAATACCAATCTTATCTCCATTAAATTGTGCATATTTTTAGAATCCCACCAGCTTCTATTGGTGACGTAATAAACCTTGTGTCTTGATTGAAAGAAGGCTTGAGTGGTTGAATTCTTGAGGCAGACTTAACCTTTATCCTTGCATTTTGGGTGCCTAGCACCTCTAAACCATAATATTTCAATGGTCCCACCCCTTGACTGGCCTAAGGAATAGTCCATGAAAAAGAAAGGTTGACTTTGACTTGAACTGAAGAATTCAGAAATCTCAAGTCAATATGGCTCATTTTCTCTATTCCTTCTCCCTGTCTGCCACCAACCTTAAGGCAGAGGCTTTCCTTTAGCAGAGTACAAGCAGACATTGCTGGGGAGCCCCTCTGGGGGACCTTAAGGGCAGGGGTGTTACCTCCATCCACCTAAGAACAAAAGGTCTAGAAATGATCCAATACACTCTAGTGGACTCTTGGACAGTGACTGGGAGTCAGGTTTGTTTTCTGCGTTCCTGACTAACTGTCTGTGACTCAATTCAGACACTGAAGACAGTATTCAAATCCCTTCTGTGAGGGTCAACCAGGGCAGTCCATTCTATTTGGGAATACCTGGAATCACTAAGAAGTTTTCCTAACATGGAACTTGAATCTGACTACATTTTGTCATGTGACTTTCCACACCTAGAACCCATAGACCGGATCTGCAGAGACTGTGCCTCACTTTCTCTGGGAGAGTAAATAACATTGTTGTTATTGTTGTTCAGTTGTATCTGACTCTCTGTGACTCCCTGTGGGGTTTTCTTGGCAAAGATACTGCAGTGGTTTGCCATTCTTTCTTCAGCTCATTTTACAGATGAGGAAACTGAGGCAAACAGGGTTAAGTGATTGACCCAGGGTCATACAGCTAGCATTTGTCTGAGGCTGTATTTGACGTCAAGTCTTCCTGACTCCAAGCCCAGCACTCTATCCACTGAGCAACTCTGCCCTGGGTCTGGGATAAGGTATCCTGTTTGGTGAATAAAATGCAAACTTACTTAACCCATTATATGTCACCTATGCAGGACATGTTACATAATGTCATATGCTCTACCCCAACCCTTAAAATCTCCTATTCTATCTTTTTTATCTGGAAATAGTAATCAAATCAGAACACAGAACACATAGACATGGATAGAATGTGGAATTTGGAATCAAGAAGACCTGAATCCAAATTCTGTCTCAGATGCTCTCAGAAAATGCTTTCCTTTTTCTCACCCTATTTCCTGAAACAGGGATAACAGCACTTATCTCACAGGGTCACTGTGAATATCAACTGAGATTAAAAGCATAAAGCGCTTTTTAAACTTTAAACACTATAAATGTGAGTTATTATTGATAGCTAGCTATGCTAATTCAAATAATGATGATGATAAAAGAGCAGTGATAAAAAATGAATACTACCCAAAAATGCCCAACAATTGGTTGTCCTGTAGCTCCACTCATCCTACATGTGATTGCCCAGACCAAAACCCTCTTCGCTGTTTGTGACTCTCCTAAACATGCTGTCTCTCCCAGTTAGAGTGTAAATTCTCTGAGGACAGACTGAGTTGTATTTGTGTCCCCATGAACCGAATATAGGAAGCTCCTAAAAGTGGGTTTTCATTCAGTCACCTGTTCCATCTATTGTTCCTAGCTCTAGTGGTGACTTAGCAGAAAAATTTGAATACCTCTTCCAAAGGAGAGCACTCTTACTATTTAAAGAAATATATTTTGTATATTTCTTAGTTTTGAAGTTTTGCTTTCTCTTTAAAGGAATTTTACTTTCTAGAATCATCCCCTGTAAGTCATGCTTAAGAATCATTTTTAGGAAAATATGCTGTATTGATTTGAATTATGTTGTTGAAAAAAGAGGATTGGATATCACTTCACTGGTCCTTGGTCCCAATTCTAGCTTAACAACTTCTTAGCTTTGTGACTTTGGGCAAGTCACTTCACCATTAAGCTATAGTTTCCTCATTTCAAAAGTAAGATGACCTCTTATATGACCCCTAAGGTCTCTCTCAGCCACAAAAATCCTTTGATTCTTTCTTTTGTTGGCTTTATATCCATTTTCTATTTTCAGTGGTTTTTCTTCTTGAATTTCTTCTCTTTATGTCTTAGAATTGGGGGAATTTACACAGGGCCTTGATAACAACTGGCAGTCTCCGTGATTTGCTGGCAGAGATGATAGTATTCAACTCAAAAGATATGGAATAAGTACCATTTGCAGCTGTCACACCAGTCAGGGTTTAATGCTTTTTCCACCCCCTCTAAAAGCTAAAAGTTCTGGAAAAACCAATCAAGTGCTAGTGAACTCAGTAGAAAATTCCTTTGAGACCCCCTCCCAGGCTTGACACTGTGAGCAATTAGATTCCAAGGCCTGGGGAAGCCTGCGGGTGAGCTGCTAGCAATTTATGGATTAAAAATATCAAACTTAATGAGGCCATTTAACATTAGGGTGGGAAGAGATGGCCAAACTCAATATTCTGTTCCATCAAATGTGCCAAAAAATTGACAGAACTCTCGACAGAAGATAGCAACCATTCTCCATTCAAGTTTATCCAAAACATCTTATCATCTACTCTTTTTATAACATGTTACCAAGCAAGTTCAGTTATTTTGAAGAATAAGATCATCGTCATCATCATCTCTCTCTTTCTCTCTCTTTCTCTCTCTCTCTCTCTGTCTCTCTTCCCCCCTCCTCTCTGCCTTTTTCTCCCTCTCTCTCTTTCTCTTTCCCTCTCCCTCTTTGTCTCGCTTTTCTTTCTCATCACTAATATGTATTAACATCACTCTATTGTTCAGCTTAATTGCTTTTGTTATTAGGATGGAACATGAAGCCAAGGCATTACTTCATCAGCTAAATTGTTGGCAGCCATTAGAAAAGGTTCACATGCCCTGGTCCAGTATTAGATGAAATGCTAATATCTAGTTGAAGTAGCAACCAGCCTGGCATATCTATTTGGAAGTTGTTACATTTGCTGCTAAACAGGGTCATAGTGATATTAGAGCAACCTCAGGAGAGAATGACTAATGGTCTGGAGAGGCCTATAACAGAAAGTTAAGGCATTTGAGACTTTTCCTCTTGGTTGAGAGCCAGTTTAGAAACTATTTTTTGCAAAGGATGGTGACCATTATCTTCCGTCTTCATTCTTCCTGAGTAAGGAAATAGGATTAAGCTCCATCATATTTTAAATTGGTATATGATAATGAAACAGGGAATAAAGTAGTCCCTGAAGAAATAAAGATGATACAGAGGACGTTGGAAAGGACCATGGTGACTGTAAGTTGGCTGGGACATATCACCATTGAGGAACTATAAAGAAAAATAGAAGTCAAAAATGTAATTGGGGAAATGTTGGCTGGAAAGAAAAAGTGAGTTGATCATGTAGTAAAGGTCAAGGATGGTGAGTGAATGGTCCTCACGATGTCAGAAGAAAGGATAGAGGATCTCCAGGACATTGGATGGGCCCTTCATAATGAACTTCTGGGAAGACATGATCTAGTCACACAGGTTGGGCAGAAACCCATGGGTAATGTGCTGTATCACTGGGGTGGAGAGGAGATAACAAGTTAATGAGATCAGATACATTGGTTTATGCTTCAGGTTCAAGAAGACGCAGGGTTTCCTAGAAGCAAGGGATATTAAGAACCTCATTAAGATGAGTACCCCCAGAAAGGTCCAGGTATTCTTCCCTCTCAACAGCTTTAAATACAGGTTAGATTCTTATCTTATTTACATGGTCATATGGTCCTGATGTTCAGAATAATGACCTAGGTAACCCCTCATATTTATTGCTGATCCAATAATTCAATGGTCCAACTACTCATATTCACAACAAAATATTCCAGGATTCTGCTTGTCTTGCATTCACTCCATGAAATCATTTATGGCACATCCTTCCAGATCCCTGATGAGGAAGCATGGCAGAGTCAAAATATAATCATCATAATAATTATTATTATACATAAAATGCTTTAGGGTTTGCAAAGTCTTTTACTCAGTTAATCCTCACAACAAGCCTGTGAAGTAGGTGACATTAGTGCCCCCATTTTCCATGTGAGGAAAGTGATGGTGAGAAGAAAGCTTGCCAGATTTGGAAGCAGAAGAACTGGAGCTGTATCCTGGCCCTACCCAATTAACTGTATAACTTTGACCTGACCAGTTGTTAGGAAGTGGACACTCCAATTTAGCAGTGCCTCTGATAAGCTGATAAATATCCCAAGAATAGAGACCAGAACCATGGAGGATCTTGAGATCCTTGACTGTTAGAAGAAACTGAATTGTTTAGCCAAGAGAGAGAATCCTTAAAAGGACCAGAGTTACAGATGATATTGCTAAGAAGTCAGAATAATCTCTTCTATGGATTTCACAGCTACATGCGCAGTCCAAGGAGCCTTAGACCTGGAGTCAGGAGGATCTGGGTTCAAATTCAGTCTCAGATACTTCTTTTTTTGGGGGGGGAAGGGTAGGGCAATTGGGGTGAAGTGACTTGCCCAAGGTCACACGACTAGTTTTGTGTTAAGTGTCAAGCTGGATTTGAACTCAGGTGCTTCTGACTCCAGGGCCAGTGCTCTATTCACTGTGCCACCTACCTGCCCCTCAGATACTTCTTAATTGTGTGACTATTGTCAAAGTCACTTCTCCTCTGTCTGGTTTAGTGTCCTCACCTATAAAGTAAAGATAATACCCTACAAGGGCTGTTGTGAGATCAAATGAGATAACATGTATAAAGCACTTAGCATGGTGCCTGGCACATAGTAGGTTCCTAATACGTGCTTTTTCCCTTCCCTTTGCCATTACTAGAAGGGTTATTGAATGGAGGAGGGAGAAGACAGCTCTTCTTAGCTCCAGAAGACAAGACTGGAAAACCTACAACAGGACCAAGTTATAGAGAGGCATATTTGAGTTCCATGTAAGAAAATCTGTCAAAGACATTCAAATATTCAGAATTGCTGCTTTCAAAGGCAATGGGTTCTTCCTTATCTTCAGACTGAAGGTAGACAATGCTTGACGAAGTTATTATGGAAGGATTCTTGTTCAGATACCTTAAAAAAGGCAGCATATGAGCTCTTTCTGACCCAGATTCAGTACCTTTAGCCCTCTGTGACTTACTTCCCTTATCTCTAAAATGGGTAGAAGGGAACTTGAAGCCTCCAGGACACATGTGGCCCTGTAGGTCCTTAAGTGTGGTCCTTTGACTGAATTGAAACTTCACAAAACAAATCCTCTTAATAAAAGGATTTGTTCTTTGAGACTTAGACTCAAAGGGGTGTAGAGGACCTAGAGGGTCACTTGTGGTCTTGAGGACATGTGTTCCCCACCCCTGAACTAGAATGTTTTAAAAATCTCTTCTAGCACAAAAACTAAACCAAAATGAAAGAGGGGGTAGGTAAGCAGCTAAATTGATGCCATGGCTTCCTGTATTATCACAAGAATCTGCTTTTAATGTTGAGTTAATTTAATAGCAATAAAGGGATCTGTTCCTGAAATAAGAGGTTTTGTAGATTAGAGAAGGTAGAAATCTATGTGGCAGATTTTTTGTTTCAATTTTGTCATTTGACTCTCCTTTTAAAGCAATTTCATTTTTACAGCATTATCCTCTGTAGTACACTGTAGAGGTTAAGCAACATTGAAGGTGGCATCTTTAAAGTAATGGCATGTAAAACATAATTGTAATTTATAAACTTGGGAAGCATTTTTAAATTGACTTTCAATTACAAACTATATGAAATTTCCTAAATTACCCAAAGGATAAAATCAGGGAATTAGTTATGGAATAGACACCATTTACAATAAAACCCAGAATGGCAGAGATAAAAGTGAGTAACATTGAATAGCTTTATGGAACTCTTTTTTTCTCCCAAGGAGTTTAGTGCATTTTATAGGAAATATTTTATTAATTCATACCAAATCCTTGTTGGTGAATTACATCTATATATAGATAAAGAAATGGAGGCACAGAAAGGGGAAATTTAGAGAAAATTGTGGCTCAGGGGCAGTTAGGTGGTGCAGTGAATAGAGCACTAGACCTGGAGTCAGAAGGACCTGAGTTCAAATCTAGCCTCGGACACTTAACACTTACTAGTTATGTGACATTGGGCAAGTCACTTAACCCCAATTGCCTTGCCTTCCCTCTCACAAAAGAAAAAAAAATTTAAAAAGACAAAGAAAATTGTGGCTCAGTGAATTTACAGTGGGGGAAATGGGGTAAGAGCTCAGCTCTCATAGAACCTAACAATTCATTTGACAAGCATATATGAAGCACCTACTGTGTGCTGGGTACTATGCTGGGTTCTGGAGATACAGAGACAGAAAGGAAACAATCTTTATCCTCAAAAAGCTTATATTCCACAGGAGGAAAGCAACACATGCACCAGTAAGTATCACAAAATATACATCAAATTAATAAAGGCAACATTCTAGAGAGTAGTAATCACTGGGGGGATTGGGGGGGGGGGATTGGTGGGATGGGAGATGTACATTGAGAAAAGTTCCATATGGAAGGTAGTACTGGAGCTAAGCTTTTAAGGGAACTAAAATTTCCAAGTGGTGGTTGGGGACAGAATGGAGATGGATGGACAGTCTTCCAAGTATTGGCACTAGCCTTTGCAAAAGCCCGGGGATGGCAGATGGAAAGCAGTGCCTAGGGAAAGCAAGGAGACTATTTGGCTGAAGCACAGAGTACGTGAGGGTAAAATAATGTGTGATCAGCCTAGAAAGATAGCTCTGAGTTGAAATGTTTACTAAATGAATGAATGGACAAATAAATGAATGCCTTCCACTCTACACAAGAAATCAGAATCCTCAGCGTTTTTTTTCTCTTTTTGGTCGCAGTTCACATAGATTCTCCTAGGAGACCTTTTCTCATCTTGCTCATTCTTTGAGTGCTTTCCTTCTTGAAATTACTTTCTTTAACTCTATATTAAGTTTTTCTTTCCTCATTTGTGTACATGCTCTACCCTCCAGGAGAATGTCAGTCAATCAGTCAGTCAGCTAGCATTTCTGAAGCCCTTTCTCTATGCCTGGAACTGTGCTTGGTGCTGGAATATAAAACCTTCAGGTTCAAGAACCATTTCCTTTTAGCCCTTGTTTCACCAGTGTGTACATGACATTTTGCCCATAGTAGGCTCTTAAGCAAACATCAACTTAATTGTTCAATGGGTAGTTACATTCTCCTCATGTATTAAACAAGAGTATTACATTAGATGATCTCTACAGTGCTTTCTGGCTACAAAATTGGATACGTTAATGATTGAGCCAGCCTTTACACACACACACACACACACACACACACACACACACACACACACACACACGCCTTACTCCTCTTAAATAAGCTCTGTTAGTGTGTTATTGGAAAGTCATTGTTAATCCTACCGGGTCAATCTTTTATGTCAGAAATCCGTACAAGACTTAGCAGGGATAAAACTGCTGAAAAACATACCCTTGAATTTTAATCCAGGGCCCCTATCCAAGGCATGACTTTTCAGTGGCCGATAGTAAATTAATTTGGCAGTCATTTTGAAAATCTCTAGGATGGTAAAATGCTCCTAGGGCCATCTAAAATACCATGCCCCATAATCCTCTATTTTATCTACAATGGTTTCTTTTATTGAGTAACTCTGAGCACTTTTCTCATATATCAGCACCACATCCCACAGAAATAGGCAGAGACAGGAAGCATTTTGCTTTAGTTCTAGAGAACTGGGGTGGCTTGTACAGCAACAGGGTCAAATCAATGGTGAAGTTCCATTGAGAAGATTCCAATCTGGCCCATTTCTTGGTCCAATTTACTAACATAGTTTCTTCCATCAGTTATTCCTGTCATGAGATGTCTACAGCTAACTGCCCTCCGGCAGCTTACTGGGAAGTTATAAAAATGCAGTGGTTATCTCATTGATTATTTCATAAGAAAAGTAGAGATTTTTAAAAATTATTTATTAGCCTTGGTCTAAGACTGATTCAGACATTTTGGGAAAAGAAAGGCAGAAATTATACCACTTTTAGGTAGGGTAGGTTAGAAAGCATTAATTGTGTTTAGAATGTCACAGAAGTCAATCAACTCTATCTGAAAGCAGAAATTCAAACCTCCCCTTTAAGGAAGTTGATAAAACAGCTACTGAGCACCAATTTTATTCTAAGGGACAGAAAGCTAGAAATGAAAAACAGTTCCTGTCTGGAAAAGAACAAAGCAAAACAAAAACAACAAAAAAAATCATACGTCCCCACTGAATTTAGTTTCTACCAGAAACAAATGCAATATGGGGCCAGAGGTCCTAGCAAACAGGTACAGACAACACGTTGCCAACAGACTACAAAATCATGGGGAGTCAGAGGTCATTTTGATTATCCCTCTGTCTCCAGGTACCTAAATTTGGTTTTGTTTTTAGTAGTCTGTCAACATTTGCTTTCACTTAAATAAGGACACTTTATAAGCGTTTTTATTTTAGGAACAGACATACAACCAAAGGATTGAAAGGCACAATGGGACTTCAAAAGTAATTTAGTACAAATGCCTCACTTGATAGAAAGAGAAAATGGCATCCAGAGAAAAGAAGGGGCATCTAAGGCAACTTGGAAATAAGATGGAAGAGCCAGGATTCAAACCCAGGTCTTCTAACTCCAAATACAATGCTCTTTGCATGACTCAGCTTTGACCCCCTCCCGCACCCCAGCAATAAGGCAAGAGGCTACCTAAATTGAGAGTAAACATGTCTTCTCAAAGATCTCCTTTGAGGAAATTCCAGAAATTTCCCCAGTAATTCATTTTAATTTCTGATCCATCTATTCATATGTAAATATCTGGAGGGCAAGAATGGTTCACCGTCTTCTCATGGTATCCCTAGCACTTAATACATGGCTTTGCACATAGTAGGTGCTTAAGGAATACTGAAATTGATCAATCTATTTCTATGGTGTTTATAAAACTTAATAAATTCATGAAACAGGAAAGGCTGTTGACCTCACTAAATGCCATGTCACATATAGAATGTCACAAAATTCATCTATGTTGAGTTTCTCAATTGAGTCATAGGAATTATGGAAGTATTAGTGTTATACCATTGAATCAACTATTAGAATCATTAACAATAAATGAAAGATCATGAAAAGGGAGAGATCATTGATAGAGAATTCATTTCTGTATAGTATCTAGCACCAAAATATACACAATGAAGTGTTTAATAAATGCAACTGACTGAAAAACGTTGAGCCAGAAACCCTGAGGCCTTTCAAACAAAGAGAGCTAATGAGAATATAACACAAATTAGTTTCTACCATTTTCAAGACTGCTCCTTTTTTATTATAATCCATCCTATGTATCAGAAGACCTGTAGAACCAGGTCCCTTTGACATTTAAAATTTCCCAACATGTTCCATTCCATTTTCCATCTTTCTATGCCTTTCCAGTTCAATTAGCATCCTTATTGGTATACACTGGACACTGGGTATCCATCTAGAAACCCATAAAACAAATGACACTTTTTTTTTCCACTTTCCAGCAGAGTAGCCAAGCCTATGGTGCTCTGGTCTGACATTTTCTCTTCAAATATCTGCACACTGTGGAACTGTAAATGATGCAGAACTCCTGGCTGCTGGAATCCCTTTGCACTAAAGCACCATCATTTTTTACCTGTTTAAATTCTTGTGCATAGAAAAAACAAGACAATGGCAAGTGCACCCAGGAGACTCAGAGATAACTACCCTGCTCCAAGGAGAATGCCAACTGAAATAAAAATGGGGGAACTGAGCTTGATTTTCATTTCAGAGAGAATTTCCATCAGACACATTTTCCGTGAGCTCTCTTTACTTCTGGTGTTAGTGAACTATGCTCTACCTTGTCAAGGCTCTCACTCTGAGGGGTTCAAAGTAGTTTGTTGGGCAATTGAGTTTTCTCAGGTGATTAGAAACATTTTGCTACAGGTCTTTTTTTTTTCCAATATGTTTGTTACTACTGCAAATCTCCTCTCCCTGGGAGTTCGACTACACAGTCCAAATCTTCATGATTTCTTATTCCTTCAAAGGAAGCCCATTGAAAGAGTCTCAGTTGAAAAAAAAAGTGCCAGTTCCTCTGTACCTCAGAAGGAAATTGAATGAGAAAACAAAATCTGGAGACTGAACCAGTATGTGATGATGAAGAATCACATGGCTGCATTTCATAATTCCTGCTCTATGCTGATGCTAGGAATTGGTTTGTTTAACCACTTTGCCTATGACACAAATATCTGTAACCTTCTGCCTAAGTTGAATGATTACCTTTACCAGCAAAATCAATTATTGAGGCTTTTGAAGAGTGATGTATTTCCCAATGGAAAACTATTTCATTCACTTCGGTTAAGCAGAGATGCTATATTCTTTGCATTTCATATATTCTACTTTAGCAAAAAGGGACTCTCTCCTTATATTCCTCTTACAATCCCCACCAATCCAGCCCCCACTATGCCTGTTCCATCCCATCTTTATGTTCAACTGGACTTGGCTTCATTATTATTAACACTGCTTTTCTACTACTTCTGCCATTGTTGTCTATCAGGTCCTTCTTAGCTCAACTCCTGGTCAACAGCAACGGCCTCCTTTTCTGAAGACAGTCTCTTTCCCCTCTAATCCATCTTACAAGTTTCTTCCAGGAATACCAGGGAGACAATTATCTCTCGTTCTATTGCCCTGGTCAAACCACACCTAGAATATTGTGATAATGTCTTTGGGACACTTGGGCAGGGCACTGATAAGTTAATGAGAACTTATAGAAGGGGACCTGGGATAATAGATAAATGGACTCAAATGTATGCCATGTGGGAATCAGTTGGAAAAAATATCATGTTTACCCAAAAAAAGAAACTTGGATGGGGTGGGGTGATAGATCTCATCCAAAAAATTATGGGTTTTCCCATCAAAGACTGATTAGACTTATTTTCTTTGACACCACAGAGCAGAACTGGGGGGTGATGATTCTTAAGTTTCGTTGAGATAAGTTTGAGCTTGATGTTGAGGTAAAATTCCCAACAATTAGGACTGTCCCAAGATAGAAAAGGCTACCTTGGGAAGTAATGGTTCTCCCTCTTGCTAGAAATCTGTATTAGAAATCTTTAGAAATTCTTAGAAATTCTCTAGAAATCTGTATTAGAAATCTTCATTATGCTCAGTTACATATGTGTTGTATCCCTGCTCACATTGGTAAGATCCTTGAGGACAGGCATTTTCACTTGTGTCTTTTATATCCAGGGTACTTAGCCCAGGGCTTTGCATACTAGTTCCTTAATTTATGTTTGTTGTTTATCTGAAATGTTCCCATACCCAACCTGCCGTCTCTACTTATAAAATCTGACCTATCCTTCAAAGTTCAGGTCAAATATTTCCTTCCTGCCTCACTTGATGCTCTGGCCAGAATCCTCTCTATATCCTCTGAAGTCCAGGGGTCTTTATTTCCACTTTATCTTATTCTTCCTTCAACTTGCCTTATTTGTGCACCTCTTACCACCTCTACCAAACTCTAAACACAGAGTGAGGCAGGAGCCTGGTTCATATCTTTGCAGATAGGTAGACAAGCCTAGCAGAAATTCTCAGTAAGATTTGTTGAATCTGAATGATTCAAACTCAAATCTGAATTTGTTGAATTTGAACAATATCCTGGACAATTTCTTTAGCCCATATTCCCCTACATTCCTCAAAAGCAAACTGACCAGATGGTCCATTTATGTGGTATTGGCTTTATATCTAAACAATTTTTTGAAAGGTCATTTCCCCCAGAAGATGTTTAAAAATAAGAAACAGGTCCCCTCTTTCAAAGAGGAATGAGATTTACCATTGGAACTTGTAACTTTCTCTCCAGAATGTCATTGATTTAAGGCAATTATTTGTTAATTATTTGCCATATGTAATCTTTGTGATTACCTACCTGGGGGAAATTTCCAAAGTCTTGGAAGGGGGAAGGATGTTGTCAGAATAAAAGCAAAGCACCCTGAGAATTAATTTGCAAAATTTGAAGATCTTTTTTTTTTTCAGTTTGTCTCTGCACTATGTGGATTCAAAATGCTACATTCCACTTACTTTTAGCCCATACCTCACTGCCCCTAAAGTACATACCCTTTACGGCAATTTCTTTCTCAATGCAATTAAAAGTATGGAGAACAGAAGAAAGATAATAAAAGTAGAAATTCTAAAACATTAGAGAAAAGGACTTCATTTAAAGAATAAATTCTACTTTGGGGAACTCTGGGCAATGTCAACATTTGTTAGCTAATGGCATACAGTATTTCCTTAATTTGTTATCTGCAGAATAAACTGAAAGAGCTTGCTCATTAACTGGGCTTAGAAAGTTGTTACCCATATACTCAACATGCTTATAATTACTGATATTTACTGGTAGCAACTTAATGATCACAGATGGTTGTTTGTCCTTCTAAGACTTAACATCGTAGTAAGTATCGAACATTTATAAAGCACTTTCTGGTTGGTCAAGTGATTTACACGTATTATCTCATTTAATTCTGCAAACAACCTTGAAGTACGTGCTAGTGTTATTTTCATTTTATGGACGAAGGAACGGACTTGTTCAGGGTGGTACAACTGGCGAGTTTCTAATACAGAATTTGAACTCAGATCTTCTTCACTCTACTTCTCAATCCCCATCTCTATACACTATACCACTGAGCTACATTACCAGACTTTTCTAGTTATGTCAACTTCAGTAAGAGTTCGGATTTTATCTTTAATATGTATTGTAGCTTTGTATACTAAATCTCATCCACGCTGTGCAATGTCTGTTTTCCCAACATTTAATTCACTTTGATCTTTTAAGTAGTATATTTCTTATATATAATACATAGTCATTGAGGACTAAGTGACTGGTTAAATTATTTCTTGTTGTTACCTTTTTTCTTTTTGGTAGGATCTTCCTCTCAATTTTTTTTTTAATTTTTAATTTATGGAACAAAACAATTATTTCCATAGCATACTATAATAAAAATATTATTGCACATGAAACTGCAAAATTATGATGCACAACTTGCTATTCCTTTTAAATATATAAAAAAGTTATCATGCAAATTTCTTTTTTTCTTTTTTCTTCTCTCCTACCCTAGAGATGTCTGCCACTATAGACACAAAGGTAGATAGATGAGAGAGAGAGAGAGAGGGAGAAAGAGATGATAGATAGGTAGATAGACAGACAGACAGACAGATAGACAGACAGATAGATAGAAGACAGACATAGATATATGTAAATTTATTTTATACAGACTTCCATTTATCGGTTCTTTCTCTGGATGCAGAGAATGTCTTTCTTCATGTATCCCTTATAATTAATTTGGGTATTTATAATAGTTACCTTTTACTACTGACCTCAATTGTTTTATTTATTTGTTTGCTTTTAGAAGGAGGGAAGGTAGGACAATTGGGGTTAAGTGACTTGACCAAGATTACGGGACTAGTTTTGTGTTAAGTGTCTGAGGCTGTATTTGAACTCGGGTCCTCCTGACTCCAGGGCTTGTGCTTTATACACTGTGCCACCTAGCTGCCCCAATTGTTTTTTTTTCCCCTTTCTCTTTCCTTTTTTTCCTCTATAGGTCTAGTCACCTCCACGTGCTTTATAGTATTTTATATTATTTGTTTTCATAAAAACCAAAGGTTGCTCAGTGGCACTGATTAAATATTCATTTCCAAAGAAGGAGGTAGGGATGCCATTCAGACACATAACTATAAGAGGAATAATTGAGAACTACTCAAATTCAACCCAACTCAGCTCTTACATAATCTTTGCCAAGCCACTATAATTATATCTATGCAAATGGAGAAACTATCCATTGGTAGTTCACAAGGATTTTGGATGGATTTTAGAAATAATGAAGGCTCTTCCTTCCCTTTGGAGAATCTATAGATTCCTATAGATGCTCACACTTGCATTACCTTTTATCTTTTATTGGACTTTCCCTCCAAAGAGTTTTTCAACCCTGAGGTAATGCTTGCCCAGATCCCCAAGTAAGCCCTTCTGGCAAGGAAAACACAGGAAAATGAGGAACACAATATCAGGGCGGCTCTTTTTTTGTCCTGCTCTCTGACCACTGAGCCAACACTGCTTTTTTGAAGTATGAGTTCAAAGTGACACTAGGAGTGAATTCTAGACTTTTACGATACTTAGGATAGCATATAAAACATCTTTCTTGGTAGCAAAGTATATTTTTTTTAAATGAAAAGAAGTGTATGGGAATTCTAAGCCCAAAATGTTAAATTGGAAGAGAATCATCTAGGCATGAATCCTGTGGAAAATGCAACAATCTTCACCCAGGAGGTAAATGGGAATTCTAGTACTTGGGGGCAAATTTGGTGACATTGTGGGGCAGGAGAAAAGGTAACAGGGGAGAGAGGACAAAGATCTTTGAACCCACTTAGGCTCTTCTTGGCAGCTACTGGAGCAATTTGCCATTTCCTTTTCCAACTCATTTTACAGATGAGGAACACGGGATTAAGTGACTTGCCCAGGGTCATACAGCTAGTAAAAGTGTCTGAGATTGGATTTGAACTCATGAAGATGAGTCTTCCTGATTCCAAGCTCAGTACTCTATCCACTGCACCACCCAGATGTTCCTCCACATATTAACATTGCCTCTGACCTCCAACATCCAGCATGGCACAGGTCTCCAGGCCATCTGGAACAAGCGCAGTCTGCCATATTGGTGGTAGGGAAGAAAGTCAGAGAGAGGGGTGTTAATAGCATCGTGACTCCCAGGGAATAAGGCCTGAGTCTCGCTGTGGTGTATACTTTCTTTCCACAGCAGTACTCAGCACTTTTCTGACCTTCACCTGGAATAAGCCTCCCCATGGAAAGTCAATATCCTGAGGCAGAGCTCCAGGTGTCCATACTAGTTACAACTCTGAGCACCTTCAGAATTTTAATAAATACCTAAAGGAAAAGATGGCAGGAGCAAATGTGCTCCCTCATATTTATTTAAAATGGTGTTCTTGGCTCCTTCTTGCCTTGGAAGAAGTTATTAACAAGAGCTTCTTAGTGAGGTCATTATGAAACTGTAAACTACACCATTAGTGAATTGAGCATTATAACCAAAATGGCATCTTTGCAAAATGGAACTAGTAGAAAATTACAGGTTATATTGGAAAGAACAGATGTATGGAAGAGCGCAGCAGCTGCTGAGAACCAGACTAGTATAAATTCTGAACATTACACCTTTTGAAATTATATTTTCAGATATCATAAAGCCGAAAGTAGGTTGCTCAGGATATGAAAATTATTGTGGAGACCAGCAGCTCACCATGATGCATGCACAGAATAGGATTTCAAGGAAGGAGCCTGAGCTCTCCCAAGGACATTTGAATTATAAGATGCTCAGCACTTCAGATGGAGTGCACGGTGCCACTTGGCTGATCAAAGTTTACAATAACAGAATAATTAAGCTGCTGTTCACCTGAAGGTTGATGCATAATACTGGACTCATTAGCAGACTTCTTGATCCATAATATTTGCTATGTTTAAACAATGCGTATTAGGAAACAGCTTAGCCTCCTGAAATAAATAACACGAGAAATGAGGAGCAAATCTCAAAAGGGCCTGGGAGGAAGGATGGAAGAAGGGAGTCAAGGCCAACTTTAGATTTAGTGAGGCCTGGTTTTAGGTCTTATCTCTCATATCTATCAACTCTGGACCCAAAGGGGAGATCTCTCAGGGTGTGAGTTATGTGCTCATTCGTGGAATGGATTTCAATACTAGGAATTCCTCACATGGAGGAATTAAACTAAAAGGGTCAAGGAAAATAGAAGGAGTGTACATTTAGTCATTTTAGAAAGCCTTTGGTCAACTGACTAGTCTAGTTTATGAGGTTAAGGCACCCTTCTTCAAAGAGACATTTAGGATTTTTAAATAAAATGCCATAATAAGAGATGTTCTCCAGACATCTTCCTGACATGCCAATACATAGATATATGTCCTACATGCTCCTACCTCACCCCTCCCCCAGCATGCACACAATACACGCATACACACATGCATGTACATGCACACATACATGCACACTTACACACATGTAGCAAGACATTTGCACACACATATTTGTGTATGTCATGATAATAATTTAATATCACTTTTGGACCTCGATAAGAGCCAAAGCCTGAACTAATCAATCAGTCTGCTTTGCTTTGCTCTAAAAATGCCCTTTCTTGTGTCTGTAACTTGAGAGGCCAGGTAAGGTCCATAGTGGGTATTCTTCCCATTTAGGATGGGAAGAATGCGAAGTGAACTTCTCTTATCTTTCCTAGAGGCCTGTGCTGTGTGGGGCAGGCTCAGGTGTCCTGGGATGGTAATTTCCAATTGACACTACTTTGGTCAATTGTCTTGTATGATGGTATTTATGATGTATTCAACGAAGAAACTTCCTTTGTAACAACATATGGAGACCAATAATCTGAAGGACACAGACATCCTGGGATTGTCCTAAAACATAGAAACGTTTTGTCAATCTTATATCAAGCAGTCAGAACTTGGGTTTTAGCTCCTTGTATGTACAAGCTTACTAGCTTTGTCTGGCTTTAAGGGAATAAACAATGTGAATTTACATTACACCTAGCCTGTTTACTTCCTTTAATCAAATTTTCAGGTTAACAGTACACACTCACATGTGCATACACACATACACACACGCACATAAACGTACACACACATACACACACACACACTCTACCTTTCCTGGGAAGGACGTGTTATTTGGCTGTCCTCTGGCTCTACTCACCATCCCCATAAGTTCCCAGACCCAAATGCTCCTTTTAGGCCATGACTCACCTGGATAGGTCACCTTCCTCACTGGAGTATAAGCTTCTTGAAGGCAGGGACTATTTCATTTTTTGTCTTTGTGTCAGAGGCAAGATTGGAACCTGGGTCTCGCCTGGGAACTGCTCTGCCCTGTGAAGGTGCCTCTGCAAGTTACATTTGAACCTGACTGATTCTGCCTCAGCACTTGCCCCATGAGCTATTGGTCACCAACAAAGATCACCCAGCATTTCCATGCCCCTCTCTTTTCTTCCCTCAGGTGAAGCATCTTTCAGCATTTCCTCACTGTCAAATGAGGTATCAGTAAAATTACAGCTGACAGATGCCCCATTTCTGATGAATATTATTGTGGGGCACAAAAATAATCAATGATACGGTGGTAGTGGGCAGCTAGGTGGCTCAGTGGATAGAGTGTCAGACCTAAAGTAAGGGAAGACCTGAGTTCAAAGCCAGCCTCAGACACTTACTAGGCAAGTCACTTAACCCCGTCTGCCTCACTTTCCTCATCTGTAAAATGACAGATGTTGACCAGATGACCTCTAAGGTCTTTTCTAGATATTAATCCTGGTTTGGGGCTTATTGTATATTACTCTCTTTTGCTCGCTCTATGTTCCAGGTGAACTGACTTACTCACATCTCCCTTATGTGACATAATATCTCCCATCCCTTCCCTGTAATATTCACTCTCTCATTATTTGTTAACCAGTCAGCCTTGATTGCCACCTTCTGGAATACGAAGGGTGGACTTATTCCAATGAACTTTGGTGATGTCATTTCCTTCTAAGTTATCTCCAGCCTTGAGCAACCTAAACAAAGGATGTATATCCCCTACTCTAGAAAGCAGAAGACAGTGGGCCAGGAGCTTCACCCCAGATTAGTTGGGTGATCTAGTTGGGTGAAGTAGCAATACCAAGAATGAGAAAATTGTTCATTCTATTTTCCATCAACCCTATCCTTGGGAGATTGGACAAAGAAATAGGATGGGGGGGAAAGCCTTGAGTCTCCCTAGTTTTAAGAATTGGCTATTAATATGAGAACTAATCATTTCTCTCCCTAACTACTAATGACCCTAGAAGTTATTAACCCCAAAGGCAGCCTGGTATAGACAGAAAGATATGAGGTATTGAACCAGAAAAGCCTTTGGTTCAAACGCTGCCCCTGATACCTACGAACTGTATGGCCATGGGCAAGCTAACTAGGCTTTTTCAGCTTGTTTCCTCATCTGGATAATGTGGTTAATACTAAGCCCATTGTTTACCCCACAACATTTCTGTAAATGTTACATGAGAGCACGGACATAAAGTATTATCTAAAACCTTTAAATGATCTGTAAATGTAATGTATTCAGTGTCATTGCTGTGCCTCACTTCCCTTCTTAATAACTTTTGAAGGCAGTGTGGTGTAGTGGAAAGAGTCTTGGATTTTGTGCCAGAAGACCTGAATTCAAATCCTGAGACCATCATTTACTAACAATATGACCTGGGGAAAGTCACTTCATCTCTGTGATCCCCAGATTCCTCATTTATAAAAAGAAAGGGTTGGACTAGTTACCCTTTAAAGTCCCTTCCAGATCTAAAGATATGAACCCAAGATCTCTAAGGGCCTTTCAGCTCCAGGTCCTATGATTCCATGGATGTGTATTGTTGGGCTGTTTCTGCACACTAGTACAGCTACCATCACTCCTCTTCATTTCTCTGGCTTTTCCGTGATCTCATGATGTCTTTGTGTCACCCCTACAGGGTAGATCACTCACTAATCATTATCCTTTTTGCTTTTGAGGAAACTGAGGGAGGGCCAAAAAAGTTGACATATCAAGTTAATTCTTGAGCCTGGATTATATGGCTTTCTCTCTAGTCTAGAGCTTTCTTCACTAGGCCATGCTGGCAACTCCTCTGGATGTTTCTTCTCTGGGTATATGAGAATGTGGCTGAACAAACAAGTACACTGTAAATATGTTGTACTGAAAGAAACCCAGAGGACCTGAGTTCAAATCCCTGCTCTGTACTTTACTGTATGTATAACCCAGGGAAGGGTCTCCGGGCCTCAGTTTCCTCATGTGCAATGAGCTGATTAAGCGTGAGAATCTCTTAGGTCCTTTCAAGCTTGTGCTCCAATGATCTCATGAATACAGGCAAACACAAGTTAATAGAAACATTCATCAAAATGCAGCCATATTGAAATTTACAACCACGACATAAGAAAGAGACAGATACTTTTGTTCAATGTCAGGCTATGATTAGTCCATTGATTACTATGAATGTACAATTAAGGTCTCATTTGAGCCACTAGGGAGTCTCCTTCTTTTCCAGTTAGTGCAATAAAAAAAAAACCCATAGAGAATGACAAGGAAAAATTAATGCTCATCTGACAGAAGGCTTCAAAGTCCAGCCCAAAGTGGCTCATTAGCGAGATTGCAAGAACCCAACAGGAAGTATGGGACTAAATGAAATAAGGCAGCCACAAGGAGGGGAGAGTCACGGGAGCTAGTGCCCAGCTGGGAGCTCCCAGTGCTTCTGAACGCCTCTGGGGATATGGTTCTCTTCCTTCTCTTTTTCCACCCTTCCTATGAGAGCTTTCCTTGTGTTCGGATGTTAACAGCTGTGAGTTCTCAGCAAATTACCAAAGATTCTCTAACTAGGAAGGACACACTCATTCAACAAATACAAAGTCCCTTCATTCTGATTCAATGTGACAAATATTTATTGCCTGCCAATCAATCCATCAACAGAAGCAATGTGATGGAGTGGATAGAGCACCAGACTTGGAGTCCAGAGTTCAAATCCTGCCTTAGACATTTGCTCTGTCACTCCTGGCAAGTCACTAAACCTCTCTGGACCTCTGTCTTCATATATCGAAGATGATATGATTAGACATGTGATCACTAAACTTCTTCCAGTTCTAAATCTATGATTCCGTGAACGTGCCATTATTAAGCACCTATTATATACCAAATACTCTGTTCTGCCTTGGTATTACAAAGATAAAAAAATAATCTCTACCCTTTATTCAATGAACTAACACACACGTGTCTATATGTATATATGCATGTATATATGTATGTGTATATACAAAAATATATACATGTATAATTTATAAACTATGTCAGAGGGAGGGCACTAGGAGATGGTAGGAGAAGAAGGAAGGCTACAGATAGAACGCTGTGCTTGAATGGAATCTTAAAAGAAACTGGGGTTTTCAGAGGCCAAGGAAAGGAAGGAGTGCTTTTCAAAGAGCATCCTGGGCGAGAAACCACAAAAGAGGCTGATCTGGCTAGACCATGGAGTTCAGGAAAAAAAGAGTGATTTAAAGGAAAGCTGAGAATGTAAGTTGGGGTTGTTATTCAGTTGTTTCTGATTCTTCATGAGCCCATTGGAGTTTTCTTAAAGAAGATACTAGAAGAGTTTGTCATTTCTTTCTCCAGCTCATTCTGCAGATGAGGAAACTGAGGCAAGCAGGGTGAAGTGACTTGCCCAGGGTGACATGGATAACTGTCTGAGGTTGGTTTTGAACTCAGGTCTTCCTGCCTCCAGGCCCAGCACTTTATCCACTGCACCATCTAGCTGCCAGTAGGTTGGGGACAGATTGCAGAAAGTTTTAATGGTCAGAGAAGGGATGCAACATGTTCACAGATAAATAAAGGGAGGATATTTAGAAAATAACCCCAAAGTGACTAGAGATTCACTAGCAACTAGGGAAGCCTGGAGAAGCTTCTGGAAGGAGACAGGATGTGAGCTGACCCTTCAAGGAAACTGGGAGTCTAAAGGGACAGAGGTGAAGATGGAAAACACTTTATTGGTTTTAGGTTTACAGCCTGGAGGTGGGAAATGTCTTGTCACATAGAGGGAACAGCAAGCCCACTTTTCTTGGAACACAGAGTATATAAGGGGGTGTAATCTTAAGTCAAGCTGGAAATGACTCAAGCCAGACCAGGAAGGGCTAGAAAGGCCATCCAGAGTAGCCAAAATTTCACGCTAGCAGTGAAGGAAAACTACGGAAGCTTCCTGAGTTGGGAGAGGGGACAGGGAAGAGATCTACAAAGGCAAACCTTAACTGTGGAATTCATAATTGAGTGGCTGTGTGCAGGTCAGATAGGAGGAAAGGAAGCTGGCTTAGCTGATGCAAGAGAAAATCAGATGACAGGTAATGAGGGCCCTAACCAGGGCATGTGTAGGGAGAAAGGCATAGATGTGCAAAGTAACAAGGCTTGGCACATGACTGGAGATCTGGATGTAGTGAGATAGAAGAGCTGAGGTTGCTGGGAACCCTAGGATGGGAAGAAGTGCGGACTGTGCACAGTACTTTGCTAGGTGAAAGAGATACACATACACACACACACACACACACACACACACACACACACACACACACACACAGAGTAATACAAGGTCCATTTAAGAAAGAGAAAGAAGAGCTTGGGCAATGGTGGGTGGGTGGACAATGGGAGGAGACGTGGGAAAGTGAATGGGAGCCAATGGGCTATAAAGACCAGTGGCAATCAGATGAGGCAAATGTGAAATCATGTTTTCCAAACACGGGAGACATTCTGTGCAAAGACACAATTAAATTCCTACCATGGATATAACCATTTTTAACCCTGGGATACTAGAAAGGTAGAACACATATTCCTCAAGAACAGAAGCTCTTTCTTTTTGTCTTTCTATCCCCAGCACCATCTCAGTGCCTGTCATATTTTTTTCATTGGTTTGAACTTATGATTTTATTAGTCCAGTAATCTCCCAGTGAGAAAACCTCTTGCCAGACATTTCAATTTAAACCCCCATTGTATGGAAATATTGTGTTCATACAGTACTAGGCAGCTAGGAGTCAAAAAGACTTGAGTTCAAATCTGGTTTCAGATACTTACTAGTTGTGTGACCCTGGACAAGTCACACAACAGCTGTCTGCCTCGGTTTGCTCAGCTGTAAAATGGGGGTAAAGCACTGACCTCCCAGGGTGATTGTGTGAATCAAATGAGACAGTATTTGTAAAACACTTGGCACAGTGCCTAGCACAGAGTAGGCACTTAATAAATGCCTGTTTCCTAACTTCCTTGCTTTTTCTTCCCTCCTTCCCTTCCCCATTTTTTCTTCCTTCTTTCCTCTACTTCCTCCTTTCTTCCCATCTCCCTTCACTCATTTTTCTTTCCTTCTTCTTTCCTCCATACCTCTTCTCCTCCTCCCTCATTCATTCCTTTCTCTTCCTCCCTCCCTTCCTTTTTTTTGTTTTTTTCCTCCCTCCCTTCCTTTTTTCCCTCCCTCCCTTCCTTTTTCCTTTCTCCATTCCTCCTCCCTTTCTTCCTTTGTCCCTCCCTTCTGCCTTTTCTCCCTTCTTATCACTTAAGGGCTACTTTATCTTGCCAGCCAACTAACAGCCTTCCTCTCATGTATACACTATTTGACATTCACAAAGCTCACAAAATCTACTGGATACTGCCAAGAGACTGCCCCACCGAGATGGCCCTTGTTCCTCTCCTCCAGACACTTTTGGCCCCCTGAAGCAAGCCCTGAAGCCTTTGGACAGTTCACAAAAAGCTAAACCATCATAGATCATAGAACTTAGAGACCAGATGGGCCTGGAGGACAACTCCTCCTCCTCTCCCCTCTTTCTTTGTACAGAGGAGTAAACTGAGGCTGGTAAACTTTCCTGACTTGCCAAGATCACAAAGTTAGCAAAGCTAGAGTGTGAACCTATATTTTCTGACTTTGTGTACTTGGCATTTTATGGCATTTTTAAAATGTACAAAACTCTTTTACAGATGATCTCATTTTAGCCTCACAACTACCTAGTAAGCTCAGGATAGAAAGGATTATCATCCCATTTGTACAGATGTGGAAGCTAAGGCTCAAAGAGGTTCAATTAATTGTCGGGGGTCAGCTAGTAAGAGAGCAGAACATAGTAAAGAGAGAGAACTGACCTTGAAGCCAAAAAGACCTAAATTCAAGTCCTATCTCTAACACCAACTGGCTAAGTGATCCAACTGGGCAAGTGATTGCCAACTGGGCAAGTCCCTTCAATTGTCAGTGCTTTAAGGCACTGGAACTAGCTTTCAGAGACTCAAAATTGAGAAGGCAGTGGGATGAGTTACCTCACCTGGGAGTTCCTTATACTAATGGAATTGCAGGATTAATCTCTCTTCTCACCCTCACCTATTATCACTCAGCTGCTAATTATCAGAAGTGAGGTCTTACAAACTGTTCTATTCAGTGTTCCTCTCTAGCATTGAGGGAAATGGGGCTCCTCTAAATGCTGTACTTGTCAGGAAATCAGTACAAAGTTTGTCCCATGACCCTTGCTCAGTTATTCTCTAGCCTCTGTATAGCTGGGTTTGAAAGAGCTTAGACAAGTTCCCTGATGTACAGAACCCTTCCATAGAGACAGCTTGAAACTCAATCTACAAAAATTCAGCCAGAACATCCCTTTCCCCCATACACACAGAAGAATTCCATAAGGTGAATTTATCCTCCAGGAAATATTCATCTCTTGCCTTGCTTAGTCTAAGCTGTCATTTAGACATTTTTGGCCTGTTTCTTCCAGTTCCTGGCTTCCTTGAATGATTTCTCTAGCTCCCCTGGTGACTCGACACCCCCAGAATCAGCATCGCCCACCAGCCTCATTGATGTGCTACTGGCTGTGTCTGCGAGATCATTAATAACAATTTTAAATGAGAAAAGAATTGCCACCCCCATCCTTGCCCAGTGCCCTCTCCAGTGGCCTCCTGCCACTGGAAATGTTTGCTTCAATCATTAGTACTTGCTTTCAGTTCCTTCTGGCAGGTTTCAGATAATGTAATGAGATCATTGTGCAAGACAACCCAATGAAGGGACTCGAATGTGGATGACCCGCTTTCTGATTCTGCCTTTTATTTCCCTTACATTGGTGACAGGTTCTCAAAGTGAAAAGGGGACAATTCTATCACCACCACCACCACAACAACAATGGTACGTGGTTTAGGGGTGGCGAAAAAAAGGGATAGACATGGAATTAGAAGACTCTTGGGATTAGAAATCCTAGCTGAAATACTTTAGCTAAGTGACTGTGGACATGTAACTTGCACTTACTGCTCTCCACTTTTTCATCTGTATAATGAAAAGAGTAGTACTAGAGAAATTATACAGTACCTTCTAGCTCTAAATCTAAGACGATGATGATGATAATCCAGTGTCTATGTACAAATATTACCTCATTTTGACATCACAATGATAGGAATATTCAATCAACAAACATTTGTTACACTCCTACTATCAGCCAGGCTCTGTGCAGGTGACAAAAGCCAACAATGGAACAGTCTTCATGCTCTCAGACATGAGCTACAGTCTCTTTATGACTTAGTGGACAGTCTTTAAGAGGTGCTGCAGGGAAAAGGTTCATGCTCATGCCACAATCCGGAGATGGGCCTTTCTGAATTTAGTTGAGCTGATTCTTAATTGACAGGGCTACATGTCACTGTTGCTTCCAAATTCTAACCTATTTCCTGGATTTCCAAGTCAGAGGACATGGATTCAAATCCCACCTAAACTCCTTCCTGAGGATATTTATCCTGGAGAACAATAGACTTTGAGGACGAGGGGAAGGAAGGAAATTGATAGATGTGCTTAAACGTTTGGAAGGGTTGCCAAGAAGTAGGATTAGACTTACTCTGTTTGGAAAAACCACAGATAGAAGTTACAAAGAAGACAATAGGACCTTGTTGTATGGAAAAATTTCCTAGTGGTGCTAGGCATGCCAGAGTGTAACGGCTGCCTCTGGAAGGAACATACTGCTCTTCTCTGGACTTCAGGCAGAACCTAGAAGATGACTTGTTGGGCGGTGATAGTGGGGAGGGGAGTTCTTTTCAGTGTGTGTTGGGCCAGAGAGTGGAAAGATATGAACATCTCTTCTCTTGGTTCCAATTCAAGCATTCAAAGAAAAACTGCCAAGATCAGCATGTGCGGCGCAGAGGCAGCGCAGCGTGGGCTCGTTAGTGCTTTCCACGTCTTACAATAAGTTTGCATTTATTGATTTTGTATAATTTGTCTTCTGGCCCTCCCCCCCCCAGTAAAATGGAAGCTTTTCCAAGGCAGGAACTGTTTCGTTTTTGTCTTTGGATTCCTAGTGACTGCCAGTGTGTTCTAGGCATAGTAGCTACTTAATAAATGTTTATTCGAATGAATTAAACAGACCCTGAAATCACATCTCCTAATTACACAGTTTCTTGACCCTTAGGCAATTTATTTCTTCAGATCCGATCATACCCTTGGACTGTGTCAACAAATCCCAGGGATATGTTTCTGTTTTTGTTTCCTTTGCTCTGATCTTGAACCTTAAAGCTGATTATATTTGTAGCTTTTCTATTTACATATATTAACTTTGTAGGTGAAAGTGGACTGACTTTATAGTGCCTCTCTGTGAAAGCATAAAGGAAAGCTACTGATGATAGACTTATGGAAGACCCCTATGTACTCACTTTGTTTTCTCAAGGGCATTAAGCTTTGGATAGCCCACTCAAAACGTGCTGCTTAGCTACAAGGAGTGCCCCAGACAGATTCCTTGATTTTTGGAAATATAATGTACACACGCACACACACACACGCACACGCACACACACGTACTGTACATGTATATAGGTGTATGCAGGCACATATTCACATGTGTCTACATATGCATGTACACATGCCTTTTTGGAGGGTTTGCATTATGAGTAAAGTTCCATTATTGGCTAAGTGTGCTCTTAGAGCAGGAAGGAGTGACAAGAATAAGAAGAATGGTGAAGGAAGGCATTTTATGAAATCTATTTCTCGTCTGAGTCAAAGTTGGATTATTGGGATTGGAC
Source organism: Pseudochirops cupreus (assembly GCA_028627135.1). NCBI lineage: Eukaryota > Metazoa > Chordata > Mammalia > Diprotodontia > Pseudocheiridae > Pseudochirops > Pseudochirops cupreus. The sequence continues at coordinate 556,372,810 of CM053582.1, read as the reverse complement.
AAGGAGATGCTTAAGATGTTAAATTGTGACACTTACCATCCCCAGCCAGGACGTGGCTCCTGTAATTAAGAGTCTTTCTTCCTTTTCCTGACAGATTATCTTTTTTTTCCTGCTCAGCAATGCCTCACCACTTCAGACAGAATATGTAATAAAAAGACACCCTCTGGCATTGACTATACCTCATCCTGGACACCCATGGTTCTCTTTCATACCTTGCTAATGTTCAGCCTGTCCTTGGATGATGGCATTGAACTGGGAAAGGATAGTCTTTGCTGAGGCTTTTTGAAGGGAGGAGAGTGCAAAGGAGGACATTTTCAAAAGAGGGAAATTCGGAGTCCAATCAACAATCTGTCTTGCAATTGAAAGCTTATGGGTGTTTATATCATGACCAGATGGTAGACCATGTGGGGAGAAGAGCAACTATTGAGTCCTATGCACTTGTTGTGAACTAAACTAAACTCTACCAGTGCTGAGCCCACTTCCTACATGCCCGGTCTCCTGTTCAGAGATCAAGTAGGATTAGAGGTATTGTTGTGTGAAAAGCCTTTCACTTCAATCTCTGTGCTGTCTAGCTCAAAGTAGACATGATATCACTGATTATTATTAATAATAAATTTATAAAGCACTTAAGCATTTGAGAAGCACTTTAAATATATTTTCTCTTCCATAGGACACTTTTTCAAACTTCCCATAATTCTAGTGCTTTTGATTTTTCCTGTTGATTTTTCTATGTAGGTTTGGGTTTTTTGGTACATAGTTGTTTCCATTATGTCTTCATCATTAGACTGTGAGCTCCTTAAGGTCAGGGGCTGTCCTTCGCTTTTCTTTGTATGCCTAGTGCTTAGTACAGTGTGTGACAAATAGCAGGTATTTAGTAAATGCTAACTGAATGACTGAATCACATGACAACTCTAAAAGGTAGTTACTAAAGGCATTATTATTCCCCTTTTACGGAAAAGGAAACCGAGTCTAAGGAAGATAAAGTGAATTGCTCATGATTACACCATTATTAAGTGTTAGAGGTAGGATTTGGGCCTAGGTCTCCCTTGTACTCTAACCACCACAACACACTGCCAATGTTTCTTCTTTCTGTCAGTGTCCATATCTGTGTCTATATTTCTCTCTGTATGACTACCTCTGTCTCTCTCTTTCTCTCCATCCTTCTTTCCTTTCTTTCCTCTTCCCTCCACCCCCTCTTCCCTTCTCCATTTCCTATTTTTACCTGTTTACCTCTTCAAGTCTTCTCCCATCCTTTCAGCTATCCCCTTCTTTTCCTCTACCTGCTCACCACTTTCTGTTCTCTTCTACTTCTTTTCTTGATGAGGCAATATTCTGTTTTATTCCTATGATCACCCATGAGAAAAGTGGAGTACTGAATTCACAAAACACCAAACTAAACAAGGTTTATTTATGATGTCAATAGATAGACCTTGTTCCATTTGGGGATATCTTGGAGTAACCAGCTGTGCAACCTCTCATCATTGAGGAATTTGAGTAGATGGACATCTTTGAGAAAAGCAGGGAAGGAATTGGAGGTATAAAGGATTTGCCCAAGGTCTCACTGGTGATAGGTTGAAGAGCCATGGTTTGAATTAGCCTGTGTCATTTTGGCACAACTTGAATTCTTAGAAGTCTTTCCTACATTCTCCTACTTTCACCTTCCATTCAAGGCTCTTTGTTCTGCACTTGGGGGCCAAGACAAAGAGAATAATCCCCTTCCATGTAATAACCCTTCAAACACTCAAAGATGATAATCATGTCCTTCCTAAATCTTTCTTCTCCAGTTTAAACTCTCCAGTTCTTTCAATCACTCTTGACATGACCCGGATTTTAAAATATCTCGCACTCTCCCACTCTTGTCCATTACACAATACTGATGAAAGATTCCACGGTTGGATAGGACCCAACAGTGATCAGCAACCTTAACAAGCACTGAATATTTGTTGTATTTGAGTCATGTCTAACTCTTTGTGACTGCATCTGGATTTTTCTTGGCAAAGATACTACATTGGTTTGCCATTTCCTTCTCCAGCTCATTTTACAGATGGGGAAACTGAGGAAAACAGGATTAAATAAATTAATAGCTAGTAAGTGGTTTGAAACTGGATTTGAACTTCATGACTCCAGGCACAGCACTCTATCTATTATGCCACTTAGCTGTCCAACTGAATATAGTGAGAG
>CM053582.1:556338838-556370129 GCA_028627135.1 Pseudochirops cupreus | reverse complement strand
GCAGCTAATTTAGATAATTACTACTTTATGATATAGTTGAAGGCCTAATTCTGCAAAACCTCCTTTTACATGTTTTGTCATCATTTCCTTCTATAGTCTTGACTTTTTGTTCTTCCAAGTGAATTTTGTTATTATTTTTTTCTAATTCAGCAAAATAATTTTGTTGTAATCTTTTTTTGTGGGGGGGAAGTAAGAAGGCAGGGCATTTGGGGTTAAGTGACTTGCCCAAGGTCACATGGCTAGTAAGTGTTAAGTGTCTGAGTCTGGATTTGAACTCAGATCCTCCTGACTCTAGGGCTGGTGCTCTACTTACTGCACCATCTAGCCACCCCATTTTTTGGTCATCTTGATTTGTAATTTCATATGCAATCATCTCTTTTATTATACTATGCTCTGGAAATGCTTGTTTTATTCCACAAATTAAAAATAAAATAAAGTAAATGGTTAAAAATGAAAAGTAAATCAGTCCTTTCCCTCAAAGAGATTATATTTTAATGCAAAGATAGAGTGTATGCAAAAATGAATAAATACAATGCCATTTAAAGAGGAAGAAAGAGTTGACAAGTGGTGTAGAAGGGGGCAGTCTGGGAAGGCTTTGTAGAGCAGGTGACATTTGAGCTGAAACCAAAGATGAAAGAGGATTTTACAAATGCTGTTCAAATACCCATGCTTATATCTATATATGTTTATTTGGAGAATTTGGCTTTTCCCTAGTCCTCTTTTGAGGCTCTGAATTCATTTTTGTGTAGGTCAAAGGTTGTATGTTTCTGTTCAGCAAGTGAAATTGAGAATCATGTGAAGTCCTGGCATTACGGATCTTAGAAGTGATCAAGTTCAATCCTCTCATTTTATAGATGAAGAAACTGAGGCTCTGCGTGTCCAAATGGATGGTCAGATGTCCCACAGGTAGCCACGTGTAGAAATAGGATTTGAATCTAGGGTTTCTGCTCTGAAACTCACAATCCGTTTAAGAAATCAGAAGGGTCTACAGTGTTGGGAAGAAAAGAAGAAAGAAAAGAAGCAATACAAAAAAAGGATCATCCTGTTTAAGACTTTTCTAAAACGGATTATTCAGACCACAAGTATTTTGCCCTGGGGTTTTTTGATGATTAAATGAAGACAAAGTTGCTACAATAACTACAAATTAAAATGTTTCCATATGAAATACTGCTGAGTGCCATCCATAAATTCAGGGTCATTTTAGAGAAAAACACAATCTCAATTCCAAGCAACTTTTAAAAAAAGTCATCTGGGGATGCAGAAGTTCCAGTAAATTCATCTTGATGACCGTTGTGATCTAATGACCCGTGCACTGAGCTGAACAGGGAGAGAGCTTGTCTGATTCTGAGCAAGCTGCGGGCATTCAAAAATCTTAATGAGGTAGGACGAGGGTCGGGAGCTCTCTTGTGTCAGAGGAACCGCCGGCTTCCTCCTGGTCCAGATACAGTGTATGGTGACACCTGATACAAGGGAACAAGGATACAGACACTCGCAAGTATGCACACACCATGGGGCCAGAGCTTGGGTCAGCTTCCGGAAGACCTGGGACCAATTCTTACCCTTAGTCTGTTCTAACCTGTTATTCTAGGCCAGTCACTTAACTGTTTCATGTCTCAACCAAGACCAAAAGTTATGAAGAAGTTGCTAAATATCAGTGGAGATAGTGGTTTATTATCATTGCTACTGATAACAACAATAATATTTAGATCGCATTTTAAGGTTTGCAGATGCGTGTGTGTGTGCGTGTGCGTGTGCGTGTGTGCGTGCGTGTGCATGTGTGTGTGCGTGTGAGTGTGTGTGTGCGTGTGTGTGTGCGTGTGTGTGCGTGTGTGTGTGTGCGTGTGTTTGTGAGTGTGTGTGTGCGTGTGTGTGCGTGTGTGTGTGCGTGCGTGCGTGTGTGTGTGCGTGTGTGTGTGTGTGTGTGCGTGTGTTTGTGAGTGTGTGTGTGTGTGTGTAAAATCTCATTTGATCCTCACAGAAACTCAGGAAGGTAAGAACTATTATTGCCACCTTTTCATGGACAGAAAGACTAAGCCTGTAAGAGGCTGTGACTTGCTAAACAGATGTTAAGTTCTGTTGTTTCTGTGCTGATGAGGGAGAGAAGGAGGAGGAAGAGGAGGAGGAGGAGAAACAGCAGCAACAGCAGCAGCAGCAGTAGTAGTAGTAGTAGTAATGTAGTAGTAGTAGTAGTAGTAGTATTACTGGTGCTAGGAGCAGTAGTAGTAGTGGTAGTAATAGTAGTAGTGGCAGTAGTAATAACAGTAGTAGTACTAGCGCTAATAGTAGTAATAGTAATCATAGAGTAGGAATAATAGCAGTGGTAGTAGTAGCAGTAAAGGTAGTAGTAGTAGTTGTTGTAGTTGGAATTTTTATAGCACTTGAAGGTTTGTGTCAGAGGAACCACCTATACAAGTATTATCTCATTTGATTCTCACAACCAACCCTGGAAGCAGATGCTATAATTACCTCCATTTTACAGTAAAGGAAACTGAGGCAGACAAAGGTCGTGACATGCCCAGATTTACATAGCTTGTCTGAGGCTAGATTTGAATTCAGGCCTTCCTAAGTCCATCCCCAGTGAGTGATCTCACTACTTCTGTAAATGCTTTCAGGACCCTCTAAAAGCAAATTCCAATTCAGAATGGAAAGGGATCTTGGAGACCCAGTCCAAAACCTTCTTTTTGTAGACCAGTTGATGAAATTATATGTCTGAACTTTATATAAGAGTTACCAGAGCCACTATTTGAATCCATACCCTCTGCCTCCAAAGTAACATTCTTGTTCCTCCACAGTGAGATATATACATACATCACACATAAGCACATGAACACTGCAGAAGGGTGCACATACACACATCATGGTGGTCTTCATAGCCCACACAATATCTGAATGCTTTGTTAACTACCTTGCATCCCTCTTCGTTGGCCTCTCCTCCCATTATACATATAACCTCACAACTATGGGTATGATCAGCTACATTGTGTAGATGAGGGAACTGAGACTCTGAGAGGGAAGTGGTTGAATGAGCCAGTACATTCCCCAGGCAGGCCTGGGCTGTCATTCCCTCTGTCTTCTTTCTCGTTTCCTTTCTCAGCTGGGCTGCCTAGTCTTAGCAATGTGGTCTCTTGTCATAGAAGAGAGGGGTGAGAACTATGCCACAGGAGGAATCTAACTCAAAACTTCAGTTTAATCAGCACAAAGCAGCAGATGATTGAGCTTGCCAGCCACAGACTAACACTCAAGCACTGTAGGAACTGAAGGTTTAAGCAACAGTCAGAAGGAATCAGCCCACTGGAAATCTACCTTTAGTATTTGGTCAAACACTAAGATTGTGTCAAGACACAAGGCAGCAAAAATCAATCCAGTCATAACTCCCATTCAAAACAGATCCTGGCCAAGGACCACTCTGGCCACAGTATTTTCATCAAACAGTACCTTGTACAAGTCACAGTAGTCAATAAATGCTTATTGATTCATTCACTGATGCACTCTTGCTTATTACCTATTATCTTTGAGATCAAAGATCAGTTTCTCTATTTTGAGCCCTTAAAACTCTTCATAACATGACCCTTTCTTACTCTTAGTCCTTTACAATTTCTGGGCCTCAGTTTTCTTCTCTGTAATACAAGGGCTTTGGACTATGTGACCTCCAAGGTCCCCACCAGGTCTAAATGCTAAGATTTCTATATTTCAACCCTCCAGAAAAATGTTTCTTAACCATGCAAAGGCATTACTAGCTGAAAACAAGTAAGCATTTTTTTAAAATTCCCAATGAATTCTGTAGAAGTCAATAGGACTACAGAAACATCGTTTAGGCAAAAATCTATGATTTAATTGGCATAGAGAAATCCCTTTACCAATAGAGATAGAAGCCTTACTGTGAGCTGGTGGTTAAACCCAAGGGAATAGCCTAAAGCAACTAGAAGTTGTGAGGAATTACGATACAGGGCAAAGAGTACTTGATGTGGAGTCAGTGGACTGAATTTCTAATGTTGCCTGTGATGCTGACTATCTGTGTAGAAAGCCTTTTGAGGTCTGGGTTTCATCATCTGGAAAAAGAAGGGAAGAGCGAGGGAAATGATTATTGCTGAAGTTTCTTCCAGACCTCATTCTTTTGTCCTTCAAAATCACCTCTCTGAACCTCAGGCTCCTCAACCAAAAATAATAGCCAACATTTGTAGAACAGGTTAAGGTTTGCAGAGTGTTTTGCATATGTTATGTCCTTAGATCTTTCCCACAATCCTATGCTGTAGGTGTGGAAAGCCTATCTCTGTTCATAAAGGGATTTCTCTGTGCCAACAGAATCACAGATCATTTGCCTGAGTATAGTTTCAGCAGCCCTTCTGACTTATCCAGAATTCCTTGGAAATTTAATTTTATAGATGGAGAAAATGAGGCAAAGAGAGGTTAAGAGACTTGTCTGGGGTTCCAGAGCTAATAAGTGCCCAGGGCAGAATTAGAACTCAGATCTTCTTCACTTCTCAGCACCCTTTCCACCAGGGTACACAGAAGTCTAAATAAATGGGAAAGTTAGAGCAGCTGATCTCTAAAATCCCTGCCAGCTCTGAATCCTTTGAGGCTATGACTTACCCGGGGGCCCAAATCTGGTATGGATAAGAAGCAGGATTGGAAACTGGGTTTTCCTGACTTCAAACCCAGCACTCCATCCCCTTTATCATGACAAATACATTTGTCAAAAAATTAAAATGGCCAAAAGCATAGGCTTTATTTTTCCTGTAGGATAAATAGACCAATATAAAAATGACAACTTATATAACAATTTCAAAGACAAATAGAAATCAGCAAGTAAAGGCCCAAATACAAGAAGCAAAAGCTGTCATTTATAAAGGGGCCCAATTCAACATGGCAAGGGTGCATGAGGCCACGTCGACAACAAGGAGGAGAGGAGGGTATCTTCCAATAGCCTGTGATAGAATTCAGGCTCTCTCTTGTAGCCTCTTGCAAAAGAGTAGGAACTGACTGAGAGTGATTATCTTTATTCTTTTTTGACAGCTTAATTAAGTCTCTTAATTAGTCACAGTCACTAAGCATCATCGTGCCAATCCTGTCTGCTGCTAGATTGGCTTTGTCTCTCACTCGGTTGACTTCTCCAAGTGAACCTGCTCTCAGTGTTTTCTTTGGACACCAGGAGACTTGCATAGAGTACCTTGTTCCAGGGTGTGACCCTAAATATAATTGGGAAACTGCCAAAGTTTGTCTTCAGCAGCTCCCTCCTGAAGCAGCCTGTTTTCTTCATCATCTTCCCGTTTCTCCCAGTAGTTCTCATGGTCTCAGTATTTTCGGTAACCCGGTCGATGTATCCATTATCTCGAGGTGTTTCAACCTCTACTTTAATTCACCCAGTTAAATTCAACAAGCACCTGGTTTACACAGTGGGGGTATGAAGACAAAGATGATGTAATCCCTGCCTTCAAGGAGCTACATTCTACTGGGGGGAGAGGACAACATTAGAAAAATATGATCAAAATAGGTTCAAATCCCACTTTTGGTGTTTACTGCCTGTCTGAATGTGTACAAGTCAGGCCTCTTTCTTCATCTACCAGTGGCTCTCAACCTTCCTAATGCCGCAACCCTTTAATACAGTTCCTCATGTTATGGCGACCTCCAACCATAAAATTATTTTCGTTGCTACTTCATAACTGTAATTTTGCTACTGTTATGAATCGTAATGTAAATATCTGATATGCAGGATGTATTTAAATTGAACATAACCCACAGGTTGAGAACCGCTGATTGATTCTATACAATGAGTGGGCTGGATAGCTCCTGAGGTCGCTTCCAGTGCTTTGGCTCTGGATCCATGATGTGTGACCTTATTCATACCTATGACATAAAGAGTTAGTGTTCAGGACCCATCTGAGAGGGTATTTGGATTTTAATAGAGTACTCCAGTGTGAACATGAACTTAGACAGACTTTGAGAGGCAGTGGAGGATAGAAGGGCCTGGCTATAGTCCCTGGGGTCCCCCAGAGTTGGGCATGGGCATGACTGAATGACTGAACAACAAAACACCAACACAGGGTGAAGGTGATACTCAACCCTAAAATGATGAATGGTAGAATTTCAGGCAGCAGTGAAAGAGGGTTATTTGGCCTTTGTGGCTAATACCTAGTCGTTGGATTTGGAGTCAAAGGAGCTGCTGGGTTAGAACACAACTCTGTTTGTGAGTGGCTCAGATAAGGCACCCAGCATCAGGGTCCCTGTCAAAGGCAAGGATTGGACTCGATAATCTCTAATGCTAACTCCAAGTCTGAAGCTTATAGTGCTTGGCTCTCCTGGTACATTCCTCTGTTTGTTTCCCACCCAGATAAAGTGATTGTGACTTTTAGTTTTTGTATACTAGCAATGAAATTATCATGATGAGGAGGGGAGAAAGAATGGCCCTTCTTTAGATCAGAACAGTTTCAGCCACATGTGTCTGCTTTGAATTGAGGAGCCTCGGTTTTATAGAGAAGGCTGGACTTGCCCAACTAATCAAGTCAACAATGTTATTTTTTTTTCTATGTGCCAGACACTGTGCTTATCATTGAGGATGCAATGACAAAAAAGACTCCTTGTCAAGGAGATTACAGTCTAAGAGGGGAGATTAAATATGTAAACATCAGATAATTGAGGTGATGTAGCATGAGGGGAAAAAAGGTAGTCTCGACGGCAAGACCTGGGTTCAAATCTTGCCTCAGATACATGTTAGCTGCATGACCCTGGGTGAGCCATTTCTCAGCCTCAGTTTCCTCATCTGTAATCCTCTTTCTCCTCCTCCACCTCACCATCACCACACTATTATTTACATGATGCTTCCAGATTGGCAAAGTGATTAATTTATGTTAACTCCTTTGATTCTTACAATTCTGTGAGGTAGGTACCATTATTATCCCCATTTAAGAGAAGAAACTAAGGCTGAAAGAGATTAACTGACTTATCCAGTGTCAGACACATCTGATGCCTAACAGAGGATTTAACCCAATCTTTCAAACGCCTGGTGTCTACTGTGCCACCTAGTGGCTCTTATTGGTATAACGGAGATATCAAAACACTTACCTCACAGGATTGTGATCAAATGAAATCATACGTGCAAAGAGCTTGTATACCTTAAGGTACTAGCTAAATGTTAGATAGCATTATCATTACATTATTCCTATTATTATCATTATATTGCCATTATTATTGGAGAGAGGAGGGGAAAGTCTCCTGTAGAAGGTGACAGGCTCGTGGTAGTGGATTGTCCCACTAATGATTCCTGATTGAGCATCAGCACTTGTGAAGAAAGGATTCTAGTTCTAGAGTTTCAGATCAGAAAACATGTTCTTCCACTGAAGGATCATCCCATGGAGGCAGCTGACAAGCTCTCCAGGTCTCTCGTACCCAAGTGAGGAAGCCAGGTTGGGATCTGTCACCCTCATAAAAAGAGTAGTGATGAATGAGAGCCATGGAAATAACATGAGAGGAAAAGATGTGTCAGAATTACCCACGACCTAGGCAGGTCTCTCTTCCCTCTCTATTAGCTTGAGAAGAAGAGACTTTGTGAAGGCTGTTTTGTGAAGGGTTGTTTTCAAGTATTTGAAATGCTGTCATATGGAAAAGGAATGAGATTTGTTTGAGTTGTAAGAGAGGACAGTATGAAGAACAAGGGGTAGAAATTACAAGAAGTTTAGGCTTGCTGTTAAGAAAAACAAACAGATAAACAATGAGAGCTATCCAGAAGAGAAATGGGGTGCCTTGGGAGATAATAGTCTGCCCTTATCCCCACTAGAGGTCTTCAATGAAAAGATTCAATGACCTTTTGATGGGTTTGTTGTAGCTTCTCCCAAAGCAACTCATTCAGCTAGGTGATGCAATGGATAAAGTGTTGGATCTGGAGTCAGGAAGACCCGAGTTCAAATGTGACCTCAGGCACTTATTGGTTACTTGGAAAAGTCACTTAATCACTGCTTGCCTCAGTTTCCTCATCTGTCAAATGGGGATATTAATAGCACTTACCTCTCAAGGATGTTTTGAGAACAAAATGAGATAATTATACAGCATTGATATTATATTAAATTAAATATTAAAGTACTGCATAAATAATTCTAGAAATTATATTATTAATAATAACAATAATAATTTAAATTTGGTTATAGGTTGGACTTGTTGGCCTCCCAACTCTGTTATTTTGGGATCCTCTGAGCCTAGTGCTTGGACCACTTGTACCCATTTTGTTGAATCTTTACATTTAGTCAGTTTCATGGTCCAGTGTCTGTTATCTACTATGGATACTGACTGGGCTTGGAGATTTGTGCTAACTCTAACTCTAAAGCCTGTGGTACTTGGGTCTCCAAGTAAGGGCCTTGTGTGTCCTACTCAGCTGAAGTGTTTGTGAGTTCTAGTTTTTGTATACTAGCAAAGAAAATTGTCATGGTGAGAAGGGGAGAAAGAATTTATATTTAACATTCATGGGACTGAGTTTCCTTATCTTTAACATGAGGAGGGTTGAGCTTGCTGACCTCTGAAGCCTCTTCCATCTCTAGATCTGTGATCACATGATACAGAATATCAGACTGATAATGAACTCAAATTCTCACTTCCTAGGTCACGATGGTGATGGCTCTAAAGACATAGCAGGAGATGCCCTAGGAGTTAAAGTTCCCTTCCTCAGAAAGGCAAAGGATATATTAAGTTCATAATCTCCAATCACTTGAGGTCATAAAAGGCAAATGCTTCCAATCATCACTTCTGTGATACACAGTGAAGATTAAGTCATCATGTAGACGATAGAAAGCAAGGCTATTATTTCCCCCTAGCTATATCTTTTTCCCCAACTTGCTTAAAAGTCAAAAAGTCACACTGAGGATGTGTAAATATGCAAGACATATGCCATGTGAGCAGAGATCAAGCATTCTAACCAGCACTATCCAACTAATGCTGCTGTTGCTTCTTTTTTTTTTCTTTAAATAAGGGCCCCCATTTCAGGTACAAAGCAACTACAATCAGCTCCATTCCTGGTCATCCAGCTGTCATTCATGAGAATGCTGGAGAAGTCAATAGACCACACTAAGTAACAAAAATCTAAAGCAATCATAACTATTAGCCTGCTCTTAATTTAGTCAAACATTAAAAATCAAGAGGCAACATAACAGACACTTTATAAAATCTGGATAAAAAATAATGCTCTTGGAGTGGCTTCGTGGCACAATGAATAGAGCACCAGTCCTGGAGTCAGGAGGACCTGAGTTCAAATCCACCTCAGACACTTAACACTTATTAACCATGTGACTTTGAGCAAGTCACTTAACCCCAATTGCCCTGCCCTCCCCCCTCCAAAAAAAATAACACTCTCTACCCTTGAAGAGCTTGCATTCCAATGTACATGAGATTGGTGGTGGCACAGCAGATAAAATGACAGGGCTTAGAGTTGGGAAGACCTGAGTTCAAATTCAGTCTTAGATATTTACTAGCTGTGTGACATTGGGTAAGTCATTTGACCCTCTTGCCTCCATTTTGACTCAATGGAAGGGTTTTGGGAGGTTGTAGACTTTTACATGTCATGCTATCTGGGCACACACAGGTGATTTGGAGCTATCTATAAGGCAACAGCCAAGGCTTAGAGGAAATTTAATAATAAAGTAGAGTTTGGGGAATTCCAAACAACTCAGTAAGTTCCCTTAGGGTAAAAGTCATTGGCATCTCCTTTTCTTTTCAATCCCTAACAATACACCAACCATAGTAAATAATCATTTGCTGGACCTTCTCCCATTTTCAAAGTTTGTTTACCCACAAATCCACCCGTCTGATCTTCCAAGAGAAGCCAAGACATAAGCAGGGAAGATGCTATTATTAGCCCTCTTTTACCAAGTAAGAAACTCCAGGTCAGAATGGTGAGTCCAGCCAAGAGAGACAGCACTTGGGCACCATGCAGAGGCAAATGCCCAAGGTCTAAGATGGAGGGCCAAAAATTGGCACCAGATAAGGGATCAAAGCCAGGATTTAAGGCTAGATTTACTGACTACATAGCTAGTTTTTTGTTTGTTTGTTTGTTTTGGGGAGGGTTTCCCACTCCTAGAGGCTGCCTCCATTTTGTTTATTATTAGGTTACCATCAGGAGATTCAAGACCCATTTCCTGCTTCATTGTCTGCTCAGTTACATGACCTTACACAAGTCACTTGAGCTCAAACCTCAATTTCCGACATCCTGAAATAGGTATGATGACAAGAATAGTTTCATTACCTACTTCACAGGGCTGTTGAGGGACTAAAATAAGATAATGTCTTTCACAAGTCCCATTGCTAGAGTAGCTTATGAAATATGTGAGTCATTCTTCATATATAGTATATGAAATTGCACTTTCAAATATGTGAAGACTCCCCTTGGGAAGAAGGATTAAATCACTGTGTTCAGCCCCAGAGCGCCATCCTAGGACCAGCAGGGGAGGAGGACAGTGCTGTAGCCCTTAAGAGTCATATGTGACTTATTTGGTCAGTGGCCAAGCTGGATGGCACCATTTTTGTCCACCAAGGGGGTATTACTCTAAACTCATGGAAATGATTTGGGGGGAGGGGGAATTGTGACTGAGTCAAAAACTATCTCAGAAGATAATCCACCTACTGCACTGTTCCTTTCACAAAGTTTAACATTAGTAAATTCAATGTATAACTTCCAAAAGCTTTGAAGGAGAATATACTGTGAAATGAAAGGGATTCTTGTCTAGGCAGAGACTGGGCAAGATGGCCCCGGGGAATGTGAGGGGAAAGGAACCCTCTCTACCCCTCTCACCAACTGTAAGATTCTTTAATGCTATGGATCTTAATTCCTAAATCCTCAAGCTTTGGGTCTTACTGATCTGTCCAGTCTCACAATCCAATTTAAACCAAATCACCAAGCATTTATTTAGCGATGATTCTGTCAGACACAATCTTGGGTATTCAGGATATAAAGACCAAAATGAGATTTCTGCCCTCAAGGAGTATTTCCCACAGTGCCTTGCATGGAGCTTAATAAATGTTTGTTGACTGCCTGGCTAACTGATGAAGCTTAAATTCTGCTGGATTGGAGACCACCCACAAGGTCAAGGGCATAGGAAGTTTTCAAAAAACTTGTTTTCTACGTGAGCATTCCCCTGGATCATAGATCATAGAGTACAATTATAAGAGACTAGAGATCTCAACTATTTCAAGGCCTTCATTTTTTCTAATTGAGGGAACTTAGGCTTAAGGATATTAAGTGACTTGCCTAAGGTTCCATAAGAGGTCAAACCAGGTCCTCAGTCTCTAGAGGAAGAATGCATTCCTTCTAATAGATTCTGGGATCAGAAAATAGTTTATAAATACACAGGCCGATAACATTGGTGTCTGAATGGAGTGCTAGACTCTCCTCCCCCTCTGAATAGTCTGTTCAATGCAGTCAGACGCACCATGCCAGATTCCCTAGGTTTTCCCTTAATAGTCCACTCATCTCCCTTCCATCTCAGGCACATCTTCCCCGACCTAGTTAGCCTACGCCTGTGTTTGATTCATGCCCATGAATAAGTACTCCCTTCATCTTCCATCATTCTGACATCTGAATTGTCAAAACGCCCTGCCATCTAGCTAAGATTTTAGCTTGCTACACTGGAGGCCTCTGGTCTGCCCAGCTTCCAATTCAGCAGACAGCAGACATTAGCATTCTGCCTGGCTCCTATTGCATTGTCTACCAAGACGTCTTCCTTTCAACCCCATAAATAATTACACAGGGCCAATTCTTTGCAAGTAACACTGTGGTTATAATTACTTAGCTCTAGGAAACTAGATAAAATTATGAGATTTAAAAATATGCAATATACATGCATATATTTGTGATATATATGCATATATATATATATGTATGTATCAATAAATACATTTCAACACATTGTTTCTTTGTCCAGTTATTTGTTTTAATTTCAAATTGTAAGGCTCTCTCAGCCCCATCCAAGTACTTTGCCCATGGTCAAAGGCCCAGTCTCTACTAATGACAGTGCTGCATAACAGCCCTATGTAGAACAAAGTTCTTCTGGCTCCTCCTCTCTGAGCAATCTGGGTCTTTCCCTTCTTCAGGCATCACTGGGAATAGACACAGCAAAAGAAAGCAAGGGTTGCTTTTGCTATCAGAGATGTACATTTCAGGTTCCTCTTCCTCCAGAGAACGAGGGGGGTGCAGGTTGGAGGGGAGCACCACTAACATTCCTTCAGGCTCAAACACTCTTGATCCTCTGACACGTACAGGACCCAAAGGCATATTCCAGGCTAATTCCAGGTTTGTCTTAAAACCTCGACACTAAAAGAAGAGCTGTAATTAGTCTTTCTAACCCAAGAAGCAATCAACATATTAACCAACAAGAACTTGTTGAGATACTCCTGGGGAAACCATTGTCAGGGAAAGGAGTAGTCTGGGGCCTAATCTGGCCAAAGAGAGACAGCAGCCCCATTGGCTGGAAGCTTCCTTTAGCATGCTAAGGGATCTGTGATCTCCTTTACACTGACATTCATTTCAGCAACATAAATCTCAGTCCATCCAAGGCTGCCCATTCCTGTGACTTGTACACACCTTCTAATAAATTCACCAATGGGGGGGCCACCCAGTACACTAGGGACCTTCCTCAAGTTCTCTTGACACTGTTTGAACATTAATGATGCATGAGGGCTGTCTCTTGGCTGTCCCACGATCTTGCTATGTGATTGGCTTTTCGTTTTTCCTAATTATTCTTTCTATCAAGACGTTAAGTTTGCTGTTTTTACCCGTTGAAGCAATACAAGTACTTCTGGCAATTTGAGACAAAGTCTTGAGTGCCCCAGCCTATTTATGACTATATCTAAAACATTGCTCACCTGTATGTACAAAAATCATAAAACACGTAAGTCCAAAAAGTAGCTAGAGAAATGTTTGGACTAGTAGTAGGTGAGAGAGAGCTTTAAACAACATAAGAGATGTTTGCATGGCTATAGCTAAAGTTCTAATTATGATAATAATAATTCCAATATTAATAATGATGATGAGCTATCACCTTATGAAGACCAATTTACTAAGAAGGTTAAAATTTTGATAGATACCACAAAATTAGTCTTTTCTATTGAGTAGTTATACTGGTTTTTATTAATGACAGTTTCATCCTGAATTTCCTGATAAAGATAAAATGAGAAGTAGTGAGAAATATGGTACAGTGGAAATGATACTGGCTTGAGAGTCAGTAGCTTCATCTCTGCCATGAGCTAGTCTTGTCACCTTGGATAAGTCACTTGGTCTCTCCCGGCGTCAGTTTCCTTCTCTGTAAAGGACAGGGTTGTGCTAAATGGCTTCAGAGGTCTCTTCCAGCTGCAGGAGTATGATTTTATGATCCCAAGTTTTCCTTTTAGCTGTGACATGCTGATTCCAAGTGGATATCTCAGAGCCAGAGCTAGGTATCTACATCAGAAACTCAACTAAAATTGAAGATCATTTAGTAAGCACCAGCTGTATCATATGTGAGGCCCTGAGTATACAAAGATTTCTTTTTTAATTGTTCCTACCCTCAAAGAGCTTACTTTCTACTGAGTGGGTAGGGGTAGAGAGTGGGACAGGATATGAAATCTGTATACTGGTAAACAGATATAAAGACTGGACAAAGTTATACAAAGTCATTTCAGGAGTAATGACATCTGGATGTTTCCAGAGTGCCTTCTCTAGGTGGGGGTAGGTACCTGGCTTATGATCCTAGCCCACCCTCTCAAAGATGGTTTTCATTTTATTCCAGAGAACTGGAAATAAGCAAATGGAAAGGCCTCTCAATTTCTGTGGTTTAGAGCAGGAAGAAGCAATGCAAAAAGCATTGACTCCAGGGGCAGCTAGGTAGCCCAGTTGATAGATCATTAGTCCTGAAGCCAGGAGGACCTGAGTTCAAATCTGGCCTCAGATATTTACAAGCTGTGTGACCCTGGACAAATCACTTAACCTCAAAGAAACATCCCTTAGATGGACTGAGATTTACGTTGTGTGGAAAGTTTAAATGATTGGCCAAGTTCACTCAGGTAGGAAGTAGAGGTTCTGAGATTTGAACCCACATCCATTAATTCCAAATCCAGAGCCCTTTCTTCTGTTTGTTATCAAGAGTACAAGGTCCCTGCTTCTCCTAGAATCATCTGTGTCACTTCTATAGGATAGGCTCTGTGCAAGTTTCATTAGTCAATCAATAAGCATTTTTAATTGTCTATTATATGCATTAGGCAATGGAGACACAAAGACAACCGCAAAATAGGCCCTGCCCTCCAGGAGCTTACATTCCACTGAGGCAGATCTAGATAATTATATAAAAAACATACGCAAAAGAGACAGAAAATGATTTACTGAGGAAAGGAGGGATCAGAATAGGGTTCATGTAGAAGGAGGGGCTTGAGCTGAGTATTGAAGGCAACCTGGGTTTCCAAGAGGCAGAGGCAAGGAGGGAGGGCATTCCAGGCATGGGAATCTACCAGTACAAAGCTATGGTGGTGGGAGATGGAGTCTCATATACGAAGAATAGTAAAAAGTGCTCAAAGGTCAACTAATTCATTCTCTAGAGCTAGATATAAGTAATCTCCAACAGGTCAGTGGTACGTGTGTGTGCAGTGTGCATATATGAGTGTATGTGTGTGGTATGTATAGTATGTATATGTGTTGTATAGTGTGTGATATGTGTAGTGGATATATGTGCAGTATAGGTTGTCTATGCTATGTGCA
The DNA here is from genome assembly GCA_028627135.1 of Pseudochirops cupreus. Taxonomy (NCBI): domain Eukaryota; kingdom Metazoa; phylum Chordata; class Mammalia; order Diprotodontia; family Pseudocheiridae; genus Pseudochirops; species Pseudochirops cupreus. The sequence goes on along the minus strand of CM053582.1, from coordinate 556,355,428 downwards.
TATATGTGTGTATTACATGTATGTATGTGTAGTATATATGTATGTCATGTGTGTGTGTGTGTGTGTGTGTGTGTGTGTGTGAGATTTCATTAGCAGTGGGAGCTCCCTAGTGAGAAAACACCCTCTACTCTTACCAGGGCAGACCAATAACCGATATACAATTTAAAGTCTTGGAGAGTGTTCTCTGACACTTAAAAATCTGTGATTTACCCAAGGTCTTGCAGCTCGCATATGTCAAAGGTAGGACTTGAATCTGGCTCATCCTAATTCTAAGACTGGCTCTCTAGACAGTATGCCCTTCCTGCCTGCAATATTTCAAAATATATTCAACGGTCTCACTCTACCAACTGACCCATGCCCTTAGGAGGCATCTGACTATTTTCCTGTCTGGGAAATTATCTATTTTCTAAACTAAATCTCTCTGGCAACATTTTAAATCCTCTTCTTCACGCTTAGTTATCAGCAAAGTTGGAAAATAGTTGGGTAGCCTGCCTCAGGTAATATATTTGAAGTTGTTCCCCAGGCATTCCCTTCTCTAGATTCAATAATGAACCTTTCCTTTGAAATAAAGCCTGTCCCTGAGGTTACTTGGGTGAAACGTATGTCCTGATATTTCTATGACTGCCTGCCACTGAACGAGAAGACATCTTGGAGCGAGGCTGGCTTGAGTTGGGAATTAGATGGGACTCAAATGCTCTTTTTGCCCTGGACAAATCATTATGCATTCATGAACTGTGACCAGAATGCACACAAGACAACAGCATGCTAATCAATTGTGCCAAGCTGTGTGGAACCAGCCTGCACAGACCCCAGGAAGACAATTTCAGGTACCCTACTCATGGCCAAGGAAGTATTCCAGGAAGTGCAGAGACCTGTCACCTGCTATTAATCTGGCATGCAGTATGGGACACAAAAGGACCACTCAGGATCCCATCTCTCCTTGAATCCTGCAGAGATCATGGCTATCTGCCCTCAGGCAGCATTTTCCTAAGTCACTTTCCCAATCATCAGGCAACAATATTGCTAGATTTCAGAGAGGAAAAAAAAGCATATGAAAAAGGCTGGATGTGATTACTGAGAAATATGGGAAGTTTTATTAAGTCTTCAAGTAAATAACGAAAAGAATTTCTATTCAGCCTCATCCATGTCCTTTGGTAAAATCAGAGAATCTCAATTAGAAAAGATCTTAAAAGTCATAGAATCATAGATTTATGGCTGGAAGGAAACTTGGATGTCAGTTCTAACCACCTTATTTCAAAGATGAAGAAACTGAAGGCTGGAGAAGGAAACAGCATGACCAGGGTTACACAGGAATAAGTGACAGGGATGAGATTTGAACTCAGGTCATCTGACTCCAAGTCCAATGCTTTTCCCCCTGTACCTTGCTGCCTTCAGGGTCCTGCCTGTCCCTAAGACAGGAACCTGCTCAATATCGTTCCTTACCTGCTGGTTATTCTGATGGATGAGTACACAGTCTCATGGGGCAAGCAGTCTCTTTGGGTGTTGTCAATATTATGTGTATACTCTTGTGTGTGGTGCTCTCAAGTGGCTTGATGGTTCTTTACTGATTCAGTGGCCACTGCCAGGTACAACTCTATTTGGAATGCTGTTATGGAGTTTCTCTTTGTTTCTACCTTCAGTTAAAGATGTCACCTGAGATAACTACCTCTCGTCTATAACAAGAATAATGGGCTCTGCCATATCTCTTTCAGCTTAAAGCCAAATTCTTTTAAATTCTTTTAGAAAAGTAGATTCCTCACATACCCTATCACCAGGTTAGAGGGAAAAATCTTAGCAGGTCTTTGCTATTCATAAGAAGGATCTGTCTGTTCTCAGAGCCCTGGTTCTAATAGTCAGTTCTTCCTCCCAAAAAAGATAATAACCCAAGAAATATAATTGCATTGCTTTGGAATACCACACAGGTTCAGATAACAAGTTTCCATAGGCTTAACCTTTTTAATCCTCTACTTCATGTTCACCAAGGACAAGTTCTCTGCCAGAAGCTTTGTGTTAACTTTGGGTTGGAAATCCCTTGCACTTTCCTGCATAATTTCTTCATAGGATACTGTGCCTCAAAATACATATTTTGAGACTTTGCCAGAGAAATCCCACAGGAAAAATGTGGGTTTGACCCATGGAAGTTTGTTGTGTTTTTTTTTTAAGAATTCCACAATGTTTTGGATCCATAATAAAAATTAATCTGAGCAAGAACTAAAGTTAAGCCCAGAGAGCAGGGTCATTGTTATCCCTCTATCCAGCCACAGTCTCACCTTTAATATGTAGATTGATAACAAGTCATCCTATAAATAGATGAAGAAATGGAGGCCCAAAGAAGGTCACCCAAATAGTAAGAGTCAGAACCCAGATGGGGATCCAAGTCTTACAAGATACAAATTGAATGCTCTTCCTACTACAGCACACTTTCCTCCATGTTCACCATAATCTCAGAGATGTCAAAGGGCATCTGAGTTCTGGTATAGCTTACATCATATGTTTGGAAGTAGAAGGAAAGAGGAAGGAAATAAATATTTTTATATCACCTATTATGTGTCAGGCCTTAGGCTAAGTGCTTTTTTACAGATATCTCATTTGCTTCTCACAACCGTATTGTTATGATCCCCAGTTTACATGTAAGGAAACTGAGGCAGAGAGAGGCTAAGAGACTTACCCAGGACCATACAACTAGTAATGATCTGAGGCTAGATTTGAACTCAGGTCTTTGTGACTCCAGGTCTAGCAGTCTGTCAGCTGCTCCACCTAACTGCTTCAATGCTTTGAAACACTTTGAAAACTGCAAAGGTTCTTAAAATGTAATGTTTTATGGAATGATTACTTATATACCACTAGGATGACAGCTCCTGAGGCTAGGGAATGTTTTGTATTTGCTTTTATATCTCCAACGCCTAGCAGAGGGCTTGGCACATAGTAGGTGATTGATAAATTCTGATGGAGTAAATGAGTTTCACTACCGTCCATGGACAGCTTGGTAATCAGGGCTATGGGAACAGCCTACTGGAAGGTGAATGAATGGTGCTATGGTTTGGAAAGAAATTGTTTTAAATGGCACACTTTCTCATATGCATAGCAATGGGCACTCATCTGTGATAAAAGATCAGTGAATCTCTAAGATTCCTTTCAGGAATTTCAGTTCAGATATACAAAGCAATGTTATTTCTCCAATAGAAGTGACTTACTAAGGAGATGTTCCAAATGTCAGAGGATTCAGGGGCTGATTATTTTTCCATTTATATACACATGCCTCGCTCAGAGAGTCAGACAAGAAGCAAAGGTAGAAGAACAGAAAGGAAGATGTTATTTTGGAACAAGAAAAGCCTTTCTAAAAAAGAGGGGTATTCTATACTGGAATGGAATGCCATAACAATGTTTTGTATTAGTATCAATTTTGTGAGCTGCTCTAGAAAGTATCATCCATATTCTCCATGGTGTCTGGTGGTATGTTGCTGCAAACTTTGCCTCAAGAGGCCTTCCAAGTGAAGATGGAAAAGCATATGTTGGACATATTGCAGAAGGGATTCTTGGCAAGGTGTAGAGTGGACAAGATGGCTGGTCAGATCTACTCTATTTTGGTGGTGTGATTGAAAGGGCACTGGGTTTATAGTCAGAAGACTAATGGTTCAACTTCCAGAGAAGGGGCCTCAGCTATCTCATAATCAAATCCCCTCACTTATAGATGAGTAAACCAAAACAATAAGTAGCTAGATGAGTTTCCTCAAATCACATATTTCTTACCTGTTTAACCTTGGATGAGTCACAATCTTGCTCACCCTTAGTTTCCTCACCTCGAAAATAAGAGGGTTGCATTGAATGGTTCCTGAGATCTATTCTGTGATTTTCATGATTCTGCCTTGAAATCCAAAGATTCTCCCAGCTTGACTGATCCTCTTAACTTCTTGACTTCCTCAGGAGTAGTTTTCTCACCATGGAGAATCAAGGGCCCAAGAGCCCTGGTCCCCTGATTGATGTGTCTCTAGTCCAGATCACCATTTCAGGAGGTCCCTCAGCCATACTCACTTCCCTCTTGGCTCAGCTCACTCTCCCATCTGCTTCATCTCCTCACCCATGGCCTTGCTTCCAGTAAGTGCCACTTTGGAATACTTTCCAACTAGCTAGCTACCCATTATGTGATGTATTTTCCATTAGACCAGTGGTTCTCAACCTTCCTAATGCTGCGACCCTTTAATACAGTTCTTCATTTTGTGGTGACTCCCAGGCATAAAATTATTTTCGTTGCTACTTCATAACTGTAATTTTGCTACCATTATGAATTGTAATGTAAATATCTGATATGCAGGATGTATTTTCATTGTTACAAACTGAACATAACCCACAGGTTGAGAACCGCTGCATTAGACTATCAACTCCCAGAGGGAAGAGATTATCTTACTTAAATTTATATCCCCAGCACTTAGCCCAGAGTCTGGCAAGTAGCAATCCCTTAATAAATGTTCTATCTATCTATCTATCTATCTATCTATCTATCTATCTATCTATCTATCTGTCTGTCTGATCTATCTATCTATTTAGCTAGCTAAATACTTATCATCTAATATACCTAGCTAGCATCTATCCATCTATCACATCCATTCATCAACTCCCATGTATTATCTATCCAACATCTATTACATACACATACATACACATGTACATATATATTTGCATTTGTCTCTGTCTATTATTTCTCAATCTGCGCTAATTCCAATTACTCTATCATACCCAGGTTGATGCCAGATATCTGTAAATCCCAACAACCAATAAAAGAGGGTAATACCTAAAATCTTGAGAAATTTGACTCTTAGCATCACTGGGTATCAGAGTTGAGTGGGACCTCAGAGACCAGCTAGTCTAACTCATACTTGAGAAAGAATTCCTTCTATTGTACCTGACATGTACATGATCATGCAGCTTTTGCTAAGATTGCCAGTAAAGAGGAAACATTCAACCACCAGAAGAAGCCCCTTGTATTTGTGGACAGCTCTCCTTGTTAGGACCTTTCCCCTAATATCAAACCCTTCAGATCTATCTGCTAGGGTCACTGGAAATCAGTCTGATCCCTTTTTCCAGGTGATATCTTGTCCATCTTACAGCCACATGTACATAGACAGTGAATAAAAGCTGTGACCTGGGAAAAATGCTCAACTTTCCACTATTTAACCCCAAAGAAGCTGGAAGAAAAATTATTTTAGATGGCAGGCAAGGCTTTCAAAGAGACAATATTTCACAAGCTTATTTCCAAAACCTGCAGCTCCTTCCTACCCTCAGATTTCACTAAGAGAGTAGAGAATTGTTCCTTCCCTTTGAGGTGTACAGGGATACACAGTTGGTGTTTCTAATAGTGTGGTTGTTTCCAGCAGAACTGGTGAGTAGGGCTTGAATAATTCAAGTCAAGGGACCACAGGTGAAATGCCATCTGGAGAAACAGCCTTTGGAATCAGGTGTAACCAACTTGGAGCCCTGGCTCCATTATTTGAGATAACTGACCAGGGTGGAAAGGGGGGAGGGTGCACATGCTAGTTTGACTTTCAGATACAAGAAAGCCTGGGGCAGTTTCAAATCCCTAAAAAATAATGGCTCTTGCAGCTCAAGGAGTGTATGAGATCTAGGATCTTCCAGATTTACAAAGAATGCCCAGGTCAGTGTTCTACTCATAGGCAGGATAGGTGGCTGACTCTGGGTCACAGGACAATGTCCATCTTAGCTCTACTCAAGCTTGGAATCCTTTTCAACAGGTGCAGAACATTTTATATTGAGTTATAATTTGCCTCAGTATGGTAGAAAGAGGGGGCAGCTAGGTGACTGTAGTGGATAGATTGCCTGCCCTGGAGTCAGGAAGACTCACCTTCCTGGGTTCAAATCCATCCTCAGACACTTACTGCCTGTGTGACCCTGGTCAAATCACCAACCCCTGTTTGCCTCAATTTCTTCATTTGTAAAATGAGTCAGAGAAGGAAATGGCCAACCACTCCAGTATCTCTGCCAAGAATACCCAAAATGTGGTTATAAAGAGTCAGAAAGTACTGAAAAATGACTGAACAACAAAAATACCTCAGTAGAAAGAATGCTGAATGTGGAGTCAGTCAACCTGAATTTGAAACCTGCTTCTACTAATGACTCAACATGACACTGGACAATTCATTTAACTTTACTGGGCCTCAGATTCCTTCTTTCTAAAAAGAAAGGAAAATATCCAGCCTCTGAGGTGATGTGCCAGTATCATGCCCACGATCTGAAATATAGATTTGTACTTAAAAGATCATCCTAAGAACTCACGGGGAATGGAGAAGGGACAGAAAAGGGATGAAGTATACTGAAGACAAATTTCTCCAGCTTGGCAAGGTCAGCCAGGGCTTACCCTGTCCGTTTTTAAAACACAGATGTAGTGGAAAGAGCTGGTCCTGAGAATCGGGAGCCTTGGGCTGAAATATTGGCTGTAATGCTTCCTGGCTGTTTGACTTTCACATATCCTGAACCCTTCTTAACCTCATCTCTCTCCTATAAAATGAAGAGGCTGGACTCAGCCTTGAAGCTGGACTCAGTGACCTCTAAGATCCCTTCTAGCTAGGAGCCCTATAACTTAAATGTTCAAATCTCAGCTCTCACATTGAATGGGAAAAGTTTCTTCAATTCTCTTGGCCTCAGTCTCCAATTCTATTAAATGGGAATAAACTCACCAAAACGTGTTTAAGTGATAGCCAAATACTTTGCAAACCTTAAAGTGACATCAAATCAGACGTTGTCATTCCTCTGCTATATATAGGAAACTAGATGGTGAAGATAAAAGTTTCTGCTCAAGAATTATTAGGACTTCCTCTGCCCCTGGCAGGAAAATGAAATTTGTCTAAACGAAAAAAAGAAAGGGAGGCTTGACCTCTTCTAGTCTGGGTGATGGGCTTCCAACAGCGGGAATGTTTATTATGAGCCATGCTCAAAATGAATGGACTTGAGGGCTCCATCCCTTCTCCTCAATGGGGCAGCCCAGGCAAACACAACTAAAACCTGACTCCCAAATACAGCCATCTATTTTTAAATTGCACCATAAGCAAAACAGGAAGTGCCTTGGTTTTTTTTTTTTTTCAACTCACCAGCAAAATCAGAGTTTTCAATCATCCAACCCTTTCATGGAAGGTGTAGAGCCCAGAACAGATCCTGAAGCAGATGGCCCTTTACATCCACAAGGCAATTTTCTTTTTTCTCCATTTTATATAAACCTCTTTCTCCTTTTTTTTCTTAAGAACTTGTAGAATTTAACAGTCAAATCCAACACCTGTGGCTGACACGGAAACCCACTGCTCACCTCCCCTCCACATTCAGAAGCAATCTGGCTGCCTTTCAGGATATGTATGAAGCTGGCAGAACCCATAAACTTTTCTTTATAAGACCCTGAATAATAATTGCAAGAGATTCAATGTGCTCTTGGGCCTAAAATATTCTTGAATATGAATAAGATCTTAAAGGATTCTGGGAATATGTGTTGGAAGGTCCCTTAGAGGTCACCTAGTCTAACTCCTCTCCTTTTATGAATGAAGAAACAAGGGCACAGAGAGAGGGATGATGTGACTTGTCCAGGATCATTCAAGTGTTAAGCAGCAATGTAGTACAACTTAATGAGCATTAGGGAAGTGGTCATTACATTAGTCGGTCAGTCAACAAACATTGATTAAGTCCATGAGTGTCAGATACTGTAGTAAGTGCTAAGGATACCCCTGCCCCCCCCAAAAAAATTCACTGCTGCGCTCAAGGAGCTCGAATTCTAATGTGGGAGACTATATACAAACCCCTGTGTAGATACAAGATATTTACGGAGTGGAGGAAAGTGATATCCAAGAGACCAGGCTCGGAAAAGGGCTCTGCAGAAGAAGATGGGAGCTGTCTCCAGGGAAGCCAGGAGGCAGAAGGGAAGAAGGAAAAGGTTCCAGGACAGGGGACATGAGCAGAATCATAGTGTCTGGGGATGGGCAGTCCAAACAGCCAGGAGGCCAGGGTAGCTGGGGAGTTGAGGGGGAGGCGGGGAAGTAGCAACACCAGAAAGCTAAAGAGCCAGAGGGTAAAGGGCTTTAAATGCCATCTAAAGCATTTGGGCTTTTACTTCCATAATCAAATGTAAAATGTTCTGCTTAGCTATTTTGTTCCAAGTACTATGATAAGAGAGGTAACTAGGTGGCACAATGGATAGAGTGTAGGGCCTTGAGTCAGGAAGACTCACCTCCATGAGTTCAAATCTGGCCTCAGACACTTCCTAGCTGTATGACCCTGGGCAAGTCACTTAAGCCTGTTTGCCTCAGTTTCCTCATCTGTAAAATGAGTTGGAGAAGGAAATGGCCAACCCCTCCAGTATCTTTGCAAAAAATAAAAAAAAATTAAACAAACAACAACACAAAAAACCCAATGGGATCACATAGAGTCAGAATTGACTGAACAACAACAAAAGCAAATATGGTAGGATCTGGGGAAATAAAGAGGGGGACATCCCTGCCCTCAGGAAGCTCACATTCTATAGCAGCAGGAAGATTTGGAAACAGATCATTGATTCCAAATTCAAGGATCTCACTAAGTAGCTATTCTCTAGGTAGCTTTCCTGTGACACAAGTTTGCAACTTTATTTTAATGATTCTTCCCCAGCTAATGAAGAGTATAAGCAAAGATTCATTTCCCCTTCCCAGCTGAGGTAAACAATGTTAAGTGACTTATCCAAGATCACACAGCTAGTAAGTGTCTGAGAACAGATTTGAACTCAGGGAGATGAGTCTTACTGACTCTGGTCTGGCATGCTCTGCATTATGGCATCACCCAGCTGAGCCAATTAAGCATCCACTATGTGTCAAGAACTATACCAAGTGTCAGGATATAAAGAAGAAGCCAAAGACAGTCAGTGCCCTTCCAGGAGCTTAGAATCTAGTGGATTCTATAGGACACCCCTCTAGGGGGATCTGTATTCCTCAAAGTCCATCACTATACAGATAGAGGCCAAAGAGACCAGGCTACAAGTGTTACAGCCTGGAACTGTGACCAGGAAGCTTGACTTGGGGTCAGGGAAGGCTGGGTTCAAATCTCACCTCAGACATTTGCCAGCCATGGGACCCTGATTAAATCACAGCCTCTTTGGGACTCATTTTCCTCATCTGAAAAATGACAGGGTTGGGGCCAGCTGGCCTCTCAGATCCCTTCCAGTTCTAAATTTGCTCCTGTGACCTATCTACCAAACAGGCCCACTTACAATATGCCAACTGCATGATCAATCCCACCACAGATTAGAGCAGGAAAGAGGAAGGAAAGACAGGAAGTCTCTATGTGAAGGCAGTGAACTCATGGCACTTAAGATATTTCAGGAATCGAAGCTGTAATAAATCACAAGTTATACAGCACCAGCTTGGCTGCAAACTGCTCTGGGGATGTAACCTCACGGCCCTTCTGTGAAGCGCATGCTGCAGGCTCCGTTGTCAGCATCTGATGGCCGAGGTTCTAAGACATCCAGTCACTCGGCCTTGGTCGCACAGCTTGGCAGCTGGATCAGCAGCAGCCAAATCTGAATCCAGGACAAACTGACTCTAAAGTCAGACTCTGGCATCTACTGTGCTCCATTGCTTCTCATGGTAACCATAGGATCCCAGCTCAAAGAGATCTCTGAGGCAAGGGTGATCCAGCAGAAAGAACCCTGTGTTGGAAATGGGAATTTTGGGTTCAAATATGGAGCATACCAGATGAACCCCAATATTCATGTATATGTACACACATGCACATATAATATAGTATATGTACATGTGAACATACACATATGTGTGCATATATATGCATTATGCATAAAGTCAATTCTTGCAGGCAGCTACAGCACAACTCGACATATGTGTGCATACACCATTGTTTACATGTGAGTACATATATACACATGTAAACTGGGGTGTGCTATGACTGACCCTACATTTTCAGGATGAGCATTCTGCCTCAGGAATTGGCAAACACTACAAATCAGGTCCTGATTTATTTTTTGTTGATTGTCTAAACTTAAATGATGGAGAAAATGTTAATAGTACAGGTTAAACTTTAAAGTGCCTCATACTACTTTTGTAGTTGTTGTTGTTGGCCAGGGATTAAATTTTTACCAGCACAGGACTATTTATCTGCAGAAAATCAAACAAGACTGTCCCTGCCTGGGGGTGGAGGTTAGAGTTAATCTTGGAGACAGCAGGGCAGAGAGACTGAGGAAGTAGTGGTTCGCTGCTAAAGCAAAAGGCTCACCTATGGGGATGGGGAGAGCCAGAGTGCAGTCCTAGTTTCTTGTGTTTTTTAAATAAGAGTGGGGGGGGGGGGTGGAGAAACTTCAGAGACTGGCAGATAAGCTGTGGTGGATTTAAAGCATTTTTGATGGTTAGGTCAGTTATGGCCTCAGGGTCCAGAGGGTCTAGAAAGAAACTAACTGATCACAAATCACTAAAAAGAGTGACAGGACAGCAATGCGAGGATTGGGGGGGAGGTGAAGGGGGCCTTCAGACAAAATAAAACTCAAGCTGTTAAGATCACAGGCCAGGAGGCACGTCCTTGATGATCTGGAACAGTGGACAAGAATCCTTTCACTCTCTTTGGGAACTTCCAAAACTGGGGTCCACTTGCGAAGAAGCCCCTAACCCAAAACCCTCCAGAGGCAAGAATATAAATTTTAAGGCCACAGATCATTCCTAACATCCTGGCAGACAAAGCATCATCCATATTTATGAGGCTCAGAGACAAAATTTGCATTCCCAGTTTAGTTTCCCTGATGCTCAGCTAGTCATATTTTATTTTCCTGCGGATCTATATGCAGGGTTGATTTACGAGCACATGTTGTGCATTTAAAAAAAAAATGCCTGGTTTGGAGGCTGAGGGAAAAATCCCAAGAAGGCTACAAAGGCCTAGAAACACTTGTCCCCAGACTCAGAGCCTCTGATCTGGCCTTCCTAGCTTTCCTATTTCAATTCAATCCAATCAAGATTCATTAGCTCCTACTGTGTGCAGAGCCCAGGGCCAGGCCTCAGGGGAACCAAGGAGAAAGCTCCAGGCTCAGAGAACAGCCACACAGTAGTACAGAAGAGAAGAGAAATGTATTCCAGAAAAACACTCAGCACTGAGCCTCTGGGAGGCCTGAGGAAGGAAAAGAATAAATCCTTGGGAGGGAGAAAAAGAAATAGGGGCCTGGGTGAGTTGTAAGCTCCCCTATACCCAAGGCTTATGTAATTATAGAAAAGAATTGACTAGAGTTTATTTTGTCTTTTCATTTTCTCTTCTTTTTCAATTAACAAGCATTTTTCTCTCCTACCCTTCTCTAATTTGATGGGGAAAAGTCTCCATCACAAACATGCAAAGCCAAGCCAGACAAATTCAGACATGGTCCATGCCCAAAAATCTAGGACTCATTCTGTATCTGAAGTCCATGGCCTCTCTATCACAAAGGACCACCTACTGTGCTCCGGGCATTGTGCTAAGCAATTTGCAGGTATTATCTCATTTGATTTTCCCAACAAACCTGAGAAGCAGGTGGTATTATGAACCTCATTTTGAGGAAGAGGCTAAATGACAAACCCAGGGTCACACAGATAGTGAATATTTGAGGCTGAATTTGAACTCCTGTCAGGTAGATCATCATATAGATCATAGATCATTATCAATCCTCTGAAGTCATGGTTGATCATTGCTGATAGCTCTTAAGTCTTTCCAAGTTGTTTGTTAGTTTTTAAATGTTCTCCAGGATCTGCTCCGTTCTCCCATCCCATGGCCCCAACTATTTAGTCATTTCTTTCCACATAGTAGTAAAGAATTGGTCAATCAATTCCGCTACCATTTGTGAAGCACCTACTATGTGTGAGACACCGTGTAAGCACTGGGAAAGCAAAGAATGGCAAAAAACAAGCAATCTCTTCCCTCAAGGAGCTCCCAGTCTACTGGAATGCCATTCACTAAGCGCTTACCACGTGCCAAACACTGTGCTAAGTGCTGAGTATATAAAAGCAAATGTGTAGACCACCTCTGCCTTGAAAGAGTCAACATTCTATGATAGGGGAAGACCACACACACGGAGGCCAGGGAAGAGTTTTTAGTGCTGTAGTTTGATAACCCAAATTAGAGACTTTCCCCTGCAATCCAAAGCTATTAAGGAAAGGAGAATGGAATTAGTGTTTATTAAGTGCCTACTCTGTGTGCTAAGCACTTACAAGTTTGCTCTCTTTTTTTCTCATTTTGGACATAATTGGTGGATCTCCATATAAAGAGCATGAGATGTGGAATTTCAAAATTCAGCTCTGTCACTCACAATTTGTGTGACCCTGGGAAAGTCACTTCTCTTCTTTTCTTTGTAAAATAATAGAGTTGGGCTAGATAAGCTCCAATCCTCTCAAATTCAATCTGACAAGCATTTATTCTGTTAGATGCTGAAGTTACAAAAACAATAATTCAATCCTTGCCCTCAAGGGGCTTACATGCTACTGAAGAGAAGCAATATGAATTCAGATACATGAAACCAGAATGAGGCCAGTTCCTCACCAAGTCCTCCTCATACTGATGAAATCATAGGTCTAGGGAAAGGGTTAAAGTAAACAATGCAATTTGGTTGTGTGGTAGAGTCCTACTACTAATTGACAGAAAGACAAAATGTCTCCTCCAAGAGCTAGTGCTTCAGCTGAACCTTGACTCAAAAGATGAAGAAGAAAAAGGGAGAGTACTGTAGTCATAGGGAAATTGCCTGAGCAAACACCAGGCAGCTGGAAATGAAGTGTCCTAGAAAAGAAAAATAACAAGTAGGTCACAGGAGCTTCAAAGCCCTATATGACAGACAGGCCTGTACAACCTGTGGCTGCCAAAGGATTTTAGGGACCCATGAAAAACGTAGAAGAAAACATTCTACATTTTTCATGGGCAGCACAAAATCCTTTGCCACGCCCATGGAGCACAGGTTGTGCAGGCCTGCTGTGTGAGCTTCTTGAAGGCAGAGGTGGCTTATGCCTTCTTCTGCCCTGAATATGGCAGCTGCTACAAAATAAATGCTTGTTGATTTGACATGACTTAAAGACTACTACGTGAATAACTTTGCCCAATTCTGTGAGGAATTCAAAGAACTTCACCCAAACAGATTGCTACTCCACCCCCCTGTCTAATTTAGAGGCAGCTGGTGGCACAGTGGATAGAGGACTGGACTTGGAATCAGGAAGACTCATCTTCATGAGTTCAAATCTGGACTCAGATACTTCCTAGCCATGTGACCCTGGGCAAGTCACTTAATCCTGCTTGTCTCAGTTTCCTCATCTGTTACAAGAACTGGAGAAGGGAGTAGTAAACCATTCCAGTATCTTTACCAAGAAAGCCCCAAATGGGGTCACAGAGAATTGGACATGACTGAAAAGACACAACAGTAGCAGCTCTAATTTTGTAAATGAGTCCTAGAGATTTGCCTAAAACTCAGAGAGGTTAAGCTTCTTGAGCAAGGATCATATAACTAGTAAGTTGCTCTTGTTCAATCATTTCAGTCATGTCTGATTCTTCATGACCCCGTTTGGGGTTTTTGTGGGAAAGATACTGAAATGGTTTACCTTTTCCTTCTCCAGCTGAGGAAACTGAGGCAAACAGGGTGAAGTGATTTGTCTCAGGATCACACGGTAAATGTTTGAGGCCAGATTTAAACTCAGGTCTTCCTGACTCCAGGCCTGGCATACTATCCATGGTGCCACTTTGGCACCATGGTTAAGTTCCAGGGGCAAAATGTGAACTTCAGTTTCATTGACTATAAGTTCAATGCCATTTCCAATGCATTGGACCTTGCTAGTAGTAGGTACTTAAGAAATATTTATTGAGATAAATCTAGGAAAAGAGGAACCAGTTTGAGTGACCATCTAAGTACAAACGTTTCTTTCTGAAGAATCCCTAGCTATGGAGTGAGGTTGCACCCTCCCCCACCACCACCCCCAGTAGATGAGCCAGCCAAATAATTTACAGCCCAAGAAACTAACTCTAGGCTCATTTTCTGCTGGATTGGCCTTTCAAATTGCATTTTCCGTTTATCTTCTAGGGCAGCAGGAAGTGTGTGTGGTGGGAGCGTGGGGAGGAGAAGAGAGGAGGAAGCAGGGAGAAGCAGAGACACCAGAAATATCAGCAGGTTAATTTCTATCTTTCAGGGAAATTCCACTGTTTATAATTTAAAACAGAACCACCGAGGCATGGAACAGAATTGCAGAAGTGAGAACATTTTAGGAAAGGAATTTTAATAACAAAGAAAATACTGTGATATGTAATTCCTACTTAAAAATGGATTATTGACGAACAGCAGCATCTGAGGTTTGCTGACACTACCCTGGTGTTGGTGGCAGAGGGAAGGCCTCATTGGATTGGAATTAACCTTTCATGGATAGGACTTCCTTCATTTGATTCAATTCAGTCCTATCCACATGCACAAACCACCAGCTATCTGCCTGGCACTGCCCTAGATGCTGGGAGTATATTAACCCACAATGACAGCATGGCAAGGCACTCATCCAGTCCGTGTTCATAGTCACTGGATAAGCTGTCACCATCTTCCAATTCTGGCAGGCAGCTGAGACAGTCAGGAGTAGCTATCACATTATCTTCTTAGCTAATTAACCTCTGGATAATTCTTAGGTACCTTGGATAAGTCAGTGAGTGTAGTGGACATTCCAACAACTTTTACTTATTTAGGAGGTAGGGGGCGGGGACAGGTTCCAAAAGTAAGTCAACTTGGGAAAAAAATCTATTTGAATATCACTGGGGTTATATTAGCATTGTAGTCGATGCACGGTTAAGCAATGCAGAGCTCATTAGGCTTGGAGGCAATTGGCCTTTGGTTTAAATCCCACCTCCCACACTTACTAAATATGTGATCACAGGCAAGTCAATGAATCAACAAGCATTTATTAAGTGTTTACTATGTGTGAGGCACTATTCTAAGTGCTAGGGAGACAAAGAAAGAAAGAAAAAACCAGCCCCTGCCCTCAGGGAACTTACATTCTAAAGAGGAGAGAGACACTATGTAAACAAATGTGTATATGTAAGATATTTTGTTGCTGTTGTTCAGTTATGTTGGACAATACAAGACCCTATTTGGGATTTTCTTGGCAAAGGTACTGAGTGATTTGCCATTTCCTTCTCCTGCTCATTTTACAGATGAGGAACTCAGGCAAACAGGGTTCAGTGACTTGCCCAGAGTCACACAACTAGTAAGTGTCTGAAGTCAGATTTGAATTTAAGAGGATTCTTCCTGTTGCTCACTTGGCTGGGCCATCTGGCTTTGAATTGGAGGTACTCTCAGAATGAAGGTGCTAGGAAGAGAGGAAGAGATGGAAGGGGAGGATGAAGAAAGGATTCTTAACAGAAGGGGAGATACCGTCTGTGTCTGGAAGAAAGCAGAGATTAAAAAGCAGAACTTTCCAGGAATGGGGAGAGTCGATTAAAAGGCATAGAGCTCAGAGATGGAGTCATGTAACTTCTTAGATTCTTTGTTCCCTCATCTGTAAAATGAGAATAATTATCCTAGAACTACATTTTCCACAGGGTTATTATGAGGATCCAATTGAATAGCATGGATAAGGCACATGGAAAACCTTAAAGAAGAAAGATCAATATTCACAACCACTAGTATACTTGGTGAAATATGAGTCTGTAATGAAATGGACCTTCAAAAGTTGAGATCGCAAAACAGTTAATTTTCATAGGAAGGAAGAATAATTTAAAAATCTGTGAACTCAGAGCTTTTTTTATAGCAAAATTAATGCCATCATACTGCTATTTCCTGTCCACCATTCCCCTGTATATGTTGTCTTCCTCTATTAGAATGCAAGCTCCTTCACAAGGACAGATAGCATCTTCCCTTTTATGTTCATATACCCATAACTCAGCAGAGTAGCCAAGACAGAGTAAGTACTTAATAAATGCCATTCTATTCCATTTTTATAATTCTAGTGTCAAGGATAATCCTTTATTTCTTTTAACAGAGAGAGTGGGTTCCATTGATGGACACTAGTGAATGAAAATGCTTTTGAAATTTAATATGCGTGAATTCTGTAAATCCTGTATTTTGTACCAGCAACTATGACTCAGTCAGACTCTTATGCTATTGACACCTATGAGTTACACTTCATGGCACTAATTGGACTAACAAATTAGCCTTGATAAAAGAAGAACAAACTCAATAGTAAATTAGAAGTGTGTCCATTACTGGTCTGACCAATTTATATATGTGCAGCTTGTCTATTTCTCATTAGATCCTCACAACAATTCTGGGAGGTAGGTGCTATTCTCATCCCCAATTGATAGATGAGGAAACTGAAAGAAAGAAAGGTTAAGTGACTTGCTTGGAGTCACACATCTAGTAAGCATCTGTTGGTGCCCAGCAGTCTAGCACTCTCCCTCCTAACTGCCCCATCACCATTTTCATACTTAAAGAAAGAGAGTCAAGTAATCCCTGAAATCTTGTCCTTATAGCACAGTGCTGGGAACTCAAAGCCATGGAAGTTTACTGTGTTGTTGCTGTCATTAAGTTTTTCAGATGTATATAACCCTCCATGACCCCATTTGGGGTTTTCTTGGCAAAGATACAGCAGT
>CM053582.1:556326551-556338738 GCA_028627135.1 Pseudochirops cupreus | reverse complement strand
TTCACCAAATAATTGTGAGCCAGTAGTTTCAGAAAACCTGCTAACCAGGTAATATCAAACAAAGAAAAACACAATAGTCCAAGTTGTCCTCATTAAAAAAGCCAGTTTGTTAAAAGACAGGTGGCTACTAGGATTAATGGTAAGGCCATCTAGACAGGAAGAA
The DNA here is from genome assembly GCA_028627135.1 of Pseudochirops cupreus. Taxonomy (NCBI): domain Eukaryota; kingdom Metazoa; phylum Chordata; class Mammalia; order Diprotodontia; family Pseudocheiridae; genus Pseudochirops; species Pseudochirops cupreus. Next base: position 556,338,575 of record CM053582.1, on the reverse strand, counting down.
CAGGGACTTTTCCTTCATGGCAGGGGTATCCATATGCTACAAGGAGCAGTACAAGCTGCCCAGCCTGGATGGACAGAAAATGAAGCCAACGTTATTCTAAGGACTCACAATGACAACAGCAAACCTGGGAGGTGGACTTGCTTGGTGGAAGGTGGGGAGGGGGAAGGGCAGAAAGGAGGTAGTTGGCTACGCCAGCTGGTATGTCAGAAGGTCTTAGCAGAAGTCCAAAGGACTTTGCCAGATGGAATGGCCAACTCAGCACAGGATTCTTGCTGTATCTCTCTTTTTCATTGGACATCCTGTTAGCGGTACTTAGCATAGTCCTTTGCACATAGTATTTGATAATGCTTTTTCATTCATCCACCCACTCATATGTAAGAGGATTCTAATCGTCAAATAAACATTTAAGCACCTACTATATGCCAGGTGCTGCCCTAAGCACTTAAGATAAGAAGAAAAGTTGAAGACAGTCCAGTCTCTCAAGGAACTCACAGTCAGTGCACCTTCTCAAGTGCCAACAAGTTCAGATAACATTTTTCTGATAGAACTAGCAAATTTCTTTCTTGGAATCCTACAGGAGGAGAGCTGAAAAATCCCTCTTTATATCATTATAACGGGGCCCTTTGCAGAAGTCACCCTGCCTACCATACAAAGCAGAGTTAGATTTTACACACTGATGATCAGTTGCAACCTCTTTGACATCACAGTGCGAAGAAAGGGATTTGAAAGTCCAACATGAAGATTAGTGGGGCCCTTGGACCCTGATCTCCATTTGGGCCCCATCACTCTACCTGGCAGAGGTAGACAGATTTCAGCAGCTTGGAGCCATACAAACAGATTTGCATGTAAATGAACACAGCTTGGGGGAAACTTCCCTTGTCTCCTGAAGACAAGAACATTGCTTTCCTTTGTGTAATAATAATAAAATGTAGAGTCTCCCAGGAGGGGTAAACACAGAGAGGGCATTACTAGGTATAGAACTTGGAAGTGTCAGTCATGCTCTTGGAGATCACAAATGGCTGAGGACCAAAGAAGAACAGGAGAGTTTGGGAGATGCAGGTGTAGAATGGATTGGAGGACCAGAGGCAGGTGACAAAGGTGGAAATCACGGGAGGGAAACATTCAAGTTGAAAAGATGGTTTCTGTTGTTGTTGGTTTGTTTTAATGTTCTTTTGGATTTGAGGGTTTTTTATGAGACTGCAACATGGATAGCTAAGATTATAATCAAAGAAACATTTCCCAATTGGAAGGGTCCTCAATATCCTTCTAGTTCAACCCATACCTGAACCAGAATCTCATTCTCACTTTGATGTACCAAGTGATCACCCATCTTCTGCCTGAAGAAATACAATGAGGGGGAACTTACTGGTTCTCAAGGCAGCCCACACCACTCACTGGTATCTCTCGTTGTCATGAAGTGTTTTTTACATTAAGCATAAAGTTACCTCTCCGCAACATCCACCTCCAGAAAATTTGTGTAGGGCATGCAGAACATAAATAGCCAAGTGAAAGCTTGATGAAAATGCCCTGAGGAAAAAGGAGTTGGTGCTAGTCTTTGAAGATTCTCTCCCTCTTACTTTTAATTTTCTCTTTTTTTAAAATCATATTTTCAATATGGACATCCAACAAAAAGTTTTGGTGTTCATTCAAATCTAGAGGCCTAAACATCAAGCAAACGTGATGAGAAATTATCTTAGGGAGATCCATTCAAATAGATTATATTCTACCTACAGTCTTTGTGTCTCTGCGCACAACTTGTCTGCAGTGGAGTCTCTATTCAAATCAATGGCTTCCTCCATTAAATAAGCTTTGTCTCCTACCAATCAATTCACTTGATAAATCCCAACTATGGGCACAGCAGGCTTAGAATACAAATATGAAGAAATAATTCACCTTACAATGAACTTACATTCTAATGTAATCCAATCCAGTTCCTATGGGAAGCCTATATTGATCCTTCCAATTGCTAGTGCCGTCCTCTAGGAAATTATTTTGTGTCTACTTTATGTATATTTTTGGATTTAATCTTCTGTGGACACATTGTTTTTCCCCAATAGAATGTAAGGTCCTCGAGGGCAGCATCTGTTTTGTTTTTGTCTTTTTATCCCCATTGTCCTGTACCATGCCAGTCATATAATAAGCATGAGATAAATACTTATTGATGATAAACAAATCTACAGCATTATAGTATATGTATTAGGATATGGGGCTCAGGCTCTCAATTCTATCTTAAGGTAAATCACAGATGTCAGAAATTGATAAGAAAATAAATTGTCAGAAAAACTGGCTGGGGGAGAAAGTTCTGTTCTCCCATTGAGGTCCTGATCCAGTGGCACACAGTGGCACAGAAGTGACTACAAGTGGAAAAAGTCCTGGATTTTGTTGAAGAACCTGAGTTCAAATAACAGCTCTTTGGTTCCTTAGCCATATGATCTTGGAGAAGTCACAGAACTTCCTCAGATTAGAGATTAATTTCTTTGTATCATGGACCCCTTTGGCTTGATAAAGCCTATGAACACCTTTTTCAAAATCGAGTCTTTATATGCATTTAAAAATAAGATTATGAAAAAATATATAATGAAATAAATACAGGTATCAAAATATTGTTAAAAACCTGTTCAGTTGAAGAACATCTAGACCAAATGATCTATAATACAGCCATCTAAATATCTACGACTTTGGCTTCCCAGAAGCTGTTCCCAAGATCCCAAAAAGACTTCTGTCACAGGCTTGGTGGCACACTTCAATTTAGTTCACCTAATATTTATTAAGCACCAATATGGTCCTGGCAATGGCTTAGGGACAATAGTGTGAAACAGTCCCAGATCTCAAGGAGCTCACAGTCTGCAGGGGAAGGAGTGGAATGATATCTATTACAGAGACAAGTATAATATGAAGGGAAGAGGAAAATGGAGAGACTAGAAAGAGTATCTTGGGAAAACCCAAGGATGGACAATCTGAGGAACTATATGTCTATTTTCTGAGGACTTAATCTAGCTATGTTTGAAGAAGATCATCACCCGATTAGGCACAAAGGCATGAGTCGATCCTTCATTGCCTGAAGATGATCTACTATGCTGTAAAGAGGCTATAATCTTTGTCTGCAGAAGCAGGATCCCATGAGGGCAGCAGGGATGCATAAAAGCAAAGGGGTCAGGAACTCAGGCCAGGATTACGTGTGCTCAAAGTCTTGGTGAGATGCAACATTGAAATGTTGAGCAGTTTTCTATTGCCTCTAGGATAAATGAATGAATAACATTCATTAAGCATTTACTTTGTGCCTAGCACCGTGCTAGGAGAAAATACAAATAATCTGGTATCTAAAGTTCTTCACAATCTAGTTCCAACTTATCTTTCCAATATTATTTCCTGCAATTCCCCTTCTCCCTCTCTTCGTCCCAACCTGATTTGCTAGATTCTCCCTTGGAGATTAACTTCTGGTTCCCACCTCCTGTGATTTGCACACGGTTTTCCCCAAATATGAATGTACTTTCTCCTCACTTCTGTCCCTGTAAGCTCCTTGAGAGTAGGGACTATTTTGCTTTTTTCTTTGTATTCCCATATCTTAGCATAGACACGGCATGTAGTAGGCTCATACCATATGAGTGCTAGGCTCATACTATATGAGCAAAATTGAACTTCTCAGTCTTCTTACACCTTATTCCCCAGCTCCATACTCTTTAATCCAGTGACACTGGCCTCCTTGCTGTCACTCAAACAAGACAGCCTGGCATTTCTTCTGGCTGCCCATCATGCCTGGAATGCTCTTGCTCTTTGTCTCTTCCTTCTGGTTCTTGGCTTCTCTCAAGTCTCAACTCAAATTCCATCTTCTACAGGAAACCTTCCCAACCTCTCCCCTCCTTCATTCTAAGTCCTTCCATCCCTTGATTATTTCCTTTTCCCTGTATAGAACTTATTTATACATATCTGTTGGCTTGTTGTCTCCCCCATGAGAATGTGAGCTCCTTGAGGGCAGGGACTGTTTTTTGTCTTTTCCTGTATCCTCAGCACTTATCACTGTGTCTGGTACATAAATGGTGCTTAATCAATGATTATTGACTTACTGACTAAATTAGTTCATATAATGAAAGCAGATCCCTTTCTGTCATCCATTAGAACATAGGCATGTTGGGAGCAAAGGAAGGTTTTATCTTTGTTACCATCTAGTACAGTATACTGAATGGTTCAGGTATTTCATGAATATTGCCTGAATTGAATTGCATGGAGGGAGCCTCCAAAACTATCAAGCTATTCAAGGGTTAGAGTGTTAATCACTGTGCTAGGACCACAAGAATAAGAATTTGGGACTTGTTTATACCTTTTCTTTCTTCTTACTTTTAGTTTTGTCATCTAAAGACTAAAGACAAGACTAAAATTATTTATATTGGACCTATCTGTAGCCTCAGAACAGAGCACAGTGCCTGGTACCCAAGAGAAGTTTGACTCTTATTGCCTATGTGCACCAATGACAGGTCACTCAGAGCAGTGCTGACTCATCAGAGTGGGAGGATGAGAATATCTAAGTATAACCTACCTGGGAGATGCAAGAGCTTTGAGAAACTCAGACCCACTTGACTATTCCTTGCCTGGGTCCCAGACAGGTTGAACAGTTGGACAACTGTAAGAAGCTATCAGTGGTGAAAACCCTATCATTCTGATCAGGGAACAGGGCATGCTAATAAGTGTGTGACTAGAATAGATATCCAACTTAAACATTTTGCTTTGTAAGAAATACAGCTACACTTGGCCTTGTGCCATTGAACTAAGCTTAGCACTTTTCCTTAAACCAAGCCAAGATACTCATTTGGGTATTTTAGAAGTCTATCTCCTCTTTTAGATGACTGAGAATGACACAAAGTGAGGAGGGAGAGGGAACACAATAGAAGACAAAGTCAGGATTTAAAGCTGTCTCAAAGGGCTAAAATCTTTAGCTAAGATTAGCAACACAACATCATACTTGGGGTAAGAAACCCACCCTCATTACAAAAAAAAAGGGGAGGCATGGTTAAGTTCATCTGAAAAAAAAAAAAGATGTGGAGATTTTAGTGACTGAAAGTTCAACTTGAGTCAACAGTATGACCAGGTAGCCAGAAAGGCAGTGCTATGTTTGGCTGTATTCAGAAAGGAAGATGTTAAGAAAAAAAAAAAGATTAATCCACAGCACTCTTGCCGTGGTCAGACCACATATGGAATGTTGTGTTCGGTTCTGGCCTCCACATTTTAGGAAAGAAGCTAGAAAGCATCCAAATTAGGCTCACTACTAGGATGATGAAAGGCCTCATGAGGAGGAGGAGGAGGAGTTGGGTGTTTAGATTGAAGAAGAGAAGGCTGAGGGCAGGGGTTCATGATAGCTATATTCAAGTACTTGAAAAGTGTGTCCTATGAAAGAGGAATTTTGATTTTTCCACAGGAAAGAACCAAGAACAATAAACAGAAACTCTAAAGATTGAAATCTTTTTTTTTCTTTTCCTTTTTAGAGGGGGGGAGGCAGAGCAATTGGGGTTAAGTGACTTGGCCAAGGTCACATGGTTAGTTTTTGTGTTAAGTGTCTGAGGCCAGATCTGAACTCAGGTCCTCCTGACTCCAGGGCTGGTGCTCTATTCACTGTGCCACCTAGCCACCCTAAAGACTGAGATCTTGAAAGAGAAGACCTGCACTTGAATCTGGTCCTTGTTTTTACCACTTGTGGACAAGTCGTAGCCCCTTTTTGGATCTCAGTGTCCTTATTTGTAAAATAAGGCTGCTGAACCTTAAAGTTCCTTCCAGTTCTAAATCCTGTAATCTAAAACAATCTCCGTCCTCCCCCTTACCTTTTGTTCAGTTGTTTTAAAATAGCATTAAGCTTACTCCATTTAATTAAAGACTTCTGGAGGATGTTTCAGAAAAACATTATTAGTAGGGCCAAGGGGCCTCTCAGAGATGGCCTTCAAAACCAGAGATTATCTGATTCTGTGATTCAAGGTAATGGAAATTAATGAGCCACTATTCTGGTGTACTCACACCAATTAACAGCTAGTATCCTAAAGAGTTTGCGGACTAGAATGCTATTTAAAGAAATAAATCAAATACATGCTGAGTGCCAACTCCATAAACTCTGAAGAGTCTATAAAAGTAAGCAATGAGTTACTTTTTCAGCATCTACTAACACTCTCCAGTAAATCCTAACAATAAAAGCTTAAATTTTATGGGACAATACAATAATGCCTTGATACAATGGTCTGTCCATCTTGATAGGGAGGGTATAAAGAATGATTATAAGATTAGCAATCTCCAGCTGGAAAGACCATTCAAGGTCATCTAGTTCAGCTACAGCATTTTACAGGTAAGTAAAGTCAGGTCCAGTGAGGTCACAGTAACTTGTGGAAGGTCACATAGTGAGTAAAAAGCAAGACAGTATTCAGACTCTCTCCAGTATAGGCTTAGTACACTTAATACTTATTGACTTGGGTAATCTCCCTCTTCTCTCCATAAACAAATTAACTCTAACTCAGCTTTTCTAAAGGAAAAGATGATTTTCTTAAAGGTTTCTACCTCTTAGACCTCCTGAATATATGTGAGGTATACACATACATACATATGTATATGTATACATGGATGTATGTGGGTGTATATACACATATATTTAAATATATTCAGATCTAAATATTTACAAATATATGCATTATATAATTAGACATAATTTTATTAGCATCATCTCTGGCAAACTATAAGTTAGCATCATACCCTCCTGAAAAATCACCAGAAGCCCCCTGTAATTAGTCTTAATTCTATGAAAAATGCAATTTTGGCCCAGCTAGAACAGTATATTGATGACTCTGTCCAAGGTACTTGTTTACTTGGTTCACTGCTTTTAGCCTGCTCCTCAGACCTGGTCATAAGACATGAGGGAGTGAAAAGTTCTCAGAGACAAAGCTTATAATCTATCCTACCCAAATGTAGTCAGTCTTTTTTTGAAAGTCTATATGATTCATTCCTGGAGAAACCAATGGGCAAAACAGGATCCAGTCCAAGTTAAAGCCATGCTCAAGTACTGTAAAACAGACCATACTATAAAGACAGATTTCAGGAACCAGGTTATAGAGATATCAAAAATGAGCCAACAGGCATGCTGTGATGTCTAACTGCTCTGAGTTCTCTAGCCAGGTCAAGTCTGATAATCAGCATGTTTTCAGCATTGAGGTCAACACTATGGGATCCAAAAAGTGTTCAACCCAGGAAGCCCAACTTGCAAGACATGCTGCTGTGTGAGAAGGCGAAAGGTGCATGTAATTGGCGAATACCTCCTAGCTCTGAGCTGTAAAGCAGTGTCAGGAGCTGACCCTGATGCTGGCAATTGGGAGAGTTAGTATGTTTGAAAACCTGCCCCTGGTCAGCAGTAACAAAGCATGTGGTGAATAAAGTTTAGGGCTGAGAAGGACACAAAGTGTGTGGAAGCACTGAGTGTCCTTAGTCAAAACAAATTCATGCAAGATATGACTGTGAGTGCCCATGAGAAAAAAAGTGCTCTCTCTCTTTCTCTTTCTCTCTTCCTCTTTCCATCTCCTCTCTCTCTCTTTGTGTGTGTGTGTGTGTGTGTGTGTGTGTGTGTGTGTGTGTGTGTGTGAATGCCTAGGAAACTTGAGGGTAAGTATGGGGCCATTAGATATGTCACCCAAAAATAAATGTGTTGTTCCATCAGACAAACCTCTTTTTTAGGAAATGAGGTTGTTAATATTGTAAAGATAATCAACATGGAAAGATTTAGGAACTCTGATTTATTCAACAATCAGTTCCAAAGAACTCATGATGACACATGCAACCTACCTCCAAAAAGAGCTGATGGTCTTAGAGAAGATTGAAGTATATTTTCTTTTTCTTTTTTTTTTGAGGGGGGGGGTACCAGTGGGGGAAGGGCATGGCTAGTCCAGGAATTTATTTCATATGGTAATATATATGTATGTGTTTGTGTGTGTGTATTTGTAATAGATTTTTGTTTTCCTTGGCTCCTCAGTGGCTTAGGAAAGAGGAGAAGGGAGGGAAATAAGTTGGAATTTAAAATAAAATAGGTTTTAAAAAAGAGGAAATGGGAATTGGAGTGAAAAGTAAGACTGCCCTTGGAGACAGAGTCCCTCAGTTTTCATACAGCTAGCAAGATTGAAAGTGCATGCATTGAGTCCTGATGATCCATAGGGAAAAAGGAATAAGGGCTTAAACATTGATTATGCACCTATTATATGCCAGGTACAATACTAAGCACATTTTTTTTACAAATATCAACTCATTTGATACTCACAACAACCTTGCTAAGTAAGTAGTATTATAACCGTTATTTTACACTTGAAGAAACTGAGGCAAACAGAAGTTAATTGACTTGCCCAGGGTCATACAACTAGTAAGTATCTAAGATCAGATTTGAACTCAGGTCTTCCTGACTCCAAACCCAATACTCTATCCATTGTACTACCAGTTGCCCCTTGGCCTATGGATGGATACAGCACTTTGCAGAGGATGATGGTAGGGGCTTGATAGATGGCAATATCTCACTGGCAGTGTACTCACTGCCCAAATCCTCTACACAGAGAAGAGGGGACCAGGAGTGATGGCTGTAGTCTCAGAGCCAAAGAATAAGAGTATATATACGTAGATCTGTATCAATAGCACCTATATGGGATCCAAGAGACAGGACATAAATGAGAAAAAGAACTAAGGAGATCTGGAGGGTGAACATGGGAATCTAGGTAACAGTGGAAAGAAAGCTGCTCATAGAGTTAGGAAGACCTGAGTTCAACTTGTGTGTTAGGATGTAGCTGGGTATCTCTGGGCAAGTCCCCTAGCCTCTATTTGTCTGTTTCCTTATGTACAAAATAGAGAGAACAAGATCACCTATCCCCAAGGGTTGTTGTGAAGATCAAAGGGGATATCTGTAAAGCACTTTGAAGACCTTAATGGGCTATATAAATGCTAGCTAGCTGTTATGACCCCTTCCCACCCACCCTCATGCACATATTCCCAAACTATATACAATGCATGAATATATAATAGGGACGAGGATCATAGGTGAAGAATAGGAAGGGTCCTTAGTATTCATCTAGTCAAATTAGTCCAACCCCACAATTTTATGGATATGGAAAATGAGGCACAAGGAGGCAGTGACTTGACCAAAGTCATTCAGGTAGAAAGCATCAATGTGGAATTGAATTTAGATACTCTGAATACAGAGCCAATCCATTCATTGTGGTAGCAGAGCTGATATTTAAGTAGATAATGACCAAGCATATTGCCTACCTCTGTCTGTGCTGTCCTTGCCTCCCATTTCTGTGCCTTGTACCTTGGACTCATATGAGCCCTCCTGACGTAGAACACCACACCAATACATTCTCATTCTCTGGCTTTGGATTTGTTTATATCAGTCGTGGAATTGTTTTGGTTTTTTTTTCCCCCTTCATGTAGAAAAGTTGTATGCACAGTGCTGTGCCAACCAAATATTTACAGCTATCAAAACTCTAGCTGGTAATGGCCACATTTTAACATCCTTTCTAAATACTAACAACCCAGAGGAGCAATTAATGGTGGAGAGGTTGTGGAATGGGGTAGGAGCAAGGGGTACATATGTTTTCCTTCATTGGAAGATACCTTGGATTCATTAGCCTTCCAAACATTTCACTTTAGGGTTAGCACAAATTTCGGGTTTGGGGCCGAGATTAGGGTTAAACGTTTCACTGTGGGCCCACATAGCCCTGTGGTCCATTTAGCAGAACAAAACTAATGCACTCAAAGTGATAAATTATGCCCATTCGATTAAACAAATACTTATTAAGTGCCTACTGTGTGCACCAGGTGCTGAGAATATAAAGACAAAACTCAAATATCCCCCGTCCTTGAGGAGCTTCGATCCTGAAAGGAAAAGATCTAGAAAAGCAAGTATATAGAAAGTATTCACAAAATGCTATAAACGGATTTCAAGGGAGACAGAGCAGCAATTAGTGCTGTTATTTAGTTGTAAAGAGGAAGAAACTGAGGCAAACAGGGTTAAGTGATTTACCCAGGGTCACAGCTAGTCAGAGCCTGATACAAGATTTGAACTCAGGTCTTCTAGACTCCAGACCAGTGCTCTCTCCACTGCATCTCCTAGCAGTCTCACTAATAACTGAGGCATCAGGGAAGGCACTGTATAAAATCATCCTATTTCTATAAAAGTGCTCCTAATAAAAGCATGCAATGCTACACTACTTTCAAGTTCACATGACCATAATGCTGTGAGGTGTAAGGACGAGGAATATACCTATTTTACAGGTGTGGAAACTGAAGCTTAGAAAGACCAAGGAACTTGCTGTACTTTTGGGGGTTTTTTGGGAGGGGGAAGGTAAGGCAATTGGGGTTAAGTGACTCGCCCAAGGTCACCCAGCTAGTTTTTTGTGTTAAGTGTCTGAGGCCACATTTGAACTCAGGTCTTCCTAACGCCAGGGTCGGTGCTCTGTTCACTGCACCACTTAGCCACCCCAACTTGCTGTACTTTTAAACTTGCATTAAAAGTCATAAATTTAGAGCCAAAAGAGTGCTTGGAGTTTCCATACAACTCATTCTTGTAATAGGTGAAGAAACGGAGGCCCAGAGAGCATCTGCCTAATGTAACTAAGCTATTAAATGGCAGAATCAGGATTCAAACTCATAGCCATGGAGTCTAGACCCTACACGATTTTCTCTACAGTAGGCTTCCTTCTGAGTTCTAGCCATGCCTCCTCTCCATTAGGTAAAGACGTAGTCATTACAAGGTAGTTTCTTTCCAAAAGAAAACAAAAACCACTACCTTTAAAGAATATAATATATTTTATTAATACATTTGAGGGACCTCCACAATAGAGAGAAAAACCTAAGTATTAAAGCATTATCCTGCCCTGGAAAGAGTCCAGAGGTCCTCTAACATAATCAAGAATAACCAGTCAACTAGATTTATTACCTACCTACTATGTGCCAGGCCCTGTGCTTAGCACTGTTTGGATAGTCAAAGACACTTTTCTTCCCCCCACAGTGTCATGGCTTAAAATTATCTTCTCCGCTTCCCCAAAGTCTTCTTAGGATCACCCCATTCCAACCAGTCCCCATTTCTCAGAGGACCTGAGTTCAAAGTCTGCCTCTGATTTTCATTATCTGTGTGACCCACGGCAAGTCATGTCATCTCCCTGGGCCTCAGTTTTCTCATCTGTAAAATGAGAGGGTTGGACTAGATGGTCTCTAAGACTCCTTCCAGTCGTCTAGGATACCTTCAGCAACCATTCTATAAATGAGAGATTTCTGGATCTGTCTGAGCAATTGACTTGAGAGGCATCAAACAGCTGTGTGTGTCAGAGTATGTCAGCCTCACCCTGAGGCCTGCTTTTCATACACCATAATATATTGTCTGGCACACAATAGGTCCTTCATAGTGTTTCCTGGATGCATACTGAATGTCAGTAGAATACTGTGATCCATAAGGCAAAATTGAGGAGAAGGTCCTAGCTCATAGCAAGCTTATTGAGGCACAGACAAAGAAATCTCATTCCGAAGGAGTTCCAGAACAGGGAGACCCCCCAGGTATGCATTCCAGCATGGCTCTAATGTAGCCAATTTGTGCTAAATTAGAGAAAATTGTACACACTGTACAACTGTTATGATGAAAGCAACACCTGCTTTTCTTGGTTTAATATGTTAATGAGTAAAAGTAATCTGAGATGAAAAGCTCTTTAGGCAATGGGAAAAAATAATGCAATAAAGGCCCATGAATAGTGCCACACAATAGAGAAAGCTGTATTCAGAAATGAAGGGAATCTTGATCTCAAATGACTTGGAGCCCAGAGCAACAGTTTGGATGCTATTCATTTAAAGGAAGTGGATGATGGGAGGGGGAGAGGAAGGGACCCAAGTTACTACCTTTTACAATAGAGCTGAGAATAATAGCAGACAATCCATTTATTACCTTAAAAAAGTTTCTTTTTCCTGGCTTACATTTCTAAAGCACACAGCAGGCAAGCTACCAAAAGAAAACCAACAAGAGTATTTTAGATGACT
>CM053582.1:556242896-556326051 GCA_028627135.1 Pseudochirops cupreus | reverse complement strand
GAAGCTCAGAGTCACACAGTTCTTAAGTGGCTGAGGCTCAATTCAAACAAGGTCTTCCTACCCCCAAATCTACCATTCTACCCACTATAGCACATAACTGCTTAGCCTCCCAGCTGCATAACTCTGAGTTAGTCATTCAACCTCTTGGTGCCCCTGGACAATTCTCTAAGCCTGTAGGTTTTAACAGATCAATAAAAGTGGAAAGTATTTCCAGGTTCAGAGTCTCAGGCTCATTTTCTCTCTGCTTCTCTGTGTATACGTGCTAGCATTTATCCTGTTAGTTTCAATCATTTATCTGAAATAGAAAATTATTAGATATATGTCAGTGACTACTATTATTCTGGAAAACCAGTGCCATTAGAATAGCATAAATTTGGTTCTCCCACACTCAGGAGCATTTGCCATTCATGATAATTTCCCCCTAAGTAATGGATGAAGTGCAGATTGGGTCACAACAGAAACTGATCACTTAATACACTAGATGGGTTGTGCTTTTGTAACTGGAACAGATAGGTTCTCCTCCCTGAGCATTTCCCTAGCTTCTGGGGAGTCCCCAAAGCCCCAGGTAATGGCACAGCAATAGTTACTTCTACATATAAAGTATATGACATAGTTGTTTTTAATGCAGGGGATGAAAAAAAAATCCAAGATAAAAAACCTGATTTGAGACAAGTTACGTGATATGTTTGTATAGAAGGATCACATTTTCATTCAAATGATGAAAAATTAAAATGATGATATATAACCCCATAACAAATCACATTTATCTAATCTAATGTCATTTACCTGTAAGGCTCTAAGAACAATATTAGAATCCTATGTCAAAGAAGAGGAAACCAAGTGTCTCAAGCAAAATGACTTGACCACAGTCATATGGCTAGTCATCATCAAATTCAGACCCAAGCCTCAATTGCCTGATTCCAGATCTTGTCCTTCTCACTTCACTGTACTGTCTTGTCTTGGTATTTAGGAGAAATATCCTTGGTTGCTGGCTTCAATTTCCCCATCACTAAAATGGGGATGACAATAACACCTTGTTCACAGGGTTATTGTAAATATCAACTGAAATAGTGAAACAAATAAAAGGAAATGTACTTTAAAAATTTTTTTTATTTATGATTAGTTTACAACATTCAATTCCACAAGTTTTTGAGTTCCAAATTTTCTCCCACCTCCACCCCCCATGGCAGAATGCAATCGGATATAGGTTCTACAAATACCTTCACATTAAACATTAGTCAAGTTGGAAAGAAGAATCATACCCAATGGAATGAATAACAAGGAAGAAGAAGCAAAACAACACAAAATGAAAAAGAGAGAGCAAGCAGTTTGCTGCAATCTGCATTCCGACTCTGCATTCTTTCTCTGGATGTGGAGAGCCTTTTCCATCTGAGTCCTTTAGAGTTGTCTTATAACCTTGTATTGCTGAGGGAAGCCCCATCTATCAAAGTCAGTCAGTCATCACAGAGGAAATGCATTTATTAAGCATTTCCTATTTACAAATCACTTTCCTAAGTGCTGAGGATACAAATAGAAAAGTAAGACATATTTTATCAATATGTAATTAGCATTATATATTATAAATAATATAGGGAAAGTGCTTTGCAAGCCTTAAAAATACCATGTAAATGTTACTTATTATTATTATTATCATCATCATTATTATCTGCAGTCTTGGGGTTACTATGGAATGAATTGGCATGTACCAACTCAGTATCTAAAAAGGGCCTCATACATCTACACGGTCAAGCATAGTGGGTTTTTTGTCCAAGGATGTGGGTATTAATCTACTTATAGGAATGCTACTTAGTAGCCATAAGTCATTGAACAAGAAACTTTCCCTTCTCTGGCTCTCAGTCTCTTTATCTATAAAATTAGAGGAATGAACTAAATGATCACTAAGGTCTCTGCCATCTCTTAAGTCGTGGTCCTAACATTTTACAAAACTGTATATAAAAAGGGATAGCCACATTTTCTACTGTTCTTCATTTTCCTGGACAGCAGAAATTTCCAAAGGTGATTAATGCATAATCTCCCCTAACATTTATTTACATTAAATCAGGAAATGCTCACCATCAATAAAGTAGAATGAAAACAAGCAAGAAATGTTTCAAAGATAGCCCAAAAAATATATGACCTGGAAGTCACTTGAGAGATCTGTTTTCCTTATTGGGAGACTCATGAGCAGCATTAATAAATCTAGTTTCTGGCCATTCCCATATTTAACTTTCTCCATTTCCAGCAATTCATTTATTCAGTGATCTGTATTCCTTCCCCTACCTTCCCTAGTCCATCCACAACAATGCAAATTTCCGTGTCTTAAATCAATACACAGGAAATACCTTAGCAAGAATACGGTTTAGTAGAGAATGTTTTGATTATATTCCAATAGGTTTGACTGTTCAAAAATCATGGGGTCACCAATTCCTGCCTCAGCTATTTTCATGTCTAGAATAAACAAAAATTGGCTAAATTCAAGACTAGATGTTCATGACAGCTTCACTTGATGTATTAGATTATCTTTCTCCCTGGCAAGGACCGAAATTTACAGTCATAATCAATGTGTCATACCTTTAGAATCAGCTAAGAAGCAGGAAATAATTTTGGAGAAAGGAAACGAAGGACTCATTCCTCACTACAAAGATTCTATTTAGCAGGGAATAAATCCTGAGGGAGCTGATAGGGAAGGTGAAGGGATGAGGAAAGGGAAGGCAGGGTAGGTAAGGTAAGCAATTAGTAGGTAAACTAGGTTAATGAGGCATTGATATTGCATCTAAAGAAAGGGGCAGATTATACTATCTCAGCCTAGTGCAAAAAAAAAATGAAGGATCTGGGTGGTTTCAAGGAGTTTGGGTCTTCTTGGCACCCAGATCACCAGTAATGAATGGCTAGTTTCCATCCAAGCAGGTTCCCATAAAAAGAAGCAATTAATCAGCCAGGCATGGGTACTAAGTAATTACTGTTTGCCACACACTATGCTAGGTATGAGATACACAAGGGTAAAGTCAGTAAGTACAAGTAAAAAGTAAAATCTCCTGCAACAATTTAATATAGCTATGTTATTAAATAGAATGTTAGGAAACTGGAGACTGGGGATGAAGAAATGGGGTTTGGGCAGACCTATAAATAGCAATTTTGATATACAGGACAAAAAGAAATGAAAGATTTCCTGAAATCAAAAGTAAAAGGATACTGGGGGCCATTGCCCCAGTTGCAGTTTGGGGGGGAATGGAGAGAGAGTTCACATGAGTCCCTATTTTAACCTATTATTCTTGCTAACCAGAAACTAAACACAATTGTTTCTATACTACTGAAATGCTGTCAACACTCTCTAAATTTCAGTGCCCTTGGGCATTGCACCAGTTGCCCTGCCCTAGTTTTGAGTATGGATCATGGACCCACCATGACTCATTAGGTTAAGTTTCCTGCCAAGTATCATGTTACCTGGCTCAATCACATAGGTTGGTTTTAGCTCTTAATACATGCTTTTTCTTTTCTCATAACACTCTTCCTTTTTCTTCACAATATCCTTCACATTTCTCTATTCTATAAATGATAAATGAGTCAATAAGAGCTTGACACACCTCACGTGTGCCACACACACATACGAAATCTTTTATTATCCTTATTATAAAAACTTTATGTGAATGACTGATACCCTCCTAATAAGATGAGAAGGATCCCCTAGTATTTTAGACATACCTCTCCTCTACTACTCCAATTCATACCTTCAGTTGTCTCTGAACTCAACCTTTATTAACCAGACAAGTGGACTCTCAAAGTCAAATTAAAATAAATATGATTTTAGGGACTCTCCTTTGGGCATTGGATAAATATCTCCCATGCTTCATTGGTATGCATGTAATGTCATGAGAATGAAAGAAAGACTCTCAGCACAGTGGGTAAATCCCCTGTGAAAAATTTACATGAACAAAAAAACAAAACAAAAACATGCACAAAATTAAAAAAGATTTGGTAGACATAGAAGGGTTGTAATTCTTATCATTGAAGGGAATAGCCTGAATACAGTAGAAAAGTACTGCAAGAAATAAAATCACAAATCCCCTGGAATAATTGAGTTAGAGTTCAGAGAAAGCTAGATCACCCATTGTCCTGTGGACACCTGCTGATCTCCGTAACACAACTCAATCTCGACTAATTATTATTTTGAAATCTGAAAATCCATTTTCCTTCCAGCCACAGAAAGCATTTCTTCTCATTGTTCCTGCCATGTGTTTATTATTTTCTGTACCATTTGGTAAACTGAGCTGCTATTTCTATTTTCCCAGAGGCTGGAAATTCAGCCTCTGGGCTCTCTCTTCCCACACTTTAGAAATTTGATCACATCAGGCGCAGGAAGATGAGGCTGATGCTCACCCAGCATTTGGTAATCTACTAACACTCCACGGGGGAAGCCTTGAGCAGTACATGTCCAGAGTAGTTCTCACCCAAGCTAGGGTTTCCATGGCTACCAACCTCAGGTCCTGAAGTTATCATTTGTTCCATAACTGACTATTTTTCATATTCATTTTTCTCCAGATACCTTTATCAATGAATGTGTCAACCTTTCTCGCATATGACCAGCCCACAATCAGTTACTGTGGGGTGCATCATGAACTTCTCTCTCATAAGCCCTTTGAAACGAATGCACAGGAAGAAACGATGGAAACCCACCTAGAGACTGACCTGGATCTGAGCACAATCACCACAGCTGCCCGAATCAGTGAACATACTCAACAGCTGGCTTAATTAAGCTCTTTGGGAGCAGAGGGACACCACCAAACTCTATGTTGCCCGAAGGACAAAAAAGGCAGAAGATTTGGTTGTTTATTATGGATTCCAAAAAGCCCTGTTCCAATAAGCAAAACAGAAACAAAAAAACGAGATCCAAGAGCGAGACCCGAAATTGATAAGACAAGAATTGTTTCAAGTTGACACTTTGTAATTAGCTAAGTTGTGCAGTATTTTTTTGACTTAAACAGAGTATGACCCTGGGGAAAAACAAAAGAATCTTTTTTCAGAACTCATCCTACCTACCTGTTAAAAAAAAAAGAAGAAAGAAAAAAGAAAAAAAACTGTACAGAGCTAATGTATTTTTCATATTGTAAAGTTTCAATTATTAAGAGCAATTGGTATGTACAGTACCATGATTTAATTACATTTTGCTTTACAATTTTCTGTTTCTAAAATTTTAAATTAACAATGAGTCTTTCCTGTGTTCTTGCGAGTTATTCCATTTTCTAGGGACTGGTTTTGTTACTGCTTTGGGGCCCAGAAAACTCAGCTCTGAGAATCGGTGATGGGCAGACAGATCCTACATTATTTTTACCAAGCTTACTGCGTAGAATTTTATCTACTCGTTCCAGAAATAATACATTAACCAAAAGGGGGAAAAATTTAATTGCTCAAATTTGAAAGAGGTTCTTCAATGACATAGACTTTTTTTTCCCCTTACAAATGAAAATCAGGAGTGTTTTTTTAATGGTTCTTCTCAGACTTCCTGTTGCCTTGAATCACAGCCTAGTTTCTAAGCAGCAAAATGTTAACGATAAAGAGGGATATTTTAACAACACATTTCTGAATGAATGACTCATTATTTTATTCTTTTGAGTAATAATGTCGGTGTTGAAGGTCAGACAAAGTATTGGCAGGGCATCTTTAGAGACAAAGGCAATGATGGGACCAAGAGATACATTCATAGATTTTAAAGTGGAAAACACTAGAGAAATATTTGCTAATAGTATAATTGATTAGTATATAGTATGTCAAATGAGTTAACATATAGAAAGTGCCATGCAAATTTTAAAGTATTTTATAAATGCTAGACATTATTTTATTTCTGTGGCCCATATGGGAAGATAGTAAGTGGTCATTGTTGATACTTGTCTTCTAATTAATTCAAGGAGACTTGTTTTTGTAGGGTTTTTTTTTTTTACTTTGTTTCAGGGGGGATCTATAATTTCATCAGTATTGGTAAAGCCCAGAGTGGAAACCCATCTACTGATGTAGATCAGTAACTCCTCTATAACTCTGAGTTGCCTGGGATATCAAGAGGGGAAATGACCAGGAGAGGATGATGACAAAGTTAATATATATCCAAGAAAGGACATGAACAGAGGTCCTCCTGTTTCTCTCTATCTCCTACTCCTCGGCTGCTTCTCCAAAGGAGTTTTACCTTTAAAAAAAAAAAACCACAAAAAAAAAGCAACTAGGTAGTCACTGCAAAGGTGTCTAATTTTCTCCTTCCTTCCTTCCTTCCTTCCTTCCTTCCTTCCTTCCTTCTTTCCTTCCTTCACTTCTTTCTTTCTACCTTTCTTCCTTTTTGGGGGGATGGAGGGAGGGGGAGGGAAGTGGTAAGGGAAGTCATGTTTTTTTGTATGATTCTCTCTCTAAAGAAGAGATTTGGCCATCCAATGCTGATTTCAACATGCCTGTACAATGGGGAAATATATTTTTGCTAAAATTTCAGTTTAACCATACCTGCCATTTTCTAAACAGTTTGAGTTAATGTCTTTAGCAAGAGGTCACCTCTAATTCATCTGCAAAAAATAACTGAAAAAATAATTTTACCCACAACTGTGAAAGAGGATGCAGAGTGGGTGTAGAATTGAACTTGAAGGTTAATGCAGATCAGGATGGGGAAAAACCTGACTTTTAAGCATTGAAGGAATTAGATACTCGGGACATGAAATTGACTCATTTCTGTTATTTGCTTCCCACAGGTTATTGCTTAATATTGACATCTTAAAGACATATGGTAGCAATTACTGCATCCTCCACTTTTCTAATACTGAAAGTTTCTATTAATTCTGCACTAGGAGAAAAAATTATTTTTAAATAAGGTTATTTTATATTCATGAAATGAAAACTAAAAATAAGGCAATCTAGCTGGGAGGAAAAACAATAGGAAATATTTAGTATTTCTACAAATTATGTGAGAACTACATCCAAAACTTTTTAAATTTTGTATTCCTCCAAACAGAAAATTACATATTCAAAAAACTCATGTTTTCTGCTTGTTTATCACACCAGAGCTTCCGAATGGCTTCAAGGAAAATGAACTAGAAAATCATAGGGCAAATGTTTGTAAAAAGACTTCAGGCACTGCAGGGCTGAAAAATGATGCAGGATGTCGAACAAAGAGATGAAAATTCATGATTTCAAGTGGAAGAAAATGTCAAGACGGAATGCCTTGTATCATTTATTTAGCATTCCCAATTTTCAAAGCATGTTTTGCATAAATTATTTGCTACTCAGATTTTTTTGGCACTTTAAAGCCAAAATTTTCATCTTCATATCTCTCCCCTCCCCCCTTTTTCTAGTTTCTTTGATCCATGCCTGGGTTTTCTGCCTCTCCAAATTGGGGTCTTTCTCATGCAGAGGGAACATGGAGGAAGGACCTATGTATTTTCCCGTTAATCAGAGATATTTTTAATGGTTAGTTTTTTTAAAACAAAGTGGAAATTAGGTCAATCAAATGAGATTTCTTTCTTGGCAACTTTCTCTGTCAAATTTGACCCCAAAGACAGAAATTAATGCATACAGAAGTATACATTTGCAGAAAACTTCCATCATTTAAAAATCTATTTGGAAGAATTTTAAATTTTTTAGGAGCATCACAAAACTGGTCTCTGTCTTTTGTTGCCTCTCCCCCAAAAAATCTTTATTTAAGCATTCAAAATTGCTTTCAGAAAAATATGCAACAACTTACATCCTTGAAACTATGGCCTACACACACTAAACTTCCAAGGTTCAGATACTATGGGAAGGACACTATCTGATAATAGTGTCCCCTCAGAAGTCAGAAGATTTCTCAAATTTAAAATTAAGCTAATAAGAATTTTAAAAAGAAACTAATCTATCAGTTTCACAACTGAATATGAAGATGGAAGAACCATCCAAGGACCACAAGTTTAGAGGCAGAAAATACCTTAGATATCAACCTAGGGGTGGGGAATCTGTGGCGTCGAGGCTACATGTGGCGCTTTGACTATCCAAACTTCACAGAACAGAACCTTTTATTGAGGGGATTTGTTCCATGAAGTTTGGATTCAGTCAAAGGGTTGCACTCAAGGATGTAGAGGGCCACATGTGGCCTTGAAGCCACAGGTTCCCCACCCCTGAGTCCTAGTCCAATCTCATTTTTCAGATGAGGAAACCGAGTCCCAGAGAGGTTGAGCCTTGACAAAGGTAGTAAATGGCAGAGGTAGGATTTAAACCCAGGTCTCCTGACCCCAAAATGTGTATTCTTACCATTTTAAAATAAAACGGATAATGGCAACATTAGTATGTGGCCATATAGTTTCTGTGCATCATATATTGGTAGTTCAGATTTATATAGGGCATTAAGTTTTATGAAGCACTTAACATATGTAATCTCGTCTGATAATGATTATCAATTTTGATACTGTCTTTCATTCCCCAAGTATATCGTGATGCCTTCAATGACATAATAATAGTAATAACAAGAAAACCAACAACGAATGATAACAGCTAGCATCTACACAGGCTTCTAAGTTTTCCAAAGCACTTTACAGATGTCGTCTCATTTAATCCTCACAACAACCCTGTGATGTAAAGATTGTAATTATCCCCATTTTAAAGATCAGGAAACTGAAGCTGGAAAAGTTGCGTCATTTGCTCAGGGTCACACACCTTGTATGCATCTGAGGAATTCAAACTCGGGTCAAACTCACTTCTGAGTCCAGGGCTCTCTTGCATGCAATAATCCATGCTTGGAGTGGCCTTTGATGGTCTTAAATGGAAACTCGTACCCATTTACCCTAAAGCAGCGGTTCTCAACCTGTGGGTTATGTTCCATTTGTAACAATGAAAATCCATCCTGCATGTCAGATATTTACATTACAATTCATAACAGTAGCAAAATTACAGTTATGAAGTAGCAACGAAAATGATTTTATGGTTGGGGGTCACCACAACATGAGGAACTGTATTAAAGGGTCGCGGCATTAGGAAGGTTGAGAACCACTGCCCTAAAGTAACACAGGCCTTTGAAAGGAGTGACTCAACCTGGGTTGTGGGGCTATTTCTACGAAAGACAGACTAGACAGGGAGAGAACTTTGGCAAGTGGAGCAGAGATCCCAAAAGTAAATTTTTACAATGCCTGTTCTAAATACAGTGTGACTCCCTACACTTAGAGATTATGTGGTGTTCTTAACCAAATCTTGCCATTCAGTATATTTCAAGGATGCGTGTGTTGAGTGTGATCATTTTTTATACTCAGGGAGATTAATATCACTCCTCTTCCACCCTTAACAAATGTTATTGTGCTTTGCTGAGCTTTTAAAAAAAATCTTCTTGGTGACCAACCTTTGGATAATAAATCTTTCTGAATTTAATTATTACTAATAACAATAGGTTGCAGTTATATAGCATTTTGAGTTTTGAAAAGCACTTTAAAAATAGTATTTCATTTTATCTTTACAACAACCCTAGGAAGAAAATGTCCCCACCCCCATTTTATAGATGAGGAAACTGAGGCTGGGAAAGGTTAAGTGACTTGCCCAGGATAACTTAGTAAGGATCTGATGTAGGATTTGAACTCAGGTCTTCCTGATTCCCAGGTACACACTCTTATCTATTGCACTACCCAGCTGCCCCTGTAATTAGACAGGTCTTTGTACAAGATACTCAGTCTGTAATCAGACTGTCACTCAAAGCCTCTCCAACTTGATAGCCCTACCCAGAGTTTATACTCCATTGGTAAGATTGCTTGAATACCACAATGAGACACTGGAGGAAGACATTAGTAGAGACGCCAAGAGAGGATAACCGGCCACAAACTTAACAGACCAGCTCATGTACAGACAGGAAGAACAGGTGTTCAGAAGTTACAGGCTTATGTAGGCCCCATGGTGCCTCTGTGAATTTAGGAACTCACAAGAAGAGAAGTTCTGGCTTTTATGAATGACTGTACAGAAAATCATTACTATGTTTGGTATGCCTATAGCTAGACCACATAGGAAGGTCAGAACAAGCTCGGGAGCCATGTACCAGATACCTAGATTACAGAAAATCCCACCATGCCATAACTCCATTCATCTTTAGTTGGCACAAAAGAAAAAAATGTCCTCCAGCCCTCTCCTTAAAATGCCATATTCGTTTTGTTACATTTCACAGAACTGGGTAGACATTGAATTGAACACTGAAGCTCAAATTACACATGCCACTGTTATGTTCAGGTGTTTTATTAAAGGCAGGGCTGTTGAGCATTTCTGGGGACTGCCTGAGACATCTCAGAGTTATAAAGATTGTGAATGAGTCTTAGCTACACTGTTGCATAAAAGATGGTCCTAGCCTTGGAGTCGAGAAAGACAATGGTTTTGATTTCCATCTCCATGCTTGCTAGTGGTAAGACAGTGCACAGGTCACTTAAATTCTCAGTCTCATGCAACTCCCTGTGACCAATAGAGAGATATCTCACACAAACAGAATGTTAGATGTTTGATGTATAGTTGGCTGTAGATGTACAGGGTGTCCCAAAGTCCTGTTTAAAAGTACTATAAAGCTCAAGCATATTTCCATTACAGACTTCACTACTAGCCTCAGAATGTAATCTCATGACACAAAAAGGGGACTGGGATGGAATTTGGTCTCTCTGCTATTCACAATGGAAGATGACACCATCTCACACAGTATAGATATGAAATAACAAAAAGACATCAGAGGTGTTAAAATGTATGCCTAAGGCAGAGAATTGTGTCAACAATGAAAAAAAAGTCATCAAGCTTGGACAATAGGAATAGGCAAAAGAGAAACCAGGAATATTCAAGCCTGGAGAAGAGAAGAAAGAGATGCAATATTATAGCCATCATTGAGTATTTGACAAACTGAAACACAGAGCGGGGTGAGGCTTGCAGTATCTGACTCTGGAAGACAGAACTAAGACCAATGGGTACAAGTCAAAAAGAGATAGTTTTATGCTCAATGAAAAGGATTTTATAACCATTTATAATAAGATCATACATAAAATGCTTTGCTAGCTTTAAAGCACAATATAAATATCTTTTTTTTTATTTTACAAGCATAGATTTAGAGCTGGAAAAGGATTGTAGATATAGAGAGATGTTGTCCAATATGCTTGTTTCATAAATGAAGAACATAGATCCCAAGGAAATGAATGGCTTGCCTTTCAAAGGCACAGAGGTGTTAAGTGGTAGAACTAGGATTTGAACCAAGAACTCCTGACCACCATGACTGCAGGTCCCATACTTTTTCTACTGCACCTTGTTGTGAAGGGGGAAAAATTAACAATTAGAGCTATCAAAATAATGGGTTGGACTTCTGTAACAGGTAGTGAGTTGCCTCTCGTTGGAGGGCTTCCAATAAGTTCAATCACTCCTTGCTGGAAATGCTATAGTGTTGATTGCTTCTTGGGCCTGGGTTGGACTAGATGGCCTCCAAGGGCTGTTCCAACTCAGAAAATTTGTGATACTGTGACCCCCAAGCCAAGTACCTTATACATCTTGCCAAACTGCCTTTTTAAGCTTTTAAAATGAGGGTTGGGTGATTGACTGTGCTAAAATAGATTTTGAATGCAAAGAAGTATATAAAGAAAAGGTTCAGCACATAGAGACATTAGAAATGTAAAGGGAGGGAAAGGTGAAATCTACTCTCAGAAAGACTGGACCTAAGAAAGTCTTAGGATGAGAAAAAGCTCACTAAATCATATCAATTTTAACAGCCCTCTGAGCTGCTTCCCCAACTCCCACTATATTTGCTGGTTGGATCCCCCGAGGACAGTTGATGATTTATCCCATTAGAATTCTAAATACTGATACTGAGGGTCTGGGACAATCTACTACCATTTCCTATAAGCCTCTACCAAGGTACTCTCCATTTTTATCAATGTGCCAGTCAAAGTTAAACTAACTTTTAGAAATAAGCATTTATTCAGAAGGTAAGATAATAAAATAGTGAGAATGGTTGGTAAATGTATATATATATATTTATATATATTGCCCCAACCCGGGAGCATATTCTCCTATACGTACATAGAATTCAGAAGGAAGTATATTCAAGATTAGAAAGCCCATGTGGCTCCAAAATATTTTAAGTCCCTCTCTCCTTTTGTGGAGTTTTCATGAAATTTCCTTGAGGTATAGCTATCTACTGGGCTTCAAATTAGTCTTTATTAAGTCAATAGCTACTTTTCTCTGTCCCAAAGAAGTAAAGATGTCATGTTCATTGAAAAATGTCTTTCCTTAAGGAATCTGTTTTCTTCTCTTAATTCCCAGTTGGATGCACTGTTAGTTTTTGGCTCAGTCTCTCAATGGCAGAGGTCAATGGCATAGGGGGGAAGGGTGGAGTAAAGGGAAAGGAATGTTGGATTTACTCTCTGCACTCCTCCCACCCCCCATTCTGGTATTGGTGCACGGGGTTTGTCTCCCAAAGAGTTACCAAAGTTTGGCTACCTTTTATTGTTTGAATTCCTTCTCAGATATGCATAGATCTAGAGGTGTTTCTATTTCTTTCAATCCATATACATTTCCAATAGTTCAAAGACAAAGTTAAAGAGCCTGGAAACAAGGAAGACAAAAGAGAAACACCCAACCATCAGTCTAAAGACTTTTCTAGCAAATACAACCTGAGTAGAGGCTACAAATATGACATAAAAAGCTCAATCCAATCCAACAAGCATTTATTAAGCACCTACTATGTGTCTGGCACTGTCTTAGGTGCTAGGAATACAAAGGCAAAAAATGAAATAGCCGCTGCCCTCAAGGAGCTTAAATTCTACAGGAAGGATGTAAAATATAAAACTGTACAAAGTTACTGAAGAAGTTAGTTCACAACTAGTGAATTTGTTTTATTTGACAAAAACAACAACAATAGCCATGAAATTTACCACCAGGACTAGGTTCTAATCTCAACTTCTGCATCAACCAGTTGCATCTCCTTAGATGAATCAGGTACAAATTGTATTTTGACATCGGTTTGATTCTGGGAAAGAAATGGGCGACTAACATTCTCCAAAGTTTCTTCCAGTTTTAGCATTCTGTGATGGATCTAAATTTCCATTGAAATAAATATCTCACAAACTGAGAAGTTTAAGGACAGAACACTGTGCAGTTGTCTAAGGAAGAGTTTCATTTCAAAAATAAAATTATTTTAGAGATTAAAAATAGATCTAATTTTTATTTCATTTTTCTTGTTTACAATGATCCTCTGGTACTTTTAGGACAGGCAGATGATTTTTTTTTAAGAATAAGGCATTTACCTTGAAGACTGACCTTTGAAGAATCTCCAAGTTCAATAGATGAGCATCCAGAGGGACCTGATTTCTCCTCTGCCTCATTGCTGAATAGGTGGATATCACCATGCATAAAAAAGGTGTTTTTGAAAAGCTGTAGGCAAATCTAAGGTTTACAAAGAAACAGAGGGGATGTGTTTTTTAAACAATCCCTGTATTAACACTTTTCCTAAGAGAAATAATCACTTCTTATTTTGTCTCTTTCATTAAGTGTGGCTTTCCAGATATTGAGGTTCCTTAAAATGGATCATGTAGGTTCTAGACAACATTGAAAACTCACTTAAGAATGTTGTGTTCTTCTCTTCACCTGTGAAATGAAGGTATGTCCTTCTACTATGCTTATGAAGATCAGGGGCCATTGCTTGGATTCTTGGATCCTGTGGCATAAATACATGATACACATTACATCTTTATTACTAGTTAATTCTCAATTTGGTTTACAAAGGTTTAGTGATCATCTATTATACACTTTTCTTGAGTCATCAAATACTTCATAATCTACAAAGTCAATTCTGAAACTCATTCATAAATAAAATTCATAGAGACAAGATAGGTAGAAAAATAAGAATGTAAGTGCTGTGAAAGAAGGCTACAAAAGTTTTCGTTTTGTCCATAAATCCCCAGCACCAAACATGGAGGTTTGGACACAGTACATGATTAATAAATGAACAAAGAGGTATTGGTGGTAGAAAGAATTGAGCACTACCCTTGGACTCAGGAAGAGTGGGAGTTCCAATTATGCTTCCAATACTGTGTTACCCCCATGCAAGTCATCTTTGGGTCACATGTTCCTCACCTTTAAAATGAGAGACTTGGACTCAGTGACCTCTAAGGTCCCTTATAGCTCTGAATCTTTGAACCTACAATATGGGGAATTATTGAAGGAACATGCTAATGACTAATCAAGGACTGAAAGGCAGAACAAACCTTCAGGAGAGACCGAGGATTAGAAGGGACATAGAATAAAACTCATTTTATTTATTGGTTTCACCATCAACCACCTACTTCAGCTGCCCACGAGAGGTGACCCCTCTTGGTAGAGATACTAGAGAACAATGAAACGTCTCTGGGTACATAAGAGACACCAATGCATGCTTTAGGGAAACTGAATAACCAGAATCTGGATGATTGAGCTTTAGATTATTTTTTGTTATTATGTTTATATTAACCCAAAGTTTAGATATGCCTTTCTAGATACAGTAAACTCCTACCTCTTAATAGTCTTGTTGAATATTGTTCAGGATTTGGTCTTAGAGTCAACTAACAGATTAAGAAGCCTTTTAGAACTCAAGTATAGAATATTTCTCCATCAATAAACAAATATTACTGAACATTTACTATACATTCTAGACACTAGAGTAGCCACAAGAGATACAGAGACAAAATAAAACTAGCTCTTTTCTCAAAAAGCTTACATTCTATTGGGGGTAAATAATATGTCTATATACAAGTCAACACAGTGGATATCCAAAGCAATTTGTGGGTGGAAAGAGGACTACCATCTAGGTATCTCAACAAAGGTTTCATGAAGAAGGTGGCCCTTGATCTGAAACTTAAAGGAAATGTGGGATTCTAAGGAGTAAAGATGGAAAGGGATTGTGCTTTAAAATAATACTAAATAATATATCATAAATATGTGATATTTATATTACATAATATGACATATAATATATTTTATTATAAAGTTTAAATAATATATTATATATGATAAAAATAATAAAATTTAAAAGCAGGGAATCCAGATACAGAGTGTCACATGTGGGAAAGAGAAAGAAGAAGGGTCCAAATGAAAGGTCAAATGAGAATAACAGCAATCATTCTGAACAGACAGACCTATGATAAGGTACTTTGTCTAGCATCCTTTAGCCAATGGCTATCATATGTGCTTTCCTATGCCAATGAGGCTGATGTTCTCTGAATTCATCGCAGCTCTGTTCCTTACTAGTGGAAGGATGCACATTAAAGACCATGCAGGTTCTTGCCAATCTGTGTGGGTCTTTGGCTTTCCTCTTTCAGTGTAATTTGCCCTTCTGAATAGGTTTCTTTCCTCGCAATTGATCCATTTCCCATCAGCAGGGGTAGGAATTAACCCAACACTTGGGCCAGGAATCAATCAAATAGCTATGCGTTTAGCACTTTGTTGAAAAGCTCACAGGGTTTTTCACAATTACTTAAGGGGTAATCTTAAGAATGTGACCTATTGTTAATTAAGAACAAATGCAATATGTCAATGACCTTACTATTCCCCAATGTAAAAACTCCAACGAAAATGTCACCTTATGCCTGAATATCTCACAAGATCCTAGAACACAGAGCCAGGAAGGAGGTTAGAAAGCCTCTAAGTTCAACTCCCTCATTTCACAGAAGAGGAAACTCAGTCCATGTTAGTATATTATTAGGAAACTCTAGGCAATGATTTGCCCAAATCCATGCAAGTTGAAGCTGCAGAACTGAGATTCAAGTCCACATTTTCCAACTCTATAATCAAAACCAATACTCCTTACATTTTGTATAAGCCTGGATTGTATCCCTAGAGATTCTAAATATGCAATATTAAGTATTGCAATGCTAGGGACATTTGCCTTTTTTTTTTTGAAATGTGTGCATTTCTCATGGAAAAGTGTTAAGAGCAAAAGGCACTTGAGAAACAAATGAGATATGTAGCCTATGAAGTTTCCAAGATACATTTTCATTTCCAAGTCAATCAACAAATATTTATTAAAAATGTTTATTTAGCCATGATCAAAGACACATAGTCATGTATATACAGTGTTTGAAATTGACCAGAAAGTGTTCTTCCTTACAGGAGCACAAGGTGATGATGCCATTTTCAATGCTACTCGCAGCAGAGACTGTGGATCCAAACTTGCAATCAAACATAATTATCACCATTAGAGTCATGTGATCATTCTCCTTTGTTGTGAAAGGGGTACAAAATGAGAAGGGTATCCTCATGGTTAAATGCTTTCTGCCTCAGTCTCAACTAAAATCACATCTTCAACAAGGTTCATAGGGGTACCTGGGAAGGACTACTTTACTTCAATAAAATCTCAAAGAACCACCAATTGGGCTTTTCTCTGACCTGACACTGAACAAGACCAAGGTAAGGACATTGTAGAATTACATGAGTGTCCATTCCAACCCCACCCACCCCCCAGCCACTGCCACCATCACAGATGATTTGAGAACATGAAGAATCCAGGAAAAAATACTTTAAGAAACTGTCAGGCATCTTGAAAGCAGGAAAATGTTATATGTAATTACTGGTACTTTTACTGAAAATCAGTAGCAGTGTTACAATGACAAAATTGGAAGTCAAGGAAGGAGCCTTGT
This sequence comes from Pseudochirops cupreus, assembly GCA_028627135.1. Classification (NCBI taxonomy): domain Eukaryota; kingdom Metazoa; phylum Chordata; class Mammalia; order Diprotodontia; family Pseudocheiridae; genus Pseudochirops; species Pseudochirops cupreus. The sequence goes on along the minus strand of CM053582.1, from coordinate 556,309,444 downwards.
GATGTTGAAACACATATCCCCTGCATCTGATTAGAACTGACACTTCATCTACCATCTGAGTAACATTATCTGAAATACTTTGATCATGGGGGACAAGGATGTCTTGGTAACTTGGCTTGAAGATACAGGAAAGGACAATGAAACCGGGCCTGTATCAAGAGGTAAGAGAAATCTAAGTGGGTGTTATTGGTGCTACTTTTCAACACCATGAAATAGAATAGACATGACTAACATTTTATATGGAAATAACCAGTGTACTCATTAGAGGTCAATGCAGAATTAGTCAGGCAATAAGCATTTATTAAACACCTTCTATTGTATGCCAGACACTGTGTTATTCACTAGGGATAGAAAGAAAGGCAGAATCCCAGGGACAATTTTCAAGTAATGATGTAAAATCATTTATACAATGCAAGTAGAAAAGTAAATGAGAACTACCTCTAAGGTTAATCAATGGAGAGAATGAATCTACTGAGAGGACAAATATTGAGAGTAAAATATTGTTTAAGAATCGTTTTTTTTTTCCAGAAAAAACAATGCAAATCATAACATGGAATTTACATCACAGAGGAGAAAAATCTTCCTCAATTCAAAATTCATGGGGTCAATGATTTAGATCTAGAGGGAATCTTAGAGGCCATCAGGTGCAAACCCCTCATTTTAGAGATAAGAAAACTGAGGCAGGAACATATTATATGACTTGTCTGGTAATATCAAGGTAGTAACTATCTAAGGCAGTGGTTCTCAACCTGTGGGTCACGACCCTTTTGGGGGTCAAATGACCCTTTCATAGGGGTCACAGGGGTTCCCTAAACACATATTTCTTATGGTCTTAGGAACCGAGACACCGCTCCTCTATCCATCTCCAGGCGGGTCAGCCCACACGCAGATATGCCCACATACGAGCATTAAAAGCTTGAGGCATTGGGAAGGTTGAGACTTCCTGACTAAAAGTCCTCTGCCAATTCACTAGGTCTCCATTACTTGTCTCTCAATCTGTTCAAAGTACCCATTACTTAAGAGGTTCCATTCATGTAAGTTTCATAGGTTCCAGTGGTCAAAGGCATCATCACCTAATGATAATTGATGATAATGATAGCTAGAATTTGCATGGTGTTACAAAGTATGCAAAACACTTAGCATATATTATCATGTTTGATCCTTATAATCCTGGGAGGTAGGTGCTATTATTATCTCCATTTTATATTAGAGTATAAGCACCTTGAAGGCAGGATATCTTTTTGTTTCTTTGTATATCTCCAATATTAAGCACAGTATCTGGCACATTTGCTGTTTTTCAGTGAATCCAACTCTTCATGACTCCATTTGGGGTTTTCTTGGCAAAGATATTGGAGGGATTTGCCAAATTCTAACAGACAGTTTTCATCCCTTCTTGCAAATCTTCTCTGGGCTAAATAGCTCCAGTTCCTTTAGTAGATCTTCCTATGGTATACTCTTAAGACCAGTGACCAACTCAATTGCTAAATTTAAGTCATTTAGCAATGTCTTTCTTAAAATATACGAGGAGTCAAGTTGGTCCTTTCATAGTAAACTTTCTTTCTCTCTAGGATTGGGTGAACAAAGCCTTCTAGTTTGCTAGAATCTGCCAAAACTTACATTCCACTGGTAATAACCTTTAAAAATAAATTCTCATATCTATACCAGGAGGAGATAAAAGAAAAACCCATATATACTCACATTAAATTGTACACTTTGTTAGCATCAGACAATAAGCAATGGGATATACCTAAACATCGCACACCTTTACATGATTTGTATCAATGGTCTCCTTCTAACTCCAAGGCTCACCTGATATCACTTATATGAACACTACTTCTAGAGCAGATGTGTGTAAGTGTATGTGTCTTAAGTATGTGAGAGTTATGGTTCCTAAGAAACTTACAATAAGCAGCTAAGATTCACACATGACTCAAAGGAAATCAAGAGCAATGTAAGGCAATCTGAATAAAAGTAAATGAAATCGTGTCAACAATATTTACAAATGGGGTCAGGATGGAGAGAGATCAGCTTGGGCTAGAGATATGAGGTGGGGTGAGGAAGAAAGCATAATATTTGACACTTGTGATGGGGTTTGAAAGATAAATAAAGACTCTAATGAGTCTCAAAGGAACTTTCTTATCTACTGCTTCATTGATTCCCACAAGATCTGCTTAAAAAATTGAAGAACAATGATGAGGTAACGTTAAAAATCACTCACCTTGTCAATGGCAGGCATGGGACTGAGCACCCCATTTTCCAGCAATCTCCTCACTAAAATGGTATATTTTCTATACGTATTATGAGATTAATAACATCCTGTACAGAACAATATCCCAAAGACAAATATATGTTATTACATTTATATATCGTTTTTAAAAAATAAGGAATAGGAAGGTCAATTAGCAGGTCTGTTTTTAAAGTAGAAAGATTACTTCTTCCCCAAGACTCTGATTGCTTCTGCATTCTGCCTTTCTCTGTGCTTATGTACAGCACTTAGTTTCTACAATACTAATTTGCATTTATTTACATTTCCATTGTAAGCAGTCTGATTTTTCCCCCATATGTATATGAGCTGGGTTCACCAAGGTTTTATCAAGAAAATGCACCTTCCTGCAGGCTCCATCAAACTGGAAAGATTTCAAGAATGGTCCCAGTGCTTTCTTATGGCATGATTGTATTTCATTATATTTATCTGCCATAATTTGTTTAATTATTCACAAAGAGATGGGCATTCCTTTTCATTTTCAGTTCTTTGTCACCTAACAACAGAATCTGGTAATGGATGGTCGAAAGCTCAAGAATCGGCACAGATTCCTTTATAGAGGCCCCTCATTAGTTTGGTGATAGATGTTTTTTTAGCCACAGTAACTCAGGAAGACTATCTACTAAGTTACAGACTTTTTTTCAATCTCTGAGGGTGAATGAGACACTCACACAAGGTATTTGAAATATTGAAGTTAGTTGGTTATGCCCAAAATTAGAATATAAGCCCTGCACAGACGCTCAGCTAGCATATTCTATTTCCTTTGTACCCCTCCTTAACACCTGGTATATCATTCTGCCCATTATGGGCCTCGTAATGATCTCAGAAATAGACTATGGCTCACTCTGAAAACCACTCATTTGAGTCTATCTCATCCTATCCTAAAACAAGTAACTCATTCCCAAAGAAATTCAGATTCTTCAAGGGGTCAGCCCCATGAAGTAATGGGTTAACACACAGAGCACATTTTAAAATTCTGGTACTCCTGTATTTTCTCTGGTTCCTACTGTTTCCTTCCTTCTTCAATAGTGAAAAGTCCTTTGTCAAGAGACTTGCTCCAGACAGGATCCTAGAAACATGATGGGGAAAAAATTGGAAAGAGAAAGCATCCAATTTTGAGCTTCAATGATAAGCACAGATGGATATTTACATTTCTACAAAATGTGTTTAATGGAATTTCTGAGTCCTTTTATTCTAGATTGAATCTATGTCTGCCTCAAAAAGGTCCACATTGCTGCTTTGTCCTCCAGGGAGCAGGGATAGAGGTGGAAGGAGAGAGTTTTCTGCTGCAATTTAAATTACCCTTTCCTACAATTCAAGACAGAAGAATGACAGAAAAGCCAATGAGGATTAGATACAATGAGTCTTTGAGGCACCCCAGAATATTGGAGTCAGAAAGTACCCCAGAGGCCATCTAGTCTACTCTATGAATCTATGAAAGCCTTCCACTATATCTCCAACTAGTGGACACTTGACTTTTACCTGAAGACTTAGGATAGAAGGCAGCCAACTTCTGACACTTACAACCTGTGTGATTGCACAAGTTATTTGATCTCCTTGGACATTATACAGAGAGGAAGTTAGCCTGTCAGACTTCTCTTTCAGTTCTTCATTCATGAAACTTATGTTCTCTTCAGGAATGCTCTTGGGTGGCTCAGGACTAACCTATGTAACTACTTCTTTGTTTTTCCAGTGTCATGCACTGTGTCTGATATACAGCAGGTACTCAACAAAGTTCCTATTGATTGATTGATTGCAATTTCCACCTTCCATTTGCTGCTTTTGGTCCTAGGGTCACAGGAAAAACAAAACCTAATCTCTCTTCCAATTGCCATCCCTTAAAATATTTGAAAACAGCCCCCCAAGAGCTTGCAAATCTATTCTTCCCCAGTACCAACAACAGGGTTTGATACTTAGTAGGTACTTTAAAAATGCTTGATTGATAAACATTTCTAATTCTTTCAAAAAATATCTTGGGCAGAGAAAGTTGCCAAATCACAAAATTGCCAACTTTGAAGAGAATGACTAGTTCAATCCATAATTCATCAAGAATCTCCTTTATGACATAGCTCCTTACTGGTCATCTAGCTTCTTTTCAAAAATCTCCAAAGAAGGGGACCTCATTACCACTGAAGGCAGCCTGTTACACACCTCTGTCTCTGGTGCTTACTATTTGTGTGGGAAAGTCACTTAGACTTCCTAGGCCTCAGTTTCCTTATCTGTAAAATTAGGCAGTTGGATGAGATGACCTCTGAAATCCTTTATAGCTCTATAAAACTCTACTACTATCAACTAGACTCAGTGTCATTCAAAGAAGAAAAGAGAGACAGAGAGAAATCATTTGTTAGGTATGTTAGGTACTATTTACCAGGCACTGTTCTCGGTGTTCTTCAAATATTCTCTTATTTGAGGATGGACTAAAGCATCCTCTAGGAAAATTTGACCACTCACATCTGGTAGGAATATCAGTATATTCCTTGAAAACTATTTTCCTTTCAAGAACTATTTTTCATGTTCATAAGTGCCATTACATATAAGAAACTCCTACTGCTTCCCAAAGGCCTGCTTGTCTGATTAGTGCTTAAGATTCTTGCTCCTTATTTTGTCTTAAAGGATGCTTACATTCATTCATTCAAGTCAAAATAGTGTTACTGCTTTCAGTAACTAGGTCAAGGCTTGGGTTCCGGGCCTCGGTAATTAGAGGAGCTGATTAATTTTAATTATAAGTTTTCTGAACTTATCCACATTTACACCCATAGAGTTCATCGTGAATAACGTTATTTTAATGAATGCCAAAGGAATTGGTTTCCATTAGAATGCCAATGTGGATTACAAACGATGAAATGTGATGAGTACAATCATGAAAGTCCCAGATGACACAGAATTTATATTGTCATTCATCAACTTAAGTTTCACCGTAAATAAATTACTTTTAAACTGTCTCTTTCAATCGTTAGCTACATTGTAGCACCTGCTGTGGGGGGCAAATGAGCCTGCAACTGGGGATTCATTATACTGCAACCAGTCCTGTTATATTAAACACCTAATACATCCTTAATGACTGGTACTTCCAGTGTCATCATTGAAGTATTACATATGTAAGGACAATAATTTATTAGCGAGCATAAATTAATGGTAAGTGAAGACTGCCTGTGGATTTCTGAATCTTTATATAACAACTCTTGCAAATGGCCCCAAATTCCACCAAGAGGCAGTGGGATCCATTGCTGGGTTCTTTTTTCACAGAGAATCTCAGTTGGACAAGATCTCAGTGGTCATCTGGCCTGACCCACATCTGACAAAGAATCTCTTTTTAAGACATGCCCAACACTTGATCGTTATCTTTGGATAGGAGACCTCTCATGAGGGGAAACTCTACTTAGTAAGGCAGTTGCTTCCAACTCTTGAATAACTATAATAATTACGATATTTTAAGGATTTTTTCTTTATATTGAGCCTAAATTTGCCTCTCTGCAATCTCCATTCCTGAAACTTCTCTTCTTAATGACTCAAGCTCAAAAGAACAGAGAAGTAGATAGTGGAGAGTGGAAGACTGGGGTTTGCCAGTAGAGTCCTAAGGAGAAGAGGGAGAGTCCCTTCTCTACTCTGCAGTCCTGGAATCTTCTCATAGCTTAGAAAGGGTAGAGGAGCAATTCAATCCAATCTAATTCAGTTCAACATTTAGTGATAATATTTGATATTTGATAGAGTTTTTAAGTTTCCCAAGTATTTCAAATTTGCTCTTATTTGAGACAGCAACCACATAAGATGATGTCATTATTATGATTATTATTCCAATTTTGCAGAAGAAACTGAAGTTGGGAGAATTTTAGTGACTTACCCAAAGTCACAAAATTATTAAGTATCTGAGGCAGGATTAGAATTCAGATCTTCTATCTAATACACCATCTAGCACCAATTACCTGTTATGTTCCAGGTGACTATTTTCAAGGCGTTCTAGGGAAGGCCTAGATATGAAGCAACAGAAATTAATCTTTAGAATTTAGGACTCTAAATCTAATAGGTATGTTGTTTTCATTCATGCCCAACTCTTCACAGCCCCCACTTGGCGTTTTCTTGACAAAGATACGGAAGCAGTTTGCCATTTCCTTCTCCAGCTCACTTTACAGATGAGGAAACTGAGGCAAACAGGATTAAGTGACTAGCCCAGTATAAATGTCTGAAGTTGGATTTGGATTCAGGAAGATGAATCTTCCTGATTCACAGCCCAATACTCTATCCCTTGTGATACCTAGCTGCCCCTAAAGTAAATATAAAACTAGTAGGCATTAAAAAAGTCCTAGTAGATGTAAAACCTAGCTAATGTGCAAGGAGGTTGGATTCAATAACCTCCAAATCATTAAGAAGTTACAGTATTATTGAAGACTCCTGTCCTTATCTCACTTAGAAGAGAAGTTGGTGGTTTTTCCAGATTACAGCTCAGTGTATGAAGAGGAGGGAAAGGAGGAGGAGGAAGAAGAGAAAGATGATGACAGTGCTATTATGTAGCACTTTCAGAGCCTTTTACATATATTATCTCATTTGATTTTCACAATGATCCTATGAGATAGGTGCTATTTTTTTTGTGTGTTTTTGCTTTTTGAAAGAAGGGGGGAAGGCAGGGCAATTAGGGTTAAGTGATTTGCCCAGGGTCACACAGCTAGTAAGTGTTAAGTTCTGAGGCCGAAGTTGAACTCAGGTCCTCCTGACTCCAGGGCTGACTCTATTCACTGTGCCACCTAGCCTTTCTGATAGGTTCTATTTTTAACATCATTTTACAAATGAGGAAATTGAGGCAGGCTGAAGTGAAATGACTTGGCCAGGATCACACAACAACCAGAAAAGACCTGAGGCAGAGTTGAGACTCAGTTTTTCCTGCCTCCAATTCCAACCCTCTATATACTGGGCCATCCAGCAGCCTCTGTATTTAATCATGACACAGGGATAAGATGCCAGTCATTGACCATTGACTCTCTTTTCATCCATACTGTTTGGCCCCCATGAATGATTCAATCAATTCATGTGATTTCTTTTTTTATGCTGACGTTGACTAAGAGTCATTATCTCACATGCTGCAATCTCTTAGTCTTTGCTAAGAGACAGCTCCTGCCTCATGGGAATACTGCATGATGAAATACTTAAGATTACACACTGTTCTGCATTGCATAGAGGCCAATGACAGAGGCTGCTTAAAACAATCATGGTATAAAGAACAACACATAAATTCATGGGTAGAAAGACAATCGCCATCCTTATGGTATTAACTAAAATCAAATAGATAAGTCAAAAAGAAAACACAGAGAAAAGTATTAACAAAGCACCACTAGAATAAAATTAACATTTTAGAACTCCAAGAAGGCAAGAATTTCCCTTAAATCATTTATTCATCCTCAGTCATTACTGTTGAGAGGCAGTGCCCTATGCTGGGAAGGATGATGGATTTAGAGCCAGAAGCTCCAGGTTCAAATCCTAGCTCTTCTAATTACTACCTATGTGGCTATGGTGAAGTTATTTTTCCTTTATGAACTCAGTTTCTTCATCTATAAGATAAGAAAAAATGAGCTAGATGGCCTTCCAGTTCCCTTTTGGTCCTTAATCGGCAAACATCTGATCCACCATGGGCCATGCTGACATGCTGCCAGTGAAATGGACACACAATTCCAACTGCCCATCCCTTTCTCAATGACCTGTCTTGTCCCATCAGTCTCTGGGGAACTCTACAGACACAACCTCAGTATCATCAGGAAGTGCAGTGGAAGGAATTACTTAAGAGAAAAAATAATTTGGGCCTATTCACCTGGCACCTGGTGCTGGCACCCAGGCCCCATTGAGTTGCTTTTAGGAAAAGTCTGTGGATTCTAGCCCGAGGGTGACTGCCGCTTCCTAGAGCAATAAACCTCTCAGTTAGAAATGAGATAACCAGTTAGCAATGAATTATATGTGAGGCACCCAGCATAGGGTATTTCCATCATTTCAGTATTTTTATACCAAAAAAAAAAATGTCAGAAATGAGGCATGAAAAGTCATTAAGTGAATCATTCACACATTGAATAGATGCTGTTGTCAGCTTGTTCTTTCAAGAGAAGTAATGAACAACTGACTTATTTATAACTGATAATTATGATAATACACCTTCATTCCCCCCTCTTTGGCATTAGATTCCAGATATTTTATAACTGCCTCCCTTTATTCGAGTTGACCTAGAATTCCCGTCATCTCTCCACATCTCTTTTTTTCTCTGGCTTAGTTTATCTATGCTCCCTAACCCCTGACTCCAGTGTTCACTTTAGTTTGAGGTGGAATTAGAACTTTATGAGAAGTCATGGTGTGCTGCTATTTTTTCTTTCTATCACATATTATCTATCTTCTCTTTTAATACATGCACATCCATGAATTCATGTCAATTATAACAATAATGTGGGGTGAGGATGGTCCAGATCATACAGATTGGTTATTACAGCAAACAGCATCACAGCTTAATATGACCTCAGTCCTCCAGATCCTCCATCATTCCTTCTTCCTCCTTCCCTCTCCCTTCCGTTCTCCATTTCTCCCTCCTTTCCTTCCTCCCTTCCTTCCTTTCTCCCTTCCTTCCTCTTCCCTTCTTTCCTTTCTCTCTTCCTTCCTCTTCCCTTCTTTCACTTATTCCTTCCTTCCTCCCTCCCTTTTCCTTCCTTCCTTCTTTCCTTCCTTCCTTTCTCCCTCCCTTTTCCTTCCTTCCTTCTTTCCTTCCTTCCATCTTTTTCATTCAAAGCTGAGATTCAAACCAAGGTCCTCCAACTCTGTCTCCACAACTCTGTTCACTTTATTATTTTGTTGGTTTTCCCATTTTCAAACTTCATTTTAATTTTTATAACTATAAGAATATTTCAAAAGCAATCAAGACTAGTCATTCCAATCCTTTAGTCACTTTTTCTTCTCTCAGGTGAACATTCTGTAGGTACCCTGCAGAATTACCTAAAACTGCACATAAAAACTAACCTGGAAATTTAAATAAAGGCCTTATAAATTTACTTACTATAATAAGGAAATTATATAGCAATTGCTTTAGCATTTGAACAGTAGATATATATGCATATATGTGTATCTATATACATACACACGTGTATATGTATACTAATATACATATATGTGTATGCAAGTATATATACCAAGAGAAACTACAGGTGAATGAATGGATTCTCTTATTATTTTGAATAAAATACAACTATGCTTTGCCTTGAGGTTTTTTCCCTTTAGCTAAATTTTATTGGCTAATCTACATTAATAAAAGCCAAGTGAGCCATAGTATATTGCTGGTAGATAAGATCAACACAGCAAGCTGAATTTCATTTTTGTCCTGGCATCCCCAGGCTCTGAGTGGCAGCACGTTACAGTGGGGATGAAATCAATCAATTCATGAACCAATAAGGCTTTGTTAGGTAGTAATAATGTGCCAGACACTTAAGTACAAAAAGCAAACAATCTCCTCCCAAGGGCTTGCATTCCAATGGGAGACAACAAATGCACATGTAAGGAAATAGAGCCTAAATATAAAGTGAATATATACAAATACATACAAAGTAGTTAAATACAAGGTGGTTTTGGCAGGGGATGTGGGAGGGGGGAGTCAGGAAGATCTCTCCTCAAGTTCAGACTCAGACACACTTTCTGTTTGTCCCTTGGCAAATGACTCAGTCTTTCATCAACATCAAACAACTTTTGAGACTAGAAAACAGATGAACTGTCTACACCGATGGGAAGAATCCGACCCCAGCTCCACTGCTGGGAGTTTCTTACACCAAAAATGAAAAGATACAGAATACTGTTGTTGTTGTTTTTAATTTCCCCAAGACTTTCCATAATGCCTTCATTAATACTTACTGAACTAATTGAATACTCCATTGATTATCCATAATTAGTCCCCTTTAGTTCATCTTTAACTGTCAAAATCAAATAGCAGAAGGTCCATCTGCAACTTATACTTTTCATGGGATAGTGCTTAAAGAGTCCTCAGAGGTCATTGTGACCAAACTCCTGGTTTTGAACAAAGAAGTAAAATGAGTCCCAGAGAGGTTAACTGATTTGTCCAGGCTCACATAGATAATACATTGAGGCCTGATTCAAGCTCAGGTCTTTCAAGTCCAATTCCATAGATGTTGATGAGGTAAATAGAAAGATAAAAATCGGCAGTTTGATAGGGCAGTGGATAGAGTACTGGTTCTGGAGTCAGGAAGACTCATCTTCCTGAATTCAAATCTGGTCTCAGACACTTACTAGCTGTGTGACCCTGGGCAAGTCACTTAACCCTGTTTACCTCAGTTCCTCATCTCTAAAATGAGCTGGAGAAGGAAATGGCAAACTCCTCCAATATCTTTGCCAGGAAAATCATAAATGGGGTCATGGGGAATTGGATATGACTGAAACAAATGAACAAACAACAAAGGAAATGACGAAGGCTGAGAACAATACCTGACACAAAGTAAGCATTGAATGAATATTTTATCCTCCCTTCCTTCCCTCCTTTCTTCCTTCCTTCCTTCCCACCCTCCTTCTTTCCTTCTTTCCTTCCTTCCTTCCTTCCTCCCTTCATCTTTATCTTCTTTCCCTTCACTCTTTTCTCCTATCCATAAATCAATCTATTGATTTATCTATCCAACATTAGCTTACAACTTCAGGGTTTTTATTTATTTTTCCTTTCATGCTATTTAGACAGAACTATCCTTTTCCTGCCTCAAATAGATGCAATAATAGCCTGGAAGAGGACTGTAATCAATAGTAGTGGGAAAGAGTATTATTATTCTTGCTGGAATTTTTTACCTGATATGAAGCTGATTGACCTAAATGTTGAAGTAATACTCAACATTAGTTTTATTAGTGGTACCATACTAACCTACACTAACTCATATAAAGTTAGTAACATGATGATCAACACAACTAAATTACAATCAACTTCTCAAAACCACGTAATTTAAAAACTGGAGAAAATCACAATATTCTTTTAATCCATTCCATGCCCAAAGAAAACTTTTCATGGTATGCAACAAATATTCATCCAGTCTTTGCTTGAATGTTTCTAGTGAGGAAGGAATTTATGCCTACTCCCAAGATAGCCCGTTCAATTTCTGGATAATTCTAAGCACTATGAAGTTTTTTGTGACATGCAATCTAAATTCTCTTTTTTATTTCCACTCATTACATATAGTTATACTTGTTGACAAGAAACATAACAAATCCAAACCCTCTTTTTCCTAAGTACCTGGAACATTTTAAGATAGGAAAGCTTCCCAGAATATACCTGGAACCATCCCCCCCCCCCCCTTACTGAGTTGCATATCCAGAATGAGAAGGAGTCATGTTATGATATCCTATATACTTCCCATAGCTCAATAGAAATCACCTTCTTCCATATACAATGTAAAAATCAGGGTTAAGTATGAGATTTCTTTAAATCTTTAAATTGAAGCAATATGGTACGGTAAAAAGGAAGGTTGAATTTAGCACTCAAGACCATGGACTCACATCAAACCTGTGTCACTAGCTATGTGACTCTGGGCGAGTAATTTCTCCCCTCAGGGCCTCAGTTTCCCCATATGTAAAAAAAGTTATTAGACCAGGGATCCCTGAAGAGGCCTTCCAGTTCTAAATCTGTGATATTTATGTTTGTTTCACTAGTTTCATGGATAAGAAGCACTTATCAACAGACACTTTAAAATGAGTTCCCATTTTTAACTTTTGAATCAAATTTGAAAATCACAAGGAACTTTAGTCTTGGGTCATAAAAATTCCATCTAAAGACAAAATAAAATTACATTTTATTCATAATAATGAAAGAGTCCATTCATTCATATGTAGCCTCTCTCGGTGTATTTATACTGTTCGAACTTAAGCCACTGACAGATTTATGAGCCATACAACAGAGACAGATTTAAAATACAAAAATGCCCACTTGGTATGCAAATCCACAGTCCTTGGTTGAGAGTCCTAGTGCCCCATTACTCCTTGAGGACAGCGAGAAGGAAATGATGAATGCTCTTGGAAATTTAGAGTGGAGTAAAAGTGAGAACAGGAAAGTGAGGGCTATTTACATTAAAAACTTGTATTCCAGATCCAATTAGTATCTTGGTTTCTTGGTAGATTAAAGAAATAGTAAAACACATGGATTATGCACTGAGTAAATTTATAAACTGCTTAAATAAGCTAATATTTCATGTGAATATGAAAACCCTGGGCTCATATTTCACTTCTAAATTGCACTGTGGCATGGTTTAAAATTGCATTTCAATACTAGGGCAAAGCAAGTCTGAGTTCTACAAATAACTTCCTTGGGGTGTGTACACTTTAGGAAAATAGAGATGTCTTATGAACAAATACAGTGAAGTCAACTGGTGGACTCACTCCAAGGCAGCAGGAAGGAGGTGGAAAGGAGACAAAGAAATTCCAAAGAGCCTTTGAGTAGAAAAGAAATTTTTTTCATCTCCATGATCCTACTCAACCTTATTTTAGACCAACACGTACAACGATAATGTTAGATTTTATTTGGAAGTAAAACTACCACCAAAAGATAAAGGGGTTTGAGCAAATTCTCTGCAGATCTTTCTTAACTTTAACATACCAAAAATCTTGATTGGTGTAGATCTGACAAGAAACTCTTGCTGAGATTGCATGATCCAATTTAAATGACTGCTAAGCCATCCCTGGTTCTAGAGGATTCCCTTTTCTAGAAGACATCTCTAATGACAGAAACAACACTTAGATTTGAATCTGGGCATGTTAAGAGAGGGAGAGGGACAGAAGGAGTGTGGGGGAGGGCAGTAGGTGGGAGAGGGAGAAAGGGAGAGAAGAAAAGAGGAAGATAGGGAGAGGGAGTGTGTCTTGGCCTCAGGAACACTTGGATTCAAATCCTGATCATTGTAATCTATGCTGGCTGTGTGACCATGGGCAAGTCACTTAGCCTCGCAGTGTTCCAGGAAACTCTTTCAGATTACAAATTTCAGTTGAGGGGATGATCTCCTTCTAAGGCAGGAGTTTCTACACTAGAAATTCCACATGAGATTGAATTACAGGTCTGTACCAAAATAAAATTCAATCTAAGAATGCCAGGCTCCTGAAAGACCTTCAACTAGAAATGGGCCATGATTAGGTCAGAGTTTATGGTTACTTTGGTCTAAACAGCAAAGCTTAAGCCCTCCCAAGTATAGACTACATTCCTGGAACAATATTCAAATAGCTTCAGGGATGAGTTCATCCAAATGATTTGACCAAACAATAACTTCCTCAAGCATAGATTATCCCGAGGTATTTTTGATGAATTTAAAGCAAAGTTGAAATAACCACCCAGAATCACAGACTTGCAAATTTTGAGAGTTGGAAGAGACTTTGGCTGCCATTGAGTCCAATCTATAACCAGAAATAATTTCCATTATTATAGACTTGACTAGTAGTTACTCAGGTTCTGCTTGGAGCTGTTCCATGGAGGTGAATCCAGCACCTTCCAGAGAGCCCATTCCATTTGGGGACCACTTTCATTTAGGGGGGATTTTACCTAATGTCTACCCTCTTTACGCCCTCTGTCCATTGTTCCTTCTTTTGCCCTCTGGGGCAAAAACACAGGTCTAATCTTTGACCCCCTTGCATATGGGAGCCTTCCAAGTATTTGAAGACAATTCTGATGTCTGCCATGTGATATCTGTCCCTTCTCAAGGCTAAACATGTTCAGCTCCTTCAATCAAAACTCCTATGACATGGACTCTCTCTTGGTTTCAGTTTATGAATCTATAAAATGGGGCAGGAAGAGGAGGAGATAAACCATGAGCCATATACTCCTGATCTCTTCAGCTCTTAATCTATGATCATATAAATCTGGAAAGAAGAAACAAAAACAGTAAAAGGGAATAAAACCTGGGGAAGCATTTATATCCAGGGGGCAGATTCAAACTTGCAAGTCACAATCATTGTTGTTTTAATAAGTTGTTGGTGGTTTTCTTCTAAGAGCAATTATATCTCATATCAGCCCTTTATGAAATTCCAAAGGAACCCTTCTAAAGTGGTTTCTTTTGTATCTTTATCTTTAGCCATCATATTATGACTCATCTGTACTGCTAATTTTATCTGTTTAATTAACAGGATGCTGTTGGGATAGAGGACAACTATCATGGGATTACAAATTAAGCAACTCAGCTCTAGGTCCAGTTTTGTCACTAAATATATGACCTTGGGCAAGTCACTTAATTTTCCATCTCAAAGATTTTATGCTGCTCTGACTCTTACTTTTCCCAACTATAAAGAAAAAAAAGTTGAGCTGGACAATCTCTAAGGTTTCTTCCTATTCCCAAGTCACATGATCTGGGAGATTAATGAAGAGAAACAGAGGACCTGAATTCAAATTCCAGTTCTACCATTTACTAGCTATATGACCTTGGATGAGTCACTTCTATGAGTCTCAGAATCCTCCCCTCTAAAAGAGGTTGGACTACATGACCCATGAGGCTTCTTCCAGCTCTGAGTGAATGATCCCATGCTCACTACTCCTCTTCTTGATATTTCATCATATTTTCATTATTTTTCCCCTCTTTCTTCCCCCTACCCAGTATGATGCAGAACAATGAGCCAGCTCTTCCTGAATAAGTGAGCAGCTCCCTAGGCATAACCCCTTGAGTTGCATTAACTCCATTTCCTGCCCTGGTGTGATCATTTACTAAACGTCTTAAATTGCATTATTTGAACACGTGCCAGGATAAAACACTTTTCCCCAAAGCAGATGAATCATGAACCTGAAAGATTTACTGTTTCTCCTGAAATGCTTGCCACATTCCCAAGGAGGAACTTACTATAAAAAGTCAGGCCTGGACCACTCTATGTGATGCTACTCTTCTAGTGGCATTGGAATACCCTTCATCTTTATGGATTAAATCAGGCGCGGAGATCTGAACTGATCTTCCCAAAGACAAAGAAGCTGCTCGAATTACACCTATAAGAGATGCCGAGGAACATCCAATTATGACTCAACTCAATCCAGTCAATCACTTTTTAGGTGCTAGGGTATGGTAACATAAAGACAAAAGGCATATGGTCCTTGGCCTTGAAAAATTCTCTCTAAGAGCTAGGGTTGTAAGAGATGTGGAAAAAGCATCCAAATCCCAACCAGCAAAGCTTTCTTATAAACCTGCTTTGTTCAAGGATGAAGAATCACTCACTTGTCACCTCCTCAAGAGTGGTTCTGGGGATCATGAGCTAGACCTGAAGTCAGGCAGGCCAAAGGATGAATCCTACCTCAGATATTTCTCAGTTTGGTGACCAGGCCATGGACAAGTCATTCAACATCCCTAAACCTCAGTTTCCCCATCTATAAAATGAGGGGATTAGACTAGGTGGCCTCTGAGGTCCCTTCCCCTTTATGTTACCATATCCTAGAATGTAAATCTATTGGGGGGGGGAGGGGAGGAGAAAGGAAAAAATCATTTATATAGTACTTGCTATGTGCCGGGAACTGTGCTTTACAAGTATGATCTCAGTTGATCCTTACAACAACTCTGGCAGATATGTGCTGTTATTATCCCCACTTTAGAGCAGAGAAAACTGAGGTTAAGTGATTTGCATAGAGTTAGCCAGTTTATAATTGTCTGAGGCCAGACTTGAACTCCAACCCAGTGCTCTATCCACTGTGTCACCTCTCCAAGCCACCTTCGTGATGTAATGCTGATGCCTCTCACAAAGACTATTCCAGCTTCCTCATGGGTCTTCTTTACTCTTGTCTGTTGCCTCTATGCCATCTTATCCACAGATGCTAAAGGGGTATTGTCTGACCCCACTCAATAAACTTCAAGGGTTCCCAATTACTTATAACATTAAATATAAATTCCTCTAGTTGGCCTGTAAAGTCCTTCATAATCTACATTTCTAAAACTATTACTATATATTACTCCATTTTACATGCTTTCCACTCTAGCCAAACCAGCCTTGCTGTTTGTCACACATGCCATCCCATTTTCCACCTCCCTGCTTTTGTACTAGCTATCCCCCATACCTAGAATGTACTTCCTCCTCCACAACCTTTTCTCATCCCTATGTTCCTTGGAAGTTCATTTCAAAAATCGCCTCCAATACCAGGTCCTTCCTGATCCCTCCAACTGGCTGCTGGAATCTATCTTTCCCCATTCTCCCTCTCAAAAAACAAATCAAAACAAAACAAAATCTATGGATTTATCTATTTTATCATACTTACTCTCTCCCCTAATTGAATGAAAATTTCTTGAGACCAGAAAATTTTTCATTTTTCTCTTAGTGATTTCAGCACTTAAGATAATGCTTGACATAGAGCAGAATTTCCTTGAAGGCAGTGTCTGGCAGTTGTTTAATAAATATGAAGGTAGACCAATTGAAGAAGACATGGGCTCAAGTCTGACCTCTGGCACAGACTAACTGTGTGACCTTGGGCTAAGTGTGCCCCCAGACAACTCTCTAGGACTGGTATGTACAGATGAATGGCTGTTCTCCATTGTTGTTGAGTTGTTTAAATCCTGTCCATGAGCCCATTTGGGATTTTACTGCCAAAGATACTGGAATGGCTTACCATTTCCTTCTCCAGCTCATTTTACAGATGAGGAAACTGAGACAAACAGGGTTAGGTGACTTGCCCAGGGTCACACCGCTTATAAGTGTCTGAGGCCAGATTTGAACTTGTGAAGATGAGACTTCCTGATTCCAGGCCCTTTGCTCTATCCGCTAAACCACCAACTGTTCTGCATCAGTGGAGGAAATTTCCAAACAGCTTCCCTCATCAATGAAATCAAAAGTCTGAACAATAAAATGGCACACAAGGCAATATGCAAGATGCTGCTAAGACACTTAGCAAAGCCTCCAACTCTCCTTGCCCTCCAGGACTTTGCATTCCACCAGGGGAGGCAACAGCTAAACCTCTAAGAAGTTGTGGGATAACTGAAGGTTTAAGATGAGGACACTAATCACTAAAATGTTAAGAAGGTGTCATCAGAGATGAACACCAGGTAAACTAGGAATTCTCAGAGGCAGAGAGAATGAGCAATCACATTCCAGGCAGAGGCACATGGAAAGGCATGGAAATAGAAACAAGGGTAGCCAGCCACTAGCCTTTCACACCTGCTGCAGAGAATAGGACCCAGGCAGACGCAGAAGCATTACCAGTAAGGCTTCAGAATGACCTAAATTAGGGGAAAATGATGTGAGCAGAACTAGTATAATGCCTTCAGACATAAATTGAGGTCTTTAAAATGTTTCAAAGAAAGCATGCCTGGTGCTTTCCCCCTAATTTAGAGTGCTCCCTCCCTTCACCACCCTCAAAAAAAAAAGTTGTCAAATTCATTAAAGAATTGAGGCAGCCACAAGGGGAAAGGGAAAGTCTCATCATCAATTTGAGAGGCTCACAGTCGGAAACAATGAATGGTCATAAAATCAAGGTTAAATGAAATGCCATGGAGCTGTGCAATTAGGTTAATAATGAGCTGCCTAAGGGATGGATCCCACACAGGTGTTCAATACACTTATTAATGACTCAGAAGGGCTCTGATGCAACTTTGGACGACTTCAGAGGTCTGGGGAGCAGTTGAGGACTGGTGGATGCCTATTTTACTTGCAGTCTTCTGAAGCAAACACTAGTTACGTTACACCAAATAATCAACAGGAGCAAATTAATGTGTGACATATGAAATTACTCAAAGTTCCTCATATGCTGATGGCTACCGGAATAGTTATTGCCTTTCAGGGAAGAGTGGGCAGATCTAAGAAGACATCTGTCCAGCAAATAGTATAACAGCTAAACAAGATGCTCTCAGGCCAGCCTGAATAAAGGGGGGGGAGGCGTTAGGAGGGGATTGCATTTAAATCAACTTTAAATCTTATCCTGGAGCTGGGTTGGAATGGGACACTTCCAAGGTCCCTCCCATTTTATTTTAATAGAACCATAGGAGTTCACATTGACTCTCGATGCTGGATATTTGGGGGAGGGGTGGAGGGGGGAGACAGTGATTTCCTTGAAGACAGGGACTATATTTTGAACCTGAATAGCAATTTGCCACCATGTCATTGTCACTAGAAATTTCCAAAAGGTTATAGTTAAGGAGCCCAGACATATTAAACAAAGCAGATTGTTCAAACCAGCTACAAATCAATTCTGGTTTTAGCTGTTTCCCAAAGCTTAGCCCAGTTCCTTGTGCATACTTAAATTCTCCCATGATGCCAGTTGCAAGCCATCAATGCCTTCCCAGTAGGTGTTATTATCATCTCTGTCTTCCCACAAGTTTGTCACGGGGCTTTATCTGATACATTGATGGACTTCCTTGCTTTCTTTCAATATCTTGAGGATGATAATGGAGCCTATGGCTTATCCACTTATTATTCTTGTTCTCATATATTTGGCCTCAGAGACTTACTAGCTGTGTGACCCTGGACAAGTCACTTAACCCTGTTTGCCATGAGTCAAAAAAAGTACTTGAACATGGGCTTTTAAGGCCAGATCCCTATCCATGGCTCTATATTGCCTCTCAGCAAGGTATTATACTTTATACCTGCATGGTGGCATGGAAATTATTGGAGGTTCCTAAGGCCTTTGGTAAGAGAGCCTAAGCTCTGGAAGATGCTACCAAGACTCTAATTACAGGTTCAGTGATGGACCATGTGGTTGTCGTCTGAATATCAGTCTATCTGAAAACAGAGATGCTTATGGAGTCCCCCTAATAAAGTGGAAGGGGTTGTGATCTGCATCTACAAAGAAAATGTCTCTCACCAATAAGGTCACAAATTTTCGAATTATTTAAGTTTGCTGAGAATAACAAAGAAAAACCCTACATTTTAAAACATAAACATTCAGCCCAGATTCAATTCTTGCCTCTGTCACATACTATGTGACCAAGGGCAAGTGATTTTTCAGCAACCCAGACAAATCTCAAAGAGCATAAGTTACAGAAGCATTGACAATTCACATAGGTCAAGAAAATCCATCCCATTTGGAGTTTCTACCAAGGATCATCAAAAACGAAGGAATTGCAGGTGCGTGCCAAAAAATGAATAACCATAATCATAACTCACATTAATATGGCAACATTTCAGCATTAAAGCATCTGGTCATTTAGGGCTAGAAAGCACTTTATGTCAGAATTATTGATCAACAAGCATTTGTTACAGGCCAAGAACTCTAAGGACTGGGAATGTAAAAGGAAAATAGTTCCTGCCCTCAAAGAGGTTCCAGTTTTGGAAAGAGATGTGCTGGCCATGATGTTAAAGCAAGTCTCCATGGCCTTCAGTTTAGACTGCCCCAGCAACAACATGTTAGAAATACAGAAGATTAAGAAGGAGCCCATTGTTGGGGTTCAGAGAAAGGTAAACATTTATGCCAATCAAATTTGGAAATAGGACATATTAAAGAAAATGAAATAAACTCACAGAAGAGCCAGATAAGAAATACATTTAGCCTTGTTATCCTATATTTAAAACAGAATTCCACCTCCCTGCCACAATCTTGTGCATAACTCACTATTCAAAAAGAATAATTTCACTAATGTTGATTAAAAATCTGACACATCTCTACACTTACATATATGTTTATATATGTATATATATATACGTATACATATATATATACATAAAAGCTATTAAAGCTTAAAACTAAGACTTTTGAGAATACCCATACATGTAATATGTAGGATTCCTCATTACTGCCTCCCCTTCTCCTTTATCTTTAAGAAAGGAAGTCATACTTACAATCTCTACCACATAGGGAAGAGTAAAGAACTTTGTGAAGTTCTTTGTGAAAGAGAATAATGTGATAATGACAATGATGATTAGTTCTTTTACTCATTGGAAAAATATGAAAGGGATAGGAAGACTGTGATGAAAGTACCCATGCCAGTATGGTTGATGCCCTGCCAAGGTGGATAAAGACAGACAGTCATAAAATGAGAAGGGACCTCAGAGGCCATCTTGTCAAACCTGTGCCTCGAAAAAGAATCTTTTTATAACACACTCAATAAGTGGTCATCCTGCCTTTGCTTGGAGACCACCAGTGAAGGAGAATACAGTACTTTTCAAGGCAGCTCATTCTTCAATCTACATGTTGATTTTCCCTCCAACATCTGATTTCCCTTCCTGAACCTCTTCAATCTAGTCAACTATTATGAATTACCTCCCTTCTACATCACTCCTATGTGTAGAGGACCACAGGCCAGTGGGACTCTGACCCTGATGGCTGAACAAGCCCTCTCAGGTGTTTGGCCTGCTGATGGGTCTTAATCAGTTCCCCATCCCCCAGGAAAGAGCTCAAACACACAGATATGAGGATTAGGTCCTTGAGATAAGCATGGCATTTACACCCAAGGCCTGGAACAAAGAAGTGTGCAAAGTCCTCAAGGGGAAACAATTAGGAAAGAGATTTTTGGCTCTATAAAGCTTGTGCCTGGAAGAATAAATATTGGCTCTCTACTTTTGCTATTCTGGGAGTCCTGTCTCTTTTTATGCACCCACTAGCAACCTCTGGGTCAGTGATTCTTTCTCAGCCCTGGCTGGGGATGGCAGGGCTCCCCATAACTGGCTCCCCACACCTATGGATAGTCACATCTTTGACCTCACCATCACTCATAAATATTCCACTTCCTTGATCAAAACTCTGAAATTTTTCATCAAGGCATGGCCTCTCATCTGTCTTTTCCTATTCCTGACTTATCATTCTTCATTATCATTGTTACCACCAATCCTTCCAACTAACAGTACTTTTCTAGGCTATTACCACTACCACCTCCCCCAGCCTAACTGTTCCTTTCTTGCTGCCTACAAACAGAACAGAGTCTTCCTGACTCTCAGGAAGGCAGGCTTTGTGCTAGATCGCTAAATGGCAGCTTTCTATATAAAGCCATAATAAATACAGCCCCAACACAAGTATTAAACCTCAGTTTCAGCAAGGAAGGCATTAGTTGGGGAGTACAAAAGTTTCTGACAATCTAAAACTTCTTCACTTCTATATTAATGAGATGGGCCAAGGAGCTTGGAAACCTCCACCGGAAAAGAAAAATCCACACCATACAGAATGGTTCGTATATCAGAGAGATGACAGTTGAGCTAAGTTTCCCTTTCTAGGACTTTCAGTAGCTCCAGGCTATTTTCTAGTTTGCTTTCTATATAATTTTAGCAAAAGCAAACAAGTGTTGAATGAGAATTCATTAGCAGTCAGTCAAGTGTAAATACTCTATCAATCATGTTGATTTTTTTTTCAGCATCAGCAAATTTAATTCCATCTCTTAGAAGGAGTGAAAGCATGTTTAGACCTCTAGAATACATCAGACTTATTCTACAGAATATTTCACTCCATTTTTTTTTATTATGATAAAACACTTAAAGTTATGGTAACATCAACTCCTTCTCCTTCACAGGTTTGCTAGCAGAACAAAAAAGGAATGATGGTCCCTGCTTCATGGTGGAGCATTTTCTATGTATTCTTATTTGGTCTGGATTTGTCATTTTATCAATTTAGGGAACTCTCACCACTAGGAAACAACATGGTTACAGGACAAAAGCAGTTGCTTGTAGAATCAAAGGAACTACGTTCAAATCCTAATTCTCCCAGTTACTGCCTATGTGACCTTGGCCAGTCACTTAATATTTATGAACCTGTTTCATGGTAACTAAAATGAATGTGTTAGACCAGAAGGTCACTAAGGTCTCTTCCAGCTCAAAATCTAAGATGATGACTCTTTTTCATTCTATGAACCTGTAATGATGATCAATAATAAGTACTTAACTTGTAGGCTTTCAGAGCTGTCTGGGACACTGGAAGTGATGACTTTCCCATAGTTGCAGAGGTTATATGTGTTAGAGACAAGCTTGGAAGCAATGTGTTCCTGACTCCAAGGCTGGCCTTTAATCTGCTATGCCAAACAAGTTCTCCAGAATAATGAGGATTATATTTTTATATCATTCTATGCCAGAAACTTGTACTCTCTCAAACACAAATAGATGAAAATTTCCCATACTATAAAGTCCTCGAAATCTCCTGGAAAATTCAACAAATCCACTGAAAAATACTGGAAATAAATACTGGGGGAAAAAAGCAAACAGCAGTTACCTGTGATAATCTGGTCATAACACTGACCCATAAAAAATTTAAGGACAACATTTTAATGTAAGTCACCATAGTGAATATTCAATCCCCAAACCATATGCTCTGAAAAGCTGACAAAACATAGAGACCAAGAAAAAGAAACCAAAATCACATGGGAAAAGGATAAAGTACAAATCACCCCTATCATCCTGTTAGTTATGGGAATTATCCCAAAAATGCTTTCAGTGAACCTTCAGAAGGAATCCTGACACCTCAATGCTTTTCTTCAGCTACAAAAGGCCACAATTTTATTAACCTGCCTGGTAATCTGCCCAGCGTTAAATATAAAAGTATAAGATAATGGTTTGTCCAAGGATAATTTTCATCTGAACTCCATAGAATATGATGGTAATGAATAGACAATTAATAGCTATTATTTACTATTAACAATATTTATGTAGCACTTTAAACCTTATGTTTTACATATTATCTCATTTGATCCTCACAACATTCTTATAAGGTACCTACTATAGGTATTATTATCCCCCTTTAACAGATCAAGAAACTGAGGCTCTGAGAGTTTGTTTCTTGTCCAAGGTCACAGAGTTGTAACTGTGAGAAGCAGGCTTTGATTCCATGTCTGTGTCAGTCACTCTATCCATTATATCATGCTGCAAGGTCCAGACTTCCCCTGGCTGGAGAACCCTGTACTTCCCCCATAACTCTAGGGTGAGTTTGACACCAAAGGAAGAGACCAAGAGGCTCCAGATTGATTATAGGAGTTTAATCAATCATTGTACTTACAAACAGGAGCAATCTGAAATGACTGCCAGACAATTCAATGGATCCCCACAAAGACTCCAGGAAAGCCCGGTGGTAATTATAGAAATCAAACAAATGGAGATGGAACTATAAAGCACATCACTACTGATTGGTAGATATTTTAGACTCTGCTTAGTAATGAGTCCATTTCCAAGCTTGATCATTAAACCAATGTTGATGGGTAAATGCCCAACACAGGATTATGTACTGGTCAAAATGATCAGAAACAGGACACCATATTCATGTTATGGCTGTTACTGCACACGTTATCTGTGTTACGACCAAGTGTCTAAATTATGATTTTTAATAGATCACCATATCTGGGCTTCCACCTTTCACAGAGTAAAATGGTTTTCCCTGCTTATTGTGTATTCTGGCTTTTCCCCAATCAGGACCCCACAATGCTATGATAACAAGATGATATTCACAGAAGTTAAAGCAGCTGGTAGTGATTCCAGGTAGATTGGGAGAAAGCTAACTAGCTTTGGAGTCAAGGAATCTGAGTTCAAACCCCATCTCAGATGATTACTATCTGCTTGACTTTGAACAACTCATTTAACCTTCCTGGACCTCAGTTTACTCTTCTGTGAAAGGAAGATGCTAGATTAGATGCCTCCTGAGGACCCGAATCTCTAGATATGTTCTTATTAAACCATAGCCTCTTTCCTGAAGAGGGAAGGAGTGCCACCTAATCCAGAGTAACTCCAAACTGATGGAATTGTACCTGATGCTACTGAAAAGACCATATACGAGTTTTCCCAGGCTTTGTACTGATTTTCTACAAGGAAAGTCAGATATGTTTTTGCTAAAAATTGAGTCCCTAATGATTAAACAAATTTAATGGGCTTTTTGATCCAGCCTTTATATGTCAACCAATTAATTACTAGGAAATGACTTTTCTCCTTTTATAATCAATCATATACAGCATTTCTTTGTTGAAGAAAAGGAATAACCCAAGGTGGATGGATCAAAAATATCTCTTTTAGGACCATTCATTATGCATCATAATGATGAATGTCTCTTATCTGGAGGAGCACACCCTAGATCAGAGTCGTAACTAAGGAACACATACTTGGGGCTAAGGGTGGGTGGTGGTGGTAAGAAGTGTCTAAGGCAAGGATTGTAACTCAGTCCTGAATACCTCTACCTCTGAGTATACATATTTTAGAAGTTGTAACTTAGAATGAGGCTACAGTCACCAAGGGCACCTCTGAGGAGGAGCTCAACTGAGGTGTTAATTTTAGGGAGAAGCATAGGCAATGATGGTACCATAAGCACCCTTTAAATTATAGGGCCCTAGGAGCAAAGTCCAGGTCATTTCACCCTAGTTACACTCCAACCTATACCTTACCATATCATACCATACCATACTATACCATACCATACTCTATACCATTCAGGGTACATACGCTCAGAGACTTGGATTCCTCACCATAAAACAAATGGATTGTTGCAGTGAAAGTCTCTCATTGTGGTCCTCAAATAGACAGAGCATCTTCTTTCCAGAAAGTAAAGACTAATTCCAGTCAAGTGACTTCTCAAGGTCAAAAATCAAATTAAGTGATAGAACAGAAAAAAGTCTCCACGTGATTTTGAACCTCCTCTTTTATGCCCTGGCCTCTGTTGTCTGAAATGTTTTCCACTACCTAAGGGCCTGCTCTGCATTTCAGGGCCCTCCAAACCCAAAGGCAGTTTCCATTCTCTATAAGGAGCAATCAAACTGCTGGAAATCTATCTTTAAAATGAAGAGGACTCCAGACTCCAATGCATCTTCCTGCATAGCAATCAGCATTTCGGGAGGAAAGGAAAATCCATGGGCTGCAGCTTCCTGGTTCATTGACATGCCACAGAAAGAAAAGAAGACAGCAGAGCAGAAAAGGTGATTTCTCTGCTGGGCCAAATAAAGTGACTCCATGTTTTAAAACCCACATAAACAACCATCATTCCCAAACAAGCCTCATTTGGGTTCTTACTCAAACACACCAAATGGGAATCAAGACGAGGGGGTGGGGGCCTGGGTGAATCAGAATCCTGCAGGCTGTGAGATCCAACTGAGGCCTGCTTTTTGCTGCCTGACTCATCATTTCCTGTTTTTCTAACAGAGGCCAAGATTTGGGCTTGATTTTCTTTTGTAGTTTTCCCAAAATGCCTTTTTCACCAGCTTTCCACTCTTGCTATACATCTGCAGACACCAATTAAGGCCAGTTGAGAGGTATTAATTAAGCACCTGCTATTCATAGGTCCAGAGCTATAAAGGACATCAGAGGCCATGAAGTCAAACTCCCTCATTTTAGAGGAGAAAACTGAGGCCCAGAGAGGTTGTGACTTTACCAAGGTCATACAAGTAGCAAGTGTAAGAAACAGGATTTGAATTCAGATCCTCTAACTCTGAAGCCAGTTCTCCTTCCACCACATCACAATGCTTCAAAAACAAAAGTGTCACTGCCCTTTGGGAACTTCCATTTCACCTTAGAGAAACATATACAAAGATAAGCAAATGTAAGATGTGTTCAAAGGAAATACCAAAACAAAAGGGATTTATCCAAGAACCCAGGCTATAGAGCTACAGGATCAGGATAAGCATTCAGGGCCTCTGACACCAGAACCAACCTTTTTCCAGTTTAACACAAGGGCCTGCTCTAAGCCACGTCAATAAGAGTTTATTAAGGGTTTATTATATGTCAGGCACTGTGCTAAGTGCTGGAAGATACAAAGACAGGCAAAGTCAAGTCCTGCCTTCAAAGAGCTCATATGCTCATGGGGAAAACAACAGGTCCACACAAATCATACACAAGATCTGTTCAGGGCTTAATACAGGTCATCTCAGAGAGAGGGCACTGGCTTTGAGGAGATGAGAGAGGGCTTCATGAAGAAGCTCAGATTTTAGATGAAACTTGAGGAAAGTAAAGGCAGCTACCTAGGAGGCAAAAATGATCAGGGAGAGCATTACAGGAATGGGAGGTGGGCAGAGAATATGGAGTTGGGAGATGGAAGAGTGACAGCAACGAGATCAGTGTCCCTGGTGCTAAAGCACGTGGTGGGCTGTCAGCTTAAGAAGACTAGAATAGTGGGAAAGGGACAGATGACGAAGGTGTTTAAAAACCAGAGGATCTGGTATTGGTTCCCGGAGATAACTGAGAGCCACTGGAGGCTACTGAGAAGGGAAGTGGAGTGGTCAGACCTGTACTTTAGGAAGATGTTGTGGGAAGCTGAGTGCAGAACTTAATCCTCCAAAGCACATTCCCAGTGGGCTTGCAATAGACCTTGAGATCCACCCCTTGTCCAGTCAATACTTTGGTAGAGGACGCATTTTTTCCAGGAGAAGCCTATTAGGATATGAACAGCTTACTCAGAATAGCAGCTCCTTCTCTCACTAGGGGTGATAGCTTGGATTCATCTAGCATTTCCCTAGAAGGGCAAGGTCCCAAGGCAGCAGAGATCAGGATAGGACAACTGAGCCTGGACTGGAAAGGTCCAGTAATGGGAAGATATATCCAGATATGAAGGAGCTTATAAGGGCCCTGGACATCCAGAAGGCAACGCTGGAGCATTATATGTCCAAAGGGCAGGGAAAGTTGGGAATAGGGGAGAGGAGAAAATACAGTGATCATTTATTCAGCATGAAACTTACAAAACATGGAACTCAAGTTTTGTCTCACCTAATATATTCACAGCAGGTCTGCGACTATTGGTATCATGATGCCCATTGTACAGATAAGTAAACCAAGGCTTGGGCAGGTCAAATGACTTAGAAATGATCACACAGGCAGTAAATGTTGGGATGGGATTCAAAAGTGGGACTCAGTTAAATTGAATGGAAGGAGGAGGAGGAGGAGGAAGAAGAAGAGCACGAGGAATGTGAGGAAGAAGCACCAGCAGCAGCAGTAGTAGTAAAGGTCATGCAGAGAAAATTAAAGAAAGGGGTCACCCAACCCAAGACTACCTATTTGGTCAATACTAAGTGACCAAATCCTCTAATCCTGGCAATAGCTGCACACCCAAAGATCTTCCTCACAAGGGTAGTGGAGGGGAGGCACCTTATCATCCCTAGATCATTTCGGCCACATCAGGGATGTGTGCTGGAATTTAGGGAACTGGATAACTCAAAAGATAGACCATGGGGCCCGTGCACTGATCTCTAAAGGGAGCAGAGCACACCATCCTTCTCCTTCCTTAGAGGTAGCTGGTAACATAGCAGATACAGTGCTGAGCATGGAGTCAGGAAAATCAGAGTTGAAATACAGCCTCAGACACTACCAGCTGTGTGACCTTGGGCAAGTTACTTAACCTTTATTTGTTACAGTTTACTCAACCATACAATGATGATAACCATAACATCAACCTTATAAGGTTGTTGTGGAACTCAAATGAAATAATATTTGTAAAAAGAGCTTAGCACAATGCCTGGCACACAGTAGGCACTTTATAAATCCATCCCTCCTTCCATCACTATTTTTGACCAGCTGAGATGTCAATCAGCATGGGAGCAGCCAACTATTATTTTGATTGGGTTTTAAGCGCTGAAACCAATGAGAGCAAACACAGGAACATTAACCGCACCTCTACCTTCCTGAGCCCTCTCGTGATTCAACATAAAAGGGGGACCAGACAAGAATTGTGGCTGGTGCTGTTCCTTTGATGCCTAGTAAGCACAGAAAGGGAGGAGGGGGAAGGAACTTTTAGCTGAGATCCCAAAGGAAGAAATGCTTGGCCAAAATACCAAACACCAAAATACCAAAAGCCTTAATGGAACTATAGACCTTGGCCATACCTACAAAAATGAGTAATCCTGACACTAACAGTAATAATAAAAGCAGCAGCAGGAAGTATCATGTAGTATAAAGGACAAAAGCAGATATAATTATTATCTTTATTAATACTCACCAATAATAATAATGCTATCAGTCCTAATAATAGTGGTAGCAATTATAATTAATAATAGTGGTAATAAAGGTGTTACTATAAATGCTATTACTAGCAACAATAATATTAGAAGAAGTAATAATTCAAACACTAACAAAATATTAAAAACATGAATGATAAGAATACTCTCAGAATCACTCATCATCATAGTGGGATTGGTCAATAAGGGCCCACTACTTAGAGCATATAGATTACGCCCTACCTAGTACCAAGTCACACACATTCCTTGGACCATACTAGAATACTCAGACCTAGTATTAGCAATACTAATTCTAGCAATCATAGCAACACTAGTAATCAGAAACAATACCAGCCAAGGCTGTGTTGTGAAGTAGATGAAGCACTGGATATAAAGCCAGAAAGACCGTTTGTTTATGTCATCCCTAGCAAGTCATTGAACCTCTACCTCCCTCAGGGAACTTTCTAGTAATTATTTACTAAATCAGACATGATTTGCCATCTTTTTTGGATGGGGTTTCCACACAGAGAGTTTCCCAATCCTAATGAAATCACAATCCTTGCAACTAATTTGACCTAATATGGCCAATACAACTAATAATAATTGTAGCCATAGGAACAGCTTTGTATAAGAACAAGATCAGCATTATGCCCTAAAGAAATACAGTAACATGCAGGTATGCAGTGAACATATTTTTTATTTTTCTTAGAATCTTTACTTGTCCACCATGTGTCGGGATTCTTCTGGTCCAATACTAATTTGCAGAGTTAGCACAGACAGTTTTCTATTTACAAAGGCAACAGACATTCTGGCTGCCAGAATACAAGTATAGGCAGTGTCTAATTTATCTGATTACTATGTGTATTTGGGGCAAGAGGGGTTAATCGTGATTTCTGCAAAGTGCATTTGCTTCTTTTTGTAGTAATTTGGTCTTTTGTGTGGCTAGATTCATCTTGCCTGGTACTCAGCAAGCAATAAACACTGCATTTCAGAGCAAACAAAGGAGCATTTTCCCATAATTTGACGATCTGGATTCCATGTTTGCATTTTGAAATTATTGTTTTAAAATGCTGGCGGCATGCACCATGATGGAAGCCCAATCGGATCTCTTCCTGTTTGAGGTTTTAATACTCCCCTGGCTGAAAGGGAAAGATTTTTCAATAATATGAAAAGGCCTGCTGAGTTACAGGAACATTGGTCTGATGATGCCATGTCCAGGATATATTACTAGTAATATGCCATCCTAATGTGTCGGAACTGTACTACTCCTTAAAAAAAAAAAAAGCTCTGCATTATTAGAAAGTATTCACTCCCACCCTAAGAAAGTGACCATTATTTGTTGGAGCTTCAGAAAAGAGAAAAGAAAAACACAGATGATGCCCATAGACCATGGTAAGCATTAGTGCATTCCAGTCTAATTTCCAGCCAAAATCCAGCCCATTAAATACAATTTTGGAAGGCTCAGCTCTTTCAGGACCAGGGGATGTGCAGCCCATGTCTAATGAAGCAGCCCTCATGGTGAGCTGAGTATGAGCATCCTGAATCCTGATGAACCAAGGGCAGCAGCTCGAGTAACAGTCCTGAGAGGAAGGAGGAAGCTGCTCTTCTTACTGAGGCACTACATTCCCCAGGGGACTGAAGGGAAGAGATGCCCTCAAACCCAGCCCAGCTTCATAGGTTCTACTTCACAGACTCGATGCTGTGACTGCCCAATGTTGAGAGATTGCCCCAGAAACAGGGGAGGGGGCCTACCAAATGTGACAGCACAAGCTTGAATCCAATTACAGTCATGGCCATGTCTTCTGCTCCCAAACAATGTCATTTCATTATCACATTGCTAATAAACCATAACTACCACTCATTACTGTATTATTGTGGGTTAAGAGAAAGCAAAGGTATAAATAGCCAATAGAGAAAGCAATAATGAAGAACGGGGAAAAAAGAAAAAAGGGGGAAGGAGGGAAAGGAAAATGTGAGGGGAGGAACAGGGAGAAGATCCTACTTGGCTAGAAATTCTTCTCCTCCCCTCTCCAGAACTGGTCAAGTAAACAATCATTTATTAAGAAGCTATGGAATAGCAAGTTATAGATAGTAGATTTGCAGTTTCATGCACAATCTTTTTTAAAATATATACTGTGTTATGGAAATGCTTGTTTTATTCCAGTAGGTAAATATAAAATAGATTTTAAAAAATTTAAAAAGAACCTACTATCTGCTAAGTACTGTGCTAAGTGCTAAAGATACAAAGAAACGCTAAAGAACAAATAATTGTTGCTGTCAAGAAACTCACAGTCTAAAGATCCTAAAAAAGTAACATTGTTTCACCAACCATAGTTAAAAGTAACATTGTTAGTAAAAGTAACATTGTTTCACCAACGATATGTTCATGGAGCCAGTTGGGTGGAAACCAGCTAACCCAAAATTTCCACTTAATTTGATCTTTCCCCCCTCTAATCATCATTTTGGAAAATTCAAAGTGGACATCAGGAATTCATTTTAAAAGATCAGAATTTGCCTTGGCATTATTAATCTCCTATATTGTTCTTAAGTCTTTAGGATAAAAAAAATAAAGTTAAAAACTAGTAGCCCTGTACACAAATCTAATAGTACGTATAGAATGTCACCGTGCTTTAAGAAACAACGAACACAACACATACAGAGAAGTATGGAAAGACTTACATGAGCTGATGCAAAGTGAAGTAAGGAAAGCCAAGAGAATATATACAATGACTACAACATTGTGAATGGAAAGATAAGAGAGCGATCTGCCATTTTCTTCTGCAGCTCAATTAACAACTGAGGAAACTGAGGCAAACAAAGTTAATTGACCTGCCTGGGGTGATAAGGGTCTGAGGTCAGATTTTTAAATAGGGAAGTTGAATCTTCCTGTCTCCAGGCACTTTGGTGACTGTGCCATCTAACTGATTGTGTGTATGTATACATATGTATATACATACACATATATACATGCACACCATATATATATGCATATATGTCTATATGTAGGTATATGTGTATATATGTTTGTGTATATGTTATATATTTTTTCTTTTGACTTTTTTATTGCATCTGTAAAACAGGGAAAATATATATTTTCTTGAGACCTCTGAGGTGAAGAGAATATCTCTTTAAAATGCACTGAAACTCAGGATTCTCAAATACATAATGGCATATTATATTTTTTTTAACTGGAAACTGCCTTCATATTTACAAAGAAGTCACTATATTTTATCCAAACCTGCATGTGACATGATTTATAATTAGGATTGTGATTAACATAAATCATTATTTTTTTGGATAAGCTGGAAATGCATATGGGACTCATTAGTGACATGCAATATCTCCTTCAGTATAAAAGAATTAGAGAAAATAAGGCAAAAATCTCCCTTTAAGATTATGTTATAAAAATTTTAAATGACCTATTTTCTCACAGACCAAGTAGAGTATGGCCTAATGACACTCAAGGCCCAGAACTATAAAATCTCACATTGTTAACAGACATCAGCTGCCATCTAATCATGGGCTCGTGAGATTGAGTCAGAAGGGACTTTGAAAGTCACTGAATTGAATCCAACACTCTCATTTTAAAGATGAGGAAACTGAGACAGAAGGTAGTCCACATCTGAACCAGAATCTGCTTTATAATATACCAGCCAAGAGGCTGTCAGGCTTTGGCTTGTAGACCTCTGATGAGGAAGACCCCACCCCCTTGCATAAGCTGCCCATTCTACTTTCTAGCATCTCTGATTGTTAGGAAGCTCCTCCTGATGTCAAGTCCAAATCTGCCTCTCTTCAGCTTCCACCCAGTGTTTCTCATTCTGTTCTCTGGAGCCAGAGAGAAGGAATCTAATCCCTTCTCCCCGTGACAGTGTTTCAAAGACTTGGAGACAATGACTGGGTTACCCCGGAACCCCTTCTTCCACAGACTAGACATTCCCAATTCCCCAAAACTGTCCTATTGAATTCTGGTTATTTCTAAATCTCTTAGAGGAATAAGTATTTCAAAAATGTGGGCTGCTCCCCACACTCACATGTTCCACAGAAAGGGCAGCCGAAATAACTAGAAGGATTTCACATATGCTTGGCTTTGATATACCTACAGAAATTAAAGGCAGGGACAGCTAGGTGGTCAAGTGGATAGAGTACCAGTTCTGGAGTCAGGAAGATTGGAGTTCAAATACAGCGTCAGACACTTACTAGCTATGTGACCCTGGGCAAGTCACTTAATCCCTATTTAATGAAAGAAAGAAAGAGAGAGAGAGAGGGAGGGAGAGAGGGACAGAGGGAGGGAGGTAGGAAGGAAGAAAGGGAGAGAAAGAGAGAGAAAGAAAGAGAGAGAGGGAAAGGAAGAAAGAAAAGAAGGGAAAGCAAGGAAGAAAGGAAGGGAAAGCAAGGAAGGAAGGAATCAAAGGCAGGGTGGGATAGTGGATAATACATTGGTACATTAGACCAGCCTTAGATTTTTTTTTTCAAGTATAAAAGGAAGCAGGTGAACTAGATGGTCATGAAAGTTACTTCTAGCACTGGCTTTAAGATCACATGAACTCTTAGAAAACTTAGCTATCCTAAGATACCATTATGTGGCCAAATCAATAAAAATTCCTTTATAGCACATTACGAAAATCAGCATCACACATACATGTACATACATACCCACTTTTATACACACACGTATACCCATACAGACATACACACAACATTGCCAATTGCAAAGTATATTTTGCCCTTAATTTTTCAATTTCACCCAGACTGACCTTCCAGTAGACTCTCCAAATGTTATTTCCTGGCTGTAAACATTCCCTCAATTTAACTACCACACAGACTAAAGACTGTGTGCCGCCAGGAAGGTCTGCCCATGGCCGTCACAGATAAAGGACGCCGATATTATCGTAGCTACAGTGGTCTGAATAAGCAACATCACTGTGCCCTTGTTGACAGATGCTTTTCCTGGAATAATTTATCATATTGAGCCAGGTGAGCCAATAATCAATGGCTAGTGCTCTGTAGGAGGGCAGACTTGTAGATAGCAAGGTCGGGCAGGGAGTCAGGAGTTAGAGAAGAAAGCCTGGGCCCCTTTGCCTAAAGCAAAGCACCACTAAAGCCTACTAATTTAGGCCAATGAGGCTGCTCACACTTGTGTTTGCAATCACTGATTATGCAAGAGAAACATTAATTATATTATTAATCCTCTCCTGGTATTTTACCTCTTCACAGTGTTAGTCATTGCTAATAAATGTGTTAAAGGAAATGATTTCCATGACTGTCATTTATTGATTAAACACAAATTCTACAAAATTATTAATTCAAGAGCAAGAGCTTCTGGACCAGACTAAGTGCACATGCAGAGAAGACCCATGCTGGAGGCAACACAATTTTGCATGTGTCGAGGAATTGATTCCTAAACTAGTAAAGGAAAGGTTGATGCCAAAGGCATGGGGGGAAAAAAATCTTGAACCTTATCATTACCAAAAAAAGGAAAGGTGTTGGAAAGAATGTCAATAGCTATTTACCCATATGATTCAGTGTCTCCAAAGATGTCAGATGGAGATCCAAGGCAGAGTCCAAAGCAAAGCTCCCTGGGCAACTCCCTAAGAATGTAACTTACAGAATGACATGCTTCCTCCTCACCTCCATCATTTAGAATCCATGGTTTCCTTTAAGACTCAGTTCAAGCACCAAATCTGGTGGGGTAAGGCTTGCTGGACTGAAAGTCTGAAGGACTGGAGTTCAGATCTAGCATCAGATACTTTGGGCTCTGGGAATTTGGGCAATAAACCACTTAGTCTCATTTAGCTTCAGTTTTTTCCTCTGTAAAGTGGGGATAATACTAGTATCCACTTCACAGGGTTGTTGTGAGGTTTTAAGGTGATATTATATGTAAAATTTTACAAATTTGCAAATGCTATATGAATGTTTGCTATCATTATATGCCTTCCTTCCCATCTTTATAAAATTATGTAAAAATGACCTAAAGATACATCAGGGATCACCAGGATTTAGAAACCATGAACTCCAACACCTTCATATCACAGATTAAAAACAAGGCTTAGAGAAGCCTCGGTGGTCACAAAGCCAGTCAATTCCTGAGGTGGGATTTGAGCCTTTGCCTTCCATGGTCCAATCCCAGCTCTCTAGGCAGGCTTCCTCAAGCAATATTCTGCTGCAGATCACATCTTTGCCTCCATACAACTGGCTGAAAAGTTCAGAAAATGCAAGATTCCATGGTATTAATTGTATATTGACTGTTTAAAAAAAACTCACTTGGTAGAACAAAATGTTGCCTTAAAAACAGGGGTCCTTAACTTGGGGTCTGTGAACTTTTTAAAAACTATTTTGATAATTTCTCAATACAATTGATTTCCTTTGTAATTCTATGTACTTTATTTTATGAAATCATAAACACCACACTGAGAAAGGGCCCATAGGCTTCAGACTGCCAAAGTGATTGAGGACTTGAAACAAAGTACCTCCTGTCTCAAAAAGTGTCCCCAATGCATATGTATGTTTGTGTGTGTACATACATACATACATATGTATCTTTATAGTGTCTCACCTATGCGAATGTAATCTCATTGAGGGCAGAAACTATTTTGCTTTGGTCTGGTATTGTGACCAGAACATAGTAAGCACTAAATAAATGTTCACTGATTAATTAATTGATTGATTCACATAGATGGAAAGTTTCCATACTGGGATTCCCTGCACTCAGTAAATTATATGTCAAATACATTAGGTATCTAGTGATACAGTGGATAGATGCTAGACCTGGAGTCAGGAAAATATGAGTTCAAATCCAGCCTCAGTCACTTAGCAGCTACATGACTCTGAGGAAACCACTTAGTTTCTCTGCCTCAGTTTCCTCAGTTGTAAAATAGGAATAAAAATGAAACCGCCTCCCAGGGTTGTTGTGATGATCAATTGAGATAATATTTACAAAGCACTTTGTAAATCTTAAAGCACTACATAAATGCAAGCTATTATTACTATAACTCTTAAGTCCAAGCAAAACAAGCAAAAAGAAAATTATTATTAGAACACATTTGTCTAATTATTATTTTATAATTTGTTATTAAGTGTTTGATCTCCCAGGGTTTGGTCTCTTAGACCCAACAGAATTACTAGAAACTAGCTTTAAGGTTCTGATTCCATAGTAGAGTGAACTCTCTATTTATTCAGCAGTAAACTAAAGCAAAACATTCATAGAAACCAAAGTACAACATTCACAATGATATAACATAACAACTTATCACTAAAGTGGCCACATAGTTTGAACAAAAGATATCATTTAGTAAATCCTTAACTCAATTATCCTTAAGAAGCAATCCTCCTTAAGGGATACAAAGTACAAAGGTCTCCCACCCCTAGGTCACATTGTCTTAATCTCTTCAGTCAAAAAGTCTTCTTTCTTCTTGATTGGAGACTAGTTTCCAGTCACCCTTAATTCAATCATCCTTAAGGGGTACAAGGTACAAAATACAAAGTTCTCCCACCCCTAGATCACAGTAAATCATGATATTATCAGTCAGCACTAAGTACCCAAGGAGAGGTCTTTTCATTTTGATTTGAGGCTGGCTCCCAGATTTCATGGTCCCAGCTTTTGCCTGAATTCAACCAACCATCACCTGGATTCACAGGGAGGCAGCTCTCAGCTCCTCATCCAGCTCTTCATCTAGTTTCCCATTCTATATTGAAGCTCACAGTGTCTAATCTACCTCAAGTCCTTTGCAGTTTCTGTTTCTGGGAAGACAAAGTTTAACAGGGCCAAAACAACATTCATGCACATTGCTGGCACCATCATCAACGCACTATCTGCCTGCGAAATCAATACAGACCCACAAACAAGGTCTGAGAAGTCAACAAAAATCATCAACATAGTCCCAGGACCTCTGAAACTCTCCTCCAGGTCTTCTATAAACAGACAACATGAAAATCCTCTTTCAGGGCTTCTGGTAAGCTCCCAGGGCTTCTGTACAAAGTATCACAAACACAAATTGACATGGACAGAGTGCTGGCCACCACAAGTATTCCCTTCTCAGTTCTGCTCTGTTCCAGTTTGTGCTCCTCCTTATATATGGTGGTTATCCTTCCCGTCCCACCCTTCCAGTTGTGTCAACAAGTTCTTCTCACCTTCAAATCACAAGAGGCTCAAAGTGCTAAATACTTAAGTAGCTGAAAACAAGGTGCTAAGTACTTTTTTGCTTATCATTACAGTAACTCACACTCTCTCAAAATGTTTTGCAATCACCATTATAGACCTTTATAGTCCTTCTCCATCCTTCTCCATAAGAATTTAAAAATATATTTGACCCAAGGAAAAGGTAATATATTTGTTTCTGTTTTGCTATAAATGATTATATATAATTTAAAATTTGTCTTTTGTGTTTGAAAATATAATTAAACTTTTTTTGGTTTTATAGTAAAATATTTATTTATTCATTCATTTGTTGGCAATGGGACCTCTCTCCAAACCATAGGCTAGCATCTCTGTTCATCCAGAAGACTGAACTTTGGAGCTGGAAGGGACCTATCTCTAGTCCAACAGTTTTGTTTTACAGATGAGAAAACTGAGACCTAAGTAGATTAAGTGACTTGGCCAATATCACAAGAATACTAAAGGTCAGAAGTAGGATTTGAACTCCTGTATGATTTTATTCAAAAAGCATTTATTAAGTGCTTGCTAAGAGCAAGTGACCAAGGACATATTGAGAATTCAAATGTGTCTATGAATACAAATTCAAAAGTGAAACCAGCCCTGACCTCAAGGAGGCTTCTTTCTGTTCTCATGCCCATCACCCCCTTTTAACCATTCACTGGCCCCAGGGTCTATTCCAGAACTGTTATAGAGGAGCCAACATAAGAGCTCACAAAGCCCCAGGCTAGAGAAAGAAAAGAAAAAATAAATAACACTTTCTCAAGATCATTGGATCCAAAGATGCCCATGAAGGAAAATACCACTCTACCCTGAGGCTAAATTTCAGGCAGCTTTAAAAAAAAATAAAACCAATATTATAATCTGTATTTGAAAATACTGTATTTAAGACTGTGATGTAGTTTAAATGACCAAGCACCCATTCCCCTTACCCCTCATAGGGAAAATGTATGAGGCTCTTTTTTCAAATGGCCTTATATGAGATTCTACAATAGGAGCCATTCAAGCACTCTGGAATCACCTCTCTATGGAAGGCCACAGAGTGGAGCAGGAAGCATCATGGGGATGTTTCACAGTGAAGAATAAGCACTGGATTTGAAATCAGAAAGCCCTAGATGCTGGATATCCATGTGACCTTTGGCAGATCCCTTACCCTCTCTGGGCAGCAGTTTCTTCATATATAAAAGGAGAGAACTGGACTAGTGATGCTGACACCCCCTTTCTAGCTCGAAAGTCTTTGCTAAGGCATAGAAAACACAGGTTAAATTTTATAAAGGAATTGATATTTCTTTAATAAACATCTGCTAAGGACTTAACTATATGGCAGATATTATTGTATTAGATACTGGGAATACAAAGACTGGGGGAAAAAAAAAACAATTCCCTGTCCTCAGTACACTTGCAATCCATCAAAGGATTGTACTGCTACTACTGCTGCTACCACTACTACTACTAGTAATAGTATTAAACATTTACATAATTATTTAAATTTTACAAAGCAAACTTTACATATATTATCTCATTTGACCATACCTATAATCCCGGGAGGTAAGTATTATTACAATATCCACTTTTGAGGTTAAGTGACTTGCCCAAGATCACACTGCTAGCAAATGTCTGAGAAAGGATTTGAACTCAAATCTTCCTGACCCCAAGTAGAATATACTCCCTAGCTGCTTAGGTGAGTAAACAATAAACATATCCAAAGTATAATTTTTTTCCAGGAGGTGGGGGATTGACAAGGTAGAACTGAGGGAATCTGCATACATGTAGACAAAACACATTTAGGCATATATATATATATATATATATATATATATATATATATATATATATATATATATGTATATGTATGTGTGTGTGTGAGTGTGTGTGTGTGTGTGCGTGTGAATGTGTGTGTATCTATATATGTACGTATGTATATATGTATGTATGTATATGTGTATATCCATATATATCCATATGTGTGTACATTTGTGTGTATTTATATGTCTGTGTATATAATATATAATGTAGCATTGGTTTTAAAACAATCGAGATGACTTTGTTACTTTTTGTCAATACTAGTATTATTTTATCTTACCAAGACAGAGTATTTTTCATGTAGAAATATCTGGAAATTCAGCAGGCAGAGAAGGTAGGCAGTGTAGTACAATGGAAAGAACACTAGCTCTGGTATCAGAGGTCTTGAATTTGACTGTTGATTCAGTCCCTTCCTACGTTATATGACCCTGGAACAATTACTTAATGTGCCTGAACCTCAGTTTCTCCTAGTTTCTTCCAATATAAAATGAGGGGATTGGGTTATATGGCCCCTGAGGTTCCTCCTACCTCTCCATCTATGATCTTGTTACTAAATGAATGTTAATTTGATTGTAGTTCATTAGCACTGAAATTCTGAAGACTTTACTGTGTGCCAAATAGGCAATATTAAAAATAAGTCAAATAGAAAAAAAAAAGAAAAGCTTTTAAAGAATTCAATAATTTAAACTCTGTCTCAGGTTTTTCTTCCCAGAAAGTAGCTATTCACCTCCAGTATTTTGTTGGGTACATCTCATTAGCCAGTGAAGTACTGGAGGAAGTACCTTAATCAGCCTCTGTTGACACTTAGTCCAATGGAGCATCTAACAGGAGACCAGCTGTCTCCCAAATGGGCGCATGTGCCCAGGAGTGAATTCACTTTTCTGAAAGGATGATTAACTTTGACACTTCCAGTGCTGGGCCAGAAATTGGCTGAGCCAGATGATGCAAGGAGACAGGTGTTCCAGGAGGTCAGATAATGAAGATCTGGAAATCTGAAGTTAGCTCTGAATTAATTAGAGATTTTTCTGATTATGTGTGTGTACATTTTAAATTTTCTTCCAGCTTCTGCAGCATTATCAATTTAAAGCCAGAAGGATCCTTCAAGTTCATCTGGTACAAATCCTTCATGTTACATATGGGAAAACTGAGACCCACAGAGGTAAAGTGGCAGAATCAGGGGCTCTCCACTCTAAATCTAGTCTCCTTCCCACTGCACCATGTAGAAACTGGATAGCTATTTTTTTTCTCTCTCTTAGAGAATTCACAAGTTGGTTTCCATTAGGCCCTCCACATGACATCTACCATTTTTCCTACTGGCTCAACTCAAGTCAGGTTGAAGTGAACACAGCATACTCTCCCTTCTGCTTGATTTCTTCCCTTTCTTTTGGGCTAATGGAGCTTATCGACCTCCTTTTCCTCTCTTTGGGTTTTGTTTCAGTCTGTTATTAAGTCCTAGCTCGAATACAATAAAAGCAGAACATCTACCATCGATATTAACATAGCATATATTAAATATTGATTGGAGTAATTATGATGAAACAACTGCATGATTCAAAACAATCTCCCCCCACTTAACGATTCGAAAGCCTCATCCTTTTCGAAATGTGAGTTAGGCTGGTGCTATGTTCTTCACTACCAATACAACTCATTTACAGCTCCTGGCCCCAGTGTCTGTCACAGAATCAATGGGTTCGGGATTTAGAAAAGACCTTAGCAACCTTTTAGTCCAACCCATCCCACCCACAAAAACAAACAAAAAATCTCCATGGCACCAACCATCCAATCAACACCAATCCATATACATTATTAAGGGCCTTCTATGTTCCAAGCACTGTGCTAGGTGTTGGGGCTACAAAAACAGGCCAAAGGAAGTCCCTGCCCTCAAGGAGCTCACAGTCTAATGAAGGAACTCACAAAAATGTCCGACAAAAGTGGTCCTCCAGCTCTCACCCAAAGACCTCTAGGACAGGAAACCCACAACCTCTCAAAAAAACTCATCTCACTCCTGGATATCTCTGAGCATTAGCACATTTTTTTTCTTATATCTTTTCTAATCATGTCTCTCTGTATCTTCTGCCCCAATAAACACTCCTACTTCTGCCCTTGTGTCTATGTGACTCCGTGAAGAGAGTACTGGGCCCTACAATTAGACACTTATGAGTAACATAGCCCTTGGTAAGTATGTTAGTGAAGCTTTGACCACCTCAGTTTCCTCAACTGTAAAATGGGGATAAGCGTAGCCCCTACCTCGCAAGGGGCTGTGAGGAGTCATATAAGATAATATTTGTAATGCACTTAGCACAGTGCCTGGCATAAAGGGGGCACTTAATAAATGTTCATTTGCTTGCTTCCTTCTTCTCTATGACAGTCCTGGCCACATGTTGCCTTGAAGCCGCAGGTTCCCCACCCCCAAGTTATACCCACCCTGAGCCTTCACTTCTCCAGTCTAAACATTAATTTATTTGTAACCAAGAAAATCAACCAATCGATTCCCAATACTTAAGGAGATTTCTTTACTATGGGAGGCACAGTAGAGGGTAGAACAGCAAGCAGAGCAAGAAAAACGAACAGCATCGTCTTGGGGACTAGGCGATGGGAGTTTGGATTCTTTCTCAACCACTTATTGCCTATGATACCTTGGCCAAGTCATTTAGCCCAGTTCTTCATCAAAGGGTTCAACCCAAATGGCTTCTGCAGCCCCATCTAGTCTAAATCTATGATCCTCAGATATAAATAATTCACTCAACTGCTTTACCTTTCAAATAAAAAAATAATGAAACTGATGGGTCAATTAATCCCAAGCATTTATTAAGTGCTTACTAAGGACCTGGAACTAGGTTAAGCACTGTAGATACAAGGAAAAAACAAAGATGTTTCTTGACCTTAAAGACTTGTCATTCTAATGGGAGGCAGCTCAGTTTGGTAGAAAGTACAAATCCAGAATCAGAGTACCTGGGTTCAAATCCCATCTCTGTCATGATGCATATGAAGTTGGGCAAGTCTCCAAAATCCCATGGGTCTCAGTTTCCTCATTGACAAAAAAAATGGAGTTGAACTAGACAAATGAGCACTGGAATTATAGTTGGAGGCTTTGGGGTTGGCCATTCTGGCCTTGCTTCCTACTAGCAATATCATCTGGGGAGGACCCTTTAACCTCTCCAAGCATCTGTTTCTTCCTCTGCAAAATTCCAGCATCAGAATGCATGAGCTCTCTCAGATCCCAGGCATATCAAAATCTTCCATCTCTAGAACTGGGGTCAATTTTCCCATTTTTCTCCCTCAAACACCATGCCTACATTCAATACACATTGTTTTGGGTTTATACAACAATCATTAATCCACCCCAGGAAGAGATATATTTGCCTGCTTCGCAACATTTAAAAATAGTCCAAGGTTTAACATTTTCTAGTTTCTTCTTCAATATTATTCTAGCAAAAG
Source organism: Pseudochirops cupreus (assembly GCA_028627135.1). Lineage (NCBI taxonomy): Eukaryota > Metazoa > Chordata > Mammalia > Diprotodontia > Pseudocheiridae > Pseudochirops > Pseudochirops cupreus. The sequence goes on along the minus strand of CM053582.1, from coordinate 556,268,046 downwards.
TCTGTGTATTAAGTCAGGGAGAAATCGATATTCTGCATGTAATGCTTATCTGTGAAGGTATCCAACAATACAACACAAAATAAAGAGGTGTCCTGGGTAAAGAGTATGTTTTTCTTCCAAAATAAATACCTATTTGAAATAACCAAATTTAATAACAGACACATACAAGATTCAAACAAGAGAGAGAGACAGCAAGAAACAGAGACAGAGGGGAGAGAAAGAGATACAAAGCACAGACAGAGGAAAGAGAGGAGAAAGACAGAGATAGAGGAGAGAGAGACAGAAACAGAGGATAGAGAGAGAGAGAGAGAGACAGAGAAAGAGACAGGGGGGAGAAAGAGAAAGAGAGACAGAGACAGAGAGAGATGGAGAGGGAGAGGGAGAGGGAGGGAGGGAGGGAGAGGAAAGAGAGAACGGGGAGGAGAAGAATAAGAGGAGGAGGAGGAGGAGGAAGAAGAGGAAGAGTCAAGGAATATAAAATACTGTTCCTTGGAGTCAGGAAGACATCTTACTATAAAAGCAGAAAATCTGAATGAAGTAGAAGCTAGATGTGGGGTCAATCACAACAATTTAAGAAAAAAAGATCTTTCTACCCATTTTAATGTTTTAAAGAAACAATTACATCATAATGAATATCTGAGCTTAATTGGTTCCTCCCTTTTCTTTCTTCAGGCCATCTTCCATACAGCTGACAGACTGATATTCCTGAAGCACAGACATGTTACTTCCCTGCTCAAGATGCCATCAGTGACTTCACTGCTTCTTTGGCATTTAGAGCCCTTTGCATTCTGGCTCTGGGCTCTCTTACCAGACTTTTTACACAATATGCCTGCACACATTTTACATTCTAGTCCAACTGGACTCCTCGATGACCCCTACACATGCTAGCTAACATTTATACGCTTGCTCTCTCTCTCTATGTCTCTCTGTCTCTCTGTTTCTGCCTCTCTGTCTGTCTCTGTCTGTCTGTCTCTCTTTCTCTCTCTTTCCCTCTGAGTGCTCTCCCTCCCTCTCTCCATCTCTCTCTCTCTCTCTCTCTCTCTCTCTCTCTCTCTCTCTCTGTCTCTCTCTCTCTCTTTCTCTCTCTCTCTTCCCCTCCCCCCAACAACCCTCTGAGGTAGACACTCCAAGTATCCCCATGTGTTTTTATGGAGGAGGACACTGAGGTTGATAGAAGTTAAGTAACATTACTCGGGTCTCATAGCCAGTATGTGCAGCAGGATTCAAAGTCAGGTCTCCCTGACTCAAGGCCCAGAGCTCTATTTACTGCACTATCCACCTCCTTCATATCCCATCTCCACCAAGTATGAGATGCCCTGCTGCCTCACATCCGCCTCGGCTCCCCGTTCCAGGACCTCCTACCAGGGGTCATTCCCGACATTCTTTCCAATAGTTGCTTCCCTGACTTACCTGACATGTAGAATTCACTGACTTATCTATTATAACCTGTCCTGTCCTCCCCGCCATCTTCACTGTGTTGAACATCAGAATGTGATCTGGAAGACAAGAATTGCTCTCCCTTTTATCTTTGCAACCTCAGCATTGAGAGGCAGATGTGGCATTATGTGGATAGAGATCTGGTCATAGAACCAAGAAGACCTACCTTTCAAGTCCTAGCTTAACACAAACTGGGCTGGTGAGCCAAGCTAAGCCTCAATTTCCTCACCTGTTAAATGAGGGACAACAAAAGAATGATCTTTTTTTCCGGCACTTTATAGTATTTTTTTTTTCTAATTACGTGTACAGATAGCTTTCAAAATTCACTTTCATAAGATTTTAAGTTCCAATGTTTTTTCTCTTTCTCTCTCCACTCTCTGGGACCCTTCCCCAAGACAGCAAGTAATCTGATATAGGCTATATGTGTACAATCATATTAAACATATTCTCACATTAGTTATGTTCTGAAAGAAGAATCAGAATGAAAGGGAAAAAACATGAGAAAGAAAAAACTCAACAAAAAAAGAAAAGAGTATGTTTCCATCTGCATCCAGACTCCTTAGCTCTTTCTCTGGATATGGGTAGCATTTTCTATCATGATTCTTTTGGAAATGTCTTAGATCCTTGTATTGCTGAGAAGAGCTAAGTCTATAAAAGTTGGTCATAGCACAATGCTGCTGCTGCTATGTACAGAGTTCTCCTGGTTCTGCCCACTTCACTCAGCATCAGTTTATGTAAATTTTTCCCAGTTTCATTTCTTATAGCACAATAGTATTCCACTACAGTCATATACCACAACTTGTTCAGCCATTCCCCAATTCATGGGCATCCCCTCAATGGCCAATTCTTGGCCACCACAAAAAGAGCTGCTATAAATATTTTTGTACATGTGGGTTCTTTTCCCTTTTTGATAATCTCTCTGGGATACAGACCTAGTGGTGCTATTGCTGGATCAAAGGATATGCATAGTTTTATAGCCTTTGGGAATGGTTCCAAATTGCTCTTCAGAATGGTTGGATAAGTTCACAATTTCACTAGCATTAGTGTTTCAATTTTCCTACATCTTCTCCAATATTTGTCATTTTCCTTTTCTGTCATATTAGCTAATAGGATAGGTATGATGGGGTACCTCAGAGTTGTTTTAATTTGTATCTCTCTAATCAATAGTGATTTAGAGCACTTTTTTTATACTACTATAGATAGCCTTAATTTCTGGAAAACTGTTTATATCCTTTGATCATTTATCAATTGGGGAATGACTTATAATCTCATACATTTGATTCAGTTCTCCATATATTTTAGAAATGAGACCTTTATCAGAGAAACCAGTCATAAAAATTGTTTCCCAGCTTTCTGATTTCCTTCCAAACTTGGTTACATTGATTTTGTGCAAAAATTTTTTTAATTTAATATAATCAAAATTATCCATTTTGCATTTCATAATGTTCTCTATCTCCTGTTTGGTCATAAAGTGTTCCCTTTTCCTTAGATCTGACAGGTAGACTATTCCTTGCTCTCCTAATTTGCTTATGGTATCACCAAAGGATGATCTTTTCAATGTGTTCATGCTCCTGAGCTTCCAAACTGGATGAAGGAACTTAGCCAAATTAAGCTAGCTAGAAAGTAGCAGAGGTGAAATGACTCAAACCACATCTTTTTTTTTTAATATTTTATTTTATTTATTTTAGTTTACATTATTCATTTCCATGAGATTTTGAGTTACAGATTTTCTCCCCATCTTTCCCCTACCCCCCCTTCAAAACAGCCATCCCCTTGTATGATCCCTCCCCCAATCTAATCTCTCCTATGTCCTCCCCCACCACTCCTCTAACTTTCCGATCAGGCAGAATGAATCTCCCTTCCACAGTGCTCTTAAGTTCCAATTGGATGTAGTTAATAATAATAGTAATAATAATTGTATATAAATATATATGTATATACATATATACATATATATTTTTAACATTTGATTATTGAGCTCTAAATTCTAGATCTTTCTCTTCTTCCCTCGTCAGCCACCCCCAATGGAAGAACAAGCCATCAAATATAGGCTATACATGTGTAATTATGCAGAACCTCTCTACAGTGGGCATATTGTGAGAGACTGATTACATGTCCCTCCTTCCTATCCGGCCTCCTCCCCACCTCCGTTCTACTCTCTACCCTGTCCCTGTCCCTGTACAGAAGTGTGCACTTCCATCAACCCTCCCCCCCACCCTGCCTTCCCCTCCATCATCCTACCTCTCATCCCCATTCCCCCTATTTTCCTGTGTGGCAAGATGCCCATCAAACCACATCTTAAGAGGTTTAGGAAACACACTGGCTCTGGAGAGTATTGAGAAGAGGGAAATCAGGGTGGTAAAGGGCTCCAGAGTCCAAGTCACAGGAGGATGGAAGTACTAAAAGGGTTAGTCTGGACAGGAGAAGACTCAAGAGGCAACAGGAGAGCAGACATCAAGAGTTTGAAGGACTTTCTTGTGGAAGAAGGTTAAGACTTGTTCAGCCTGGCCCCAAGAGGGCAAAAGTAGGAACAATGGGTAGAAGGTACAAAGAGAATGATATCGGGAAAATTCCCAACAGTAACAAGAGGAAAACTTGGAGGGGTGATGAGCTCTCCCTCCTCATAGGTCTTTCAAGCTCCATGTAGCCCTCTCTGGTTCTAATATCACCAAAATCATGTTCACCCTTTTCTTAACTGCCATGATTTTATATACCTTAGTCCCATTCCCTCTTAACTTGTCTTTCTAAACTAAAACATCCTAATCATTTCATTCCTCAACACCCGACTTTTCCTTTCCCCATCCTCTTGACCATTTTGGTCATCTTCTCCTGACCTTTCCTGAATGTGATATTTTGCTTTTGATGGGTAAAATTCTCAAGAGATGCCCCATAGTTCCAGACAAGAGTATGGTTTCCAAAAACCTTACCAAAACTATTCATCATTTGGAGTTCTTTTGGTTACAGAAACGCATTAGACTGACTTTGTCCAGGAATGACTTACAGGGATACCCAGTAGATTTTTTGTGAACTTCTACTGACAACTCAGACTTCTGTAAGAATTGTTGGGTTCTTTTTTTTCCTCCTGAATGTATTACACTGCCCTCACTCAAACTGACACATATCTACCTCTGGAAAAAAAGTGGTTCTGATGCTGGTAAATCAACATTGGTTACATTTAGTACATTTGGCATTATTGATTTCATACAAAATTGAGTTTCAGAAGGAAGAAATTTGCCAAGAAAAGGAAAGGAAATGTCTTGTCCTTCTCTAGCCAGACAGTTAAGTCATCCAGCTACCCTGAGGGGTAGGGATCTGACTCAAGGCTGGTACAGAGAGACTGAGAATCATATCAAAATATGGAAGGTGAGAGGCAATAACTTTTTGGTATATTTGTCATTATTGAGGAAGTTAGGTAACAGGGTAGATAGAGTGTAAGGCCCTGGGTCAAGAGGACTGAAGTTCCAGTCTAGTCTCAGACACTTACTAGTTATGTGACCCTGAGCAAGTAACTTCATTTTTGTTCTCCTCCATTTCCTCATCTATGAAATGAGGATAATAATAGCACCTACTTCTTAAGGGTGTGGGAAGGATCGAATGAGATAATAATTGTCTAGCCCTTTGCAAAGTGTCTGGCATATAAACGTTAGCTATTAGAGCACCGGGCATGGAGTTAGGAAGCCTCAAGTTCAAATCCTGCCTCAGACACTTACTATGTGACCCTGGGCAAGTCACTTAACCCTGTTTGTCATAGTTTCTTCATCTGTAAAATGAGCTGTAAGAGGCAATGGTAAAAAAACAAACACTCCAGTATTGCCAAGAAAACCCCAAATGAGGTCACAAAGAGTTGGACACAAATGAAAAAACAACAATATTATCATTATTACTATTATTATTATTATTATTATTATTATTAGAAAGAACCATAGGTCCAAATAGCCAGAGAAAAGCAAATGTCTAAGGATTCCAAAGTTTGCTGCTCACTTCTATCCTCACCTGCTCACAGATTAAGAAGTAGAAGAGACATTGGCAGTCATCTGGTCCAACCCTTCCATTGTATAGATGAGGAAACTGAGAACCCCAAAGGTGAAAAGGTTTAGGATTATTTGTCCAGAACTATAAATGACTTTAGAGATCATCTCATTCAAATTCCTCACTTTACAGAGGAAATCAAGACCCAGAATATGTTGTTACTGACACCAGGCAATAGCTGTAATAGTAGGGTTCAGATTCAAACTTTGGTCATCTGCATTCAAACCCAGGTCTTTTCTCCACTACACTATACTTCTTTCTCCCAATGCTGGTGTAGGCCACTATACTCTCTGGCATGTTCTCAGTCATCCTATTTTGTGGCCACAGACACTCCTCCTTTGTTAGAGGTGCGTATCCATCCTTATCTCCACCCCCTGGCTTCCTTCAAATCCCAGCTAAAACCCCACAGGCTGTAAGAAGCCTTTTCAGAGGCCCCTTCATTCCAGCACCTTCCCCCTGAGATGATCTCCAATTAACCCTCTATGTAGCCAGTTTGTACATAATTGTCTGTGTTGTTTGTCCCAAAAGACTTTTTTCTCCTTGCAGCATATGCTGACTTTTCCCTTTTGTCTGTGTGAGTATTCAGCACTTAGCACAGTGTCTGGAAAGTAGTAGGCTCTTAATGCTTATTAACTTGACTTATACTTAACTTGCCAGAAGCATGACCTAGGAATTACCACCTCCTACTTTCTCCCATAAGAAAAACAAATTTATCTTCTAATAAAACATCAAATTACTCATTTATATTCCTCTATCAAATATGGAAGGAAAGAAGCATTATATAACACCTACTATGTGCCAGGCATGGTTATAATCTCTTTATTAATATTATCACATGTAATCCTCAAAACAACCCTGGGAGGTAGGTGCTATTATTGTCTCAATTTTCCAGTTAAGAAAACAGACAGACAGTGGTTAAGTGACTTGCTTAGCGTCACACAGATAGTATCTACAACACCATTTGAACTCAGGTCTTCCTGATTCAATTCCCCATGCTCTATCAACTGACCCACCAGGTCCTTTTCCCCTCTTGTATATTTTTTTTTGGAGGGAGAAAGGCTGGGCAATTGGGGTTAAGTGACTTGTCCAAGGTCACAGGGCTAGTAAGTATAAAGTGTCTGAGGTCGGATTTGAACTCAGGTCTTCCTGACTCGAGGGCCAATGCTCTATTCACTGTGCCACCTAGCCTCCCATTGTATGATTGTTTTGAGAAAACTATTTTCTTCCTTCTTGTCTTCTTGTCTGATCTTCAGGTTTGGTATCTGAATCTGAAGGGGTGGGAATGTGAATCTGCTTTTCTTGGTAAAAGTGAGTGGCAAACTGTGGCATAGAAATATAACTATGTCATTGTACTGTAGGAAATGACAAATATGGTGAATACAGAAAAGCATGGGAAGATTTATATGAATTGACGCAAAGTGACAGATGAAGAACCAGGAAAACAATATAGATGATAAGCATCTCAATGGAAAACACAACAACAAATAATGGAAATGAATGTTGTGAAATAATAACCAAGTTGGTATCAAAGAAGAGGTGTAAGAAGACATACACACACATATACACATACACATACACATACACACCAGGTAGCCCTTCCCCCCACCCCCAGCCTTCTTTGTAGAGTTTATGAACTATGGGTGAGAAACAGCGCACATACTATCAGATTCCTTTTATGAGTTTGTTCACTTTTATGATTTTTTTCCTCTTTATTTCTCTTTGTTATAAGGGGTAGTTGATTGGGTAGAGAAGAAATACAGCTAGAAATAAAGGTGATTTCAAACCAAATGATAGAACCAAAAATTTAGAATAAAATGTTAACCCACCCTGATCTCCACTTTGGGTGACTGATCATTTGGTTGATCTTGTCAGTTCTACTGCTATCACCTATCTTATATCCTGACATATTCTCTACTGATAGAGTTTCTGGGTCCTGCTTCCAGTCACTGCCCCTCCTACCTCACCCTCCGCTTGGCTGCCAAAATCAGCTTTCTAAAATACAGCTCTGATCATGGTACCCTCCTACTCAAGAATTTCTAATAGTTCCTGGTCCTATGGTATAAAATGCAAATTCCCCAGGTTGGTATTTAAAGCCTTCACAGACTTATTCCAGTCTAGCTTTCCAGATTTATTTTACATCACCTTATTCTTATATGAAACAACAGTACACCTGTTGGCCCCTTCATTCATTCTTCACTGCAGCCAACATAACCTGTTGCTGTTCCTTGAACTGAGAATTTCTTCTTCATCTCCCAGCCTTTGCTGGGAATATTCCTGATACCCTCCCTTCCTTCCTCCATTAAGAACCCTTAGCTAAACTAAAGAGCACCCCTTCCTACAGATAGTATTGTCTGATTCCTCAGGCATTCACTTGTTGAAGATGCAGAAGGATTGCCAGATGTGGAGTCAAGAAACACCCCTCAGAAACTGAACTTGTAACTCTAAGGAATTCATTAAACTATGCTTCACTTCAGTGTTATTAATTATACAAATGGGCATAACAAGCCCACCTGAATCATGAAAGGATGAAATAAAATGACATCTGTCACTGTGCCTTGTAAACCTTAAAATACTGTGTAAATGTGAGCTATTATTATCAGCTGGTTCCTTGCTCTGGTGTAGGTTGGACTAAGAGTCCCTTCCAACACTTTTAAGTCTGGAATGCTGTTCTCTTCCTCCCAATCAAGTTGGCAGGAAGAACAGAAAAGTCTGGGAGCCAAGATGCTGATTTTTTTTAAGTCAATATGTGAAATCAAAGATGAGGAGGAATCTTAAATGTCACAAAGAACCCTAAAGGTAATTTTGACTCATGGTTAAGAAATCTACCACCAGCATCTACTTGCCAAAAGAGCCCTAGGATGTCAAAGCTTAAAGCATGAGTAAGTATCATAAACAAACATTTAATAACACTTGGAATTTCAGACACCACCACCACCAAATAATCATCATCTTTGGTGGACGCAAAATTGTTCACAGGAAGTTAGTAACTCACTAATAAACTCAACCATCAGAAATCACTTTCCTCTGAATCCACTGGAAATTTTACTGATGGCTGATGTGGCTACTGAGAAGCAGCATTTTGTATTGGGTAGACTAACCTTGAATGGGGTAAAACCAACATACAAATTCCATCCTCTATCACATACTAGCTGAGTGACCCTGAATGGACAAATCATCTAAATTCTCAGCATTCAGGAAAATTATCAAAATTTTAAGATAGAAATGAGTTAACAATCTGCATAAGTGGGGGGATTTCTCAATCACCGTTCTTTACCTGGATGAAATTACACAGGTCCATAAAAAAAATTGGCATCAACATTCAAGGACCCCCAAAACCTAGTTTCAATTTATATTCCCTGCCTTACCTCCCGCTCTTCCTATGAATTATTTTTTTTTGATATTGTAACCAACCAATGATCAAATATTTATTGAGTTGAAAGTGGTTTTAAAACTAGTGTTGGCCCACCACCTTCTTATTACACAAGGAAACTGAAACAGAAAGAGGGAAAATGATTAGACCAAATTAAAACAGGTTCTAAGAGCAGTGTTGGGATTATGCCCTGAGCATCCTTTTGGCCTCTGTGCATTTTTTTCAGTTGTTGATTAGACTTGGAGAGCCCAGTTCCTATCTCTATGTCCAAACACACCCCATCGGTGCTTCAATAATTACAGTTTCTTTCTAGGTCCCCCTGAAGTTATCTTATTTGCACAACCATCCTGAACTACTAAAGCTCAGTCTCTCCCTTCTTCAGTTCACAGAATCACAGAATCTTAAAATCAGAAGGGACCATGAAGACTATCTGTATCCAGGGTTTCTTTTTTTGGGGGGGGGGGAGAGAATTCATTTTTTCTTTTTTTAAAAATATATTTCCACATTAGTCATGTTGCAAAGAAGAATCAGAACCAAAGAGAAAAATCACGAGAAAGAAACAAAAAAAGAGAGAGAGAGAGAAAATAGTCTGCTTCAATCTGCATTCAGACTACGTTGCTCCTTCTCTGGATATGGATAGCATTTCCCATCATGAGTCCTTTTATCAGGGCTTCTTAGCCCTTTACATACCATGGAGCTCCTTGACACACTGGTGAAATACATGGATGCTTTCTCAGAATAATATTTTTAAAGGCATAAAATACATAGAATTACCAATGATATTGATAAATAGTCCTCAAAAATATTAAAATACAAGCTCACAGACTCTCAAGTTAATAATTCACAACCCATACTTGACTCAAAATCCTCTTTATGATGTAAATTTCTAGAAAACAGCCCAGCTTTTCTGGAAGACCTCAGAGAGGGGGGACCCACCACCTCTAGGAGAAGCCCATTCCACTACGATATATCTTGAATTCTTTGAAAAAGTTTCTGGATACCAAATCTAAATCATCCTTTCTTCAATTTCAACCCACTGTTCTTAACTCTACCCTCCTGGACCAAGCAGAAGTTTTCTCATCTCATTTACATATGACAATCCTTCAATTATTTTAAGAGAACTATCAAGTCATGCCTGAGCCTTCTCTTCTCCAGACTAAACATCCCCTAATTCCTGCAATCAATCCCTGAAAAGAGAGCCTCCAGGGCCATCACCATCGTGGTTCCTGTCCACTGGACATGTATCAGTTTGCCAATATCCCTTCTTCCTGGGAAGTGGCCAAAATCTAACATCATATTCTATATAGAGTCTGAACAATCTCCCCAATCTTTCTGAACTCTGTGCCCAACAAAGCCTAAGATCTGATGGCACCCTATACTAGAATATGTCACTTTCTCATGGACTAAGCTACATTGTGAAATCTCTTGTGGTGTTGTCTTCTGTTACTGAGCTGTGTTATTTAAATCTATGTGTATATGTGGGGGGAGGGGAAATGTTAGTATTGTTACCCTATACCCAGCGCCTAATAATACGGGCACACAGAATGTCACCACTGTACTGTTGGACAGAATCACAACTCAGAAAGAAAAGTGGCCAGACTTCAGAGGAAGGGAAGAAACCAACCAAAGCATCCATAAGCACTAATTGACTACTGTCTCACTGTGTTTCTGTGACATTGTTTCAAGCACTGCACATTCAGAGACAAAAATAAAACAGTCTCTGCCCTCAAGAAGCTTATAACATATCAGGGAGATTCCACAATAGTCAGTTTCAGGGGGAAATGGCAAAACAACTCAAGCAAATGAAAAATCACCATGGCAACCAGTGCATCTAGCAGAGACCCCAAACTGGGCTGTGCCCAATTTATTCTTTTACTGTCAGAACAAGCCTAATCCTGTTTCCATGTGACATCCTTCAGTTGTTTAAAGACAGTGATCACGTAACCTCGAGCCATCCCTTCTAAAGCTACACCCGCCAATGACATTCAGACCACTAGACCTGCGTGATCTCGGACAAAGATGGGGTTTATCTCCCCCATCAATGTGATCCCCAGAGGACTGAAGATGAAATAGACCAGACTTCCCTCCTGTCTGGGGGCCCATGAATTTATGAAATGAAGCAGACAAGTCAATTCAGCAAACATTTGTTCAGTTCCTGGCAGGAGCCCAGAACTGCATCAGGTCCTAAGGTTCTAAAGACAAATCAAGCAGTCTGTGCCTAGGAGCTTACGGGCTTCTGGGAAATGGGTAGAAATAGTGTTTACACATCCAAATAGAAATGGAAATGCTATAATGGATACAGAACTAACCTGGAAGCCGCAAAGACCTCAAGCTCACACCTGTGACTTGTAAACCAGGGGAAGTACCTCACTTCTCAATGCCCCTGGCAACCACCTGAGATTACACATCATAGAGAAAGTGCCAACCTGCATTGGCAGAGATGGTTCTCTCATCTGGGATTTCTCAAAATAATGTGTCCAGTGCCCATATATAACCAAGTGGAAAGTTTTGACTAGTTTTAGACAAAACTTGTAGTCTCTTTTTTTTTTTTGCTTTTTTGGGGGGCAATTGGGGTTAAGTGACTTGCCCAAGGTCACAGGGCTATTTTTTGTGTTAAGTGTCTGAGGCCAGATTTGAACTCAAGTCCTTCTGACTCCAGGGCCCGTGCTCTATTCACTGTGCCACCTATCTGCCCCAAAACTTGTAGTTTCATTGTCATAGGAAACTCATACTAACACAGCTTTTGCAGTTTACAATCTTAAGGAGTTGACTATTGTCCCTAAGAGGTTAACTGACACCCACGATCACCTGGTCTTTTTGCATCAGAGATAGCACTTGAACACAAAACCTCCTAAACCCCAAGGTCAACTCTCCATCTGCCTCTCAAATACAATGTACAGATAGAATAATAGTCATTTCAAAAAAGAGTCAACAACAAGGAAACAGGAGAGGCAAGTATAGAGAACCATATTCCAGACAAAGGGGACATGGCAAAGTATGCTGTAAGACAGGGCCAGTAGCCTAGTTTATTTTGTTCAACTATGATTTTTTTTTTAATTGCAGGACAGAGATTCTCTTAGAGAATTGGGAGAGTTTGATAATTCTCTCAGTTTATCAGGAGTCACATCTCCTTACATTTACTCAGTAGCATCTGTCCTTAAGAGAACCAATACGCTAACCAAATAGAGATTGTGGCCCCTGACTGACAGGTGCTGACAATCTGAAAATTTGTGAAGGCTTCTTTCATTGTCTGCCTAGCCTCTGCTTCTGTTCTTACACACTTATACTCGCACATAGACATACCATCAGACATATAAACACATACAAACCATCAGACACACACAATGACACATACACGCTGTTCTACACACACACATACATATACTCTCTCTCACACACACACTTGTCAGTTTCTTCTGAGAGATTCTGATTGACACACATACACACGTCAGACACACATTTGTACATACTCATATACAACACATACATGTAACTTAAATAATCTGAAATGAGAAATTAACACCGGCATTTATTCCATTGAGTATATTACAGGTCCATCTATCACAACCATATTTGCTATCCCAGATCTCTGAACACTGGGCAGAAAACAGACAGCCCAGGATGACCTTGCAGCTTATAGCAGACAAGCTTTCTACCATCCCTGTCTGCCAGGCTTGGTTATCACTGCCCACAGAATCCGAGAAGATAAATCCATGGGAAAGCTTATGCAGTTGTAGCTGCCGGGAGAAAAAAAAATGGATTCTGAGCAATTTCCCTGTGAGACTGATGAGAAGTGGGACACAATTCTAAGAAATGAGCTGAAGGCCTTCACCACCCCTAGCCATGGGGCTTTCTTCCTAGGGAGGTCAGAAGGTTTTCCAAGCCCCAGTAAGGTACAGCAGCAACAGCAGTAAGGTTTACAGAGAACATTAAGGTTTATAAAGCACTTTATATACATTATCTCATTGATGCCCCCAACAGCACTCTGAGTTGGGTGCTAATATTATCCTCACTTTAAAGATGAGGAAACCAAGGCCAGCAGAGGTTAAGTGACTTGTCCAGGTCATACATCTAGTAAATGTCTATGGTAGAATTTGAAGAAGAGGTGTCCTCTGTCCTATGCTGGGGATAAGTGAACATCCAACAAGGAAAAACAGGGAATCAGCGTTTATTAAGTACTTATTATGTCCCAGAAACTACATTAAGTATTTTACAATATGACTCATTCCATACCTGTCCCCAGTCTTTGGTTTCCTTCTCTGTTAAATGAGGGTGAGGGGAGACTAAAAGGCTTCTTCTTGCTCTAAACCCAATGATCCTAAGTAATACTTGCCAGGCCCATCTCACAGCCTTGAGAAGATACAAAATTTGTGTCACTCAGGTTACACAAAAGCCCACCACTATTCTTTGGAATTATCTAAAAGAGAAAAGTTTATTGGGTTGTTTTTTTTAAAAAAACATTCTTCCTTGTCAAGAGAATCTTGAACTCAAAGTTTTAAAAACAAAGGTTAAAAAATTGTTTTTACATGCAGCCAACAAATAAGATATACAGGCAATGGGGTACAGAAATTCATCTTGTCCTACCACAGCAGTTCTCAATCTGGGGGTCGTGACCCTTTCACAGGGGTTGCTTAAGACCAGTGGAAAACACGTATTTCTGATGGTTTTAGGAACCAAGACACCGCTCCTCTATCCATCGGGTTGGCCAACATGCAGTTACACCCACATACGACTGTTAAAGGGTCACAGCATTAGGAAGGTTGAGAACCACTGCCCTACAAGAAAGAGGGGAAATGGGGTGATATGAGAGAGGGCAGATTGTGGAAAGGGGTATTCAATATGCTTGCCATCTTGGGGGGGTAGGGGAGAGATGGGGAGAAAATGTGTAACTCAAAATCTTGTGGAAATGAATGTTGAAAACTAAAAATAAAAAAATTATAAACTTTAAAAGAACATTCTTCCTTCTCGTAATATCAGGCAAAGAAATTATTCAAGAGGGGAAATATCAATAGTTAGTAGGATCTGTTTCCTATTGAAGGGGGGGATGATCTGGTCTAGTGCCTCCTCAACTTAAGCAGTTAAAAAATCAGCCAGAGGTCACTTTGTATCGTGGGTTTCCCACCATGGAGGTCTATAAATAAGACTAGATAATCACTTTGGGGAGACACCATAAATGAAATTTCTATTCACTTAAAGCTCAGACTAGATGGCATCTGTGGTCCCATTAGGCCATGAGCTCTTTTGAGAGCTGAAATCATTTTAACCTTTCTTTGTTTCTCTAGCAGAGTGCCTAGAACACAGTAGGCTCTTAATGAAGGCTTGTTGACTTGATTTGTCACTAGATGATTCTATGAATCTGTTTCTTTTCTTGCTATCAGACACAATACACAGATGCCATCAGACATAAACAAACACACAGGGACAGAATGAGGCAGACACACACGTACCCTCAATCTTAATTCACACTGTTTTTACAAAAATAATTCCTAAGGCAGTTAATGATTGTAGTAATTGGGAGATGTTCCAGGTATCATTTTTTCTTTTTTTTTAAATCCCAATCTGGACCTATTAATTAGTGTAGGAGATTTCTGATATGGAAATCCCCCTCATTGATACAGATCTGCAACTCCCCTGGAATTCTCAGCCTTAGAGAGTTAACTAGGACACTGAGCAGTTAAGTTATCAGCCCAAGGTCAGGCGGTCAGCATGTATCAGGGGCAGAATCTGAACCCAGACCTTCCAACTCTTCCTATTCATTATGCTAGATTGCCTCTCTCCACACATCATATCTGATGATTATAGTAAACCTTAAGTGGTTGCTAAAAATTTTTAGGTGGAAAAAATTAGAAGCCAATTTATTCCTGTAAAAAGCATTTAAGTATCAAAATATGCCCTCTCACAATAATATTCCCACCGTTTCTGCACTATAGGGGTCTGAAATAGTTGGGCACCTCCCCCTCACCATCACCACAGGGACTCAATCTCAAAGCAATACATGAAGGACCTGGGATTTCATTGTCAAGGGAACTTCTGCTCACCCAACTCCAAACCCTTCCCTAACTCAGATGAATTTAGGGAGTGACCAGAGGATCAGTGGGGTCGACTGACCCAAGCAGGATCACACGACTAATCAGTATCAGAGGCAGGATTAGAACCCAGGTCCTCCTAACTCATCCAATACTCTATTCACTACATCAGGATCCCTCCTCCATAGCAACAGGGAAAAGAAGGCAAGGGACTTATTAAGCATTTATTAAGCACCTATTATGTTCTAGGCACTTTATAGATATTTTCTCATTTGATAAAGTCTTTAGTGAGCAAAGAATGGAAATGAATATTACTGAGCCCAGAGAGAAACTTCATTTTCCATACTATTTTTCCTAGTTTCAGATGGTCCAATAAAAATCTATCTGATTGGGCGGCCTACATGGTGCAGTGAATAGAGTGCCAGCTCTGGAGTAAGGAGAACCTGAGTTCAAATCCAGCCTCAGACACTTAACACACACACACAAAAAAAACCCTAGCCATGTGACCTTGGGCAAGTCACTTAACCCCAATTGTCCTCCAAAAAAAAAAAGCAAAAAAAAAAATCTCTGATTAACTATTCCTATATTAATTAACCTTTATAAAGCAGGTCCAATCTAGAATTAGAAAATGAGGAGATTTCTCTGAGACTTCTTAGCATGTTCTAAGACATCCACCAGTTCTATTGAGGTGTTCTATTTTAACAGCCAGGAGTGGTAATTGCACAGAAACATACACAAACTCCCACACCCACCTCAGATTGCCAATTTCCTGGGTAATCTCTCTCCATAGAAGAATTCTATGATTCTTCTAAAGTGCCACAAGGTGGGCCTTGGCACAGAAAGCTGGAATCCAGCATATATTCTGTGACAAATGATATGGCCTAGTGATTATTTAATTTTTCAGGCTGCCAGGTGGGCCCCAAGAGTAACCAGCTGGAGTTTGGAAAAATCACCACCCCAGCATCTGGGGAAATGGTGCATCTGTTTGGATTTGTTTTATTTCTGATCCGTAGCTTCTCATAAAATTCTGAATCCTTTATTTAACTCTACTCCAAATAAAACATAAACTTTCCTTGATTGTTCTGGTGGGTTTGAGTACAGATATTAGATGTTCAATAATACAGTAATTTGCGAAAGCATCGTACTTTGTGTATCAGAAGACGCAGACAAAAGGACCTGGGAAAATTTTGAAATGATGAAGAAACGAGTCCTGAAGAGGCAGCTTTTGCTACTTTTGCTAATTCAAAGGCAAAAATCCAAGACAAATGCCGTTTGGAGCTGTTTTCATCTGTTTTTGTTCAGACCTATGATTTAATCAGCATAGGGAACTCCCAGGGCAGAAACTCCTTCTACCAAAGGAAACCAACCCATACTGCAGAATTTTAATGGGTGAGACTTGCCTGGAATGTGGAGAGGGGAAGTGATTCATTGAAAGTCACATAGTCAGTGTCTGCTAGAGATGGAATCTGAACTCACATCTTGACTTGAAGACCAACTGGACTCTTGTTTGGCCATTTCCAATGATAACGTCTGCTACTTATATAATTAGCTCCTTCCAGCCTCCCTCAGAATTCACTCCTTCCTTACCTCACCCACTAATGATGATGGTGATAATAATAAAGTGCTTACTATATGTCAGGCACTGTGCTGAGTGCTTTGCATTTATCATCTCATACTATTATTATTCCCATTTTACAGATGAGGGAACTTTGTTTTTCATTGACTTGTTTATTTACTTTTAGTTCGTAAGATTCAGTTCCACAATCCCTTGAGTTTCAATTTTTCTTCCCTCCCTCTTACCGCCCGCCCCCCCCCATGGCAGCTTGCAGTCAAGTATAGGATCTGCAAACACTTTCACATTGGACATTAGTCCGGTTGTACAGAAGGGTTGTAACCAAGGGAGTGAACAATGTGAAAGAAGAAACAAAACCAAACACGGAAAAGAACAAGAACATGTAGATTGCTCCAGTCTCCATTTAAACTCTGTTCTTTCTAGATCTTTCTCTGAATGTAGGTATCTCCTTCCATCCTGAGACTTGTAGAGTTGTCTTATACCTGTGCGTTGATGAGAAGAGTCCAGTTTATCAAAGCTGGTCGTCACACATACGATGTGTCTGTGATTGTGTACAAATTTTTCCTGGTTCTCCTCTTCTCACTTAGCATCAGTTTGTATAGGCCTTTCCAGGTGAATATGAAGACTGTCTCTTCCCCATTTCTTATAGCACAATAGTATTCCATTACATTCATTTACCACAACTTGTTTAGCCATTCCCAGATGAGGAAACTTGACTTTCCCAGGGTCACACAGCTAAGAAAGTCTGAGGCTAAATTTGAACTCCAGTCTTCCCTATTTTTTTCTGAAATTTCTGGGGAGTGGTCCTCTTGTCAGAGATGGTGCTTGAGCTGACTCTCAGGAAGTGTGGAGGTGAGGAATGGAGATATATATATATATACATATATATATATATATACATATATATATATATATATATATATATATATATATATATATATATATATATATATATATATATATATATATACATTTTTTGAGGCAATTGGGGTTAAGTAACTTGCCCAGGGTCACAAAGCTAGTAAGTGACTAAGGGCAGATTTGAATTCAGGTCCTCTTGACTTCAGGCCAGTGCTCTATCCTCTGTACCACTTAGCTGCCCCTAGGCATTCTAGAGCTTCCTTCAAAGCACAACTCAGGGGTCCCCTGAGCTGCTCCACTATCCTGAATCCTCACAGCTCTGAGTATTCTCTCTTTCTTGGAAAAACTTGGTCTATACTTTTAATTCATTTTTATATATGCATATTGTAGGCCAGCCTGTCACTTTCATAGAAGAATGTAATCTCCATGAAGGCAGAGACTTTCATTGTGTGTTGAACATAGAAAGAGCTTAGGCAGTATTCAATTAAATTGAAACATTCTTATAGTCATTATTATCCTACTTTGTAGATGAGAAGATTGAGTTTGAGAGAGATGAAGTGAGTCACTCCTTTGGGTGGAATCCAATATAAAGCAGTATTTGATCTATGTTTTAGCAAACTCTGGTGAATTCCTTATCTGGGGTACAGCTCCTTACAAGTGGGACCAGTATGCATTAATGGGGCCTCCTGCTTCTCCAGGAATCCTCCAGCATGATACTGTCTCACTGCCTATCATAGGGTGTACAATCAGGGTCACTAGCTCTCAAGGAGAACAGAACTGGAAAAGGGCCCCTAAAAAACTACTAAAATGACCCAGGAAAATGTTTAGTGACACACTGAGACCAGGGTTCCAGTAAAGAAAAAAGGTGAATTGTGAGTCTCATGTTACCACACCTCAGTGAAGATGTTCTATGCCCTGACACCTTGATTGAGTGAGGATGCTGCTCTGAATTGAGTTACAGAATTAATCAATAGGCATGGTGTGCAAACAAGATTGTCTACACCCTGCATGAAGCTCTTTGATGGGGTCAAGAAGGAGAAAAGCACAATTGGCTAATTAACAAGCTAACTGCATCTCTGGTATTTTACATAGCAAGAGAATTTCAGCAGTTCCCCAATCCAGAGGGGTTGGCCTACGAATTTCAGATGGTCCAATCAAATCCATCTACTCAAATATTCCCATAGTAATTAGCCTCTAATATCTTCTAGTACAGCACTATCAAGCTTCTTGGTGATCAGAGTCCTCCTTTAGAACTGAAAAAAATCTACTGAAGCTCTCTAATAACTTCCTTCTAACTCTAGCAATTATAGTAGGAAATTATATTTGATGATACACAAGAAATCTGAGACACACAGTCTCTTTCCCGCCTCCCTCCCCAAGGAGTGTACAAACTAATATTGTCTCCCTATCACCTATAGGGTTTCTATTTTATCCTTTTTTCCTATGGCCCAGGGTCCTCACTCCAGGATTCTGCGTTCAAAGTGACTTGGTTCAATTATGGGGGCCTGACCACAAATGTGTCAACTTCTCTCTTTGGCTCACTGCCTCTATCCTAGAAGATACAAGGAGAATCTGAATACAGCTTAATAGTGGATTACATTTCCCAAAAAACTGTATAGACCACAGAAGAGATGGTCCCTACCAAATGGTGGCTCAATCCTCCTGAACTTCAACCAATCGATTATCAAGAGCCAGCCCCAATCAGAAGGGTGCTAGTATAGAAGCCCACCACCCTGAGAGGTGGCTTCTGAAAGGTCCCAAGCCTATAACTTAATTGAGTTGATGGGATGAGGGGGAACTCATGAAATCTATCAGAAGCTCTATTTAAGTCAACATCATAAGAAACATACCTGGTAGGACCACATATGTTCATGTCACTCAGCTACTCAGGAAGCATCAGGGGCTCCCTACTGCCTCCAGAATAAAATAGAAACTCCTGTCTTTAGTTTTTGAAGCATGTCATTATCTGGTTCCAACCTACCTTTCCGTTCAGATTGATATTACTTCCCATCACAGATTCTGCATTCCAATTGAATTGACCAATTGACATCATGTCTCCAGGCCTTTGCTTCCCTAGAAAGTTCTCCCTTCTCACCGTTGCCTCTGGACCTTCCTCACTTTACTCAGGACTCATATCTAGCACCATCTTCTACTTGGGTCCCCTCATGATTCAGTAATTAGTGTCCCTCCACACTCCTAGTCATTTGGACTTTGCATTTATCGATATGTACGTGTTGGGGAGCTGCTCATTGAGCACATAGACTATTTTTGATTTGTCTCCGCACCCCTGGCGCCTAGCACAGGGTCTGGGGCATAATGCAGGCTAGTAACCGTTTATTGAATTGATCTGCATTAAAGCTGGTCAGTCCATGCTGCTGGATGTG
This sequence comes from Pseudochirops cupreus, assembly GCA_028627135.1. NCBI lineage: Eukaryota > Metazoa > Chordata > Mammalia > Diprotodontia > Pseudocheiridae > Pseudochirops > Pseudochirops cupreus. The sequence continues at coordinate 556,248,366 of CM053582.1, read as the reverse complement.
CAGCTTGCTCTGTTGTTTACCATCAGTCGAGGAAATTTACTTTCCTGGTATTATTTGAAGGATCTGTAAAATTCATGCAGTGGTACAGTACTTATCTGTTTAATGGGGATGTTGGAAGGTTTAATTAATGTTTGTAAAAAAACATTTCTAAGAGCCCTGCATTCACAGACTCCTCAAGACAAACATACTCATTACCCACTACCTATAGTCCTTATTATTATGGCCAAAGTCGGCCAGAGGATTTGCTGGACTAGGAGGATTACTGACCGCGATGTCAGCCTCCTAAACCCCAATTAGCCATCCAGCTGTGCCATTCTTCCTGCTCAAAGTGGCCACATACAGTAATGCCAGCATTATGTGTCTACAACCGAGCCAAAATAACGTCCTTGGAACAGGCTTCATCCTCAGCAGGTTCTGAGCTGGAGAGACCTGCTGTATCCTGCAGACAAACCCAGATGAAGGGCATTTTACTCAGATAATAGCCTGAAAAGTACTGAAATCATGTTGGAAAAGGACAATGGAGGATATTTGTCTCCTATGTATACTTTTACCCAAAATCAGAATGCAACCTGTTCCCTTCCCAATCTTTCTGGGATATTTGGAGAGATAACTATCAATGCACATGAAGCTATGGAAAATGCCAAATTAGGTGCCAAGCACTTTGGGTATTGTGGTTAATTCTTATTTACATGTACATCTATAGCTGTTAAAGACATATGAAACGTGTCCCAGCCCAGGAACAGTTTATCATTCTCCTGCTCTGATGTGTATCCTCAGACACAAAACATTCACAAATGATGAGGGCTGGGGACTGCAGTCTAGTGCTATCTGCATTGAGCAAGAGATTCATTCTCTTCTTTTATGAAGAAAGATACTCATATTTCCCAAAACAGATTCCTTTTCTAGAACTGTCTCAGAATCTAACAAAAAGAAATTGTCAAATCATTTATGATGATGGCACCAACCATGGCTTGAGGGTGGTAGGAAGCAGAGAATAGACTCAACAAGGAAAGCTTGGCTTCTAGAAAGGCAATAAAGCATAAGGTACATACGGTTTTGCTCTCAGCCCCAGGAAGAGCTGGGTTCAGATGAGACCAGGGGGCAAGTTTCTTAATGCCACCCAGTGCTAGTGGCTTCCTCTCAAAATCACCTTGTATTGATTTTGCATATATATAAATAGTCTCATGTTGTGTTCCTCTGGCTGTACTATCAGATACTTGAGGGCAGAGATTAATTTCATTTTTGGCTTTCTATCTCTAGAACCTAACACGGTATTTGGCACATACATGGTATCCCAAAATCCTTAGTGTACTTTTAAGCCTAACGAAGCTGAAAAATACACTAAGACATTTGGGCCATCCTGTATTAAGTACTTAATAAATGTTTACTAATTGATTGATTGATTGGCTTTCTCATCTGTAAAATGGAAAAAATAATATGTATAGCATTTCTATAACACTGGGTAGAATAAAACTTTACCACTGTGAGGATTAAATGGCATAATAATAAAAATGTGTAAAGGAGTTACAAACCTTGCAACTTTTTGCTATAGTAACAATAATGGCTAGAATTTCTATGGCAATCTAGAAATATTATCTCACTTTATCCTCACAAAAATTCTGGAAGATAGGGGCTATTATTATCTCCTGAGGCAGGAAGAGGTTAAGTGACTTGCCCAGGTCATGTAACTAGTAAATATCTGAGTCTGCATTTGAACTCAGGTCTTCCTGATTCCATGTCCAGCCCTCTATCTATTGTCCCACCTAGCTGTCCATAGGAAGGCCATTTTATTGTTATTATAATTAAAGATGTTCTTAGTTTTGTACTTTAAGAATATGAGATTATGAGCACCCTGTCAGGTTCTTCTGTTTGCCATGTGATGGGAAATTTAGAGCTGAAAGAAAGCAGAGAGATCAACAGAATATAAGCTCCTTGAGGTCAGGCATTATTTTTCTTTTCATCTTTATATGTTGAGTCCCTACCACAGAACCCTGAACTGACCTACTTGCTCAATCTTCATATACAACATTCCATCTCCCATCTCTAAGCCTCCGTCTAGACTTTGTCTCATGATCTCTTCATTTCAAGTTGGTAACTTCCTTCAGAATTCAGCCCATGTCTCTTTTTAGAGATCTTGCTTTATTTCCCCAGAGCATTTCTTCTTCAAGTATTGATTAGATATGTGTGGGTTTTTACCTGTATGTGTATCATTGCTCATTCCCAGCAGAATGTAAACTCCTCAAGGGACTTTTTTGTTTTATCTTTGTATCTAAAGAAATGAGAAAAGTGCTTTGCATGAAGATTGATTAATAAGTGCTCTTTGGATTGAAGCAAACATTTCTTATTGGTCCCATTTTTTAGAGATGGAAAATACATCCCACAGAAGCAAACTAAATTATCCAAGGTCTCACTGGATGTGATCGGTTACTTGATTTAACAGAAAAGGCTGAGACTCAAACCTGGGGCCACTGGCTATAAATTCAGATCTCTTTCTACTGCACTACTCATTTATTCCTTATTTGCAAAATGGGCAACCACCAAGATACATCTGTTCTTGGCCATCAGGAGACCATTTAGTAAGTTACCACTGCACACCATGGTAAGAGAGATGCCAACTTAAGAACGTAATGAAAGCTCTCCTGAAAGGGCCCAGACATGACACTGTCATGCAACAACATCCACTCTCCCTGGGGCTCCATGAACAAAGGCAAGAGTCAAAATTCATAAGTTTGACCCAATGTCTGCAAAGTCTACAATTCAACCTTCCAAATTAGGAAATCTATTATTAATAGCTGATATTTTAAAAGTGCTTTATCTAGGTTCTCTTATTTGGTCCACCTTGTAGCCTAATAAGGTAAGCCTTATATGTATTACTTAGGAGGGAACTGAAGTTCAGAGAAATTATGTGATTTGCCCAGTATCACACAGCTTGTGTCAGAGGCAAAATTCGAATCCATGTCATTCTCATCAACAACTCCAAGACTCTTTCAACCTTTTGATGTTACTTAATGCTATTAGTCTAGGTATGTATAAATGAAGGTGCCACAATTAAATCTCTTTTTTTATAAGTTTTGGGGAAAAAAGCTATATCTCACTTTCAGAGTTTTGCCTTTAAACTTTTTTTTAGGGGATGAAAATTACCAATTCTGGATTTCAGTACTACACAAGCAGTATTATCATGTGGACGAGAGTCAGCCCAAGTATAGTCTTTTCTGATTGGCTCATCACTGGGAACTAATCACTGCTAATAACCACATGGCCAATGGTAGCTTTCCACTTCAGTTTCTAAGAATAGATGATAGACATTGAGCAAAAGATAAACATAGAGATTTAAGAGACTGCTATAGCTATAGAGAGATGATGGATACATTCCGTAAGTTATGATGAATAATGTTATACATGTATATAATATAAATATACATATATTGTATATATATAATAGTATGTATGTGTATATATAATACATATTGCTGGGGTAGAGGAGGGCGTCTAGACTCGTGTCTTTATCCAATATGGAAAATCTTTCCTCCAGTGAAGATCCACAACTCTCCTACAGTTTATATTTTTAGACAGGTACCTGAGGGAGTGAAAAATCGTGACTTGCCAATGAAAACACATAAGCACCCTGAAGGGAAGGCTTCAATCCACATCTCACTGATCCCAAGTCCAGTCCTCTATTTACTGTGTCAGGCTTCCTTTCATAAGCAACAGTGGTAGCTTTTATATCCCGTGTTAGAGTTCTAAAGTACTTTCCACAGATCACAGTATCATAGATTTTGAGCTAAAGAATGCCTTGCAGATCACCTAGTCCAACCCTCTTATTTTATGGATAGGTAGAAAAGGCTCAGAGAGGCTAGATCATTTTCCCAGGGCCACACAGCTAGTCTATGACAAAGCAGGGCCTGGGCTCAGGCCTTTGTGACAACAAGGCTGGTTTTCTATCCACTGTACCATAACTACCTCTTAATAACTGTAAAGGATGATAATTTGTTCCTTTTAAGAGTTTCTTTTAAAAAAAACACCAAGTAAAATGAATTATATTGACTCTCTGTCTTATATTCACTTCTTAAAACCTTATCCACTAATCATCTGGAATCAAGTGAAGGGGAAACATCTCCACATGAAGAAAAAGCCAAGATGTTTGGTCAGCAAACTATTCCAGTATGTATTTACAGACCTTGATCATCAGCATAGCAAGGATTTATTCTGTCATGGAGGTCAGAAAAATGCCACTTGGTTGAAGGCTTTCTTGGGGGAAAAATTGTCTTCAGTGGCCTAATATGTTTCTTGTGCTGTTAGCTGTACCAAATATGAATTACTGAGGCCATCATTGAATTCAGCTGCTGGGAATTCACAGGCTAAGCAGGCCTCCTTCGTTCACTGGATCTTGACTTTAAAAATTCAGTTGAAATAGGACTGAATAACCTGTCTCCAAAGGATGAGATGAACAACAGGGTTTCAGGAAAGCCAATCTTCTCTTTTCTTTCTCTGACTCTCCATATAACGAGGAGGATTTAAGGCCACAGCCATGACCGAATGCTTTGTCTAGGCAGCATATGGGATTTTACCCAATAGCCCAGAAGAGAAGGATTGCAAGGAAGCTCAGAGACCATGAAATCCAACCCAAACCTGGCAAGAAACTATACAACTTTGCCTGGAATCCTTCAGTGAGGAGAAATGCATTCCCCATGGAGGCATCCCATTCCACTCCAGTTAAGTTCTTACAATTAAGAAGTTTATTTTTTTTTCTTTCCTACATCAAGCCTGTTTTTGCTTCTTTGCAACTCTACATTGGGGCTACTAGATGGCACAGTGGATAGATTGTCTGTCTTGGAGTCGTGAGGACCCGAGTTCAAATGCAGCCTCAGATATTTAGTAGCAGTATGACCCTGGACAAAACACTTAACCCTGTTTGTCTCTATTTCCTCATCTGTAAAACGAGATGGAGGAAGGAAAAAGCAAACCACTACAGTATTTTTGCTAAGCAAATCCCAAATGGGGTCACAAAAAGTCATTCACAACTGAAATGACTGAACAACAAAATCTGTAAAACTATTTAGATTTATGCAAACTGAGTGCTTAAATTATTCATACATTTTGTGCCAGTGATTCCTCTGCTATGCACATGCCTCATTGATTTTTTTTTTAAGCCTGTCAGGCATTGTGATGTGGACCTGTAATTTGAAGTACTGGGGAGTCTGAGGCTGGCAAATCTCTTGAGCTGAGTAATTCTGAGCTCAGGGATGCCACACTAAGCAGGTGTCTACACTAAAGTCAGTATTAGTGTGATAACCCCAACAATAGGGGCCAGAGATGGAGCAGGTCCCTGGTTCCATGCTGATCAGTAGAAGGATTAGAACAGTGAGTAGTCCCCGCACTTTTCAGTATGGGCAAGACAGGAAGACTTAGTCTTGGGTGGTATAATGGTAAGGAGAATTTGACGATCTTCCCTGCCCCTTAAAAAGCCTAA
>CM053582.1:556208919-556242396 GCA_028627135.1 Pseudochirops cupreus | reverse complement strand
GGGATGGCTGTTTTGGGGTGGTGGGCGGGGGAAAGACGGGGAGAAAATATGTAACTCAAAAAAAATTTAATAAAATAAATTTAAAAAAAAATAAGCCTAAGAGAATTTGAAGACCTTCCTTGCTTTGAACCTGCCCCCTAATAGGCTGAATGTAATCACATGGAGCCTGAGGTGGGAGGAGTTTGCTGAAGGGTAGAGTAGAGCCCACAGGAAGCTGAGAGTGAGAGCAACTAGACTAGAGGGAAGAGAGGACCCATCCGAGGAAGACAGTTTTGTGAGTAAATGTTGATTTGTGGGAAGGCTAAAGGATACTGTGGCTCTCTGTGCTGTTATTGCTTATTACCTTCTTTGCTGCTATGATGGAATTGGCTTACTGGTTTTGGGATTCAGTTTTCTGGTTTCTGAATAAATGTTTTGCTTCTGTCTTGTATATGGAGAGTCTGTTATATTTTGCAATTGATCACTATGCAGACATATTTATAGTGACCATTGGCACTGTGAATATGACGTTGGTACTACAGATGGGTGAGTGGCTAGGATACTTTATACCCAAATATTCATTACAACAATTTCATAATAACAGAGAATCAGACACAAAGTAGATATCCACCAATTGGGGAATGGCTAAACAAATTATGGTATATGAATGTAATAAAATATTACTAAATACTAGAAGAAAAGATGGATAAAGAGAAGTACAGAAAGACATATGAACGGATGCAAAGTGAGGGAAGCAGGGCCAAGAAAAAAAGACAAACAGTGAGTATAACCATGTAAATGGAAAGGAAATACACTCATCAAAAATCAGAAACAAATATGGCAAAGTTATGATGAACAAGCTTGGCCCCAAACACTCCTCATCTCACTCCTTTCATGGGCGGGGAAGCCACAGGTGTAGAATAGTAGATACATTGTCATATTTATTTTTTAACATTTTTTATTAATTTTGTTAATTTTTTTCTTTTCTTCTTTTTCTTGAAAAAAAATCTTTGTCGTCAGGGATGGCTCCCTGGGAGAGGGAAAAAAGGAATATTGATAAAAATTTATTTTTAAAAAAATATAGAACTAGATCTTTGAGTCTCTATTAAAATGTGAATACCTTTGGGTGAGTAAGCTCCTTAAATGATCCTGAATTCAATACCTGACTTGAAGAGTAGATGTAATCTGGGATAATAACTAGGTTAATGTACTTACTTGGAGTCAGAAAGAGCCAGGTTCAAGGCCCACCTTTGATATCAGTTAACTGTGTGACCTTTGATATCAGAAGTAGAAATTGACCCTGATCTTCCTGATTCTTCTACAAGAATTCTAGCGAAAAACAGACACCAGCATACTGTGCTGCATGGATTGCTGGAGTTGGAGTCAAGAATAGTTTCAAATCCCACCTCAGACTCTCACTAGCTATGTGACCTGTTATATCAGCAATGCAGTATTCACAATGCCTACAGTAACTATAAGTATGCTGATATGGTTATTAATCACGAGATGTAACAGGCTCTCTACATAAAAAATATAGCTAGAGCACTCATTTAAATACCAGAAAACTGAGTCCCAAAACCAGAAAATCAAAGCCAACACAGTAGTTACGAAGTTGGCACATGTAGTTAAAGTAGTAAACACCTACATTCTCAAGCCTTCAAAACAGGACAGGCTACCTCAGGCAAAGATCTTCCTCTCCTCATGCACGCAACTGCTCAGTGTCCAGGCAGCTTGCTCCCAGCAGCTCCAGCCCCCCACGTTTCCTGTCCCTGGCAGTCCTCAGCAGGAGTCCTTAGCAGAGATTCTGGCCAGCTCAAAGAAGAAGGAGTTCACAACCGCAGCTGCTGCCTCTGCCGTGGCTTCCAGTCAGCACCGCACAGAGACTAGCTCGGTACTGGTGTTCTCTTGCTCCACTCCTTCCTGCTACGTCAGCAAGTTCAAGGAGCATGGAATATCTTCAAATCCCAGTATCGTTACACCTGTCCATCTATTTCCTCTTTCATAAAACAAACTAATATTGCCTGGAGAATCGACCTCACAGTCTGGTTCAAATGATCAAGCTGGATGCAGTAAGTATTGTTGTGTGAACTTAAAATGTCACTTATTATTATAATTAATCTTTTTTTTCTGACTTCCCAATGGACTTAAGACTTTCTTTGCAGAATTTACAGCACCACCCCATGTCTACACTCCAACCACAACAAAGGGTAAACACTTACCCAAGAAACATAACTTTTGTCTCTTTCTCCCATAATTCTCATTCTCCAACCCCATGATTCATCTGTTTGTAGAGTTTGGGAACCTATATCACAACTGCCAACTTTGTCTGCAGGAATTCTGTAATAAGAATGTCATAGGGGTGATATAGGAGCCTTTTTTAAAAAAATCAGGATTCCAATAATTCAGCAAGGGCTGCCTCCATGGGATCACCATTGAAAACCCAATCTTCTTGAGTTGCTCTGTGACCCTTTTCAAGCATGTGATAAAATCCCAGCAAGGAGAGGTTTGGGAAGGTCTATGCACCATTGATTCCCATGCAGGCAATGACTAAGTCATGCCAGCACAGAAGGGAGAACCATTCAGTGTTGTTGTTATTGTTCATATGCACAGGAGCTCACAGGTGGTGAGGTTGGCATAGAGCCAGATGGGAAGCAAACAAAAGCCAAAGCATTCACCCTAACAGGAAAAGTATGTTTGGGATCCTAGTATTTAAATATTGAGTGTAAACAGCTCAAAGAAAGTGCTACCAGCTGAACCTTTTGGCCACAAAACCAGTGAGCTTCTGGGAAGAAGATGGAAAAGGAAACCATGAGCCATACTCAAAATCTCCCAGTCATGTCCCCTTCTCCACTCTAGACCAACCCCTTGTCACTTCTTAACTTGACTTTTACAACAAAACCTTCATCAGATTTTTGCCTTTCACCAAACCTCCCTCTCCACCGCCGCCAAAATCATTTTCCTAAAGTATAGATTTCATTACATTACTCTTTCGGTAGCTAGTTAGAACAATGTAGAGAACGCTAGGCTTAGAGCTAGGAAGACTCAAGTTCAAATCCAGCTTCAGACACTTACTAGCTGTGGGACTAGGAAAGTCATTTAACCTCTCTATCTCAGTTTCCTCAATTGTAAAAGTGAGGATAGTAATAGCTCCTCTCCTCAGGGTTTTTGTGAGGGTCAATTGAGATAATCTTTGTAAATGCTTAACAAGGAGCCTGGTACATAGTAGGTGATTTAACAGGTGCTTGTTTCCTTCCCTCCTTTCTTTACTTCCTTCCCTCCCTCCTTTCTTTCCTCAAGAGCACTAAGTACTTATCAAGCTATCTTTAGGATAAAATACAAACTCCTTAGCACAGCATCTAAAGGCGTTCATAATCTACCTCTGGTCTACCTTTCCAAGTTCACTTCCCAATCACCCCTCACTTCTTCTTTAGTCCAGCCAAATAGCATCACAATAATTGTTCCCAAGATTCTGCATTTCATCTCTGACTTCCTGCATCAGCTGCTTCCAATGGCTGCAAGGCGTTCCTTCCTAACCTCTGCCTCTTAGAAAGCCTACAAGTCTTAGAAAACCTACAAAGTCTAGAAATGCTATGAGGCCCAACTCAAGGCCTGACTCCTGCTGGAGGCCTTTGAAACCTCTAGTGTTCATTGACTTTGAAGCAGCAGGATAATTTCTGTTTTATATATCAGATTACCAGAGAAGAACGTAAGTGCTTTATAGAGAGCTCTGGTTTTTTATTTTTCTTTACATGTATTCTCAACACCTAATGCAATTTTGCATATAGTAAGAGTCTAATAAATGCTTGTTGGATTAAATAAGGAAAGAAATGAAGGTATTCTCATGATGGAAAAAAAGCATGTTACTTCATGGACAAATGTGTGCACAGGATCATGATTTGCATTTAAGTAATCTTGAAGCAGGGCATCTTGGTGGTGCCATAGGGCAAAGAGCACAGGGCCTGGTGTCAGGAAGACTCATCTTCCTGAGTTCAAATCTGACATCAGACACTTACTGGCTGTGTGACCTTGGGCAAGTCACTTCACCCTGTTTGCCTCAGTTCCTCATTTGTAAAATGGGGATGAGTGTGGGAGTGACTGTTGTGAAGATCAAATGAGATAATAATTGTAAAGTGCTAAGGACAGTGCCTGGCAAAATAAATGCTATATTCACGCTAACTGCTATTGGCTATTTTTTATTGTAAGGCTATATCTTTCACCTGTTGTAGTACTATATTGGGGTGGGAAGGAGTCAGCTAGGTGGCATGGTGGATAGAGAGCCAACACTGTGGTCAGGAGGACCTGAGTTCAAATCTAGCCTCAAACACTAACTAGCTGTGTGACCTTGGGCAAGTAACTTAACCCTGCTTGCCTTAGTCTTCTCAGCTGAAAAATGATCTGGAGAAGGAAATGACAAACCACTCCAGTACCTCTGCCAAGAAAACCCCAAATAGGGTCACAAAGAGTCAGACACGACTGAAAAATGACTGAGCAAAAATCTTGGAAGGAATTATATATCCCTTTGCCCAAGAAATTGAGAAGAACTGGGACTGAGATCATCAGAGCCCCTTTTTCTCTTAACAGGTTTGGTTCGTGACATATGACGGAATGTATTCTCATCTCTATTTCAATATGGACTCCACAGGTTGCCTTAATTCTCTGTTTTCACACTGATGCTCGTGCTGGGAAGGAGGCTTAGTCTCTGCTGGAGTTTCTTAGGCAGGAAGAACAGGCAGGAGGCAGGGTGGGAAGGGCTCAGCAACCAAACCATGCATTGCGAGATCTCAGTATGAAAGGGAAGAATGCAGTTCAGCCACCATCTTTTCCTGTGCTATTATTTTAAACAGTGAGAAACTGAGCTGCAGAGAAGGGAGAAGATTTACCCAATGTCACAGAGCGGCCAGTAGTGAAAGTGTGAATAAATTCCTCATGATCTGACCCACCTGCCCCCCCACACCAACATTGCCTCTTGGGTGTGATTTGATCTTAATTTTGGGGGGACTTTGGGGTGTAATTTTAGAGGATCTACACACGAACATACAGTCATGCATATAGTCATATACATGGCACAGTGCATGGAGCAATGGGTTTGTAATTAGGAAGACCTGAGAGCAAATCCTGCCTTAGGTACTTAGGGACGCAAGGCTGGTCACTTAACTTCTCTGTGCCTCAGTTTCTTCATCTGTAAAATAAAAGGATGGGATTCTACAGCTTTTGAATTCCCTTCCAACATCCTAGCTATGATCAATCTTCTGACCTAGTTTACACATAAGCAACCAGCATTATCATGGAAGGGAAAGAACTCTGGATTGATGAGGTCAGCCCTGGGTTAGAATCTCACCTCTGACAATTATTGACCCTGCCCAACTTACTTCCCTCAGTTTTCTCATCTGTGAAATGGGGGTATTAATGCCAGTGTATCTACCTTACAAGGTTTTGGTTTTTTGTTTTTTGGTGAGGCTCAAATGTGAGAGCAGATGCAAAGCGATTTGGAAATCTCTACAAAGTTCTATATCAAATGCCAGCTATTACTGTCATTAGTGCATGAGGTGCATTTCTCATACAAATCGATAACATAGGTTGCTGTTGTCACAGAAAATGCTTTTAAGTAGTTTTCTTCATTGATTTTGTGAAGGTCTGAAAGCACTCAGCAGTGAGCTACATATTCCTTTGTGAAGGTCAAAATGACCCAAGAAAAGCTTTGGTTTGTATTTTTACACAAGAAGATATGTGGAGAGGCTACATGGCATAGTGACTAGAGAGGCAGGGGACCCTCACTTTACATCCTGCCTTTAACACTTACTATCTGTGTGACCCTGAACAAGGCGCTGACTGAGGCAATGTGCCAGGCAGCTCTCTAAGACTCTATCTGCTACGACTGGGAAGTTCCTCCCTGGCAACTTCCCAGTCAACAAAATCATAGGCTGTCCTAGTTGCAACCAGAAGTGATATAAAGTAACCAGTAGAACTGAAAGGGATTTTAAAAATCAGACTGTCCAAATCTCTCATTAAGTGCTTACTGTGTACCCTGCAATAAGTGCTGGGGATGAGAAGAAAATACACATCCACATAGCAAGGGTGGAATTTGAATCCAGATCCTTTCTCTCCAGTTAACACCCTTACTCCGTCATCACACTGCCTCAAGGATGTTCAGGGCTGCTTTCATTTTCACACATCCTTTGAAATGCAAAGTTGCCGATCCATAAATCTAGGTAGTATGTTACCCATTGGTAACCTCCTGCCCTAGCCACCTAGTTTATGCATAGTGTAACAGAGAAGGGGGGAAGACAAGACAGACAGCCCTCAACAACTTGGTGGAATATAAAAACAGAACGAAAACCCACCAAGCACAATGTGCCCAGGCCAGGAAGTCTGAATGCCTTGTTTCCAGCATGATAGGCACGTGTGCATGAAGCCCCAGACATTCATGCCACCCTTCTACCCACCACTAAAAACAAACACAGCTTCAGGATGGGTGAATATGATGTCTCCTGAATAGCCTGCATCCGGTGAGGAGCCATGAATGGGACTGGTGTTTTTCCTTACTGGGCCCCTAAGCTTGCACTGCAGGAACAAGCCGGCTGTCTGCCTCCAGTGGGGAACATGTGGGGGATAATGAAGCCATTCAGAAAACTGGTGGGGATCCGAGCAGGTGTGGGTACGAGTCCCCCCTGACCGGCTTGTTGAACTTGGTGGAGACAAATCTGATTTCCTCAAAATCTGACTCAGATTCGGGTTGGAAGATGGAGGCTTTTTCTCCCAGCGATTCTTTCCATTAGAGGAAATCACCAGGATGCAATCTCAACAAAGCTTTCCATTGTATCGCTCCTTAGTCCAAGACTTTGGTACTGTCCTTAATGAGCATAGCTGGGATGACCACTGATGTCACTCAGAAAGCCCCAGATGTGCTAGATAAAGCCCCAAACATTTAAAGGTCCAAATAACACAGAAGCTGAAACTGAACAATATCTGGCATAAAGCCATAAGGGAAAATCCCGATGAAAAAGCAGAAGCAGATTCATGGCAGGAGTGGGGGACTATGGGTATGGAATATTGTATATATTTTAAAAGGTTATTGCTTGGTTGATTGGTTTTTCTAAACTTTTTTTCTCTATTTTTTTTAGAAGGAAACTCCTACTGATAGGGCAGGGGGAAGAAACATGCTTGGAAATGAATGTGATATAAAAACAAAAGCCATTATTATCTTCATTGCCATTAATATATTATTGTTTGTTATAATTATAAACTGGGTGGCAACAGTGGATTGCGTGCTGGTCCTGGAGTCAAGAGGACCTGAGTTCAAATCTGGCCTCAGACATTTAGTAGCTGTGTGACCCTAGACAAGTCACTTAACTCCCTTTATCCCAGTCCTTCACCTGTAAAATGAACTGGACAAGGAAATTGCAAACCACTGCAGTATCTTTGCCAAGAAAACCCCAAAAGGGTCACAAAGAGTCAGACAAACTGAAAAGACCAAATAACAGCAAAGAACATCATCTATTATTGTTTAATGAATAGGTTGTAATTAAAACATATGCCTTAATAATATCATTCTAATATATGCTTCTTTGTTAATAATAATTATTAATAATATTTTTATTCAATTACAAAGAGCATTTCTAAACCACCTGCTTTCTGAACCTCCTCCAGCAGAACCTGAACTCCACTCATGGGACCCTGGGATCCAACAGGTGATCTTTTCCCCAGTCTTGTCCAGATCCAGAGCTTCCCATTCCTTTCCAGCCATTTCCAAACCACATCACCATTGCCTTAGCCCCACCCCCACCCGGTGTCCTCTTTCCTCATGAGAAGAGAAGCTCCTTCTTTGTCCTGTGCACTTACATTTGCATCCTCAGTAATTAGCACAGTCAGTGCCTGGAACATAGGAAGAGTTTAGCAGGTACTTCGTTCACCCAAATTTTATTTGGACTCTGTCACACAACAACATTATGAATAATTGAGAAATGAAGAATGTTCCAGAGGGATATGACTTGGGTTGATGATGAAAGAACACCTAAAAGAATTAATAATTTTTGATGAAAATTGCCTGAATTTTCTATTTCAGTTTCCAAAATTCTTTCTTCACTGCCTCCACCCCCAAAAAGAGGTAATGAGAAGGAAAAGCTATCTCAGCTAAGAAAAGGAAGAAGCCTTACTCCTACATCTGAAGGTTGAATTCCGTGCCCCATTGTGATCATGGTGTGCAGGAAAAGCAGGTCTTTCCATGCCCTTTTAAAAATTTATCCACAGCTCCAAATTCTTTCTGCCTCCATCTCCCATGAGCATGAGGCTGACTTGATTTCTACAAGGACTGTATATTATTGCAGCTTTAATCATTAGGAAATAGAGACTATTTCCTTCTTCTCTTTATATCCCCAGAGACCAGCACAGTGCCTGGTCCAAACTACATGTTAAATGGATGATGGTTGATTGATCACTGACTAACTCCGAGGAGTTACGTTTTGATGGGGTTTATTTGTTTGACCTGGATCTATGAGACTTTTGTCTTTCCATCCCTAGCATAGCAGTAGACACTCAAAAATAATTGTTGGTTGATTGGCAAGGGGGAATTCTTGCTGTGGAAACTTCCCACACCAATGCAAATTGATATTTCTGTAATTTATTGCCTTAAGAGTTGCCAGAAACACTGAGAAGTGTCTTGCCTGGCCAACATCTCAGATGGGTGAAGAAAGGTATTGAACCCCGCTTCCTGAGACCAGGGTCATCCCTCTGTTTGCTCTGCCCCACTGACCCACCATTATTATAATGATAAAAATCCCGCCTCATTTAATTCACTGCCTCCAGGAATAAGAATCCCATTTTAGAAGGAGGTCAAAGGAAAGTCAGCCAGAGAATGTCTCCAAACCAAGGAGGAAGTCTCATCTGTGAGGGACAGTAGATAAACTCAGACAAGGTGTCTAGCAATGTGTGGCCCAATGAATAGGATGTAGGTTATTGTGTTTTTTAAGTAATATTTTTTTTAGTTAAGTGGCACAGTGGATCTAGAGGTCAGGAAGACCTGAGTTCAAATCTGACCTCAGGCGTTTACTAGCTGTATGACCCTGGACAAGTCATGTAACCCTGCTTGCCTCGGTTCCCTTATCTGTAAAATGGGCCAGAGAAGGAAATAGCAAACCACTCTAGTATCTCTGTAAAAAAAAAAAATGGAGTCACAGAGAGTCAGCCATGACTGAAAAATGACTGAGCAATAACAACAAATCTTTTTCAGACCCAATATATTTCCTAAAGAGTCCTTTCAAATATTTGGGGCTCTGAACTAAAGAGACAATGACAAGAATAAGAAGACTAAGTTAAAAATTCCTATTACATTCTACTCAGATCTTTATGCAGTTGTTCCAAGCAAAGAGCTTCATGAAAGAAACTACTGCCATAATTATTACTGAATAATTTATAACATCCTCACTGTGATGATAGCATTAAGCAGATAGGCGGATAGTGCGTAAGGAAGATCTGAGTTCAAATTCAGCTTCGGACACTTACTAGCTGTGTGACTCTGGACAAGACAACTTCTGTTTGCCTCAGCTGTCTCATCTACAAAATGGGTATAATAGGAGCACTTGTCTCTCAGGATTGTTCAGAGGATCAAAAGAAATAGTAACTTGTAAATCACTTAGCACAGTGCCTGAAGTGCTCTAGAAATGTTAACTGTTGCTAATAATAAGACGTTCTGTGGTTATGAGTCATGGGATTCACATTTTCTGAAAAGTCATGGGTCACCCAGAGGGAAATGGAGAGGTGTCACCCTGTTCTCTAAACTGCAGTGACTCGCTGTCACCTCCAGGATCACGTGTCATCTTCTGGCATACAAAGCCTTTCAGGATCCTTATCACCCGTCATCTCCACCTTCCCAGTCTTTTAACATTTTCCTCCCCAAAGAGACTCTGTAACCCGGGGCACTAGCCTCCAGGCTCTTCTTCTAACCAGACACTCCATTTCCCAGCCCCAGGCATTTCCCCTGGCTGTGCCCCATGCCTGGAATGCTCTGCCTCTTCATCTCTGCTCCCAAGCTTTCCTGGATTCATCTAACATCCCTCTTTACACAGGAAGCCTTTCCCAATTCTTCTTCCTCTGTTCATTGCTCCTTATTCATCCTGCGCACGCGGGTCCTTTGTACATCGTTGTTCATATGTGGTCTCCTCCATTAAGCCGTGAGCTCCTCAAGGGCTCAAACTGTCTTTCGCTTTTCCTTGCATCCCCAGGGTTTATTTACCACAGTGCCTGGCACACAGTCGGCACTTAAAGCATGCTTTTTGACTGAATGATTATGAGTGGGCTGCAGCATCCCTGAGGATGCCCTGTGCAGGAAAAACTGTATAAAGGGCATCAATAGAGAGATGAAAGATCAGGAAAGGAAGTGGGCTATGAACAAAGCAAGAGAGAGGGATAACTACTGGACAGCCTACATATCGTGCTGGTAATCCAAGAAATGTCATTTAGATTAAGACACAGGGGTTCTTAACTTGGGGCACATGAACTTGCCTTCTTTATAATATTTTGCTAGCTACAATTTAATATAAATCCTTTGTTTGAAAATGTATAATCATATGCATTTTATTTTATTCAACAAAAAAGCATTATTCTTAGAAGGAGTCCAAAGGCTTCAGGAAACAAGTTATGAGAGGGGTTCATGACACACACAAAAAGATTGAGTTCCAAATGGAAGGTAAGGCTCCCTGACACTTTGTTTTTTTAAAATTATGTGAAGTTAATTATCTTAATAACTTTAAGGAGTCTTTTTGACTTGGGCATGTTATGATTCCTTGTATTTTAGTCTGTTTGCTGAATGGGAATGGGAAAGCAAAGGACTTGGGCCATTAGATGTCTATGTTCATAAACATACTTTACAACTTGCCTCTTGAATAAGTGAATTTTAACATGAAAAAAGGAGGGCAGCTAGGTAGCCCAGTGAATACAGCAGCAGGCCTGGAGTCAGGAGGACCTGAGTTCAAATTTGACCACAGACACTTGATACTTACTAGCTGTGTGACCCTGTACAAGTCACTTAACCCTGATTGCCTTGCAAAAAGGCCATTTGTGGGAGGTCAAAGGCAAGAGTTGCATAGGATGAGAAGATTCAGAAAGGTTGTATTTTTGTAACAAACAGACACATCAATGAGATCACAGCTCTACTGAAGTATAAGTTTTTGACCAACAAAGTGCTAAGTAAGTCTTCAGCTGTTCCTATATTCTCCTGCATAGAGAACATGGAGGTGGCTGGACAATCCAAACCCCACACAGAGATAACCTCAGTTTTTAAATAAATAGAACATTTTCCTCTTAGGCTTCAAAGGGAAATTGATGAAGGTCAGGATCACAGTGGCCTGAGTTAGAAATGACCTTGGAGACCATCTAGTCTAATCTATATCAGAAAAAAAAAACCCTCCACAGCATCCCTGGGAAGAGATATTCAGCCTTTCCTTGGAGACCTCTAATGTGGGTCAACCCACTTGCTCCTAAATCTCACTTTTAGGTGACTTCCATTTTTTGGTATTTTTAAAACTTTTCTTAATATTAAGTCTAAATCTGCCTCTTTGCAATTCTTACCCATTGCTCCTAATCCTGAGCTGTGGAGCCAGACAGAACATGACTCTCTGTTTGACCTTGGCCAAGTTGTTGAAACTCTCTTCGACCTTGTTTTCCTACCTGTAAAATGACAGGGTGAGACTACATGGATTTTGAAGTCCTTCCCAACTCCAAGTTCAAGATCCTATGAGCACATCTGCCTTCTCTCATGTGTCAGTCTTATAAATGCCTGAATACAGATACCATGTTTCCCTGTTAATTGTTCTCCGGGTTAAACATTCTCCTTATACCCTTGTTCTCCCCACGTGCCTATATACACACTTTCCATCTCTTGCCCTGGGCTCAGTAATTAAGTTAATACTACCATGCTGCTATTATCCCTGATCTGGTTTGTCAACAAGTTCCTCATCCCAGTGAATGCCCTGACACTTCCTTCGCAGTTTCCAGTCCCCTATGTATGTTGTATCCTCCTGTTAGAGCACAAGATCCCTGAGAGCAAGGACTATCTCACTTTCATAATTTTACTTCCAGGTCTTACTTCAGATTCTGGTATATAGAAAATTCTTAAGACTCTTTTTAATTCATTCATCTATTCCCCCAATCTTCATATGACCCTTCATTAGCCTAGGTGCCCTTTTCTACACATTTTCTAGATCATGCACAGGCTACTAAGATGAGATATATAATTTTTTTTTCCTTAAGGTACAAACCAGCTAGTGATGAACTACTCTGTCCTTAGATAAGGCTAGTTCTGAAAAAGCAAAGCCAGCATTTCAATGGGCCTGACCTTTTTGGAGCATCCCAGAACGGCAGAAACTTTCAGAGTTTTTCTAGACATCCTTGTTTATTGACGGCAGCAACAGGAACAATAATGATGATGGAAAAACAACTGGCACTGGGATAATGTACTGGCAAACCTTAAAATTCAAAATGAATGCCAGGTTCGCAAAGTGCCTTACATTCATTATCTCATTTGCTAACTAAGAGGTCCCAGACAAAGGCCCATTGGCTCCTCTCTTGGGTCACAGTCTATACCTCTCAGATGGACCAGCCATCACCTTTCCAACCTATGCTGCTAATCTCGAGACAGTGTGGATGAGAGTGGGCAAATATCTGACCCCTGAAGGCAGACAAAACTGTGCCCTCCTGTGAGAGGAGCCAAAGAACCCTACTTATACACAAAGAGGAGCAGAGCAGAGCTAGGCCCCGCTACTTGAAGGCACGATACTTGGATTATTTAACAGCCTTCTCTCTTCATTTCAATCCTGTAAAACAGCTAATAAAGTTGTCTTGCTTAGAAATCCAATAAATCATTGGCCTCTTCCTCATGAAGTTAACACATCAGAAGACAGCATTGTACATTTATCTGAAGCTGCCTCAGTAAATCAAATTAATCAGAAAGAGTATTTTCCCCAAAAAACCACCGAGTGGAGAAGCATTATAAAAGATTAATTTGCTTAGGGTCAAATGTTACATTGGAATAATATATTGCCAAAATTTTAAGTTACTTGGTCTCTGAGCAAAACTGAATTTCTATCATCAAGGTTGGAATAGAGAGCAGCTCCAATTTCCCATAAAGCATTAATTCAAAATTCTAGTATTTTTGGTAACTGTTCTACAGCATTTATAGGCTTTCTAAAAAAGCTGATCCTTAGCATCCTCTTCTCCATTTCTGCCACTCTGGAGCCATCCTTGTAGAAGTGGAAGAAGGTTTATTTAGGGCCATTTTCTTGGGCATACAGTTTCATCATTGAAGAAACTGGGGTCCAGGAAGATTAGGTATAGTAAAGAATAGAGGTAGGATAACATGAGTAAAGAATTTTTCCCCAGGTGGCCAACCGAGTAGTGATGAATCTCTCTGTCCTTAGATAAGACTGGTTCTTAAAAAGCAAAGCTACCATGTTGATGGGCCTGAACTTTCTAAAGCCTTCCCAGGATAATAGAAATTTTCAGAGCTTCTATACTGCTTCCATAGCCTCTGAGGATCCAGGGTCCCCTCCATGCACAAATAAAGCATCATAGGGTCTCAGGATCTGAGCTTTAGAGATGGATGGGATTTTTGAAGCCATCTATTTCAATCCCCTCATTTTCCAGATGGAAGACTAATAGCACAGGAGAAGGAGGGTAAAGAGATATGAATGACTGGAACAGGAGGTGGACCATTAATGTAGCAAAAGTGAGGAATAAGCAATGGACAAGATGGTAGGATGCTTCACATCCATACAACATCAAGAGAGTTAAACCAAGGACAGGAGAAAGTTGGGAGGATGGACCCTCCCTCCCTTTGTGGGAGAGATTCAAGAAGACATGAACAGGACTTGTAAAGTATGAGGAGATGTGAGTCTGTCTCACTCTTCTTCACCGAAGAGAATCTGAACATCAGTAAAGTCCCAGATGCATCAGAGTATCAATTTTGTAGATATGAGGGTTTGAAAATCTCATATACAAGGAGTCACAGTTTCCTTAGCACAAGGAAGTACTTTTGAATAGCACACCCATTGTAATTGAGTCCTCAGAAGATTCCTGAGTATCAAAAAGGTATTGATATAGATCTAATAGAATAGTTATAATTAATAATATATCTAATATATTATACTGTACATTTTAATTATATTTAATTATATTTTCTATAATACATAGTTATATTATATATCTAATAGATTAGATTAGATATTAGATATATATTTAGATTTGATATCAAGGGGAAAACTATTAGACTAACCATGAGGATTATCTCAGGGAGGAATAGGCTGCCTCAGGAAGCAATCCCCCTTTTGGAATTTTACCAAGAATAGGCTGAAAAATACATATGTCTCCAAAGGAATTATGGGAGAGCTGTGGGTTAAGCTGATTTACCAACTGAAATTCTGTGATTCAGCAATCTTGGTTTGCAGTATCTGTATAGTGCTGGGAAAGCCATATCCCCACTTTGGGTCTCAGTTTTCTTTATGTTGCAATTGATTTCAATCCAATCCAAGTGCATATTCTCAAAAGACTGTCTATAAAGAGTAAATGAATAAACACAAAATAAACCAAAGGGGGCACCTATTAGAACATGATTTTTAAGGGGCTACTTTATATTCAAGTGTTGATTCACTGATATTTGTGAAGGAAAGATAGCCCATTTTTCTTCTACTGTACCTCTTTTGCAGCCTACAAAGATCACATTCTTCTAACTATACGTGAAAGTCTCCAAAGGAGAACTGGGCTCAATCCTGCATTCCAGAAGCTTCCAAACTGTAAATTCATCACCAGCAACAATGGATCACCAATACCGTTAGAGCCGAACTCATTAGATAAATCCTAACAGGAAGGTAAGAGCAAACTCAACAAATCCATGTAAAGTCTTTCAAGAATCTAGACTTCATGATAAATTGGGTGATCAGATGGTGGGACAGACCCTATTATCTGTATATGGTGCATTATAATTAATGTCTTTGATCTCAGTAGATTTATCTCCCACTTCTGCAATTACTGCACAAAGAAGATGATTCTAATAAAGAGATTTGCTTGAACATGCTACTCATGGAGGCCAAGACACTTCTTTCAGCTTTTTTTTGCTGTAGAAGGACCATTGGAATCAGAGGACCTAGATTTGGAAATTGTTGCTGCTACTGTGCAACCCTGAACAAGTCACTCCCTCTCGACCTGAGGGTTTTGGTTTTTGTTTTTATCCATAAGACACGAACATTGAATTAGATGTTCTGTAAGGACTCTTCTACTTCTAAACACTACAATCTTCTAATTCCAAGTCCAGTGACATTTGTATCAATCAAGCAAGCACCTGTTACGTGACAGACACCGGAGGAGGCACTGAAGATACAAATTATAAAGTCGTGCCCTCAGTCACATTACATTGCCATAGATTACTCAATTTCCGAACACTATTTTAATTTTTCCTATGAGCCTATTATTATTTGGAAGTTACACTTGGAGAAGGGAGAAGAACTTTTCCTCTTTGTTATCCAACAGAATTTTTATGGTGCTTTGGGGTCAAATAGACACTTTGGGGGTAAAATATACTGAATAATTCTCCTCGTTCTCCTATAAAATCCAAGACGACCTTTCTGTCTCCTTGGACTCACATTGATAATCGATAAATGTTGCATTTTTTCTAATTATTTAATCATTGCTACTTCCTAAACAAAAAGAACAGAAAAAATCATTCCTCTATTTCATGACCTTTTGCCCAGACTTCACCTTAGAAAAAAATCAATATGGGGCCATAAAATTATTGATCTAGAAGGGACATTGGAAGAGAACTGAGAGGCCATGTAGTTCAATCTCTTCATTTCACAGGTGAGAAAACAGCCTCAGAGAGGGGTGATGACTTTTTAAGTTCATACACGTAGTAAATGCTATGCAGAAGAGCCTCCATCCTCTGACTCCCAGGAGAACTCTTTCTACTATACAACAATGCATCGTTCTGGAATACATTATTTATTGTCTTTCATCATTGGACAAGAAACTTCAGCAAGAAAAATCCTTCCCCTCCACACCTCCTCATCCCAACTGCCAACATACTGCTGTTCTAGCACAGCCAGATCTTCTGGTGAATTAAACACCAGCATGTTCAATTTCTTCCAGAAGAGAAGTTGGGAAGTTTTTTTGAAAGAACAATTCAAAGATATTTGAATGCCCTGGAAGAGTTGAGTTATAAGGTCAGTTGTGCACCTTCAATGAAAAGGTCATTCAAAGAATCCAGCTTTTATCCTGATGACCTTTAATGCAGGATACGTTTTACACTTGGATAAAGCAAGGATGGCCTGCTGCATCTACCCACCAGTCTGGAATCCAGCAGTCATGGAATGCAGTGGAAAGTATTCTGAACAGGGGCTCAACAGCTGGCTTTAATTCCGCATCACCCATAAGCCCCCTAGCATCTACTAGCTGAATGACCATGAGAAAATGCCTTAGTTCCTCTAAGTCTGTTTCATCATTTGCAAAAGGGGGATTAAAATGCCTATAATGAGAGGTACCATAGAGGAATGGCTAGAAGGATGCACTCAGAGTTAGAAGACCTAAGTTCAGGTCCTGTCTCTGGTACCATGTGACCCTTGACAAGAAACTAAATTCCTCAATGTCCCAGGCAACTCTCTAAGACTATAACAGGCAGAACAAGTGGCAGTCGGCATGGATAGATGGAAATTACTCACCAGGAATTCCTTCTACTTATAAAATCACAATCTGGGATAAAAATAAAATCTAGCCATGATAACAGCTTGCTTTTGTCCTGTCCTTCCAAGTTTTCAAAGCATTTTATGTGTATTAACTCACTGGATCCTCACAACAAGCCAGTGAGAAAGAAAATGCCATTATCACCATGTTACACGGGAGGAAACTGAGGTCAGATAAGTTAAGCCACTTGCCTAGGATCACATAGCCAATAAGTGTTTGAAACAGGATTTGGACCCAGGATTTCCTGCATCCATGGCCAAAGCTCTAACTCCTAGATCTTCCTGCCTAATGATTTCCTCACAAGACTGTCTTATGGGCAGGCAGTTCATTTAAAGCATTTTGTGGACCTTGAGGTTCTAAATACATGCAAGCTATTATTATTTAACTCTAAAGAACTAAGTAAATGCCAACCATTATTATCTTAGTAATTTCTCTGTCTCTCTTTCCTAAAGCCTCTGTGCCATGCTGACATTAGAACATTCTATATTTACCACAGTATCTCTGCCTTGTCTTCAACAATGAAGAATCCCTGACAGAATTCCAAGGAAATTATCTACTTAGAATAATATTCACTCATATTCACCATAATAGAATGAAAAGAGAACTCCCAAAGAAAGACCACGTTCATGTTGAAAGGACCAGACTCCATCCACAGCCATCCAGTGAGAAATAGCTAATTACGGGTCACTCTCTTATTTCCTAAAAACCAGATGAGAAAGAAATTAACTTGGGAGTGAGCATCAATACCTGAGAGTATGGGGGCAGTTAAGTGGCTCAGTGAATACAGCACTGGCCCTGGAGTCAGGAGGACCTGAGTTCAAATCTGGCCTCAGACACTTGATCACACTAGCTGTGTGACCTTGGGCAAGTCACTTAACCCAAATTTCCTGCCTTCCCCCCTTCACAAAAAAAAACTATCTGAGAGCATGTTACAGCTCATAGTGTTTTCTCCACAATCATGTGGGAGGTAGTCGGTCAATCAGTCATTCAGTCAACTATTATTCATCATTTATTAAGCACCCAGGCTAGGAGCTGAGAAGTAGCTAAAAATTCAAGTGCTATCCTGAACATTTACTAGCTGCCTGACCTGGGTGAGGTTGATCACTTCTCAATTACCAAGTAATGGCTCAGGATGTAGCCACTAAATCCTGAACCTTATTCACAAAGGAAGAAAATGAGGCAGACACAAGTCAAGTGACTTGCCCAGGGTCACATAGTTAGTAAGTGCCTGAGGAAGAATTTGTACCCACAACTTTGAACCCAGCAATCCACATTGACTGCTAGTGGATCAAATGCTCAAATCTAGAGTTTCCCAGGTGGATGAAATCATAGATCTTTACTGTGCTGCACAGGGCTAAGAACTCACAGGAAGAAATGACAGTCCCTGTCCTCAAGGAGATTACAATCTAGTGTGAAAGAAAGGAGAGGAAGGTTTAATCAAATTAATTATTTTAAAAATCTAATAAATTTTTTTATTAAATTAAGTTTTTAAAATGCAAAAAAGCTCAGATACAATCCCTGTTATCAAAAAGCTATCGATTTAGTTGGAGGGAGAAACTTAAACACATGTGCAACATGCATACAAGAAGGGGTTTGCCATTATGTGTTTAACAACTGGATCTCTGGGGGGAAAATCTCTGAAAAAACACTACTTTTATGTTTGTTATGCATTATTGACATTTTGTCCATCTTTTTTTTTAAAGTCCAGTCAACAAAGCAATGAATGAGGCCCTGACTTATGACATTTGCTGATTTCTGAGGTGGAAACGTTCACACTGATAATTTAACAATAGGCTCTCCCAAAACAATATGACCTGTCCCCAGCATATCCCTGCATATAGACAAGAATCTATATTACAAATAAGAAAATTATCATTTTCCTAGAACAGGTGAGCCCGCCACTATGACTTGCTCAAACTTACTCAGCAAATATTTTTCATCAGATTCCATTATTAATCAGGGTCACAAGTTAATTGTCTTTTTACAGAAAAGCAATTCTAGCATGCACACTTGTTAATGTTGCCTTCTAAAGTTGGAGTGATAATTAGTTTCACCATACAACCTGAGAGTTGAGAGAGACCTTAACAGTCACCTAGTCCAATCTCACGTACACCACGTGTCCCCTCTATAACAGCCCTGACAAGCAGTCACCTCACCAGGGCTTGAAGACTATGAATGGCAGGGGACCTTCTACCTCCCAAGGTGGTGCATTGCACTCTCTTTTTAATTTTATTGTTAATTTATGGAATAAAACAAGCATTTCCATAACATAGTATAATAAAATCATGATTGCACATGAAACTGCAAATCTGTTATGTACAATTTTCTATTCCTTTTAAATATATAATAAAGATATCATGTAAACTTCTTTTTTTTTCTTTTTTTCTTCCCTCTCACACTCCTACCCCAAAAAATATACCCTAGAGATGGCCATTCCACTCTCAGATGACTCTGTTAGGAAATTCTTCCATCAAATTTGTCCTTTTGACAACCCCATTGCACCACTTCCCTTAGGCCCCATTATACCTGGTTCTACCTGCTATGACCAAGAAGGAGATATTTAGTCCTTTTTCCAAAGGAGAATCCCACAAATACTTGAAGGCACCTCTCCTCCTCCTTTTAATCTTCTCCTCCTTCAGGAAAACCTCCCCAGATCCATCGTCTAAGCCTCCTAGAGCACAGTCTCCAGGCCTTTCACACCCTTGGTCACTGTTCTCTGGATGCACCCAAGCTTATCAACATCCTTCCTAAAGTGTGGTGCACATAAATGGATCCAAATGACAAGTGTCCTTCTTTATTTTTCATATGATTACATAATCACCTATTTGATTTTGACCAAGGCATTCCTGTTCTTTAGGTCTCAATGTTTTTATCCAGAGATTGAAGGAAGGGATTAAATGAGATTTTCTCCATGATCTCTTCTAGCTTTAACTCCTATAACTCTATGAATTAACATCCTTGTTTCCCTCCCTCTCTCTTTCCTTCCTTTACAAAGTATTACTGAGTACTTCCCACTTGCCTGTACCACATAAGGTATCCATGGAGGACTGAAAAAAATTCTAAAAGCTAAGATGCAACCTCTGTTATCAAAAAACTTACAATTTAGTTGGAGAGATTTTTTAAAAAAGGAAGTTAAGCAGTCAGGTACTGAAGAAAGGTGGCATAAGTCAGCAATGATTTGGAAATCAATCTCTAGTCCTTTATTCCAGAGGTAGCCATGAGGCTAGCAATCAATTTCTTGAAACAGGTCACAAGGAAAAAGGGGAGGTAAAGTGGACCCAAGCAGGCTTTGCATCTATTAAGTAATACCCTAATCGAGGTGGAGAACCTGCTGCTTTAAGGTCACATGGGTCCTGTAGGTCCTCAAGTGAAGTCCTTTGACTGAATCCAAACTTCACAGAACAAATCCTCTTAAGAGAAGGATTTGTTCTGTAAAACTCAGACTCAGTCAAAAGGTTACACCTAGAAGGCCACATGCGACTTCAAGGCCACAGGTTCCTCACCCCTGCTCTAAGTTGTAAAAGCCTTGGGTAGCAACTAGCTTTGTGTCATCTCAATATTACTTCATGTTGGAAGGACAGCTGTCTTTATCGGGCTTTGTCCTATAGATGTGCAGATCAAGGAAACCCTTCTAATCACGAGAGGCTTCCTCCTAGATGTAGGGTGAAACATCTTCAGAGAGCAGAAAAACCGTGGATGCTGAGACACTGGGGCCAGGGGAGCCATAAGTTATTAAAGAGCAGCTGGAGATGTCTAAAACATATCTTCTAATGGGAAACTTCTTTTTCTTTATTATCATTATTCTTTTAAATAAAGCTAGGTTAATTTTGAATTGAATCTCTGTGTCCCTTTATACTCTTGTGAAGTCCTGAGCCCAGTATATAATTAGTGCCAAAATGACTAGGTTTGGATTGGTGGAAAGAAGAAAGAAAACCATCATGAGTAGGTGGAAGGCCATGAAGGAAGTCTCAGAGTCAGGACCAAAGACTCACATTCATGCCAGACAGCAAGAGGACTCACCTGATTGGGGAGGAACAGCCTTCAAGTCATTTCCCCCCATTAGATTATAAGCTCCCTGAAGGCAGGGACTATACTTCAACTGCCTTTGCATCCCCCGTGGTGAGCACGGTTACTTGATAAATACTCACTGACATACTGACTGATGAGTGATAGAAGATAAGGTTCTAACCTGGAAACTGAAGTTCTTTGAATACCAGCCAGAAAAATGTGGACTTCATCTTGAAGGGCATCCATGGGAAGTCAGGGAGTCTTTGGGAATAATAAAGTAACATGATAAAATTGGTATGCTTAATTCAAATCTGTCCTCAGACATTTACGAGCTATGTGACCCCAGGCAAGTCACCTAACCCTGTTTGTCTCAGTTTCCCCTTCTGTAAAATGAGCTAGAGAAGGAAATGCCAAACCACTCCCGGAATTTGCCAAGAAAAGTCACAAAGAATTGTACATAACTGACATGACTTAAGTCTTGCTTAGTAGCAAGGGTACCAGATTTGATGGAATATAAGCTCCTTGTGGGCAGGCAATATGTCATTTTTGCTTCTATATCCTCAAACCTTTGCATAGTATTGATATGTAGAAGTGTCAAATGACTGATTTGAAGTCCAAGGGTCTTGATTTGAATCCAGGCTCTCTTGTTATCGTCTCCTGTGTAATTAACACAAGCCACCTCCCCTCTATGAAGCTGTTTTCTCACATGGAAAATTGAAGGGAATTAACTAGATGGTCTCTCATATCCTTTACAGATCTGCAAACTATGATCTTACAAGATTATCAGGTGTCAGAGGGTAACACGGATTAGGTTAATGATGGGAGGGAGAGATTGGAGACAAAAATATCTATGAAGACATTGGAATAAAACTCCAGCACGAAGTAAGCACTATGAGGACAGGGATCATGCTTTATTCCACCATCTTAACCTTAGGACCTTGCAATTAGCAGGCAAAGGAAGGACTGGTAAAATGAGATACAGAGATAATAATAGGCTAGGATAGAAACCATGAGAATATCAAAGAACGGAAAGTGACAAACACTGTGAAAGACTAAGTAAATGACAAGACTTAGCAATTGATCAGACCTAGTGGATTTTCTTTACTAGGTGTGAAATAGAAAAAAATATATATAACGATATTTAGCAGATGCCAAACAGTATGGAAGACATTTACCTTAATACCTTAAAATTGCTGTGTGGCTGTAAATAATTAATGTTCATATTATTCCACACTATCCATTATTACAGAAAAAGAATTCATTACTAAAACATCTATGTCAGTTGGGGATATAAGTTGAATTCAAGTTCTGCATATTTCAAAGTCTCTGATGTGTTGCTTCTTCTTGTGGTTGGTTTTTCTCATCAATTTCCTATTTTAACATTCCCTTCATTTCCATTATAAAGGAGGACACATCATTCATTTTCCTATAATAACTACCTACCTAGATTCACATTGTACTTTAAGATTGATAAAACACCTTCCTCAGAACAACCCTAGGGTGTAGATAAGGGAAGTGATGTCATTCTCCTTTTATAAATGAAGAAGCTGAGATTCATAGGGGCTAAGTGACTCCCCTGCACATGAATCTACACAGTAACCTGAAAAATGAATGGCCAACCAAACTTTCCTTGAAAACCCTGTGTCCCGAGGCAGGCCCTTTCTCTGTTGGGTAGCTTGATTTCTCAGAAGTTTTTGCTGACATTAAGGCTAAATATGCCCGTTGTTCCTAGTTCTGTCCTCTAGATCCAAATAGATATTCCTCTTCCCCATGACAGTCTAACAAATACATGTACATTGCCATCCTTCCAACAAGTCAATAAGCATTCATTAAGTATCTACTATGGGACATAACTACACTGGGCCCTGGGATATAAGGGCAAACACCAAGAACAATCCAACACCCTCCCAAATAGTCCCTCCTCTCAGGGAGCTCACAGTCTAATGGGAGGGACAACACAGAAGCAAGTGTATAAAAAGAAGACATATGGGAAAAATCTGTTCTCCAGATTGGTATATGATAAGTGATTCATAAATGTGGATTGACTAACTGATTGACTGATTGAACATCTTCAGTTCCTTTAGTTATTCATGGACTTAATTAAGATCCTTTACCATCTGATCACCTTTCTCTAGTCACTCTGTAGATTATCAATGTCCTTTCCAAACTGTACAGGTTGGTTTGGAGGACTGTGCTCCAGAGGCAGTCCGAAGGCTGAGTACTTTGGGCTTAGGACATTCTTATTCCTTTCAGCTAGGGTCTTCCTAATTAAACAGAAATTCAATTAGCCATCTTGGTAGCCATTTCTAACTACTGACTCATATTGAGCTCACAGTCCACTAACATCCTCCCATTCCCATATCCTTTCATCTCACCCCTGGACAAACTACTGTTGGAAACATCCTCTACTTGAGATCAAAAGATGGCTTCCCAAGTCTAAGTCTTGGCAAAGCCCTACTAAATTTCATATGCTTACATGCCTTCTAATATTCTACTCTGTTGCAGACTTTTGGGGTAAATGTTAAGACCAAAGAATCAAACCTGGGTCTCCTCAACTGATTCTTATGTACCAGAGAGGTACTTCTCATTAAACTTTGTTATACCTCACATTCAATATTTTTTAAAAGAATCATAGATTTAAACAAGTTGAACAAGTATGAACTGTGAGGGAAATAAGGTGGCTTTAGATGTTGTAGCAATTAAAATAAGAAGTAGATGCATAACTTACAAGCAATCAATAAAAGAATGTATTTTCTCTTATTTTAATGAATGTAGTTCAGCAATTTAACTTACGCTAACAGATATGAGAAGAGGCATCCTGGAACAGTAGCTAGAAGGGTACTCTGCAAATCAGGAAGGCATGAGTTCTCTTTCTGTCTTGTATTGTCTATGTGATCCTAAACAAGTCCTTTAACCTCTCAGGACCCCAACCAACTTTCCAAGACTACTGATTACACAAAAGATACCAATATTCATTGGTAGAGGGAATTACCTCTCACTGAGTTCTATACAATAATGAAAACACAGAGGAAGGAAGGAAGGAAGGAAGGAAGGAAGGAAGGAAGGAAGGAAGGAAGGAAGGGAAAGAAGTGAAAACTTAGACTATACTCTAAAATCTAGTAAGGCTTTCCATGGGAAACAGGCCCAAGTTCCCCTTCACTGGAAATCACATGATTTACAAGGACTCAAAACTCAGAGCGGTAGGGAGTCACCCCTCTCCTCAGTGATACCTCAGCATAAGATATGCCAAATAAGGACAGAAGTGCTTTCTCAAATATACACTGGGTGGTCTACTGTTTCTTTATTCTGGTACTTGAGGTAGATTGCAGCACTTAGGTTGTGTACCTAACTTCCAGCCAATGGAAGAAAAGGGTCAGAAGGGGCGTGGGGGAGAATTCCATGTTAGGGCTTTATAAGTTCACCATTTCCTTTTGTAAATTGCTGCTCATCCCTGACTATTTGTCAGCAGGCGGGAGGATTTGCCCTTTCTCGAGATCATAATAAACCATTCTTTTCTGCTTCCTACCTTGAGAAGCCTCTAAGTATTACTTGGGTAAGAATCTCTGTTGCACAATTTTGGGGTGCACATAGAAGGAAGGAAGGAAAAAGGAAGGAAGGGAGGGAGGGAGGAAAGAAAGAAAAGAAGGAAAAAGAAAGCTTTATTACAAGAGGTAGCATGGCATCAGTGGCATATAGAGAGCTCATCTGAAGTCAGGGAGAAAGAAGAGCTGGCTTTGAATCTGCATGACATTGTGCAAGACACAAACCCTGGGATCAAAGTTTCCACTTCTATAAAAATGAAAAAAAAAATGGCCTAGGATTTTGGAATCATGGATTTAAAGCTGGCTGAGTCTTTAGAGGTTGTCAATTTACAGATGAGGAAATCGAAGCCCTAAGAGGTTCAATGACTTGGACAATGTCTGAGGCAGGATTCGCTTTCCACACATGGGAGTCCCTTCTATCACCACACCTATCATCCTACTAAAAGTGTCTCTGGGACCAACTAATGATGTAATGCTGAGCAAGAAATTGATTTTTTAAAAATAAATTTATTTATTTATTTTCTTGTTCACATCATTCATTTCCACAAGATTTTGAGTTACAAATTTTCTCCCTATCTTTCCCCTACCCAACACCTCAAAACAGCCATCCCACTGTATAACTCCTCCCCCAATCTGCTCTCTTCTATGTCCTCCCCCTTGCCCCTCTGACTTTCCAGTAGGGCAGGATGGATCTCCCCACCACAGTGCCTGTGTATCTTAATTCCCAGTTGGATGTAGTTAATAATAATAATAATAATGATAATAATAATAATAATATATACATATATTTTAACATTTGATTATAGAACTTTAAATTCTAGATTCTTTCCCTTCTTGCCTTGTCACCCATCCCCACTGGAAGGACAAGTAATTAAATAAATACAGGCTGTACATATGTAATTACAGAAAACAACTCCACAGTGGGCATATTGTGAGAGACTGATTATATGTTTCTCCTTCCTATCCAGCCCCCCCCCCTTGTTCTATTCTCTACCCTGTCCCTGTCTCTGTCCCTGTCCCTTTACAGAAGTGCGTATTTCCAGCAATCCTCCCCCACACCTGTCCTCCCCTCTATCATCCCACCTCTCATCCTCATCTCCCCTACTCTCCTGTGTGGCAAGATACCCAGTTTAGAGTTTATGTCATTCTTTCCCTATGCCAAATTCAATGAGAGTAAGGTTGACCCTTTCCCTTTAGCCTCCCTGTTCTTCCCCTCCATTGTAAGAATTATCCCTTGTCTCTTCTATATGAGATGATTATCCCCATTCTGTCTCTCCCTGTCTCCTCTCATTCTAAAACTCTCCCACCTCAGAATTTCACCTTTTAGAGTATTGTCCCTTCCTTTTCAATTGATCCTGTGCCCTCTATGCACTCATATATACACATACTCAGATATGTGTTCATACACATATATAATCCCTCCTATATAGACATATATGTATATGTATACGTACATACACATTTGTATTCCCTTCACCTATACTCATACTGAGAAAAGTTTCATAAGTTACAATTATTGTTTTTCCATGTTGGCATGTAAATAGTTCAACTTTGATAAGTTCCTTATGATTTCTTTTCCATGTTTACCTTCTTGTGCTTCTTATATTTGAGTGTCAAATTTTCTTTTCAGTTCTGTTTTTTTTTTCAGCAAGAAATGTTTGAAAGTCCTCCACCTCGTTGAATGACTATATTTTCCACTGGAACATTATACTCAGTTTTGCTGGGTAGGTGATTCTTGGTTTTAATCCTAGCTCCCTTGATCTCCAGAATATCATATTCCAGGCCCTTTGATCCCTTAATGTAGAAGCTGCTAGATCCTGGCTTATCCTCATTGTGTTTCCACAGTATTCAAATTGTTTCTTCTTGGCAGCTTGTAATATTTGCTCCTTGATCTGGGGACTCCGGAACCTGGGTATAGCATTCCTAGGAGTTTTCTTTTGGGGATCTATTTCAAGAGGCAATCAGTGAATTCTTTCAAGTTCTATTTCGCCCTCTGGTTCTAAAATATCAGGGCAATTTTCCTTCAGAATTTCTTGAAGGATGCTTTCTCGGTTCTTTTTTTGATCATGGCTTTCAAGTAGTACAATAATTTTTAAATTGTCTCACCTGGATCTATTTTCCAGGTCAGTGGTTTTTTCAAGGAGATATTTCACATTGCCTTCTATTTTTTCATTTGTTTGGATCTGGTTAATAGTATCTTGATTTCTCATAAAGTCATTTGCTTCCATTTGCTCCACTCTAATTCTGAAGGAATCATTCTCTTCAGAGAATGACTTTTTAAGGCATTCTTCTCCTCATTGGCTTTTTGGGCCTCTTTTGCAATTTGAGTTCATCTATTTTTTAAGGTGTTATTTTCTTCAGTTAGATTGTTGACTCTCTTTTTATGATTTTCTTGCATCATTCTCATTTCTCTTCCCAATTTTTCCTCCACCTCTCTTATTTGGTTTTCAAAATCCTTCTTAAGCTGCTCTATGGCTTGTTGGAAGTCTTCATGTTTCTTGGAAGCTTTTGGTGTGGGAGTTCTGACTGTGTTGTCTTCCTCCCGTTCCATGCTTTGATTCTTTTTGTCCTCAAAGAAGGAATCTAAAGTTCAGTTGCTGTTCTTACTTTGCTCATGTTGCCAGTCAATTACTTGATTTTTTAGCTCTGTGGAACTTTGCTTCCAGAGGGGAAAGCTCTGTCCCAAATCGCTGGGGTTTTTACAGCTGCTAGAGCAATTGGAGGCTCTGTTTTTTTGCAGCCCCCACCAGCTTTGGCTCACTGAAAACGCATCCTAGGACCACCACCCAAGACCACTATCCAGATTGAGGTCGCTCAATGCAAGAGCACTTAGCCTCTGAAGGAATGCTTGACCCCCCTCCCCCCACAGTCTGCAAGCAGGGAGCTCTGAAGCAGCCACATGGAGGTGGCTGCAGGGCTGCTGCTTCTGCTGCTTCCTTGTCCTGGAGGCAGTTCGGCCAGACCACTTTTCTCCCTCAAATTTAGCTGAGTTCCACTGACCTTTCTCTTTGTCCTTGTTTCTTATGGCTTGATAATTCTGGAAACTGCCACAGCTGCCACTGATCCACTCTCCTAAAAGCTTCAGCTGCAGCTCATCCTGGCTGCCCCAGGGCCAACCCACAGTTTCAGGCTGGGTTGGTTTTGGCTCCCAGTGTGCTGCGATGAGTGCTTCCTGCTAAGCTGCCTTCAGCAGGAGATGTGTTTTTCTGTATTTTTGTGAGTTTTGGAGCCCTAAAATGTGTTTAGAGTCATATTTTATGGGTATTTGAGGTGGCTATGTGGGAGCTGCAGAACCTTGTTGCTTTTATGCCACCATCTTGGCTCTGCCCCTAAGCAAGAAACTGAACACCTCTGGCAACTCTCTAAAATGCTAAGGTATAGAGGAAGTGTCAATCTGCATCTTTGGAGGGAGTCCCCACAACAGAAAAGAGTTCCCACAACAGAAAAGACCAAAACAAAGATGACCTGATGAACTTATGAGCCCTGCAGTTAGAAGCCAGCTTGTGCCACCAAGTGATGTCTAAAAAGAGGTATGGAGTTTGGAATGAAGATGGGGTTTGTTTTACAGTTAGGAAAAGTCTGAGAGAGAAAAAAAAATCCCAAAGGCATTAAGAGACTTGTTCTCTCCAGAGATAATAAAATATGCAGAAAATTACATATTTTTGTCTTATATTTGTCTGGCAAACATTAGAGAAAGAAAAAATAAAATTCAAAAGTACTTAATGTCTATAATGGGATTCATGAAACCTTTCCCCTCTTCCTTTCAATCCCATAGCTTTCTTGCTACCATGATTCATCATTCTAGCTACTGGCAGCTGCCTGTGTGCAGAATTCCAAAGGCAGGAGCTTTCATTTTCAAATATATCAAAATATACACAGAAGCCTACTGGTGATTATACTTTTAAATTGGGTTTTTAATGGGCCACACATTAAATGGCCTCATTTCATGATGCAGCAGTCATTCCTTAGGGGACAAGGAAACGGATGCTGCATCAACTCACCCAGTCAGGTTGTAAGACTGAGGGAAGGATCTCATTTGCATTCCGCCCCAAATGTTCTCCAGGGAACAGCTGTTTTTGATGGAAGAGAAAACCATCTCCCCAAATATTACCTGGTGCTCTCCAAGGGCAGAGACTTTCCCAAGACCATAAGACATACATCAGACCAGGGGCGTCTAGCACCTCACCATTCAATCTCAGCAGGATTCATTAACTTAGCCACTCATGGTAGAGTAATATTTCTCAGTAGGTCACACAAATTAACTCCATGCTTTTGACTGGGCATGGCTGTTGCTGCAAAGAACAAGTCTCAGGACTCTGGGACAAAAAGGAAAGGAGAGATTTGGAGGCAAGTAAAACCCTGACAAAGTTTTTGAGAATCATATGATTAGAGAATTTTAAAATGAGACATCTCAGATATCAACTAGTCCAATTGCCTTTGGGAGAGGCTGCCTGTTTTAGAAGGAAGAGGATTGGCCTTGGAGTTAAGAGATATGGATTCAAACCCAGGCTCTAATGCTTAATAGCCACATGACCAAAGGCAATCTCTCTGACCCCCCATCTCCTTATCTGTGAAATGGGTATAATAATAGGAGTCAATGTGGTATATCTGAAAAAGTATAGGCTTTGGATAGGAGAACCTGAGTGAAAACTTTGGCTCTTCCAGGTCACCTTGTATGTATGTAAGGAACTCCTGGCATGGGGAAGGCCCTCCAAAGATACAGATTGACAACTCCTATGTATCTTGGAAACTTAGAGGGTTGTGTAGCAGGTCACTTCCCCTGTTTGGTACTCAGGTTCCCTACTGTATACCTTAGGTAATCTCTAAGGCCCCTTCCAATTCTAAATCCTATTTGCATTACCTAACTCACAGTGTTGTGAGGAAAAAGCTTAATAAAGCCTAAAAGTCCTATGTAAAAGAAAAAATGTAAATAGAGGTAAGGTAGGCAATTCCCCAATTAATGAATATTCCCTCAATTTCCAATTCTTTGCCACTATAAAAAGAGTTATTATAAATATTTTTGTACATATAGGGTCATTTTTTTCTTTTTCTTTTATCTCTTTGGGTTGCAGACCCAGGAGTGGTATTACCAGATCAAAGGGTAGGCACAGTTTTATAGCCCTCTGAGCATGGTTCCAAATTGTTCTCCAGAATGGTTGGACCAGTTTACAACTATACCAACAGTGCATTAATGTACTGATTTTCCCTGATCACCTCCCGCATTTAACATTTCTGCTAAGTGTGATGGTACCCAGAGTTGTTTTAATTTGCATTTCTCTAATCCATATTGATTTAGAGCATTTTTCCATACGATTATAGCTAGCTTTGATTTCTCCTTCTGAAAACTGCCTATTCATATCCTTTGATCATTTATCAATTAGAGAATGGCTCTTATTTTTATAAATTTGACTCAGTTCCCTATATATTTGAGAAATGAGGCCATTATCAGATACATTTGCCGTTAAAATTTTTTTATATTACTTCATTGTCTGTGGTACTTTTAGTATAATGTAGTTTCCCCGATTATTTCCTTTAATTAGGTCTATTGTTGCTTTTCTTTGTCTGTGATCATGATTGATGCCCCTACTTTTTTTTACTTCAGCTAAAGCATAATAGATTCTGCTCCAGTCCCTTATTTTACCTCTATGTATGTTTTTTCTGTTTCAAGTGAGTCTTTTGTAAACAAAATATTGCTGAATTCTGGTTTCTAATCCATTCTGCTATCTGCTCCATTTCGTTGTCAAGATCATCCCATTTACATTCACAGCTATGATTACTAACATTGTATTTCTCTCCATCCCATTTTTCCTGTCTTTCCCTCTCCCTTTTCCTCTCCCTGTCCCTCTCCCTCTCCCTCCCTCCCCCTCCTTCTCCTTGTCCTTTTCCTTTTCAAAAGTCTGTTTGACTTTTGACCATTGCCTCCCTTAACCTACCCTTCCTTTTATCATCCCCCTACTCTTCATATACCTGATCCTTTTCCCCTCCTATTTTCCTATTCGGTAAGATGGATTTCTATACCCAAATGAGTGAGTGTGTGTATTTATTCTTCCCTCTTTGAATAAATTCCAATGAGACTGAGGTCCAAGTATTTCCTATCATTGCTCCCATTTCCCCCTCTACTATAAAAACTCTTCTTTGAATGTCTCTTGTATGCAAGAAAATCTTTCCCCATTCTACTTCTCCTTTCCCCCTCATCCCTATTTCACACTCCATTTTTTTTCCAAAGAAGTCAACTCAAACTCATGTTCTCTGTCTATGTAGATTCCCTCTAACTGCCCTAAAAATGATAAATTTCTTAGGAGTTACATGTATTGTCTTTCCATATAGGAAGATAAATAATGGGATTTTACTGAGTCTCTTATGATTATTCTTTCATGTTTACTTTTTTATGTTTCTCCTGAGTCTTGTGTTTAAATGTCAAATTTCATATTCAACTCTGGTCTTTTCATCAGGAAAGATTGAAAGTCCTCTATTTCATTAAATATCCATTTCCCCAAAAAATATGCTCAGTTTTGCTGGGTAAGTTATCTTTGGTTGTAATTCTAATTTCTTTGCCTTCCAGAACATCATATTCCAAGTTCTCCACTCTAATGTAGAAGCTGCTAAATCTTGTGTGATCCTAACTTGTGACTCCACAATATTTGAATGTTTTTTTTCTGGTTTCTTGAAGTATTTTCTCCTTGATCTTGGAGTTCTGGAATTTGGTTATAATATGCCTGGGAATTTTCATTTTGTAATCTCTTTTGGGAGGTGATTACTGGATTATTTCCATTTTTGTTTTATCCTCTGGATCTAAGCTGTCAGGGAAGTATTCCTTTATGTTTTCTTGAAAAGTTATATCTTGGCTCTTTTTTTTTATCATGGCTTTCAAGTAGTTAAATAATTCTAAAATTATCTCTCCTTGATCTATTTTGCAGGTCAGATTTTTTTTCAATAAATTATTTCACATTTTCTTCTATTTTCCATTCTTTTGATTTTGTCTTTTTGATACCTCACGGGTTCATTAGCTCCATTTGCCCAGTTCTTATTTTTAAGGAATTATTTTCTTCAGTGAGCTTTTGTACATCTTTTTCTATTTGGCCAAGATGTCATTAAAGTGTTACTTTCGTTAGTATTTTTGTACCTCTTTTTCCAAGCTGGCAGTTGTCTTTTCATAATTTTCTTCCTTTGCTCTCATTTATTGATTTAATTTTTGCTCAATACTATTATTTAATCATGAAAATCATTTTCAGCTCTTCTAAGAATTCTTGGTGGGCTTGTGTCCAATTCACATTTTTCTTTGATGCTTTGCTTATATTTGTTTTGACTTCATTATCTTTTTCTGACTCTCTGTCCTTATCTTCCCTGTCATCAGAGTAGATTTTTATGAAGTTTTATTTTGTTTGCTCATTTTCCCACCCTATTTCTTGATTTTGAACTGTTTGTTAAATTTGCGCTCTGTTCCCATTTGGGGAAGGGAGGAGACTTCCAAGCTTTAGGCTTTTTCTCACTGCTATTTTCAGAGCTAGTTCTGGGGGGTTGGAAGTTTTTGGTGCTTCCAAGGTGGTATGATCTGGGTGTAGTCATTGCTTTCCTAATCTTCACTCTTGTCCTCATCCAGGAAGGGCTTCTGTGCCTTTGTGGTTGAAATCAATATTGTTCCACAGGATCCCTGCTCCCTTGCAACCAAAAGCAATACTGCTCCTCAAGATCCCTCTTCCCTTTTCACTATAAAATGGTGATAATGATAGCATTTATTTTATAGGGTTATGATGAGGATAAAATAAAATAAAAAAGACAAATCTTAGAGTGCAATATAAATTCTAGATATTAATAAATGAGTTACTCAATTTATGAGTCAGTATAGCACAATGATTAGAACACTGACCTTCTAGCCCTGACTGACAAATCACAGCTGTGCACAACTTACTTAATCTCTCAATGTGCTAAAGTTCCTCTATAAGACTCTGAGACAAGCTGATGATCTTCACTGGAGGGTGGAATTTCCATAGTAGGAATTTCCTATACTGATGAAAATGAGTACACATATGTGATTACTTATATTTTAAGAACTTGGAGCTCAGAAAGCTTAAATGATTTGTACAAGGATACATTGTAAATTAGTGGAAGAGACTTAGAAGGAAAATAGGTCATGTGACATTTTCAGACCAATAATCTTGACTTTTGTGACTGATCAAAAAAAATCAACCAACTAGTTGGTTTACCTGGATTTACTTGGTAAATCCTTGGTTTTTAGCCAAAAAAAGAAAAACTTTGGGAGTTTTCATTTAATTTATTCATTTACTTTTCTGTCTCTGTTTTGTATGGATGCAGTGCCTGAGATTTTAAATACAGAATGATTCAATTCAAAAAGCATTTGTGTGTTTTTTTATATGGATGGCACCAGGGATATGAAGGGGGAAAAACAGCATCTGAACTCAATAAGATTATATTCTACTGGGGAATTTTGTTTTAGATTTTGACCAGATGTGTGATTTCAACAGTGAGTGGAATTCCCAGTCTAGAGGCTCCCTCCACCAACATAGATTAGTAACTCATGTACAATTTACAATCTTAGTTGCCTGAGTCAACTAATTGAGAAGTTGAGTAGCTTCCAAACTTCATCTGAAACTGTCACCTCCAAAATTACTAATTTTCTCCAATTGCAAAACCTAATGGTCTTTCTTAAAAATGCATCTTCTTGACCTCTCTAGGCAGCTTTAGACACTGTTGATCACCTCCACCACCTGAATACTCTCTCTTCTCTGTTTTTTAATGCGCTCTCCTAGTTCTCACCTTGGAAGCAGGCAGATCCAGATTTAATTATTACCTCTGACACCCTGGCTGATCTAGAGTTGACTGCTCAATCACAGGTTTTATTACAGATCTTAATCCATCTCACGCCTATTAACAGTGAGTGTCCCTGTTTGACTGGCATGGGCTCCATTCTTTTTTTCCTCTCTATTATCTCACATGGTGATCTTTATTGCCTTTATGCAAATAATTCCCAGGCATATATGTATACATATATTGTTGTTGCTGACTCATTTGTCAGCTATGTCTGATTCTTTTGGACCCCTGTTTGGGGTTTTCTTGGTGAAGATATGTATCAGCAAGCACCCCAGCACACCCAGGGCGGCTACTAGCACAGGTTCTTAGATCTGCTTTTCTAAAGGAAAGCAACTCAAAACGGGTTAACAATCTTACTTTAATCGATCAAATATCATTTACCTAGTTCAGGGGGGAAAGT